>OU830599.1:51073807-52323807 GCA_917563855.2 Limnephilus lunatus
TTGCGAGCGGTTCTAGGCTTTTGGTAGTGATCCTGAACGTCCCTGATTGCTTTGAGGACTATCATACCAAATTATTTTATTAGATATTAGAATATAAGTATATAAAAACAAAAATTATTGGCGTTCAATTTATGAATATTATGTTTTTTTGTAACTTTTCGAATAAAATTGTGGAAAAAAACTTACGAAAAAAGAGAAGGTTATATTTGTATCCTTATTTACACCAATTTTAATAATTTTTAAATTTTTATTTTTATGCTTTTCTTTACCTTAATCCAATATGTAAACAAATTTAAATAAATTAATTCATTTGAATATATGGTTCAAAAGTTAAAATAGATTTAGTACACCAATGCAAGTTTTCAATTTTTGGTACAAAATTAATTCAGTGGTCAAGGCCAATTTTTAGTTCATTAATTCTGTGGCCAATGGGTTAAGGCAACGATTTGGAGCGCAGTTCATTGTGGGGCTTTTCTGTGCAGGGTCTGAATTTTCATTTTTAACCGAACCGCCAAGTGTAGCGACGCTAAAAATAAAGGGGTTGGTAAATTATAATACATTTGTAAAAGTGTCCAACTAAATAGTGTAACAAAATATTTAATTTTGAAAACAAGACTGAACTTTTGTTTATCCAATTTGGGATTTGTGATTAAGTTTTTTAAGCAGCGTGGAATTGTAAAAAGGACTATTAATTTGTAAGCAGATTTTATTTTCGAGGAGTAAATAGTGATTATTATGGTCAGATTCATTTATTGACAAATCACAGAAAGGGAGATGGTTACGCTGACTCCCGCGCTTTGCGAAACTTGGTTGCAATTGGAATGTCTGTGTCTAAGTACATTTTTTCTGCAAAATTAATTAGATATTCTTGATGTGTTGATAGAGAGTTTGTTGTATTGTAAAAATATAAATAAAAAATCACGAAGAACTTCTGCAACACAATACTAGTAATAACCCTAGCAATAAATAGAATTGCTAATACAACAATAAACTTGCAAATACAGACATACATGCTATTCACTGCTAGTTGCATTGTTACAGAAGTTCATTGTATCACATTCTATGTGCGAATAACAGAAATTCACTATGATTAAATTAATAATTCCTATTATTTTCATTTTACTTGCGCAGCAACATCCCTTTTGTCTTCATCTTTCTGTCCCCCTTTTCCTTCCCAACCTCAATACCTATTTCCCAGTCTATCTTGGTATGATTATAATCACAAATATAATGATGCATTGTTTAACTGTAGGTTTATTATGTTTGTTGTACCTCCTTGTATTTTTATATTAGCTACTTATTTCTGCTTTTTACATTTTAGTTGTTCATTATACATACTTTTAAAAATCTATCTGTGAACATTATTAATTGGGCTATTTTTTGTCATCTTCCCCTGTATATTGTATTATTAAGACTGTTAATGTTCCTAAAATAAATAAATTAAACTGAAGATTTGTAATGGGTAATCTGTTTATATGTTATCTTCAGGTGTCTTCCCTTGCAAGCAGCACCCATAACTTGTCAGATCTCACCCCGCCCCTCATATCACACAGCAGCACCATCACTGACAGCGAGATGGAATCCAACTCCCTGGACAGCCATCTTAATATCACTCCTACAGAAGACAAGAATGAAGGTTTGTTAATTATTTAATCCTCTGGTCTGCAGAATGAAGATATATGTTACATAGTTTTAGGGCAACAAGTAATGGTAAAGTAAATGGTGGGGGATAACACTCTTCCCCCAAAGGAGAGTTTTGTTATTTTTTACATCACATACTCATTCTGATCTGGGAGATATATTTCATCTTTAAAATAATCAGTATTAATGTTGTTTGTTCCAATACTAGACACACATAGACGTTCATATATACTTTCTACTGTTTTTGTTATATTAAATGTCCATTTATGTGAGGATTCTTAAGCGTGGATCACACAGACCGAGTAGATGGGCGAGACAGTGCTCTCGGCCGAGTACTCGGTACGTGTAAACACATCACCGAGTACACCGGTTTTTGTGATTGTATTGTCACGCTAGTCTGCAGCGGCGCAACTGAACTGACTGACTCGGTGCCAAATTAAAAATTACATGTAAACACCTACTCGTTCATCCAACTGTCTCGGCCTAGTATCATTTTACTGTCTCTCCACTCTACTCGGTCTGTGTGATCCACGCTTTAGTCTCTGTTCATATTTTTACCAATGTATTTTATTATATTTTTATTTATTTATTTAATTATTTTCATATTACATTAGGTTATAATAATGACGTATTGCCCATCTCTAGGTGTGAAATGCCTGTGTTGAGATGGCAATTTACATAGTAGTATCTATGATTTTGTTTAAGTAATATTATGAACATGACAGCTTGATATAAAATCTTTTTTTTCTTCTAAATAAATATACAATTCAAGTATGTTATATACATATATAGAAGATTGCACACAGTAGGCATAAAGGTTTTATATTATAATTTAACAATAATTATTTAAAATTTATGCTTTTCTTGTTACATTTTTTCATTATATATTATATTTTCTTTGTTGTTTTAATTTTTAAGTATTTACAGTAACAGTGATACAAACAACTTATAAACTAGAGTGTAACAATCCATTAGGGAGTGTAATAAATAAATAAATAATATGGAATTTTCGCTGTTTTTCTTTTCATTCTCGAAAAAATTACAATTAATTATGAGTTAGAATATTAAAATAACACATTTTTAGTGTAATGATCAGAATCAGAAAAATAAACTTTAAATCTTCCACACATTTTTAACAGTTTTCATAGTTTGTTAAAAAAACTCCATTGAAGAGCTGGATGCAAAAATAACTTATGATAAAAATTGTAATCATTGATCTTTTCGGCACCTGTGGATAGTCGGGAAGCACTCGAACTGCGCTCCCAACATATGTGCAAGGTTGACATTTGTCACAAGAGAATGGTTTGCTTCTACGACTCGTTCTTGAATTCAACAACTCGGCTGTGGAACGATATGGCGACCTCTGTGTTTCCTTCTTCCTACAATATGGGACTCTTCAAGACCCATGTTCACTCCTTCCTCTCCTCAAAAAGACCCTCCCCACAGCATATTCAAAGATGACATAAGATCTGAGGGAGATTATTTTCCTCAGGACCTCCTTTGTGGAGTTAAACGAAAAAAAAGCAACATTTCGATTCTGGTTTGTTTTAGATTTTCACGGCCAAAAGTATTTTCGTTATTTGTTTTTGGGGTGTTATGCCGTGTTGCGCTACCTCCTTCTTTAGCCAATGTTTCGGACAGCGTTACAGTGTCCATCATCAGGGCAGATGTGTCTGCCTAACCTAAGAGAAAAAAGCAGCATTTCGATTCTGGTATGTTTTTAGATTTTCACGGCCAAAAGTATTTTCGTTATTTGTTATTGGGGTGTTGTGCCGTGTTGCGCTACCTCCTTCTTTAGCCAACGCTTCGGACAGCGTTACAATGTCTTCATCAGGGCAGATGTGTCTGCCTAACCTCAACATCCCAAAAAGAAATTTTAAAAAAATATTTCGATTCTGAATTATTAACTTCCACCGAGACAATATTGAGATTATCTTCCACTGATATTTTTGCAAATAGGCAATATGTATTTTAAATATTAATTAATTGTGTAATTTGGACCTGTGACCTGTGACCTCTGAATTTGTAGTCGATCTTAACTGCTTGACCACGGTAGTTGTAAAATTGAAATCAGTCTGAAATACTCTTTCAGCCGTTGCATTATTTTTCGAGGAGTTTTATTATAATTCTTTCATTGTCAATTCTCTTCAACGCAGATATTGAACCATTCCAATAGATAGCCAATGTAAACAATAAAAAGATATTCATCAAAATGGATTCACTTCTGTTTGCATATCTTATCAACCCATATTTGTTTATTGCCGAGCAGTTGGTGAGTAAATAAACAATAACTCAATTGTCATTCATTATTAATACGCACTTCACTTCGACTTTTCCACGTCTAAGGCACCCAGAAGTATTGTAAACCAGATATGGGTAAATAAAAATTTTCATCCATCCCACAATTAAAAAATGTTGCAATCAATTTGTACCTTTTATTCATTTTAACCGCTCTGATCTATCGCGAATATTCGTCTTAAACGAAATGTCAGATTTACAAAAACTTTGTGTTATTTCCGTTTCACAATTAAAGCTCTATAAATGAAACATTTCTGAACGTAGCGAATACTAAAAACTGTTGTTGAAAGGTTACTAAATACGCTTTCAAATTGTTATATTACAAATAAATATTAACATTTGTAAATATTAAATTTTAGAATGCAAACATAAAAAAAATGTTAAAATGACTCATGAAAATGGTACTAAAATCACGGATTATGTAAAAAACAAATACGTATTCTATTGTATAAATGTATAAAAAACAATTTAGTCACCTCACTTTTTTATCATTTCATACAAGAATATTTAATAAAAATTAACAATGTCTAGTGGCCTGTAGGCAATTTTGCGGGTAAAATATGTATCAACCGTGTATCTGACAGAATAGGTCTTTTTATGTATTTCTATGGAAAACTTGAATTATTATTTTTAATTGATAAACTAACGTTTAAACAAGATTTTTATGCATAGCACAAAGGGTAGATAACAAATATTATAATCAATAATTATCAGCCTGAAACACTCATCTACATTGAAAAAATCTTCCGAGAAAAGATACTGGCCGTTGGCGGCCAGTATCTTTTCTCGGAAGATTTTTTCAATGTAGATGAGTGTTTCAGGCTGATAATTATTGATTATAATATTTGAAAACTTGAATAGTGGTAGGTAGCTTGATTTATTATTGAGCTTCTACTTTTTGTTTTAGGGATGTCACTAGAACAATAACGGAGTTATACGATTTCTGTGGAAATACACGCGTTGACGTGAAAAATGCTTATTGTACTTGACTGCTATCGTTATATTATTATCGTGTATATCCGCTTACGTAACGGAGTGGTTAAAGATTCGACACTATCTTACTAAGGCTCTCGACTAGCAATTCATAGGTCACGGGTTCGAATCCCGGCATGCACAAGTAAATTTTTTTGGCTTGTTTTGTGTTATTTATTAATTTAGAATAATGTACAGTATATTTGTGGCACATGGAAGATACTCTTAGTATCGCCCTGGTGTAAGACCACCATTCAGAATCAAAAAGTTGCTTGAAATGGCTCTGGCCATGTTTGGTGGCCAGATCTGAAAAGCCAGGTACTTCCTCGACTCCCTCTTCCCCATCTCCTTCCCCTCCCCACTATCTTCAGCCTCACAACATACCCCTATTGGGGGTGCTGTAGTCTTACTGGCTCCAGACGGGAGCAGTTGGGACTCTTGTGCGGTATTCAAATATAAAAATACAACAACAATTTTAATTTATTGTACGACAGACTAATCATACATTTATGTACTGAGATATCTGTTTGTCACAACTGCCGATTAAGAACTCTCCAAAACTAGACCATGCACATTAATAAATCTAGATTCCTGGTAGCCTTAACTCACGTCAGTCTCCTACTTTCTCCTTCCAATCCCAGTTAAGCTCCTCTTCCACAGAAATATGCAACTGATTCCGTACATGTCGCTACTAAAATAAGGAGACCCTTGTCACCACCATCTCTGGAAACGTCAAAACCTTACTTGCAACTGCTGTAGCTGTAATTTTTTGTTTCTAGCATTGATCTAAAGCACACACATAGTTGCAAAATGTCTGACACAAGTAACAATGAGATTATAATTTTTTTTCTCATTTTGGCGTACAGAGAATTTTTTTCTCATTTCGGCATACACTCAGTGTGAATCTATAAAATGTAATATCCATGGAGAGAGGTTTATTCAGGTTTTGGCGGCGGATGTGTTTGTGCCTACTGTGGATTGGGAGAGACTGGTTGAGGGAGACCTTTTGACTTCCGCAGCCAGATTCTCTCGACCCTTTATGTTGCACCGCAGTGGAAGGTACAGTCTATCAAATAAGAGTAGAAAATAAATGAGGGCGCCACCGTTGCCCAAATGGCAATACTAAAAGTATAATCATGGTGTTAATCTAAAGCTTTGTAACCTACATTTTTATTAAAAATTAAAAAGGCATTAAAGTCAAAAAAATATTTATTACAATACAGATACCCACTGATCTCAGAATTAGAATTGTATATAGGTATACTATTATTATACATTTGCAATTTTGTGTTAACATAATGAAGAATAACGATATTTTAATAAAATATAAAGCACACTTTAATAATATAATAATAATAATAATAATAAATGATATTCGTCGGGCTCTCGGAGCAGCCTGGCGTGTTTTGGTCGGTCTCGGTATATTTTTATTAATTATGAGGGATATTTCATATATTCAGCCTTTAAAAATGTCAAAAAATGTTCCTTACTATGTGAAAGTTGCGTAAATGCAGTGAAAATAATTTTTCTGTGAACAATGTTGACATGAAACGATTTTTAAATGTATCTACCAAACATAATAGTTAATAATTATACGATGCAGTTTAAATGCAGTGCTAAAATCTCAGACTAGCATCGAACATTTAACAGATGTGACCACCCTTTGGCCTTTGGGTACCCCGAGGGTGCCCCTCGCAACCCCCGCTCCCGCATCATGCCCGCCTTCGCTATGATCGCCCATTGCTTCGGCCACTGGCACGGAATCGGCCGTTCTCAGAAATTAATTATTTTATATTTTAATATTTCTTATTTGTTATATTTCTCATCACTTCTCTTTTTCTTTTCTTTTTATTTTCCCTTCATTCAATTTATCTTCTCAAATGCAAATTAAATTTTTTATTTAATTTTATCCTACAAGATAAAGTAATCGAAAATTTCATTAAATTCCTGCCACCTCGGAACAGGCTCAGCCTAGTGAGGTGGTATATACCAAAAAAATAATACTAAAAGAAATTGTAGGTACTCCAAACTGTAAAAAAAAAGTACTTTTGTGCTTATATTATCTTGGTTAATAAATAATTTTAAAAAAAAAATGTTAAAGAAAAAAAAAAAATTAAAACTTTAGAAATTGCTCACATTTATTTAATATTAGCTTAAGTACCTAGCGTTTCCCGGGCTTTAGATCATGCCTCTAATTTTAGATCTGAATATATTTAACTCATTCAGATATAAAAGAAGTGTAACTAAACTCACCATTAATGATTCTTCCTTTTCGCCTACTGTTAAATTCAAATCTATGTTAAATTAAATGAAGGCCAATCACTTTGTAAAACACAATTTAATCAAATTTATGTCATTTGTAGGTACCTTCACAATAGTGATTAGCTTCTTCGATTTAATTTTTTTTTTTAAGAACATGTTTTTATAAATATGTGTACAGTGTTTTGAATTTTCAGTGTCATTGCACTTTTAAAGAATATTTGACAGATAAATTGGTGTTGCCAGCCTAAAAATTTCTTAGTTCAATTTTTTATATTTTCTATTCTTATTTGACAGACTCTATTGTTTCATACATCCATCGCTCTTGGACACATTAACGCCCAGATTCCTTTCCACCCCTCATACCTTTTTCCTTCCCAGAACTTCCTCTCCTTCCTACCCTTCACGCAGCATCTCCAAAGATGATATAGCCTCTGAAGGATTTTTTTCCTCAAGGTCTTCTGTCTGTGGTTAATGCAAAAAAAAAAATCTGTTGCCACTTTGTGTACGGTAAAATCTCAAATACGGTATATGTGAAAAAAATCACTGTAAACGTGATATTATTGTTGGTCGTCATTCTTTCATCTTTACTACATTCCTTGCCTATCGAAGCTGTCCCAATTTCACAAGAGTAATAAAATAATTTAAGTCAATTTGTTTATTTTCAGATGTAGTCTCCAAACCCAAACTTCCAGA
Organism: Limnephilus lunatus; assembly: GCA_917563855.2. Classification (NCBI taxonomy): domain Eukaryota; kingdom Metazoa; phylum Arthropoda; class Insecta; order Trichoptera; family Limnephilidae; genus Limnephilus; species Limnephilus lunatus. The sequence continues at coordinate 51,081,674 of OU830599.1, forward strand.
CCTCTGTCAGACCGTCGAAGACCAGGAAAACCCAAGCCACGATGAAATAGAATCCGGAGTGGATGCTTTGGAAGATGTAGAACTGGTCCATCAGGTCGACGGAGATGAGAAAATTATCAACCTAATGAAATCGGAAAAATCCTTGGCCGCACCCACCGAATCGGAATTGAAGCTCGTCATTCCCCCGAAGAATATCTTCTTTACATCATTTTTACTGTTCACGTCGTTGGGGGTTTTTATTAGTTTGGTGCTTTTCCCGTCGTACGTCATGACCAACGGGTTTTTCCTCGGTATCTGGATTTCATACATTGTGAACAAGGCCTACGTGTTTTCCATGGAGTTTTTGGGCTACAATGAGATGGTGAACTATGACATTTTGAAGTTGAAGGACTTTCAAAACGTTTCTATCACCAAAATACCGCAAATAGTGGAGTTTGAACCGCTAAAAAAATATGAGGTGAGTACTACCAGAAATTTGTACATTCGGATTACATTTTTTTTTTGTGTGAAACCGTGCAAGAATCCCAACTATCTGGAGCCAGTGAGACTGCTTCATTCATTCCCAATTGGGGTATGTTGCGAGGCTGAGGAGCGGAAGGAGATATAAGGAAGAAGTTCCTGGCTATTCAGATCTGGTCACCAAACACGGCCAAAGCCATTTCAAGCAACGTTTCAATTCTGAATGGTGGTCTTACACCAGGGCGATCTTGAGAGTATCTTCCATTCTGTAACGTGCCGCAAATATACTATGCATTATTTTTAAAGGAGTAAATTTTGAAATAACACAAATTAATCATATAAAATTAACTTGCGCAGGCCGGCCTTGGAACCCGCAAACTCCGGCTTGCTAGTTAAGAGCCTTACCCTTCGCCTTTATCATTGAGATTTTCACGGCCAAAAGTGTTATTGAGATTAATTTTTGAATTATTATCCCATGTTGTTCTTCTTCTGTCTTTAGCCAACGTTTAGATCAGCGTTATAGTGTCCATCATCGTGTAATTTATGGTTAAGTCTATGTTTATGCATGAAGAATAGATACCATGTTACAAGCGTTTATTTCCCTTAATGCAGTTTTCTGCATCTACCCTTGATCTATCTACGAGCCATGCCTTTCTCAAGCATCGCCGACTTCTTCTACCATTCACATTTGCGACATAATGTATTCTCCTTGTATTCCTTTCTTCGTTCATTCCCTTTCTTAATCTTACTCATTACAAGCGTAATGAGTAAGATTAAGAAAGATGAAAGGATGATGAAAGCTCATCATCCTTACTAGCGAAGGGAATGTGGCGAACCCATCGCTCAGGGAGTGGAAACACAAACCTGCAATAGCCATCCCAAGGCAAGGTGTGAGCTGCCGTGCTCAGGCTGAATGTCCTGGGGAACAGTGTCTCGAACGGTGCCTCCGGGAAACAAGTTCGCATCTCAGAGTATTTAGACCTTACTCCAACACTCGGGGGTCTGCTGGAGTGGACCTTCTATTTCCCTAGTAACTCGTGGGACAAAAATTGTACCATTCGAAAACTAGGGGCCTTTTGAGAACCTAGGAGTGCTGAGGCCACCTCTGTGGACTTCCTTCCTGGGGCCTGTAGGAGGAACCAAGAGGAGAAGCCGTGGAGATGAGAGCTGATGCCACCTCCATGAAATCTCCCCTTGTGGGACCTTCAGGGAACCAAGGGGAAGGGCACTCTTCCAGCGTGGGGCCTTTGAGGAACCAAGGAGGAGTGAGATGGAGAGATGATGTCCTCATCCCATGTGGGGCCTTCAAGGAACCATTTAGGAGTGAAGAGGAGAAATGAGACCATATCTGTGAACTCTTACCTCGTGGGGCCTCTAGGGAACTACAGAGGAGTGAGGAGGAGAGATGAAGTCTTCTTCCCTCCTGGGGCCCTCGGGGAATCAAGGTGGGGTGGACTCTTCCCTAGTGGGGCCTTTAGGGAACCAAAGGGCGGTGAACTCTCCGTCGTGGAGCCTTCGGAGAACTAGGGAGTGGAGAGGAGAGATGAAGCCCAATTCCCTCGTGGGGCTTTCAGGGAACCAGAGGATATAGCTTCATTTCCAATCACAACTCTAGTGAAATTTATTAAAGGGACTGGGTTGTTAAAGGATTGAGATAAAATGGGAGATAGCATAATGGGCCTATGGCCTAAGTGCTCACGGGAACTAATCGTAAACCGTCTCCGCAAAGAATAAAAAAAAATACACCATCCTTGCATTCTTTTTGGTTCTCCACAAACTTATTATGGTCCTGCCGCTGAAAGGTTTTTGTGACCTCCCTTTTTGTTATGTGTGGTAAGGTGACCGCAGTACATGTACCAATATTTCTTATTTTTATTTTCAGGGTTGGGTTAATCTCTATTCCGTTGAGAATTACAATCCTGAATTATACCACATATCACTGACAAATACAATATTCTTGAAATTAGAAGGTAATTATTCACATTTAATTGGTTTTATAGCTTCATTTGATAACCCAATTAATTAAGGAAATTCACATCCAATGATAACACCTCGAGATAAATTTGCTGCATAATTATACAAAAATGTAAGATTTCATTTTTGAAATTAAAACATATAAAAAAATTCTGAAAATTATACATTTGACTTGATATTGAAAGAATAGTATCAAAAGTTTCAAGTGTACGTACACAGGGTTAACAGCAAGTACCAGAAAGATTATAACCAGCGATTACTGAGCATATTTGGAGTAAAAATGTACATGTCATATTTCTGTCTGATATATTTTTTTCAATTAAAAACAAAAAATATATTTTCCATTACACATCGCAACTGAGTAGTTCGGTGCAGCCGGCACGGGTCAAGTGTTGTGCACTTCGTCTCATTCTAGTAACACTGTAACAGAGGAGAGAGCACATATCACGTCATCCCATCGCCACGCACAGAAGTGTGATCAGTGATAATGTGTAATAGAAACATAATTTTTTTTTTTTTATTGGAAAAAATATCATCAGACAGCTAAATGACATCTGTGTTTTTTACTCCAAATATACTCAGGAATCGCTTGTTTAATTCATTCGGATGCTGTTACATGTAAAGGGTGGGGCAAATGTAATCATCCGATGTTCTTTTGCTTTAATTTTTTTTTTAATGAAAAACTTTGGTTCTGTGAAATTTGTTTATTTAATCCAATAGAATTTATTCCATCAAGTCGAGAAAATGATATCGGCCAAGTGTCCGCTACCAGAGTTGATGACCATAAGGGCCCGTTTTATGGCATTTTCCATCATTCTTGCCAGAGCTTCGAGCGACAGATTCTCGCATTCCTGGCGAATATTCTCCTTAACCTCCAGGCGGCGGGAACAATCTTTAGTTATTTCAGCGAACTTGCCTCTCACGCGGGAGCCAACTATAGTTATTTCGAGGTTTGAATCCTTGCTGTATCGTGTACATGCAAGGTAGAGGGCCAAATTCTACATGTAAAAAATCTCCAATCATATCTCTAGCGACATCTGTCTAAATTTATCCCGAAATATTATTTTTTTAGTCTTAGGAACCATTTAAAGCCAAGGAGACAGAATTTCCCCGTCAGTCGATTTGAATCTCGCGCGTCGGTACCAACCATTACTAATCTCGCGCAGTCGCAGTAGAACAAACAAAGGCGCTCCAATAGAACACTGCGCCGATTGTTTTATTTGTACACTTTTTCATTCTGTTACGTACATCGATTCGATTGTTTTAATTTGTGAAATTAAAAACACTTTTTTTCGCATTTAGGTATTTTATGGTGTACCTTTTAGTTTTCGTGGCTCTTTATATTTGTCTTGTTTAACTCAACAAAACTTTTATTCGTTATTATTTATATTATAATATTCAAAATGTCACGGGGTCTTAGTGATAAAGAAATTTTTGAGAGCGTGTTAGATTTAGAATCAGACTTAGAGTTGGATAGTGACGCTGAATCAATTTTATTTGATATCGGTGACGGTGATGATGAAGTTCAAAGTGAACACATTGTAACTCTTCCCGGTAACAGCGTGCCCGGTACCAGTGCATCCGGCACCAGTGTGCCCGTTACCAGTGCATCCGGTACGAGTGTGCCCGGTAACAGTGCATCCGATACCAGTGAACCCGGCACTTCAAACATCCGTGAAAACACATCTTCGATAAACAGTGACATTTTTTCATCATGGGTGTCGGGTCCATTTATTCCAGTCTTACATGAATTTGATGACTTTTCGTCAGGAATCACAAACATGACATTGACAAAAGATTCATTAGAGGTAGATTTTTTTGAACACTTTTTGAATCTAGAAATAATGGAGAAAATAGTTCTAGAATCCAACAGATACTATAGAGCTACAGTTAATCAAATTACAATAGCTCCCAAATCTCGACTCCATCAATGGAAAAATACATCAGTGCCTGAAATGTATATATTTTTTGCTATAACTATGCTGATGACTAGGGTTTCCCACATATCGATTGAGGAATATTGGACAACGGATCCTATTTTAGCGTCTCCTCAATTTGGAAAGATTATGCCGAGAGATCGATATCAGATTCTTCTTTGAATGCTTCATTTTTCTGACCCTGCCACACAAACCCCCGGAAACAGACTTCATAAAATAAAACTTTTGGTTGACCATTGCAGAGAAATATTTAAAAAAACCTTTATCCCTTACCAAAACTTGTGCATTGACGAAAGCATAATCGTGTTTAAAGGGCGTCTGAAATTTAAGCAGTATATCCCTAGTAAACGTCATAGGTTCGGAATAAAATTATTTGTACTGTGCGATGTTACCACAGGATTTGTTTTAGATTTCATTATATACTGTGGAGAAGGAACTGACATCCAAGACGGCCAATGTTTAGATGTTTCTGGAGCAGTGGTAACCACATTACTCACTGATTATTTTGGAAAAAATCACACACTATGGACCGATAATTGGTATACAAGTCCAAAATTACTTAAATTCTTGCATGATCAAAAAACAAACGGTTGTGGAACTGTAAAAGCAAGTCGAAAGGGAATGCCTAAATTTAATAAGTTAAAAAAAGGTGACCATGAATCCAAACATACAGGCCCTTTGTTAGCCCTCAAGTGGCATGATAAACGAGAGATTCATTTGTTAACAACTGTGCACGATGCTTCTTTTGCAGAGACTGGAAAGTGTGATAGAAACACAGGCCTACCAATTAAAAAACCGAAGTGTGTACTAGATTACAATAAATGTATGGGTTCGGTTGATAAGGCTGACATGATGTTGAGTAATCTAAGTTGTATGAGAAAATCAATAAAATGGTACAAGAAGGTTGCTTTCCATATTGTTGATTTATTCCAACTAAATGCACACATTCTTCACAAAACAGTTTCCGAAAAGCAGATGACATTGACTCAATTTCAATACGCAATCATAAAACAACTTTTGGAGAAATATCACATACCATCAACAAGAAATCAACAATCATCCAATAGCCCATTACATTTGGCTGCCAAAGAATTGGCGAATCATATGCCCGGTTTTGTCCCCCCTACAAGTAAACGGTCAAATCCTTGTCGTCAATGCCATGTTTGTGCAAATACAACACTTAGAGTTAAGACGAAAAAATTTTCACGTTACATGTGCTTAGAATGTAATGTTGCACTGTGTGTAGTTCCGTGTTTTAAAGATTACCATCATAAAAATAATTATTAATAAAAAAAATTATGTGCATGTGAATAAAAAATAGTTTAAAATATGTTTATATAATTAATGTTAAAAACGAGAAATTAGAGAGTTATGTGTAGTACCTAAGTGTGATGTGGTTAATACATTTTAAAGTGCGCATAAAATATGCCCATTTGTGTAAAAATACTTCGTTTTATATATATCGTTGCAAAACAGTTTCTATGGTCCGACATTTCAGCGCATTGATCGGTCCTTTGTAACATGAGACCCGCGGCAGAATCAGGCAGACGTAAGTACCACGCACCATAAAGATAATTCTGTAATGTTTACGTCTGACTCTTGTTGAATAATTTTTGTTTATATTAACATCATTCTAAAACGACATTCGGGATTATTTATGGATAGCTAAAGCATGGACGAGTTTATTGACCTGAATTCAAACAAAGAACAATCATTTAAAATATATCTAATGACATTTTTAAAATGTGATGTTGTTCGGCTCGATCAAAATATTAAACGTGCCGCGTAGTAGTGTCGGCACACGCACATTTTGACGCAGCCTAGAGGTTAATGGCTTCAAGAGTCTGAGGCTTGTTGACATAAACCTGCGACTTCAAAAAACCCCATGAAAAGAAATCTAGCCCCAGAGCAGCCGTTCTGCTAAGAATATCGCTGCTGTTGCCCAAGATGTTGAAGATGAACCCGGAACATCGACCAGACCATGTGCCACGCAATTGGGCATTAGCCGGTGGTCCCTACGAAGAATTTTGGTGAAAGATTTGAAGATGTTCCCTTACAAAGTGCAGAAAATGCATCAGCTGTAAACTGTTGACCGCCAAACGCGTATAACCTACGCTCAAGCCGTCCTGAATCTCAACGAAGAGGTGGACGATTTTTCATCGAAAATTGTCATGAGCGATGAAGCTCATTTCCATCTTAGCAGTTATGTAAATAAACAAAATAATCGTTTCTGGGGCACCGAAAATCCTTGTATCACCCACGAAGAGCCATTACACCCGCTCAAAGTTACTGCGTGGTGTGCTGTTTACGCTGGAGGAGTCATCGGGCCATTTTTTTTAACGCTACGGGCCAAACGACGACTGTAGACGGCGCACGCTATAGAGCCATGATTACAGAATTTTTTCTTCCTCAATTGGATGAATTGGATCTGAAGAACATGTGGTTCCAACAGGACGGTGCAATGGTGCACACTGCTCTAGCCACAACCGATATTCTGGAGGAAGCATTTCCGGGTCGCTTAATCTCTCGTTTTGGTGATTTGCACTGGCCGGCCAGATCACCCAATTTAACCATTCCAGATTTCTTTTTATGGGGTTTTTTGAAGTCGCCAGTTTACGTCAACAAGCCTCAAACTCTTGAAGCCCTTAAGGAGAATATTCGCCAGGAATTTAAGAACCTGTCGCCCGAAGCTCTGGCAAGAGTGATGGAAAATGCCATAAAACGGGCCCGTATGGTCATCAACTCTGGTGGCGTACACTTGGCCGATATCATTTTCTCGGCTTGGTGGAATAAATTCTAGTGGATTAAATAAATAAATTTCACAAGCAGAACCAAAATTACATTTGCCCCACCCTATATATGTATGTTTTGATCGGTCAATGGCTGAGTTAGCATCGCGTCTGGGTCATATCCAGGCATTGTGAGTTCAATTCCTCAGCTGGCTAAGTCCCCCATCACAACACAAGCAACATTTTCCGCTTACTGTGGTGGTAGTAGATTTTCAAATTTGTCTCCGGTTATTCGTAACCTGGAAATGTTTATCTTCCTTTTAAAAAAATATATACATATATTTATATAATTTTCCCTGTAAACTTATTTTTTTGTAATTGTTAATAGTAATTATTATTATGTATTTGCGCAGGAAGTGTGTTGAGATTGTCTTTCACCCACGCCAAAGTCCCTAAGAGAGCCCTGTGGGACGCCAAGGAAATAAAGGCCTCTTTCTATGAACATCATATGTGCCACCTAGAAGGAGCCACCATCAAGTTGTTGCCTGCTGGGATTGTCAAGAAAAGGTCTTTACAATTTTTTTTTAATACACAGCATGACTCTTGTACTAGTGGGTATGAATAGTGTATACATATGAAAATAATATCTAACAAGTTTTAGGGATTTGAATTTTAAAATTTAATAATACACATGACATAAACACAAGTGTGTGGAAGGGTTTAGTCTTTCATTTGGGAAAGATTTAACCCGGACATAAAATCTGGAGCACCATTTTATTTATTTTCAAAAGAAGCACACACATTGGGAGTTGACATTTTAAATAAATGAAAAGAAAATACTTGGTTTTAAGTCACTTTATTGATATATTTTCACTGTCTACTGGTTTCGATACCTCTGTACCATCATTAGAATTGTTATAAAAATATTGCTATGAAATACAAAAGTACACATATATATGCACATTATGTCAAGAAAGAAAGGTCAGTATACTATAGTGGGACAGTGAGTCAGTTGTGAGAGGGGGGTGGGGATGGGGAGTGGAGGATAAGTGAAGTAACGGGGAACATACTTAAAATAGGACTGAAGGTTAAATTTTATTGGTTATTAATGATTTCAATTTGAATTTACCAATATTTTTTTTAATTCCAAAGCTTCTAAATTGTTAAGTTTTAAACCTACAGTTTGGCAAGAAAGTGTAAAAAATAAATGATGGCGCTGCGATCGTTTTTTAGGTTTTAAATGGCAACACCAAGATGGCTCATAAGACATGACATAAATGTATGTTTTTAAAAACACTTCGGCCAAAATATATATTTAATAGCGTATTTGTACTTTCAAAAATTTTGCCCAAAAAACTGGAATTTAATGGAAGTAAAATAAAACGAAACAAGTTTTAAGTGGGCGTTTATTTCGATATAAAAACGTAGGTACTTAAAATTTTGAGTCTATTAATTCAACACCCGACATTATTGTCTTCTTCCTCATGTTTATTCCTTTTAATAAAATCTTTAGAAAATTGCTTGCAGCTACAAAGTGATATAAATTCTATCGTCGAATGGAGTCACACCAATAAATTAATATTTAATATTAAGAAATGCTCTATTATGTGCTACACCAAGGCAAACAAAACGATTTACTATAACTACAAAATGTCTGATTCATCTCTTCAGCACATTGTTATTTCGAGAGATTTGGGAATCACATTTGATACGCACCTAACATTTCACGTCCACATAGAAACGATATGCAACAAAGCGTTAAGAATGCTAGGATTTGTGCTAAGCAACTCCAGACATTTTTGCAGCTCGGCCGCGATTCGTGTGCTATACTATAGTCTAGTACGTAGCATTTTGGAAAGTGGTTCGGTAATATGGGGACCAGTGGATTTAACTTACTCTCAAATGATAGAGAAAGTGCAAAAGAAGTTTCTGAGGTATTTATATCTTAGAGATTTCGGATATTATCCCTGGTTATATCCATCAGCCTTTTTGTCCGGCATGCTGGGTATTAATAGCCTTGCCGATAGAAGGAAAACTGCTTTGCTGATAACAGCATATAAACTTTTAAACGGTAACATTTGTATTCCCGATATAATACAAAAATTTGAGTTTTATGTCCCCGACAACTTCACAAGAGCGCGCAGACACAGAACTTTTGTTGTTCCGAGATGCAGAACTAACTTACCATTAGTAATGCCGCTCGGAAAAATGATTCTGTTACTAAATTACCTATCCCCTGATATAGATATTTTTCAACTAAATATTCAAAAATTCAAAAACGCTATTATTACTTAATAAAATACAATGTATGTTTATTATTGGTTATGTATAACTGTAAATGTGCATTTAAAATAAAATAAATAAATAAATAAATAAATGTTATTCTTCTTCTTCTGTATCTTCATCTTCATCTAAACGTATTATCAGTTCATCGATATCAACATGTATAGTACTGCCTCGTGCATAATATTCTGCCTCAATTTTCATCACGTGTTTCGCAACAATTTTTCCAATCATCGGCACTTTTATACTATTACATATTATTATTATGCTATTTTCCGTTTTCCCGGTGTTTCAAATTTTCCTTCTGCCTTTTCCCCTTCCTTGACGATTCATCTTACCGTTGATTCAGATTTACCTGTGTGTGGAAAACATCATTAAAATTATTGTTCTATAGAAAGTAATTTAATATTAAAAAAAACACACTAAATAATATACATTTACAAAGAAAGAAAGAGAAAATTAAGAAAAAAGTTACATTTGTATGAGTTTAGAAATTGAACTTTTTTTTTAATTGAGTTATTCCTTTTTCCTGTGGCCGCATATTAACTGTCAAATAAAAGTGTCAAATTCAGATTTTTAAGCATAACCTCAAATTAGATTGTAGTGATTATAATCGCTCGAAAATTGGCATAAATCTTGTAATACTAATGAAATTTATTAAAAAAACTATACTAAATACCATTCATTTCTGCAGTTCGTTTGTAAACATCTTCCAAATTAGATAGGAGCTTTGTCGCGCGATATTCAGCTAGGCAGCATTGAAAAACGCAGTATATAACTTCTCTTGCACCACTATGTATTGGTTTATTAATTTTAATTCAATTCAAACAATGCACAGGCAAACAATGAAAAAAACAATTATTAAACGAGCGATTTTCAGTGTGTTCTACACGATTTTAGTCAGTAAAGCCAAGAGCCATACGAAATGTCATTGACAAATCAAATATTTCGGTGTTACCATAGTAATGAAAAAATTTAGTTCCAAATTAATAAATTTCTACACTTTCTTGCTAAACTATACATTATTTATTACTTACAGGCACTGGAGTAAGAAATACCCCATTTGCATCACGCTGAGAGATAAAAACATGCTGCAAATTCAGTCGGCACCCGAAGTCGCAAAGAAAGACATTCTTCTAACTGCTAAAGATTCTAAGGGAAAAGAGTCCTCGGTCGCCAAAGAAAAAGAAAAGGAATCACATAATAATTCTCCCACCAAGGAAGTGCCAATACCGGGCGCCAATAGATCAGACACGCCACTTCTGTCCAGTGATGCTGAATTTCAAGGAGATGCTTCAAAAGCTAGGTATTTTACATCGGTATCTTGTTTTAACCAAGCTCCTATTTAATATGTATTGGTTTGAAGCCCAAAAATAAATATTCCGTGACGCCTGTATCATTTTTGAAGGGTCCTATTGAAATAAACAGTGAATCCGGGAATATTGCAAAAAGCTACTCTCATAATGTGAAATACACAATTACACATATAGCTTCAACATCCTTCAACAGATGTAGTTAGTATAGATAGTTATACGTAGTTTCGAGATGTCTCAAAAGACGTTAGTTAACCTGTTGAACATTGGATGATATTTCGAAAAAATGCCTGCAAATTTCATTTGAAAATTCTTTTAAAATAATTTAGAGTAGGTACAATAATCAAATAGTACCTAGGTCCTAGATTGATATTGGCGCAAGTGATTCTGATCTTTTCCGTCATATAGTTTCTTTATACATAAGGGTTTTTTTTTGGGCCCGCCGTGACAGATGAGAGGTTAAGTAGTACCTTAGAAGAGTGTTCAGTTTCACTCCTTCCTTTCCACAAAAAGACCCTCCACACAGCATCTCCAAAGATGACAAGCCCTGAAGAAAATTATTATTTAATTATTTTCCACCGGGCCTCCTGTTCGGAGATATGTAATTAAAAAAATTTTTTACTTTGAGATCATGGAAGGATTTTAGTAAAAATGTCTGTAATATGTAGGCGCAGGCAGTTGAAGTATGTATTTCATGTAGAATAGAGAAGTCCAGTCCAATTTTTTTTATTTTTTTTTACCTTCTAACTTAAATAACTGCATTTTTTTTTTTTTAGAGTTAGTTTTAATAGTTAAAATAATTGTCAAAGTTTCAATTTTTCAAGGTCCCTCAAAAACCCGCCAAATCTAAGATGTATTTTGTGACGTCATCAACAGTTCCATTTCATGTTTTTTATGTTGGTCTCCTTGAATCTCACATAGATTTGCGCAGGCGCCGCCGGCCATCTTAACGCGTTGATTGGTCTATTTATGGTGTATGGGCAATGGCAATATGGCGACGGCGAGATCAGAAGCTTCGCAAAAATGACATGATGAATTTTACTTGCAGTTTTATGTTTTTGAAGTTAATTCAGTTTTATGTTTTTGAAGTTAATTTACGTTTAAATGATCAATTCACTGTGATATTAGTGTAATTCATCATAAGTACCAATGCTGCGTTACTTTAATTTTCAGTTTTAGTCCTTTAAATAGTGTTTTGTTGGTGTATTTCCGTTGTACGATAGGTTTAAGGTTACGTCTGAAATTTTTTTTTAATGACTTTTCCGCGTGAATTTAATAAAACTTCCATAAAAGTAATATTATTTAATAATGTTAAAGACTAATGCATGTGTAAATAAATACAAAATACAGAAATCAACACATTAAATTGCGTAACACCGAATCCAAGATGTCATATTTTTAAAGTTATTTTTTCGGAATCATTAAAATATTTTTTTATCATTTTTTATTGTATGAACGAGATAAAAAGTGAAGTGACAGTTTTATTCCAAATTCATAAAGTAAGAGGACTGTATCTTTAAAATTTTTAATTTTCTTAAATCTTTCAACCATTTAATAGATTATGTTTACAGTCAGCTGTTTTTTTTAATTTTTTAATTTTGAAACTTAAAATACTGCAATTTTCAAACGCGATCGTATATGTCAGATACAAAAATCTAAAAGGCAATTCTATTTAGTTTCTATAAAGGTATATGCTTTTACGACATCTTCAAAAATAAGAAATATATAGAACATTCGTTTGTGTCATACCTAAATTCCCATACAAATGACGTACAGCATAAATAAACCTGTCATTACAGTGATTACCATCGTGACGTCACCACACAGCATACCAACCTGACGCTGTGTTTTAACGAGAATATTAAAAATGCACTTTTTAATATTTTTTTAAAAACTGTACGTTTAATATTATTGAATAAAAGTTATATATTCAGAATCAGCGTTTATTGGTCTATATGAGCATATTTTTTTAAAGCCATAATATTTTTCACTGGAGTTCCTTATTATAAAGATTACAGTTGAAAAAACATCTTAACTACATAGATATTTTCCTAACTACCCATATAGAATTTATAGATATACACATATTTATAGATATATACATTATTAATTGTAGTATTACTTGTACTAGAATGATACAATGTGATGTTTAGCACCTTATTTAAGTGCCCTGGGAAGAAAGTCCTTAACAAGTTTAATCATAAATATGTCACACATTTTCAGTTCAAAATCGTTGCCAGCAAAAGATTCTGAAGATTTGGAACATAGGAAGTCTGAATCACCATTGAAGCAAAAATCTAAAGAAATAATATTGAAAGGTAGGCAAGGTATTATTTTCATGAATAAACATGTTATTTTTTCCTCTGCGTATATAGGATTTTTCATTTGTTGTTTATTTATTTTCCAGCTAAAGAACAATTAAAAAGCAGAAGAAGAAGTAGAAAATCCACAGAAGCCAAGGTTGTCAGAGCCTCTATGGATGATTTTATGGATTTTGATACTGATGATGATGATAATGAGCAGTATCACGATTATGTATGTACCTTTTAATTTTATTTATTAATCAATCTTAACTCAATCACCTTACCCTTTTCCGTGTAGGGGTAAGGGGAGAAGATTAACTCCATACATAGTAGAGCAGGGGTGCTCAAATTTGAACTGCTGGCGATCTACATCAATATTATAAGAGTCCGATCGATCAACTCAACCGCAGATTTTCAAGCGGAGTGGGGGGGGGGGTCGCGAAAAAATCTTATTTTTTATTGCAACCTCATTTTATGCCGATTTTTATTTCACTTTCTACTACGAGATTTTAAATTCTACTACAAATTTATAACTGCTATCGAAAATCGAGAATGGTATCCATGTAATAGGATTTCGCATCTTCATCACCAAAGGCAGGTTTTAACTTAAGATTGTTTCTGCGTAAGAATCCCGAAATAATAGTTACACACGGGACAGTCAATTTCTCAGAATTTTCTTCGAAATTTTCTTTCAAAGCTTCACTCGGTACATGATGAATCGGCCACTTGTTATTTAATTTATCGTTAACATAAAACTGTTTTAAATTAAATCTAAATTTAATTTTATAACTGCACATCGAATAAGAGAATGTTTTCCTTCGAAATGTGTCAGCAGATGAATCCAACTGGAATTTTGTATTCTGAACACAAAACTGGTTTAAATTAAATCAGTGTACGGTGAATCAAAACTACACTTATAACATGAAAATGGTTTTTCTTTGATTTTGGCTGCGCATACACAGTCTCAGTGGCGGCTCGAGCACTTCTTTAGTGGTGGGGATCGACTTTTTTACATACCGGAATCTCATCACCCGTAGAATATTATTATTATTATTATATATTATAAAATTTCTCAAAAAAAAATTTTGATAGTCTAATCATGCTAGTCGGATATATTTAACACAAAATAATGTAAAATGTCTATAGAAATATGCCAATTTACAATTAAATATAATAAAAATAAAGCTTTACCTTGCGAGATTATTATCAAACTAATTTGAACGCGAGCGATTCCCGCCCGTAACTTCGCAAACAAATGGTTCTATGGGGATCCAAAGGATTGTCCCCGCAGATACTTGAACTCACATACTACTGCGCATGCGCAGTTGCATACGATCGCGAAACAACGCAAGGAAAGTATGGGGATAGTTCGGATTGTCCCCCAAGTGCGCAGTAACTCTGCGCACTGAGAAATAGACCTGCTTTTTTTTGCGCCGTACATTGTTCGCTGTACGCGCGTAGGTTCTTATTAAAATCATCCGGAATAATTGTTTGTATTTTATTTCTGCTAATGTTTATTACTTTTATGTTTAAAGAATTCATTCATTTTGGCGGCATCGACTGTTATTTCCTTTAGTAGGTTTTGAGTGTAACTGGTGGGGACTGTCCCCATTGTCCCCCTGTAAAGAACCGCCACTGCACAGTCTGCAACTAGAATTTTATAACTTCACTTCGAATAAGAGAATATTTTCCTTCGAAATGTGTCAGCAGATGAATCCACAACTCAAATTTTACATTATGAACACAAAACTTGTTTAAATTAAATCTGTATGCGGTGAATTAAAGCGTCACTCAGAACATAGTTTAAATTAAATCTGTGTGCGGCGAATTAAAACTACGCTTACAAGTGAAAATGGTTTCTCTTTGATTCTGGCAGCATATATACGGTTTGCAACTTGAATTTTATAACTGCACGTCGGACGTTGAGATTAAATCACGGCAGACCGACCACCATACACATTCTGGCTGATACTGCCAAATGACGAGAGAAGTATCCCACCCGACATAAGCGTTCTTCATATCACAGTACTTGTTTTCATTATCTTTTCTTGCAGATGCTTGCAGCATTCGCAAGATGCCATTACCCTGTGAGCAGCCGCCTTTTATGTTTATCTGTTATCTTTTTTAATTAGTTTATCCCTGACTTGCTTTATATTATTCGCATTTTGTATATTATGTAAGCACTTGCATACTGCTTCCTAACACCGTATGCAGGGACACTGGAGGTCTAGATTCGTTCAAACTTAAATGTAGATTCATTCTTTTAAATTAGAGTCCTTGCGAGAGCCTTGAAGGCCAAGGGCGGGTAAGTGGTGGATAACCTCCAATGCCCGTCGAAGAAGAGAATGTTTTTTTTTTCGAAATGTGTCAGCAGATTACTCTGCAACTGGAATTTTACATTCTGATCACAAAACTAGTTTTAAATTAATAGTGAATCTTTAATTAGTATTACTTTCGTAATATTCATATGGTTTTCCTACAACGCCGCGACTTTGAAGAATGGTTTGAAATAAAATTTAACTCCATTCGAAATATTATAACGATTAATTCGCTACTGAAATTTTGATAGATCATTCGGAACATGAAACTGGTTTTAATGTACTTAGTCTGCACGCGAGTCTTCGTCTTTAATTTATACTACACCCAATTTAATTGATATTTATTGATGTTTAATTGATACTAAACTTAAAACACGAAAATAGTTTTCCTGCTATTTTTTAACTACTTGGAAAACATGGACGGTTTGATGATCCATCGAAACAAATGATGATCCATGAAACTCTCTTAGAATTGTCGAAGCATCGCCCACAGACCTCCTTCAATCATTCTCACTGAATGAATTATGAGTCATAAGGATAGCGATACTGAGCATTATTTTGGAGTAGTTAATTAAAGTATTTACTAATGTATCGCTATCCTTCTCTGTTGCACGAATAAATAGCATATGCGTTCTCTTTCAATTAATATTTTTAAAATTAATCATAGTCTTGCTAGGAATTTTTTAGACAACCCACTCGAGATATATTTTCTAATATATTAAATTGGTAAATGTTCCGCTATTGAGTCCACGCTCAAAACACACTTTAAAAAATTAAAATAAATTGTACTAGGTAGATAATAGTTACTAATAAGTAATTCAGTAACCGGAATTTAAAAATATTGCATTTTAATGATTATTTTGTTAACTTTAAAAATGCGAAATGTCATTTTTCAAGGACCGCCATCTTTTTAAATAAGAAGGCCATTCTTGTGCCGTGTGAAACTGCAATACGCAAATTGTAAATACACACTACCAACCTAAAAATTCAAAAACATTTACGTAACCAGTTGTTTCAAATAATATAATAACAATCAATTGTTATAAAATAACCTACCAAGAAAAACATCCCAGTTTTCAAGTAGTTTAGCGGCTTTGTGTAACATGGTTTGTGATACAAAAGAAAGTGCCCCTTTATACCGCCTGCTCGCGTCAAGGCAAGAAAAACATCCCAGTTTTCAAGTAGTTTATCGGCTACGCTAGGTTTGTGCAACATGGTTTGTGATACAAAAGAAAGTGACATTTCTTTCCATGTTCTTCTGTTATAAATACAGGTACAAACTTGTCTATAATACTAATCCTACTTGCAGTACAAACCTTTCAAAACTTCGGTGTTATTGAAAAGAAAAACGCTTTTATTTATTTTCATTTTAGGTATTAAAATAATTACATACGTAATTTGGCAAATCAGGTACTTTCGTAATAATATCGTCTATGTATCGCTTCTAGCTACTCGTTTCGTGAATGCTTTTTTTTATTTTTAGGTTGGATCATTTGCAAATTGCATGTAAAACATGTTTCACATGGAACAGTTGTGGGTGGTTTGGTATATTTTCACATTTCATATAGGCTTGGGGATTGGTATATTTATGTAGGCTTGCGTCTCGCGTCATGCACGCGTAATAAGTGATGATTTTTTGAATTTACGAAACCTAACAAAATAATGATTAATACGCATTATTTATCATTTTCGAAGATTTAAATTCGTACTTATTATTGTGTAACTGAAAGAGAGTGATTTTTCCTTTTAAAAGTGCATATTTCATCGTCGTAATTAATAACATGGCGGTCCTTGAAAAATTACATTTCGCATTTTTAAAGTTAACAAAATAATCATTAAAACGCAATATTTTTAAATTCCGGCTACTGAATTACTTATTACTAACTATTATCTACCTAGTACAATGTATTTTAATTTTTTAAAGTGTGTTTTGAGCGTGGACTCAATAGCGAAACATTTACCATTAAATTTGATATAAAATACTTTTCATACATTAAACAGATGGGTGAAGGTCATTTCTAGTTCGGATCTGAGACTAACATCTGTGTTTTGGATATTCAATCTTTTGACCCAATTATTTTGACCCGATCATTTTGACCTGATCATTTTGACCCGATCATTCTGTCCTTATCCTTTTGACCCAATCATTTTGACAATCATTTATACCCGATCATTCTGTCCCTATCCTTTTGCCCAATCATTTTGACACAACTACGAACCACCTAAGGTGGATACGGCCACATTTTCAAAAGAGATTCAATCATCAATGTTATTATTGAGCAATTAGCTCAGTCAGCACCTGTGACTGTCGTGGAGAGTGACCATAGATATATAAATTTTATAGACCGGGCGTCTCGAATCTTGCTCTGGCCACAGAGAAATTGAGACGGTAGAAACCTAAAATCGACTGTCTTTGCAATTCCTTTCTGGAAGCGCAGTGACAGTCCATTCAAGATTATGTTTGCATTAAAAAAAATTGTATTTAAAAAATTATGTTTATTTCGAATTATTATAATTTTTTTTATATTAATATTTCAATAATTTTTTTAATATTTCATTGTCTTTCAAAAACAGATTTTAGTTTTCAGATATGTTCAGAATTATAATATTTATTTGGATTTTATTGCAAAGCGGAAATATTTTGACCTTCTGACCAAATATGCCCTAGGCCTACTTAAATACTGAGAATTTTTGTTGTTGTTTATTTTTAAGGATTCTGTCTCTTCTGAAGAAGAAATGGAAGAATCAGAAGGAAGAAAGACAAGAATATATTCTCTGTCTGACCCATTCCAAGATGCTAACATATTCAGCGAACAAGTTGTAAGTTGTAAGGGTTTATTATTATCTTCTTTATGTGATTATGCTCCATTAAATATAGCCTAAATTCTTCTTTTTTTAAATTGAACTTTTCAATGGCCTTTATAAAAAAACAATATGGTGTCTTATCTTATTTTTGGACATAAAATGAAAACATAATATGTCAAAGCTCCATAACTCGCAATGTTTATTTTATTTTTTTAATTTGAGGAAAGTCTATGTGGTTTTTATACATTAAATATTAATATTACTGATTTTATAAAATAAATAAAATAAATAATAATAATTTATAGAAAGTTTCAAACAATATTTAATATTTTCATACTTGTTATTTCATGCTGATAAATACATAGTTGCCATGAGTAATATTTTGAGATGGTACTAAATGGTCAAAAAATGGCAACACATAATATAACCATAGATCACATTTGTATTTTTTTTTGCAGGACGGGAAGAGAGAAAGTGCTAGTGTGAGTATTTTTTTATTTATTGCAAGAGTGATAAGAGCTTGATTTATTTTCTTCTTCTGGTGATCTCGATCATTGAAGGGTTTCATCATCAGGGAAATGTACATCTATGCAGACATCAGAATGTGAATGTGACATTTTTTTAATTAGCTCCACACAGGAGGCCCTGAGGTAAAAAATCCCTCAGGTCCTATGTCATCTTTGGAGATGCTGTGGATGGTCTTTTTAGGGAAAGAAGGAGAGGAAGTTCTGAAAAGGAAAAAGGTATGATGGGTGGGTAGGAATCTGGTGTCAATGTGTCCAGGAGTGACGAACCTATGATTCCATCCCTCGCACTGTGGTAGGGCGACGGCTCGAGAGAGTCCGGCTGGAGAGGTCAAAAGGACTCCCTCAACCAGTCTCTCCCAATCTGTCCTGCCATACGGTATGTGAGCCAAAGCATCCGCCGCCAATACCTAGACAAACCTCACTCCGTCAACCTAGGCACCCCTGTTAAATCACCAAATGAACCGAACCTCTTGGGGTGACCTATGGCAGGGGTGTTGGTTATCCAATAAATGATTTCCGGTGTCATCTTTGGAGTTTAGGGAAAGAAGGAGAGGAAGTTCTGAAAAGGAAAAAGGTATGATGGGTGGGTAGGAATCTGGGGTCAATGTGTCTAGGAGTGACAAACCTATGATTCCATCCCTCCCACTGTGGTAGGGCGATTGGTCGAGAGAGTCCGGCTGGAGAGGTCAAAAGGTCTCCCTCAAGCAGTCTCTCCCGATCTGCCCTGCCATGCGGTAGGTGGGCAAACGCATCCGACTCCTAGTTGTTGACAAACCTCACTCCATCAACCTAGGCACCCCTGTTAAATCACCAAATGAACCGAACCTCTTGGCGTGACCTACAGTAGGGGTGTGGTTATCCAATAAATGATTCCCGGGGAGGTGGTCCAGGTGTGTCCAAATTCCTACCCACCCCTAATACCCTTTTCCTTCCCAGAACTGCCTCTCCTTCCTTTCCTAAAAAGACCCTCCACACAGCATCCCCAAAGATGACATAGGCCTTGAGAGGAATTATTTTCCTTAGGGCCTCATATGTGGAGCAAATGTTGTTCATAGATAGCATCTCCAATTTTGGTTCTATTTTTTATCAATAAACCACTGCAATTCATTACCATGAATTCTTTCGGTTACCTTCAACACATCTCTTAAACGAGACCATGTCACCCGAAGAGCCAATAAACAACTAAATCAATGTGAAAACTACTCATAGACTAATTATGATACATGACACATATGGAAATTGGATGAAACAACGCATAATGTAATGCGACCTTTAGAGAGTTTCTTCTTTATGGTTAAGATATACATATGTATTATGTTTTAGAGTACCGTAGAGCTAAAGAAAGATTCCATTGCTGTGATGACAGAAGAGGATAAACGCAATCAAGTGACTCTGTATATTTTTGGCAGAACGGGAAGAGAGAAAGCGGAATGGTGAGTATTTTTATTTATTTATTGCAAAAGTAGTAAGAGCTTGATTGATTTTCTTCTTCTGGTGATCTCTCTTATTGGAGGGTTTCGTTACCAGGGAAATTAACATCTGTGTAGGCATCAAATGTGGCTTTTTTTCACATTAGTTCCACACAGTTTAGTGTCTCTCCCAATGTGCCACGCAGCTGGTGAGCAGAAGCATCCACCGCCAAGACTTGGATAAACCTCACCCCATGAAAGTCAAACGTATTGAACCACTTGTGGTGACAAATGTTAGAGGTTTTAGTTATCCAACAAATGGTTAACCAATAGTGGCAGTACCGATACTCAACCTCCCAAATTAGACCATTGAATTTTTTTTTGCTTATGATGGCAGTATAGATAGATTCAGTGTATTTTGTGACAAGTATATTTCAGCTGCAAGTGACCAGATTGTATTTATTATGTTTTCAACTATTTTAAATAGCTTTCTGTGTTTTTTAGGTTCCGAAGAATTAAGATAGCCATAGATGAGGCCAATGCCCAGAAAGAAATGGACTGCGTCTCTGATGAGAGCATCAAGCAAGACTTTACTGGCAGTGATACGTTGGACAAGCCTGAGACTAACGATGATGACAAATCCAAAAAAGATATCCCGGAGTCAAAAGTAAGAGTGGGAAGCGTCAAATCTGAAAAAACCGTGAGTGAATTTATTATGTGATATACTAATATACTAGTCCCAGGCAGAGATTATATGCACGTCATTGACGATCGTCCTAAAAGTCATTCATAAAAATCTTCCTTCTCAATCGTTTTGTACAAAAAAGAAAAAGACAGAAGATAATAGAGTGTCAAATATCTTTAACCCATAGGGAACGGCAAGAAATTTCAATAAATAAAAAGATTTTTTTTTAAAGGCCAACATGTAGACAATATCATACTTGATAAAGTGACATTTTTATCTTTAACCGCCATACCTTTGGGTTATTATTCAAAATGTAGGTAAAAAAATGTTGGGTTTTTTAAATGGTTAAATAAACCCGGCCACTTGCATAGAGGGTACCACTGACTAGCGGCGTGACATGTATGGGAGAGACGAAAATGCCTGAACACATCCCTTAGCTTCGCGATACAAACTTATATATGATCGTATCACAAACATTTTGTGGGTTTCAGGTATAGATTTTTTTTTTTTACCTGAACGTACGGTACACGGCTTGTTGCGTTCGGGCGATAATATAGCGGCCGCATCACGTACGTTCGTATGGGTAGGGCGGTTAACTAACCTGGTAGAGGTAATATCCGAAGACAAAATGAATGTATAAGTTCAACACTGCAATTGCAGTGCTTATTATTGTGGTTAAATATAAAAGAATGGTCACTATCATCCATCAATACTATAAGAAGCATTTTACGACATTTGAATTTTCCATGATAAGTGCATACAAGCTCTGCCTGGGAATACTATAGAGTGAAACTGCTGAAATCCAAAATATTTAGCATAAGTACAGTACATAAGAACTACAACCACTTTTCCAGGCGACCGGCAGTTCTGACGTTCCCTCGGTGCTTTGGACCCCGGGCAAGACTCAGAAAGAATCCATATTGACGGATTCTTTCCGACCTGGTCAAGAAGTTGACTTCTGGAGATATATGAAGAATATTATTGAGGTAAGACAAACATTTGAGAATCTCTACTTTAAAAAAAATATTTTCCTGCCTACTGAGAATGTTCTCATTTCTTCGTTTTACAGAACAAATTGTATAGGCCTCATAAAAATCGCTGTGTCTCCCTTAATATCATGGTTAGAAATATGATCTAAACGGTGTTAGAAATAGTACACACCATGCTTTATATTCAAATCTAGAAGTTGACCAGAAAATAATTCAAATGTAAAACTTTATGAAACCCAAGGAATTTTGTATTGATTATTTTTACATGAAAAGACAAAAAAGTTAGTTGACGATAATGTTTATAAAACATTTGCCTAATAAAATGTGTTTTTTTTCATCAGTAATTTTAGTTTAAAAAAATGTAAGGTGAGCCATTTTTAAAACTTTTTTATGTTTGCGTTAATAATTTAATATTTCATAATTTTATTATGTATTTATTGTGAATAAAATTGCAAATTTCATCACCTTTCAAAAACAGTTTTTAGTTTTCAGAAATATTTCATTTATTTGGATTTCATTACAACGCGGAAATATTTTGACCTTCTGACAAAATATGCCCAAGGCATAATAAATTGTTTATGTATTTTTCATTTGAAAGAGTAACGATGTGTTGAATTTTCAGATGGAAAATTATGCTCCCAAATCCGATCCTTCAATCACTGCTTCCAAA
This sequence comes from Limnephilus lunatus, assembly GCA_917563855.2. NCBI lineage: Eukaryota > Metazoa > Arthropoda > Insecta > Trichoptera > Limnephilidae > Limnephilus > Limnephilus lunatus. Next base: position 51,104,075 of record OU830599.1, read on the forward strand.
CCCGACATCGACCGCCAACGAAAAGTTCCTTTAACCTCCTCCAAACATCCTGCCTTTGCTATTTTAAGAGTTTGTTATCCTTTTAAATATTTAAAAATATAGTGTTTCACAGTGGCGTAACTATAGAGTGGCAGGGCTGGCAAAATCCCTGCAGGGTCCGGGGCCCCGAACCGAGAGGCCGCAAGCTCAGAAAACATTTTTAACAAAATTTAACGCCATTTCGAAGAACTTTGCGAAGATGAGCATCTCCAAGCTCCCGAAAGTTTGTTTAGTGAACATATTTAATCGATCATTGGACATCATCATTAATCAACTGAAATCGCGTTTCCTTTCAATTAATGAAATTGTTTGCATTTTCAGTGTTTTGAAACCTGCCACTTTGCAAAATTTAAATGACAATGATCTCTTAAAAAAAGCTCTAGAATTTGTTGATATATATAAAAAAGACATATCTGAATCATTTGCCAGGGAAATTTTGAGTTTTGGGCCCGCCTTCAGAGACAGAATAGAAAAGGCTTTGTGTATTAGAGAACTTGCTGATTTATTAATAATATATTTATCATTTTACGTCGTGCAACTTTCCTGTACTGCATGTACAGGAAAGTATTGTATGCCTGTATTGTATGTACTGCATTAATGTTATTTGTTACAATTCTAGTGCTGAAAGTTCATTTTCGAAACTAAAATTAATAAAAACCTATTTAAGAAACTCAATGGGACAAGACAGGCTTCATACGTAACTGGGCTATTCTGTCTATTGAAAATTCTATGGCCTCATCTTTAAACTTTGATGGTGTTATTGATATTTTGGCGGAACAGAAAGCTCGAAGAAAAGAATTTTTTTAATAAATATCTTGTAAAGATTAAATTATCATTTCATTTTAAATATGTAATACTTATGCTTTTGAAAATAAAATTTATTAGATATTTAACAAAAATGCACACAATATTAGTAATATAATACAATATTTGTACTGTTGGATAACTTCTTAAGTGATTTGTAAAAATTCAATTACAACGCGACGGTTTTTACGGGGGGGCCCCATCCAATGAATTTGCCACGGGCCTCAGATGGTATAGTTACGCCACTGGTGTTTCATATTGTAAATCAATAAACATCTTACCGCCATTGTTCCCAATTAATTGATCGATCAATCTGAGTCTCCGATCAGCAAAGTGATTAGTTTAGTAAAGCTCGATTCGCCTATTAGTCAGAGTGTTACGTTGGGAAGAGTGTATTTGCGCTTTGAGTAGTGTTGTGCCAAAATTTCAGGTCAACAGTTGATCAGCAGGATTGGGAACAACGGCCGTTAGTGTATCTGTAAAAGTATTTGATATCTTATCAAGATATTTTGTTTTATTGATATTTTTTAAATATTTTTATCATTTATAACCTAAAAACTTTTAATATTAATTTTCTAGTCAAAACACAAACTACAGGAGCAAACTGAGAAGTCAAGTGAAGACTTCTTGTGGCTGAATGCAGTTCTGGGCCGAGTGGCTTTCGACACCTTCAGGAATCCCATTTTCGTTGCAAAAGTTCAAGATAGGATACAAAAGAAGCTATCCAGTTTAAAGGTATTTGATTTAACTGCTTTAATAATAATTTGAATGGGGATGCCTTCTGTGATAGTTCGCACTGCAAGATATAGATGTCTCTATTGTAGATAGCATCACTGTCTCTTCTTTACTCTATGGCATTTTTCCATGTGTAAAAGTTCCCGATCAAAGAATGGGTACTCTCGAACCGATCACTCACGCCAGTGGGTCGTGAGCGAACTGGGTCGTTTAAAATGAAGTGCTGGGAGACCTAACTTTAGGTGACTGGACTATAAGGTGACAAACGCTTTTTTTACATTAGCTGCACACAGGAGGCCCTCAGGAAAATAATTCCTCTCAGGGCCTACGTCATCTTTGGGGATACTGTGTGGAGGGTCTTTTTAGTTTAAGGAAGAAGAGGAAGTTCTGGGAAGGAAACAGGTACAAGGGGTGGGTAGGAAACTGGGGGTCAGTGTGCCCAGGAGTGACTGATGTGTGAATCTATCCCTCCCACTGCGGTGCAAATCAATGTTCCGAGAGAGTCCTGCTGGAGAGATCTGGAAAGATCTCACCCCATGAATCTGCATCCTTAGTCATATACGAAGTCCTACAAGACTGGAGGCATTTCCTAAGGACAGCCAGGACTTTAGCACTGATAAAAACGATGATATTCACTGTGTTCTGTTTCAGTTGCCATCCTTCATGGGTCCCCTGTCGGTGTCATCCCTGGAGCTGGGTCTCGAAGCCCCTCAGGTGCACGGCTCTTCGGCTCCCACGCTGGACTCGTGCGGGCTCTGGCTTGACCTGCAGGTCTCCTACAGCGGCCGTGCCACCATGACCCTCACCACACAGCTGAACCTAATGGCTCTGAAGGACAGTAGGAGTGAGTAGCCATTAATTCTATTAGCTTTGTCTGCCGTACTCCAACCTGACCTAATCGAGGACAGAAAGTACAAAGACAGTAAGTGAGTACAAATCGATAGAAAAATGTGTTTTTGTTTAGTTAACTACGATCTTTACAGGAAATGATAAAAAATCTTGATTTCATGGTGTGGTTTTATTTTTGTCCAAAATTTCAGTCGTTTCGGCGGCTGTAGTAATTTATTCTGTTACCTTTATCTGTCATGCTTCAACCTAACCCAACCTATGAGCCTCAAGGACAGTAGTAGTGAGTTACCATTCTATTAGTTTTGTCTGTCTTTTTTTATAGGACTGCTATAACTAGACCAAAAGCAAAAGAAGGTCCGCAAACGCCTGTCTCTTTTCATGCGCAAAAAGGGCGTGATGTATTAGCAATTCGCTAGCAATTCATTGGTGGCTTGCCACAACATGCCTCATTCCCAATGATACTACTGAAGGGTGTTTTATTTATGATTGATCCATATCCATGTGTGAAGTGAGCGTGAATCTTCTGGAGATAATTTTACCTCCGAAAGAGGGAAGCGTTGCACATGTTGGAATGTACAATCTGAAACTAATGATGTGGTGCTACTATGTATATAAAAAATCTGCAGTCTTTCATGTCTAGGATGAACAATGATGAACTCAAAAGTCATTGCATTTGATACAAGAGTATATATTGCATCCAAAACTGCTTACAAATTACAGTTTCAGATGCACTTGTGATGGACGACTGTAAGTACTAAAAATGAAACGGAACGAAAAAATGGTGTTTGCTGGCATTGGGTTTTAAAATTTTAGGAATAATCAAGGTATGCAATGAAAAAGGAATGACCAATAACTTACCACTGTATCTCTGCGAAGGAGCACACGACACAATCACAATATAGTTATGATATTACTTACTTCCGAGATGGTCAAATTTATTCTTTTTAGTTAAAAATGAGAGATTGTGTACATGAAAAACACCAATCGCTTGCTTCCCAGGTAGTCCCAAATCTTCTTCTGTTTTCAAAACAAATGTACTCCAATTTTCACTATTTTTCTTGCCATTGTTCCAAATTCTTTTCCAGCAAGGTTAGGTAGAGGTAGGAACTCGTTAAATGACATCCCGGTAGGAACTAAGTATATTCTCATTTCAAAACCAAACAGTATAGGAAAATACAAAGTTTTTTTTTGTTATTTAAGGCGGAAACATATTTGTGTGGTGTGGTGTGTTGTGGCGCTTACTGTCGTGACGGTGAGTGTGCACACTAGTGTGGTGTGGTGTGGCGTGTCGTGGAGCGCTCTGGCGTTTTCTGTAGTGTTGCCATATGCATGAAATCTTTAAAGCTACGAAGAGAGATATTGGCGCAAGCGAATGTGACCTTATCTTTCATAAAGTTTCTTTATGCATAAGGGTCAAAATGCTCTGGCGTTATTTTAAAGGGTGCTCTGGCGTTATTTCTGAACAGTACCTACCTAGATATCAAACCTTTGCAGCGTTTAAATGTGCATAATGTCTCAACACAGGTATACCCTAGCGAGACAGGCATTGAATAATATATTGTAAACATCACGTATATAGATCAATAAAAAAAAATAAAAAAAAAATGTTTTATTCTGATTTGGATAGTGATTTTGATGAAGATCTTCAATTTCTCTTAGCAATGAAACTTCTTAAGGGCAAAAAAAAAGAAAAGAAGACACTAGGTTCACCCTATAAACAGAGAGAGACAGAATTTAACAAAGGTGAATTTCATCGTCTTGTTAAAGAACTAGAGAGTGACGAAGAGAAATTCCATAAGTACTTTATATAATATATTAGTAATATAATAATACTAGCGACCCGCCCTGGCTTCGCATGGGTGCAATGTAGATATTAATGTGGAGCAGTGTGGAGTGATTTAATAATACTATGATTATAATAAGTCTATACTACGGGATATTTTCATATACAATATTTACAGCTATTTTTACATGAGATTTTTTTATTTTATTTTTATTTAAAGAAATAATAACATAGTACATAATTCATATTTTTTACAACTTTTTAATGAAACTTTTTTATATTTATATTGGTAAGTATATAACACGTTTCTTGATTTAATTTAATACCTCCCTAATTGATAATAATTCGTGTTTAGGGAGGGAATTTTTACAAGATTTGTTTAATTTCTAGAATTATACCTATAATTAACACTATATACTAAAAAAACTAAAAAACTATTTAAACTTAAGATGTTGGAACAAAATTAAAATATTACTACTACACTTGTACTACTATATATATATATATACTATTTAAACTATTTAAACTTAAGATGTTGGAACAAAATTAAAAATATTACTACTATACTTTATATGCTCTGTATTTAAGTTAAGAAAGCGAAATATTATATTTATTTAACTTAATAAATAAATAAAATAAAAAAAGATGTTACTCTCGAAAGCGCGACATATGACTGGCCGTGTAAGAAATACTCAACACTCAAACCTAAGCCAGCAACGTTGAATGTTTGACCCTGTGACTTATTGATGGTCTTTGCAAAAGATAGCTTTACCCCCTATATATTGGTGAAAACCGCATGAAAATCCGTTGCAGAGTTTAAAAGATCTAAGCGCACATATATATTTTGAGCGACTTCATTTTATATTACGTAAAGATAAATATAATTCAATATTTCAGAAATTTCTTCCCAAGCAGCATTTCTGATCAAATGACCTTTATACTCTTTACACGTTAAATAGTATAAAATTTTTCGTTGACGTACAAGTTCAATTAGCTCGTCAGCCATTTTTCAGAACCACGCTGCAAACAAGCGTCCGCTAGTTGTCTATGACCATAAATAAATGTCTATGGTGCGCCAGAGTGGTGGTGGGGGGTATGGCGCGATCGGCGGCGAGCAGTCCACGCCACAACAGAACCCACCCCGACACACCACACCACACAAATATGTCTCTAACCATAGAAAATGTATGAAACCGATGTGCTACTGGCGCGCCACGACACACCACACCACACAAGTGTGTTTCCGCCTTTAGTTTAACATAACATAATAATATTTGGATGATTTATATAGTGCCGTTTATGTGAAAAATCACCTCTAGGGCATACATTATTGTAAAAAGTGGTTGATTATTACTAAACAAATTATTCGCTATTGTGCTTTGTCGTGATTATAATATTTTTTTATTGTTTAAATTATAACATTGTTACAGTAATAAACATAATACTATGGCAAAAACGAAAAAAGTGAAATATACATTTTCAAGGATTTCTACACCAATTAAGAGAGCTGGCTCTTGAGCTTGGTGTAGGAGTTATTTCATATATTTTATGTAATAGAGTGTACAATAAATATAATCTTAAGTACTAGGATGTTGTAACGTTAAAAATTGTAATATGTCATGAAATGAAGTTACAGAATTTTTATTGGTTTGTTTATTACGGTTGTTAATTTTGACCTTTTTCTTGAATGATACCAAATCTGTTATTTTTTAACTTCTTCGGGAAGACTAATAAAATGATTGTTTAAAATGGTGATAAAATGATGATTTGTTTTATTTGTGCAGAGGACTACTACGACAAACCAGATGCCAGTACCTCCACTAGTCCCACCAACGCTAAGAAGAAGAACATGGCGGTGTATTACTCTGATATGGAAGACACAGCAGAAAGCAGTTCGGATGACGACACCACCTTTAACCAGGCTCAATTGTCCAAGTTAGTGATACGAGCTTGTCTCAACATTTAAATATTTAAGTTTTATCCCTCAGGCCTCGGGCATATTTTTTCAGGTCAGAGTTATTTATTGACTGAATAAAATCAATTAAGTACTTAACTACTGAATTGCGTGAGCTAAAATACTTACGCCTTAAAAAGTAATAATCCATCATCCCAGTACCACCGCTGACCAGTGGCGGCTCGTGACTTTAGGAGGTCCTAGAGTGCTGATATTAAAAAAAATGGCATCATGGATGTTGTCGTAGGCGAAATTTTATTTTATTTTTTTCAATAATCGGTTTTTTGTAAAGAGATTTTCAGGAAATCCGTGCGGCACACGGCCAAACTGAAACTTCCTGAAATTCTACATACAAAAAACTGATTTTCAAAAAAAAAAAAATTCGGCTACATCATCAATAATGCTATTTTTTTAATATCAGCGCTCTAGGACATCCTAAAGTCACGAGCCGCTACTGCCGCTGACGAGGATGCCCTCCGTTGAACTACAATATTATGCCGTAGAATCTAGTCAAATCTGCCTCGCCTTCTGTTGAATTCGATCGCTTCATTAGAGATCTTGTAAAATTCCTCCATCCGGGCGATCGGCAGCCAAAGATGCACCCAATGAATTCTATAAATCAACATATTTGTGAACATGGCTTCTTGAGATTGGTACTGTGCCTTCTGAGCCTGTACATGACCTAACTGTAGAATATATGTATTTCACTTGATTGTGTCATATTTTTCTGGTCATCCCTGACTCCTTCTTCCATCTACTGGTGCGTTTAATATTTTCCTCATCATTCCCTTTTCCTGAATGTTTGTAAAAAAAAAAATTCCAGTAATATTTACTAATGTTCATTTTGTTATGTTTTGTTTCAGTGAAGCTATGCCAACTAGTAACGCCACAGTAGGAAACACTACGGGAAAGAAATTGTTAAGAATGGTGGACAAGATTGCATCCAGCAAATATTTTCAACATGTAAGTTATATATGTGTATTTGACATGATTTAGAGATTTTCACATCCAAATATATTATCGTGATTAATTTTTATGTTATTATGCCATTGAATGAATGTATGAATGAGGTGGAATCTTGCTAGTGGAAATTAACCCACTTCCCAACATCCGATCAAGCTGAAAATCGGCAGATAGACTTTGTCGATGACAATGGGTTCTATCAACTTCTAGTGGGAATCACGCAAACACACGCGGACATCTACGCATTTTTGACATCCATTCAATGACATTAGAACAGTTTATATACAAAATAAATATCGAGTCTTATCCAACCGGTATTTGGCTCAGTTGATAGCGTGGTTGTCTCCGATTCCTTGGTAGGAAGCTTCGATCCTATGTCAAACCAAAAACAATATACATTTATATTTTTTTATTGTTTGAAAACATGTAGATGTATATATTATTGTAAAAAACTTAATTTTTTAGCGATAGACACATTGATAATGCATAACATCGCTGGGAGCATAATACTTCTAATGTGATTTTTTTTAAATTTTTCAGAGAGTGAAAAAACTTATTTTTAATCATGAAGGAATACTTCACCTTCATTTTCCTGAATCAAATTTGTTTTTTTCAATCTCCTGTAAAATATTCTATTTTTTCACATTTTGACATTGATAGTGCACATTTCCACCATTTTGATAGTGACTTATCTATTTAGCTATATAAATATATTTGACTTATCTATTTCAGATGACTGAGTATAAGTGTGTGAAACGCGCCATGGAGGGGGTTTCCAACACGGATCTGAAGCTCAACGTGGAGGTCTGCGCCCTCATCGGCTGCTTCACCATCAACATCCCCCCGCCACCCTCAGATCGTATTTGGTTTGGGTAAGTCTACCCTTTATCTTGCTGTAGAACAGTGGTTCCCAAACTCTATTGCCCCACGGACTCCTTACACGGACCCCCCCCCAAGTTAATTTTTAAAAATTTTATATTAAACCTTGTGCGGACCCCCTGAGTTGTTCAGGGACCCCCAACTCAATTTTAATTTTCCACGGACCCCCTGAATGATCCTGAGGACTCCTGGAGGTCCGTACGGACCACTTTGGGAACTACTGCTGATGAAGGTTCAAGGAACCAAATTTATATTTGGAGATTCTCCCATTTGGAGTGTTAGACCTAAACTACTACATCACAAACTAAGACTGACAGAAAGCTTCAGAATTCAGAGGAAAGCTTCAAACTCATCTCTTCATTAACTACTTGAGGGATAGCTACCCAAATTTCAGTGGCTGTCGCTGGTGTGGATGTCATTTTAATTAATTTTCTACTAATTAAACATCTGTTCATATGTTAAAAATAAAAGAATTTTACCTACCAATAAAATCTATATTTTGTTTCCATCGATGCCTGGAATCCATTATGAGAGAGCTAGCTCTCTCACCCTTTTTATTTCCGTTTCGCGCGTGTTTATTCCCTATATTTGCCCTTTCATTCGACCTGCCACACTTTCTTTCTCTACTGGCAACACTTTAGTGACGCTTTGTCATTTTGTGGCCATAAACATTCCTGTACTATTCAATATTGCCCCAAATAAGTACAAATTAGAGAAATTTTGGCAACCAACATACTAGAGAGAATTTCAGCAACGTGATTTTTACGAGGAAATTAATTCCCCTGGGCAGACCTATTAATTTACAATACAAAATATTTTAAAAAAAAATTGGAGCAGTTGGGACTCTTGTGCGGCATTCACATAACAATAATTTACAATAAAAAATGGGGCAGTTGGGACTCTTGTGCGGTATTCACATAAAAATAATTTACAATAATTTATTTTTTTTAATTTGGGGCCTTTGGGACTCTAGTGCGGTATTCAGATAACAATAATTAACAAAAAATATTTTTTAAAAAAAATTTTTTTGGACAGTTGGGACTCTTAACTCGGAAAAATATTTAAAAACAAAAAAAAAATCACCTCGCCATCTCACACCTCACAGATCTAATACAAAAATGTCATGCAATACAAGAATTAACACACCTCATACCTACATTTGTACCAGCTCACACCTCACCTCACATTTGTCCCATGCGTGATAACGTGACATGACATATAGTCCAATACACCAACCACCTCGCACCTCATATTTGTGCCCCCTTCATATTTGTACCATACGTGACATGACATGAATGTAGTCCAATACACTGACCACCTCGCACCTCATATTTGTCCTATGTGACAACGTGACGTCACTGGCTGGCCGGCCATGGCGTCCCGTGTTCGCAGTAGTTCGCACTCTGCTCCGCTACCGTTCGCGAGTCGCGAGTTCTCGTATGACATTTGTAGTAATACAAAGAAAAAGAGTTTTTACAAATAAATTTTGTGAGGTGGGGGGACATTTTACATTTTTGTATGGGACATTTGAGGTGCCTCTTGTATGAGGTACTCAACACTACAACATACAGAATTCAAGTGTTTATTAATTTAATGATTTAAAAATTTATATGTATTTATTTAATTACAGTTTCCGCGGGAGTCCCCAACTGCTTATAAAAGCAAAGCCCATCTTCGGATCGCAAGTCATCAACTTTGGCTACATCACAAGTTGGATAGAGAAAAAGCTAGGTAAAGAGTTTGAGAAGGTCCTCGTTTACCCTAACCTCGAGGACATCGTCCTGGACTGCATGGTGGCGCCGGTAGTGGACTGAAGCGCTTCAGCCTTCATTTATTCCACTGGTACAATAAATGGCCATAATCGGCGATTGTTTTCACTTACAAATGCGTTTCTGCTTAGTGGCCTCCTAAGTGTAAAATATGACAACTAAAGTGAAGGATCAGTAATTTTTCAAGTCTTTTTCCAACAACAATTCTATATCATTTATTGTGAATAATAAATCATTTGTTATACATACTGAATGCATAAATGCAATCTGACGATCGATTCCATATTTTTTGTGGGATCGTTATTACATAACGGACGTGATCTCCTGTCAGCTTTGAGTGATTTTTATGGCTGTTATTTGCTTTTTCTATGTACAATGTACATTAAATAAATAAATAATCATGCATGCTTGCAGGAATTCGTGTTTAAATCGATCTAAACTAAAATATGTGACAGTAAATATGAAAAAAATCACACAAATCTGACAGGACCGTTATCCAATAACGATCCCACAAAAGTTACGGAATCGCTCGGCTGTTCAACAGAAATAACTCTGTTGTCAGTTTATCAAACTACCGCATCGGTTAGTCGGGTGAATGCTGGAAAATTAATTGCCTAATTTTGGTGTACCGATTAGCGTAAGTTATGGTAAATTGCATTAGAAACAGTGATGTTTTGTATTTGGTTGAGTTATAGCCAAACTTAATAAAGTATAATAAAACTTATATTTATTTCCGAATGTGCTTTCAGACAATCATGTCCATCTTCAGACAGGTACATATTTGCTTAAAACTATGGTATTTATACTTTATTTGTTAATTATGTGATATGACTTGTTAAAAAATTGTAAATAGATAATCATGCTAGCATATAATTACAAATGCAGTATAATACCATAGTTTTAAGCAAAAATGTACCATAATATAATAAAACAAATATGAAACTTATTTCCACTTTAATTTATTTGACCTTAGCCGGTTTCAGCTTGTTAAAGCCATCTTCAGACTGGTGCAAATTATTATTAATCTATGGTTTATATACATAACATATTGGGGAAAGGGGAGAAATGTGGTTTACATTTGTTACTAAGTCGTCTTTGACTGTCGAATTTCTAATTATTTTGATTATTCCCAGTAGGCTTAATTACCTCGGATTTGTAGCTTGCTTTGGTATTGTTTGGGAAATACCTTACAAATAATATGAATTATTAATGACCTTATTTTATTGTTATCATGGCTACTGTTTTATTATATTGTTATAATGGAATTCCACCTTGAATTTTCAGTTTCACAAATAGATATATTAAAAACTAGCTGACCCGCCCACGCGTTGCTGTGACATGAAATTGAAACACAACACCATCTACTTGATGGTTACCCAACGTAGATAACTAAGTGTTGTATCGATAGATTAACTCACACCACCATCTGTTATGAAACTTACAAATAATAAACTTATGGAACTTACAAATAATTACAAGACATTCTCCTATAACACACATGTAATTTGCAATAATAAATATTGAGGTCAATAATCGAGATAATAACTAACCTATCTTTTAAGTTGGACCAAATTACATACAGTAAGCTAAATTTCATCAAAATCGGTTAAGTAGTTTCGGAGTTTATCTCAAACAAACATACCATTCTAAAGATGGATTTGATTTTCTGAAACCAATAGTCCAGTCGGAAAGAAATAAAATATGAATAGAGTTAAAAAAACAGTTTTTATTACACTTTATTAATATGATGGAGTATCTGAAAAATGGATATTCTACCAAACCGTCACTAAGTTTGATTGGAAGCAACCGCCTTTCAATTTGATACTTGATTAATACGATTTTAACGAGTTCCTGTTCCTTCAAGTTTGCACAGAGAAAAAAAAAAAAGACGGCGTTTGTACTGAGAGATTCCCCCTTTAAGGTTTCTGTGATGTTTTGACACTATCTAGCGTGTCAGTAATACTATGTGATATTATTTAAAATTAAAGGGTAAAAGTAGATTAAATAAAAATAAAAAACACTTTGAATAAAAATTTTCTTCTTAAATATTAATTATAATACAGTCTATTCCGCTTAATTGGGACCTGGACATTTCGACCTAAATAAGCAAAGTTTATGGGAGGTACAGAAATATTTGTTGAGTTTTTTTTGTATGTGTAGATAATATAATATTTATTTAAGCACCTACTCTCTTGAAAAAATGTTTAAATACAGAGAAAAAATTATGTACTAACTACATATAGGTACATCGTTGCTGGATGCGTAATACCTACAATTAAAAAACCTATGTAAAATCTCCAATGTGAAGAAATTTAAATTTTGCAGAAAAGTGCAAAACATATTTTTATGCAGGAACATGAAGGAAGGCTGCCATTTTTAAAATTTATTTATTGTGTACATTGATAATAATTTTTAATAAATAAATTATATTTGGAGGTTCTCCTTCAATTTTATTGCTTCAAATTTGTTTTTTTCACTCGATAAAGTTTTTACTTATAACCAATCCTGAAAATTGTGACCTCCCCTCACCCGTGACGCATACCACACTCCCGCCCTTCTTAACTAAAATTCATTTACTGGGACACATTTGTTTTGTATTGACTTCAGATCTGAATTTGTACCAATTAAACGGAATGGTGTCCCAGATAAAAATTTGTATTCATTTTTTTTGTTTGGTTTCTGTTCCTTGGGTTTTGTCCCAAACAACTGACTTTCTTGATAAACGTCGTACCAATTAAGTGGAATCGACTGTACATATTTATTTTGTAAGATGTTCAAATCTAACGCCCAATTTATAAGACAGATTTTTTTCGTCAGAGTGATTCTACAATAATAACACAAATTATTTCGAATTTATATAATGGCTACGGACGATTATTATTTGGATTCCATATACAAGCATCTATCAATGTATAGCTCTTTGCAAGTGGCAAAAATCTTCAAATTGTGATGGGCAACACTAGTAAAACTCTTTGTCATGTTTCCATAGAGCTGGGCAACTTATTGGTTGAAACACGTATGTGTGAAGGTATCCTACATAATCACCTCAAGCAAGTTTGATCAACACCGGTTCTGTTACCAAAACAGATTTATTTTATCTTGGGGTTTTTTCAAAGATGGACTCAAGCTCGTATGAAGCCAGTTATAAAGGGATATACATACATAGATAAAAAATAATTCTGAATGCAATACCTTGTACCATTGTATGATCTACTTTTAAAATCAGTTCGGTCGCAGTTTATAATATAATCTATGTTGGATTAACTCTATTTTTCTGCTAATTTTGGCTGCTATTAACTGTTTTCAGATTCCTATTATACACTGTGTAAAGTATTTCTAATTATTAAAATTATAGCTGAAAGCTGAACGTTTACAATATGTCGCCATACAGTTAAAATAAATAACTAACAAATATTACAAGAGAGCGATTTAATGTTGCTGTTTTTAAATACATATGTATATCCTTTGAAATTGTTCGATGTTTCACCAGATTTGTCTCAAATAAATATATCTTTCGATATTGTAACAACTAACATCATTTATTTAATTTTATAGTAAATGTTTTAGACTACAAAATACTTATTTAAAAAAGTGCAAGTTTTACATCACAGTGAGTCACAATGTCACAGGCTTTTCAATTTTGGTTGTATGGTGACAAATATTTCGAAGGTGATTGTTTTATGTTCTTTTTTTACCCTTTTCTTAAATAATCATTAACTTTATATAATATATAAATAATATAATAAATATTATATAAATGACTCCTTCACATTTCAAGAGTAAAATGTGTTTCAGTTTTTTATCTGTAATAAATTATTTTTATTATCTGTACAAACTAGTTACATATTTTATTATAGATGTTGTATTTTATTTTAATTCTTCTTTATTTAGCTGGTGTACTTTTTGGAAAAGTATTATGTTGTATATTCATGACATATTTATATTGTTTGGGTCAACTTTTGAATGTTACCGCTGATGCATTTTTTTATAAACATACATATTATAAAATTAATGATTAAGTAATTTACAAAAGAATATAATAATTTGACTGAAAACTCTTGTACTTTATCTGACTGTACTATAATGTATCATTAATATCTATTAAATTAAATTATTGCAATTTAAACATACAATAGTTAATACTTATCTAATATAGAAAAAAAGATTTAAGTTGTGTACTCACACAGCTATAAAACCGCAAACGCTTATATTTTGTACCGCCACACGACGCTATCAAATATTTCTTCCTATGGTAGGAGAGGGGGTCAGATGAATTAGGGAGCGGCCACGGAATGCACATTTCTTTGTACTGAATCTGTCAACTTGACATCTGTCATCCGCCAGTTTAGGCAGCTCCGTAATTAATATGACCCCTCTCCTATTTTCGGCGGAGAAGGGGGCGCATAACTTTTCGTATCGATATACGGAGCGGTTACGGCGTAAGATGTGTATTGTCTATGGTTGATCTGCGCATAAACCGCTTAGGTGTGAATGGTCGGAAGGGATTTTATGGAGAGCATTATTTGGAGTGCGTGATGTTTTACAGCTGTGTGTGTACACAGATTTAAGATTAAATTAATCTAAATAAATATTATATGTATAACTTTTTTTGCTACAGAAATATTAAACTCTCACAGTCCATTTTTGTATAAAAAATTCCAGTTTTCACACTTTGAATCTAAAAACAAAAAAATTCTAAACATGTTTTTAACAATATAATAATAACTCTCAGTCCATTTTTGGGTTCAATGACAGTTGATCCACCGACAGTTGGCCTCCCGGCATACTTGTATGTATTATGCAGTTTGTTTAGGGAAAATACGGTATACCTACTTACACAAAATATAACTAAGTGTCCCGAAGGAGTGTGCAGAAAGGATGTACCGCTGAATAACAAAAGTATAACACAATTTTCATTCAAACGCATCAAGGATAAAACTACTTGTCTCTAGGTATACTGTATTTACCAGCGTATAAGTACAATAAAATTACACTGGAAATAAATTCGTTTGATATCCATACCAACTTATTATTAAAGATATTTTTAAAGTCGATTTAACGTTTGAAATTGATAATGCAGAAAAAATTAAACTTTTATATAATTATATTTTCTGGAGACCAACTGTCGGGGAATCAACCCGATTTTTGTGTAATATTACATATTATGTACATTAAAATTCCAGTTTTCAACCTTTGTATCAGAAATTGTCACAAATAATGTTATAAGTAGTTGGTATGTAATTATTGATAAAGTAAATACAATTTGGCACTGTTTCATCAAAGGTAAATTAATATTCATTGACACGGCTAGTTTTTTTTAAACTGTGTCGGGTTTATTTATCTTGGTGGTCGATGGCCTTTCTAGTGATTCTAATTCATTGGTAGTGATCCTAAATTAGTATGTACATAACTCTCTCACACAACCCCTTTAATGATCTTTAGTATTGGCAGAGCGACAAACTCATAGGCTCCTGAGCAGCCTCCAACTTCTAGGATTAATGAAAATAACACTTTTAAATATACTTTTTTTTTATTGCTCCACACAGGAGGTCATGAGGAAAATAATTTTCCTCAGGGCCTATGTCATCTTAGAGGATGCTGTGTGGAGGGTCTTTTTATGGAAAGGAAGTTCTGGGAAGGAAAGTGCATGTGGGGTGGATATGAATCTGTGGGTCAGTGTGTCCAAGAGTGACAAACTTATGAATCCATCCCTCCAATTGCGGTGCAAGGCGACAGGTCGAGAGAGTCCGGTTAAAGAAGTCAAAATGCCTCCCTCAACCAGTCTCTCTTGATCCGGCCCGCCACGCAGTAGGTGGGCAGATGTATCCGCTGTCAAGATCTGGATAAACCTCACCTCGTTAACTCGAACATCCCACTCGGGGTGACCGGGTTCAATCCCTTGGGTGCCGCCGCCTCGCGATCCATTTATTGGATAACCAACATCTTTGCCACGGGTCACCCAAATGGTTAGCAATCTTTGGTGACTTTGCAGGGGTCCCCAGGTTCATGGGGTGAGGTTTGTGTAAGTCTTGGCAGTGGTTGCTTTTGTCCACCTACTGCATGTCGGGCCGGATCGGGAGAGACTGGTTGAGGGAGACTTTTTGACCTCTTCCGTCGGACTCTCCCGACCCATCGCCTTGCACCGCAGTGGGAGGGATAGATTCATACTTTCATCACTCCTGAACGCATTGACCCCCAAATTCCATAAAATATAAACCCCTCATACTATACTCCTTCCTAGAACGTCCTTTTCTTCCTTTCCATAAAAACCTCCACACAGAATTCCCAAAGATGACATTTAGTAATTTTATTCATCAGAGCCTCCTTTGTGGAAATAATGTTTAAAAAAAGTGGTCTGCCCGTACTGCCCATGTGTTCCCCTTTCCCGTTGGTCTTTAGCGTAGTCTTCCATTTCACAATAATGCTTATTATAGTACTCGCCAAACTTTAATGCCGCCGTGAAATTGATACGATCCATTGTCGCGCAGACTTTACAACAAGCGAATAAGAAACATGCCTAAAACATACATACGACAGAGAAAAGCATCGGTGAGGAGGCATGCCGCTTTTCTAACCTTAAACTCGCCTATTGCGACGACTTCTGTACCAACATCAGGTCGGTATTAAAGTATGGCGTTGAAAATACCTAGTTTAGTCTTCCTTGCAAAAAAATTGTAAAAATGTGCTAATTTTTTCTAACCTACTAAATAAACACTTGCATCTTTTTGCTGCTACCATTACTTTATTCTCCAACTGAGTGTATGTTCGTAGACTGAAAAGTTATAAAGTTAGCAGCATTTAAGATGGCATATAAATATATATAGCCCAGCCTAATAATGTATGACTGAAATTTATAAAAGTTTGAAAATGAAATATTGCGCAATATAATTTATCTACGATTTTTATAAACGTTAAAAGCACACAAATATAAATTATGCATAAATATGAAAAATTTTATAAAAAACAACAAAAAAGTTACCAAATTAATTTAATCGCAATTTAAGTGCTTTATTTAAATTTTATTACCGCTTACAAATTTTATCATCTTGTTTTTATTGGTATTTTTATTTCATTTGTGAATATAACAAAATAATATTATTTTATTTTACCTCGGAGTAGTATTTGCTTTTGCAATTTTTGAATAGAATAATAATTACTATGACTAGATTTCTATTATTATGAAAGTAATAAAACCTTTTTTTTTATAAATATAAACCCCTTCCTTGTAGCTATGATGTACCTCAAATAAATATTTTGTTTCTAAAGAACCTTAGATAATTTTTCAATTTTGTGAATAATTATTGTTTAATTTTGTGTGATAATCGTTACTAGTTTATGATGTCAATAACTTGAATCTGTATTCTGTACATTATGCTTTAGTTAAATAATATTATTATACTAATTTGTGGATTCATTACGGTTTAGTTATTATTTTGTGGATACATTACGGTTTAGTTATTGTTTTGTTGGTAGGTTACGGTTTAGTTATTACTTTGTGAATGTGTTGTATGTTTCAGTTATTATTTTGTGGAAATTTTATGTTTTAGTTATTATTTTGTGGACATTTTATGTTTTAGTTATTATTTGAGGACATTTTATGGTTTAGTTATTAAATTGCGGACAGTCAATGAATGACACATCAACCAGGCATATATTTTGGATATGCATTCGATTCCGCTTAATTGGAACATATCGGAACCCAAAAATTTTGTCTCCAAATAAACAAGAGAATTTTTTTTTGTAAAGCTTTTTTAAAATGTGTACATAGGTACATATTACATTTATAGAAGTTCTTTCAAATATTTTTATAAACTTTTTTTTCTGTTTTTTGGTTTCTGTTCCTTGGGTTTTGTCCCAAATAACCGGCTGTCCCATTAAACCGGTGTACCAATAAAGCGGAATCGACTGTAATTATTATAAGTAGGGTTAATAACTTTTTCCATTTCCAAGTTTTTTCCATCACAAATAATTATTGGCAATATTTAGAAATGGCTCCCGTTTAATACATTTTTACAATCTTTACCTGTTAGAAGTAAATATTACATTTTTCAATACTGTAAAAATATCCAAAATAATTAAAGTTTCACCCGTTAAATCAGTAAATACATCAAACAAACATGCCAATACAATAAATTTATTAAATGAATAAATTAAAGATTGTTGAAAATTTTTTATGTATTTTTCATTCGCCATGCTCGTGTTGTCGATATGTGTATGTCAGTAAAAAGTTTTGTGTTTTTATACAAAGTTACAGTGCTTGAATCTATTGTAAATTAAAGTATTTTTATAGTTCATTCATAATAAAATATAAAAGATTTTGTTGCTTTTTCTACATCTTGTTGTTTCTGGTAGAAGATATAGTGGATAAATTCACGCCATTATAAGACTTATTACACATGAAATAATTGGGTCGTGAATTCTAAAAAATATTGTAAAAATGTAGGCACTCAATTTTTTTATAAAACTCTCGTTTTTTTCTCTCTTTTTTACTGTTGCAATTTTTCTGGTATTGCCAAATTGTAGGGACCCCAAATCTTAGAGATTGTAATAAAATTGTGCTGTGGAAAAGTATGCCTATTTCTGATAGTGTATTGATTAGGTTTTGCATCGAATGTGGTTTTTTCATTGTATTTTGGTGTTAAATATGTATTTAATTGTAGTTTTTAAATCACTTTGTGCTCCCTTAGCACACTGAAAGCCTGTGTTTTGTATTTTTAAAACATGAAATATTTTTTTTATTTTTTTAATGTATATCGGTAGGTACTGAGATGGCAATAGGTTATATCTGCTTGTAAAATTATCGCAGGAATGCAAAAAATATGTTTTGAAATTGATTTTGCTAGCTAGGCTAGTGATTTAAATTATTTTATACCAAAAATATCAAACTATTGCTGTAAATTAATTTTTACCATCTTTTTCTAAAGTTTTTAGAGTACCAGTTGAGGTTATTTGACATCTTCCAGAGTGGTAGATGCTCTCAGTATCGCCCTGGTGAAAAAACCTCATTTTAGATTCGAAACTTTGCTTGAAATGGCTTTAGCCAGGTTGAGTGTCCAGATCTTAATAACTAGGTACTTCCCAACCTTCCTCTACCACATCTTCCCTTCCTCACTCCCATTGGCAGTTGGGATTGTTGTGCGTTAAAAAATCAGAAGAATCAATCTTTTGGAAGAAAAGTGACAAATAATAATAATAGTTGAATCATTTTTATAGCATCATTTTTGTGAAATTATCACCTATACCCCATTGTTATCACAGTATGTACATATTATGAGCATGTTGTTTTTCTTTGTGTTAGAAGATGTGGGAAGGAAGTGTGTTTGGCTAGCGATTTGTGACACTCTTATTTCACTGCCCATCCCTGTAGGGAGATGTATTGTACAATAATTTTTACTAGGGTGTGATTTCTCATAGAGAAATAATTTGGATGTGTTTTTGGCATTTATTTCAGCAGATGTTTGGACCACTTTATAGTATTTATCAAACATCACTATAAAAGTATATAATACAATATTTTCGTATAAAGTTAATATTAAAGCAAGTCACTCGCAAGCTAAAATTGGGTTTTTTAGAAGTGAAATGTAACATTGTTGTAAAATTGCCAATCGGCGCCATTTTGTTTTATTTTACATTTTACAACTTCGATTCTGTGTTCGTTTCAGCTTTCTATCAAATTGTAATTACCAACAAGACAGTTGTGCTGATACTGCTGATGCTGCTTACAACAATTGAGCCTACAAAAACAGCATTGTGCGAAATGCCTATTCTGAGTTTTAGCTATTAAACATTTGTCTGTAGTGAGCATATACATATTGAAAGTCAAATAAATTTACACTGATTGAGATCTTTCAACTTATAGACAACATGATGTATATATATATATATGTATAAATGAGACATGAATCGGAAAAATAGGTTCCACTTTTGTACGTCCAATTAGTCCGATTTGGCCTTCAACGCTCTAACGTCGAATGATCAGAAACTACAATATCCTGTCTATGCTCAGTGCGCACTGATTATTGCTTGTAGAACATGTTTTGACAAAATATTAGTATGCAAAATTTGTTCTAATTCTCTTTGATGTTTTTTAAAATCAACTTATTCAAAAGTTTTAAGTAGGTACACGGTTGACATTTGTCACACGAGAATGGGTCACTTCTTCAACTCGTTCTTGAGTTCAACAGTTCGGCTAAGGAACGATTTGCCGGCCTCTGTGTTTACCTCCTTCCTACAACATGGGTATCTTCAAGACCAATGTTCATTCCTCCGTCTCCTTAAAAAGACCCTCCACACAGCATCTCAGATGACATAGGCCTCGAGGGAAGTTATTTTCCTAAGGGCCTCCTGTGTGGAGTTAAAGTAAAAAAAAAAAATCTAAAGTTTTAAGTATAATAAAGGTAAACGAAACCCCCAAAAATATCATAATTTTTTCATAAATCAAACAATATTTAGCGTTTTCTTAATAAATAATAATATTTGGCCGATTTATAGAGCGCCGTTTTACAAATTAATTTAACTAGTTTTACAACTAATATTTATAACTATAACTAGTGACTTACATCAAAGACTTATAGCTAGTGACCTACTACTAGGACTTGTACTGACTTAATGACACACGAATTTACAACTGTGACTTAAATTTAGAGATTTGCAACTAACATACTTACATTTAAAAATACATGTTTGGGGTTTTTCCCGGGTCGTCAGTGATAACTTAATAAAAAACAAACAACAAACAAACCCTAAGATGGATACAAACATATTAATAACATTAGTCATTGCCAATGTTATTAATGTTGTGTTTCTGTAAAATCATTTTATTCAGTGTCAGTTTTACTGCAAAGTTTATCTGGATCATTTTGATTAGTGATTGTACAAAACAGCAATTAATTTTTCAAATCCACAGAAAAAAAAACGAAACAAAGCTTTGACTGCATAATTTCAAATTGACTTGACTTGGTCGTTGCATGGCGCTTTCGGCCGTCAGTCTAAGCCTTGTACTACCTTCTGTAGTTTCGATTTTAAAACAATTTTCAATGGAACATGGATGTATGGCGCATAATTTTCAAAAGCTGAAACGTACCTATATTCGACGTTCAACAAGAATTTTTCAAATGTAAAAAAAAACAAAATGGCGCCAAAATCGGCCACTTGATGACAATGTTACAATTGAATTTCTGTGAAAAATTCAAACCTGTTTTTCTTTTTTCATTCTTCATATTATGTATGTACATAACAAATTTCCAATATTTTTTCTTACTGTAATTGCGTAGTAAGTATTTTTTATTGTACCACTGCAATTCCGCATTAGGCTTGCATTGATTCTTCTTCATCCTAAAAACTGCAACGAAAGTATAAGTTGTGAATTGAAATATGTACCATATTTAATATTGAATTTGTCATTAGTATTATTATTTTTTACCTCGATGGGAAATAAATGTGCTGTGTTCGAATAATTTATTTTGTTTTTAATTTCCTTACTCCCCCTTTCTTTTTTTGGTTATTGTTTAGATCATGTTTTTTTATCACTATTGGACTCTCGGGGAATTTCACCATCCTCATAGATTATTTCCTATAAATAGTGGCTATATATAGGATAAGTTAGCCGAGTCTTTTAGCTGTTGCGAATATTTATTTATTAATGTTATCGAATGTATAAGCTATCAGGAGGATGGTGAAATTCCCTTTTTATAGAAGAGAAGACTAGCAAAAAGCGATAAAAATTAAAAACATGTACACCAAATGCACCATAAATTGATGAAAAATTCTAGGGTTTAGAAAAAAATACAAAATTTTGGATTCACAAAAATATTTAAGATTTATAATTATTTTTTTCATTTAATGATTTTTATGTTATGAAATTCTTAGTTTTGGAAAAATAATTTCATTAAAAGGAAACATTCTTTGCATTTGTTAAAGTATTCTATTACGATACGATTGTACCACCCCAGCCAGGAGCACTCCTGTCCCGGTGAGACCGGTACACCAGGGGGCACTGTTTGTTAGGACTGGGACACGTGCTCTGAGGATAGGAAGGAGGTTGGAGTTTAATCGACCGGCATACATGGCAACCTGGAGCCAATATTGGAATATAGGATGGGCAGGAATAAAGGAAATGATTGAGCTATATATATATATATATAAATATCGTTTCTCGCCTTTCACTTATTTTGCTTCCGGTTTCTTCTCGCTTCCAGCTTATTGCTTTCCGTTTTCATCTTCCCACTTCCCGTTTTCTTTTTTTTGTCTCTTCTTGGCCTTCTTCTCTTCTGGGTTCTTATTGTCACTTCATGGCTCCTTTCGCCTCTTCTTGGATCTTCTCTTCCTGGCTCTTCTTGCCTCTTCTTAAATCTTCTCGTCTTTTCTGGGATCTTATCGTCTCGTTTTGACTCTTCTTGTATCTTCACGGATCTTCTTGGTTTTTTTCGCCTCTGCTTGGTTCGTCTTGTCTCTTATCTTGAATCTTCTCTCTCTTCTTGGCTCTTGTTAGCTCTTCGTGGCTTTCCTTGACTCTTCTTACTTCTTCTTGGATGTTCTAGCCCTTTTTTGGCTTGGCTTGTCTCTTCTTACCTTTTCTTGAATCATCTTGTCTCTACTCGACTCTTCTAGGCTCTTCTTGACTCTCCTTGACTCTTCTTGGCTCTTCTTGCTTCCTCTCGTCTCCACTTACCTCTTCTTGGCTCTTCTTGGCTCTTCTTGTCTCTTCTTACCTCTTCTTGGATCCTCTTGGGCCCCATCATCTCTTCTTGGCTCCTATTACTTCTTTTTGCCTCTTCTCGCCCCTTCTTGTCTCCTCTTTGCTCTTCATGAATATTCTAACCGACTTTTCTTGTCTATTCTTGTCTCCTCCTGTCTCTCCTTGGCTCGATTCAACTCTTATTGCATTTAATTCTCCCATCTTGGTTCGCCTTGTCTGTTTTTTTGCGTTTTCTTGCGGAGTTTAATCGACAAGTACGTAGATGAAAGAATCAAGGAGATGATTGAACGTTGTTTACTCTTTATGCTTCCCATTCTGCTTCCAACCACTCCCTTGTTCAATTTTGCGCCTCTACCGGTCTCTTCTTGCTTATTATTATTATTGTTTTTTTGTCGTGGCTCTTATTGGTTATTTCCTGACTTTTTTATTTTCTTTCCACTTCTTGCTTTATCCTGCTTCCACTAGCATTTTTTTTTTTACTCTTCTTGGTTCTTCTGTCTTTATATTGCTTTTTTCTGCCTCTTCTTGGCTCTTCTAATCTCAGCTTGCATCCTCTTGCAAACTTCTTGGATACTATAAACTATCGTGGCCTTTCTCGTCTCTTCTTGCATCTTATTTTTTCTTGGTTCTTCATACTTTCCCTTGCCTATTCTTGCTTCGTGTCTCTTCTTGGGGTTTCCTGTCACAACTTATTTCTTCTTTCTTATTCTTGAATATTCGAATCAGATCATCAAATAAAATATCCTCTCTCCGACTTTTTCCCTCCATTTATCGTATTCATGTCGGTAAGTTCGTCGAGACATAATTTATATCTTAAAATATGCATTTGCTTGAATTGTCAGACTGAAAGACTTTCATTGATTGGCACTTCTACATAAAATATTAAATGATGTAGTTGAAAATCCAGAATTGCTTGCATTGATAAGCATTCGGATTTCACTTGATGTTGTAAGTCGGGATCTTCTTCAGCGCAGGAACTCCGGGACCAACCACCATATTTATGCATTCTGTGAAAATAAAATAAAAACCCAACCAAAAAAAAAATGTACATATATATAATATATAGAAAAAAGTTCATTAAATACCTGTAATTAATTTTTTAAATTAATTGTCTGTGCACACAAATTCCATTTACATAATATGAAGGACACCCTTTGAAATGCAATGACCAAAGACCTACTTGAGTAATAATAATCTCTTGGAACGATTCAAAAGACCTCGTGCTGGAACGAAAGGCGCCAACAAACGACCAATAAACATAAACACTTGAAGTAAATATTTAAAAATCAAAATTGACAAGGTCCCTTTGTGATTCTGAAACAAAAACAGTTATTAAATGAATAGAACATGACCAAACGCCTCAAATCGAAGATTCAGTGACTCACAACCTTTTTAAATAGCAACATCCCAATGACCGTACCACATTAAATCAAGTGGGCCTGTAGTTGAACACCCCTGTAACAGACTGCTAAAGATGGAAACATAATTAGGATAAAATAAACAGATCATAAAAAGCCATAAATAAAATTGTAATTTGAGTGAATCTTATCTTAATAGATGTCTTCGTGTATATCCTTTGTGTCCTATGGAAACACTTGCAAACCAAGGTCCAATTTAATCGGTTTAAAACTTTTAAACAATTGCAAATTGCAGGTCAATTACAAAAAAAGCACAATTTCAAGATTGAAAACTGAATCTATTAATTAAAATACGTATACTGACAATTTTTTAGCCCGATTGAATCAAATCTAACGGAGTTATTCACTAAAAACCGAAGAGCTCGAAAAACGCGTCAAGCCGTGATCGCGACTCACACATTCTCTGTTAAAGTATTTTCTGCAGAAAATTGTTTATTAATTGTTTATTTTCTATTGATATAAAAATAAATGCAATAAAATAACAAAAAAACGAAATAACAGAACAGCAACTTTAATTTGGGAGGCGGTTTTAGGTACCGCCGCTTTATTTTACAACCAACACTCCCGCCATAGGTTAACCCCAAGTGGTTCGGTACGTTTGGCGACTTAGCAAGGGTTCCCTGGTTAATGAGGTTAAGTTGTCTAGGTCTTGGCGACACATGCGTTTGCCCAACTGCTGTGTGGCGGGCCGAATCGGGAGAGATTGGTTGAGGGAGACCTTTTTACATCTCCAGCCAAACTCTCTCGACCCATTGCCTTGTACCGCAGCGGGAGAGATAGATTCATACTTCCGTCATTCCTGGACGCATTGACCCCAAATTCCTATCCACTCTTCATTACTTTTTCCTTGCCAGAACTTCCTCTCCTTCATTTCCCCAAAAATATCCTCCACACAGCATGATAAATATCCTCAAAGATGACAGGGGCCCCTCAGCCTCAGCTTTTCCTCGGGGCTTCCTGTGTGAAGCTAAAATAAAAAAGGGGAAAAAAATTTAAAACCTGAATTGTTTTTAAGTTTTTCGTGAAGATATTAATGCTTTTGTCCGTAAACATATGTTTGAAAATCTAATAACTTATCTCGATATCTTCTGATATAAATTTGTTTCTAAATCAGGCATATTCACGTTATTTTCAAAGTAATCAAGAATTTTTTTTGATATTTATTTTTAACTTTATGAGTTTTAAATTTGAGGTTTTAAATTGTAATATTTTATTTTTTTTTATTTTTTATTAGTGACTATTTAGTTACAGGTTTGATGACAATTACAAGATATGATGATATATATAAATATTTAATCCGTTTGTTCTTAGTCCTCCTCACTAGGTGGTCCTGTGCTGAGGCGGACTGGTAGATTTCTTTGATTTTCCGTTATTTAGTTTCTATGATGTTTTTAATACATTCTCTAGTATGTCTGCATTAATTTCTTTCACCCATGTTTTGATTTTTTCCTTAAACTTATTTATCTTTTCTATCTTTTTCAGACTTGGAGGAAGGATGTTGTAAAGTTTAGTTGCAAGATATATGTGGTTTCTTTGGCCAAAACTTGTCTTGAATTTTGGAACATCTCGTATATCCTTTTTTGAGGCTCTTGTGTCATGTATCCGAGTTTCATTAGGAGATTTTCTGTTTTTAAAATGATGTATAAGAATATTCTTGGCATATATTTGTTTTAAATTAAGAACGTCAAAACACTTAAAAATATCTTTTGAGGGGGTTCTGATGGGTAATTTTAGTATGGTTTTTATAATGCTCTTCTGAGCAATATCTAAGTGGTTAATATGATTGGCTGTAGCGGATCCCCATACTAGAATTCCGTACTCAAGACGGGAATGACATAAGGCATAAAATACTTTTTTTATGTCTTTCCTAGGTAGTATGTTTCTTAGGTTTTTGAAGAAATACACAAGTCTCGTGAGCTTTTTAGTGATTCCATTTATGTGTATGTCCCATCTAAGGTTTTCGTCTATTTCCACTCCTAGATATTTAATACTTTTTGCCTTTGTTATAATAGGGCAAGAGCAATGTGACTTATTGTTTTGACACTCGTGCAATTTGAGAGTGTATTCTTTACCCGGTTGACCTCTTGAGTTTATTGAAAAGGCTAGATAATTAGTTTTAATTACATTGAGCGTAAGAGAGTTCATCCGAAGCCAATTTTGAAGTACAGTTAGTCCATGTTCAGCCTCTTTATAAGTGTCCATCCAGTCCTTTTCGTGGAATAACATAACAGTATCATCGGCAAAACTAATTATGTTTCCATTGATGGGAAGTTTGGTAATTTCATTTATGTAGATGAGAAATAAGATTGGTCCCAAGACACTTCCTTGAGGGACGCCGTAGTTTATTGGAAGAGGATTGCTTTTTTGTTGACCTATTTGTACTTGTTGTGTTCGTCCTGTCAAGTACGTCATCAGTAAATTTAGTGGAGTGCCAGATATGCCAATTTTTTTAAGTTTTGTGAGAAGAATTTTATGATCTATTGTGTCAAAGGCTTTTTTTAGGTCTATAAAAACAGCCAGACATTTTTTTCCATCGTCTAAACTTTTTATGGCTATTCTTGTAAAATGTTCGATGGCGTTCACGGTACTCAAACTTTCCCGAAATCCATATTGTGTCGGGGAAATTTTTTTATTAAATTCCAGAAAGTGAACGATTTGGCTTTTCAAAATTTTTTCTAGGATTTTTGAGAAAGTGCTTAGGATACTTATAGGGCGATAATTATTTGTCATTTTTGATTTTTATTCATTTAATCAAATGAAGACAATATTAGCGAAACTCAATCGAAAATTCGGAAACAGAAAAATCAGAAAAAGATATTTCATCCCAGAGGTACAAATATCTTTTTCTGTTTCCAGATTTTCGTTTGAGTTGTAATATTGTCTTCATTTTTTTTTAAACTGAGTGCAATTCACATGCGGTAAAAGTGAAACCTTCAGAAAACTAAAGTAGACAAGAGTGGGAAGGCCACGAAGCACCGTACAAAGAGGAGACCGAAAAGGTGAAAGAAACGCTTGGAGAAGAATTTGAATCACCGACCCCTTCCATTAATTTTCAACATCGAATTTCACAATAATTATTGCAACAAAGCTGACTATTCACAGGCGAGCATATTCGCGGAGACTGACGTCACAGGCGAGCGAGGAGTATTTTTATAGGAATAGAGCAGGGTTTCCCAAACTTTTTCTGCAATGGAACACTTTGCAGCCCCGTAAATTTTAACGGAACACTTGGCTTATTTTTTGGTTGGGTACCTTGGGTACAAAGGATAAGGGATAATTAATTGTAAATGTAAATAATAATAATAATAACTTCTTTCTTTCATAATGTTTTCTTTTGTATATTTTAAATAATAAAACTTTGAACATTATTTCTTCTTGTTTTTTATACCTTTTTGCATTTTTTTTTCTCGTAAATCCATCATTTTCAATTTGTATTGTGCTGTATTTACTTTGAAAACAGTTTTAACTACACCCTTTTTTATGTACCAATTGAGAAAATAAATAAAGCAAAATCTGGACAGCACATGTAAATAAATCTTGCAATATTGTTAGGTATTTTATAAAAATAATTTTTTTTTTTAGATAGTTAAAATTCAACCTTGATGAGGCACGGGTTAACCTTATCCAATTGAGCTGAAACTTCACCAATCTCATTTTTAGCCAATTGGCAGCTTTTAGGGGGGTCAGCACAAAAAATTCCTACATTGATTTTTTTGTAACCACCCTAGTGAGCCTATTTCGAAAATTCCTAATAGTAAAAATTAAAAAAAAAGTTATTTAACACATTATTTATTTAATATGCAAACCAAAAAAAAAATAAACAAAAAAGTGGAATAAATAAAGCACCTAATAACCTTGACGATTTTGAGTCCGTGAATTGCAAATATTCTTGAGATCAGGCACAATATTGGTAAGTTGGATTCTAATATCTAGTGTAGCATTGAGCCTTTTCCTATACTTTGTCTTCGTTGCAGCATACTTAGAAAATCCGGCTTCGCAAAAATAGGTTGTAGAAAACGGAAGTAAAACAATAATAACAATTATTATAAGCAATAATTATTATATTAGAATAAGTTAACAATAATAGTCTAAACGAAAATATGAAAGAGAACAAGACACAGAAAAACAGAAAAAGACAATGGTCGCAACTGGGACTCGAACCCAGACCTCTCCGTCTAACCGGGACGAGCGCGTTAACCAATTTCGCTATTGCCACCTTCTGTTAAAGCCGTCATATTTGTCAATCTCATATTTTCAAATTTTAGAATAACATTATTATCAACTAATTATTTTGTTGTCTTTTTCTGTTTTTCTGTGTCTTGTTCTCTTTCATATTTTCGTTTAGATTATTATTGTTAACTTATTCTAACATGATATATTTCACTGATGGGAATAACCTTAAAAAAAGTATAAGTTTTTCTTATAAAAATTGAATAATTATTAGTCTGAAACACTCATCAACATTGAAAAAATCTCCCGAGAATAGATAAATGCCGCCGACGGGACTTTACCAATTAAAAATAATAATTAATATTTGACAAGTTAAAGTATTTCACCAAAAAATGTAGACATACCTAATTTGTCTCGACGCCATCTAGTGGGAGAGTTAGCACTTATAACGCCTTTCTCACAAAAAAATAAAGTTGGTTGTTTTCAGGTGAAAAATGTAATAAGCAGTAATTGTTGAATGAAACACTAGTATATATTGAATTATTTGGCGGGGGGGGGGGGGGGGGGAATAAGCCGACGTAGGTGAGTGGTAGAGCAGTTGACCGGATATCAGAAGGACGCGGGTTCAAGTCCCGTCGGTGGCATTTATCTTTTCTCGGGAGATTTTTTCAATGTTGATGAGTGTTTCAGGCTAATAATTATTGCTTATAATAATTGTGCTATGCATAAAAATTTTGTCTTCTGATATTTTTCATTTGTATCCTCTCCCTCCCCCCCCCCCTCTCCCTCCCCTCCCCCAGCACATCAGTTTACCAATTAAAAAAATAAAACAATAATAGTATCATATTGGAATAAGTTAACATATTAGATTTGTCAAAAAATTTGTACATAAAAATGCAAAAGTCGGTCATTTTAAATACATGTAGGATTACGAAAGATTTTTTAAATATTTATATTGAGGGATCAGTAGGATTTATCGGACCAGTTAGGATTTCATCAGAGCCGAACCCTCTGATATGAAAATATCTGGAGTCGGTGAAATATTTTCCCATTATGTTTCTGGTGGATTGACGTATTGTTCTTGTATTGTTTTATTCTTATATAGTGCACTTACATTGCGTTAATTTACTAGATATTCATTTGTGGAAAAGTGTGTGGAAGGGTTTATTCTTTCATTTGGGAAAGATTCAACCCGGACATAAAATCTGGAGCACCGTAAAAAAAATAATCTAAACGAAAATATGAAAGAGAACAAGACACAGAGAAACAGAAAAAAGACAAAATACAATTTGGCAATAGCGAAATTGGTTAACGCGCTCGTCCCGGTTAGACGGAGAGGTCTGGGTTTGAGTCCCAGTTGCGACCATTGTCTTTTTTCTGTGTCTTGTTGTCTTTCATATTTTCGTTTAGATTATTATTGTTAACTTATTCTAATATGATATATTTCACTGATGGGAATAACCTTCAAAAAAGTATAAAAAGAAAGCTTTTCTTATAAAAATTGAATAATAGTTTGTTTTGATAAATTGGGGTACTCTTTTGACAAACTCGCCCAGAAATCATTTATTTAGAGGCAGATCTTTTTTTTGTTTCCAGTTAGAGTCAATAAATAAATCAATAAAAAATTTCAAATTCACTTCATTTATACTTATTCACTTGCGCCTAGGCCTACTGATTTAGCTGTCACGAAAAATGGATTCCGAACTCAGGAATCGTCCTTACTAGTTTTCGGAAAATATTGCAAAATAGTTATTTTCAAGTTATGCAGATTTTCTTAAAATTCTTTGGAAACCTCTTCATCCACTTTAAAATTTAATTCATTCAAACATTCACGTACGGCAGGAAAACAATCAAAATGATTAGATTGAACAGATGAAATCCAAAATTGTTATTTTTTTCACTTATTCACCAACATTTGCGGCAACATGCGCATTTATAGTTCGACTAATTGCTAACAAGGATGAAAGACTGATTAATTTTAACATTATTTTACTTCCAGGTAAAGTCGATATCGTAAAAAATATGGTTGGGTTCCTAGGGAACAGAAATTTCGAGAAACACATGCAGATCCGTTATCTCGTTGTTGTTGTTTCCACATCACACAGATGTTCATTATATTGACTCTTACCGCAGTATTATAAACCATAATAATAAACTTCAGAGATTTTTTTAGTGTGCAAAAAAAAGATTTACTGCAATAACAGCATAAACTGCTCTTTCAACTTCCATAAAGCTTAGTTTCTCTACCTGGAAGGATCTAGCACCTAACTAAAGAACAATTGTGAAATATTTATACAAATAATAATGTCTTTTGAATAATATCAGAGGTGAATATTTGTATTTGTTAAATGAAATTCTTCCGCAAATTGTCGCGGAACCCTTACTCAGGTTCGGCGGAACCCTGGTGTTCCGCGGAGCACAGTTTGGGAAACCTTGCGGCATAGAGACACCTCGGATTGCTTTGCTCGGCGGTGTACGGTCCGCTAATTTTTATTTTTGCATTTTATTTATTTTGGGAATTGAGCTGGTTTTTGTGTGCCTCTCTTTCTGTTTTGGAATCGAAGCATGTAAAAGAAAGAGAAGTTAAATATGAGCTCTCAGTGGTAGGTTAAAATACTGAAAGTAGGTACACTATGAATCTGTGGTGTATATCAAATATGAATGGTACATATTTTTTAAATAAATCATTATGATACGACTTAAGGCCTTTTTAAAGATATTCGAAGATGAAAGACGAAAGTCGTAGAAAATTCCCTCCTCACCGCCGCTCCATACCGCCCTTCCTCGCCGCATTATATTAGGACCGAGGACCGTCAAAAAATATTTTTTTTTATGCATTTCCGTTTCATCCGAATTTTAAATCGCTAACGGGGTAAAGAAATTAAGTTAATATTTTTTTAACATTAGCTAGGCCCCTGGGGAAAAAAAAATTACAGGACCTACGTTACCTTTGGGGATACGGTGTAGGGCTTTTTTTATGGAAAGGAAGGAGAGAAGACTTGGGAAGGAATGAGGGATGGGTAGGAATCAGGGTTGCCAGGTGTTCGGTATTCTACCGAACCGTTCGGTAATTTAGCACCGTGTTCGGTGTTCGGTATGACAAAAATTCCCAAGTATGGGCGGTTCTGTATTTTTTTCTGATTAATTTTTCTGATGATGTTGCGTAGCATGTTTAGCACTTAGTTTGAAAAAAGCCTGACAACCCTGGTAGGAATCAGGAGTTCAACGTGTCCAGGAATGACGGACTCATGAATCCGTCATACTGCGGTGCGAGACGATGAGTCGAGAGAGTCCGGTTGTAGAGGTCAAAAGGTCTCCCCCAAGCAGTCTACCGATCCATTCCGCCACGCAGTATGTAGGCAAACACATCCGTCGCCAACTAGACAAATCTCACCCCATGACAGGGCACCCCTGCTAACTCACCAAACGTAGTGAACCAATGGCAGAGAATATGGTTCCCGGGTCGACGGTAGCCATACTTACCTCCCAAATAAGCAGGCCTTAAGGTTATCCTTTTTTTTATACAAATACGACATCGACGGCCTCAGTGGTTCCTATTGTCCTTGGTATACCTAAAACACGCAAGTTCCCAAATAACGTACCTAGTTAGGCCATTATCGCATCCGCCATAGGTCCACAGGGGGTATTAATTTCGAGCTGGCAAACCTTAGTTATTATTTCATTATTCTAATTTATTTATGGTTTTTGTTATCGCCAAGGTCCTCGTATCTTTTCAGACCAAATCACATGCAAATATGTCAGAATTGCCCTGTTATTTCAGTTTATTGGTAGTGACTAAATAAGTTGTAATAACATATTCGAGGAACCGGGACAGGAGAGCCAACGTATCATCTCTTCCAACTATAATTACGAATGCAAATCCAAATTGGATTATTTGGTTTTGGCATTTGGCAATCGGACGAAGGCGATGGTTAGATCCTTCGCGAGAAACAATAGTGTCCTATTTAATATGTTTTTATTCCTTGGTCCTAATAGATGAAATTGCCCCAAATTCCAGACTATAATTGGAACGATTTGGAGCAATGATCTATTTTGGACAGATTATCAGAAATTTGAATATCCTGCTGCGTGTTATTGGCACGCTATTTTGTCTACCTTTAGTATCGCCCAGGTGGGAGTCCATAATAAATTCGGAATCGAAATGCTGCTTGAAATACATTTAGCCGCGTTTGATGACCAGATCCGAATAGTTAGGTGCTTTCCAATCTTTTGTGTGTCGTTTTTTCAATCAAAACAACGAATAACGTGAAACAAAGAATATACAGTATATGTATACAAAGCAATTCCTAAAGAACAATATTAACAACAATAGTTAGTGCCGTTTTGGCACATGACAATAGATATTGATAAACCATAACGGTGCCATTCAACAAGAATCATTAAAACTAAAATATAGGTACTATAGAACAGGAAACAGTTTACGTTTAGAAATACATAATACAAATTCGGAGTGCACATAAAACTATAGTAAGGAGGTAATCGAAACCAAACAATTACCGGAAAATTGAGGAACATGGCTTATTATAGTATATTGAAAAGGAGTTAAAAATTCATGAAAGGTATGATTTTTTAAATAAGTTTGTTTTTAAAGTCCTTTTGAATTCATTTCTTCCCTTTTGAATTCTTCCTATTACCCATTCCTTCCCCATCAGCTTAACAATATCACAATATACACAATTGGGGAGGGTCATAGTCTCACTGGCACCGGCACTGGTATTTTGTTTAGTCATTGAGAAGAACACAATAAATGCATTGTGTTTCTTTTCTAATTTGTATGGCAGGCACTTCTATTTTTCTAGGTTTTTCAATTTTTTGTATTTTTCATTTTTTTAGGTTTCGTTTTTATTCTATGACTGATACCACGTGATTTCTACGTCTCTCAATAGCTCGAACCATATTTTCGAATATATTCTATTTTTAAGCTTCAGTTTTCTTAAAATAATAGTTTATGGAGATATAACATCCTTTGCGTTCCAAGCATTTTTTGTCACCGTCAATTTGCATTTCGTCGAATTTTGAACCGCGACCTCTGGGCCCAGACATAAGGACCCCGCCACTCAACACTCACGAAGCTTCGTTTTTGTTTCTTACAATATAGGTACATATTAAAGTTTCTCAATAATTGGAGTAATATGAAAATTGGGGGCATAAAGTGAAAACATAATTTTTTGAAAATATTTTTATTTTATTTCTGGAATCAACATCAAACTCCTTATAATTCTGGGTGTGCACGACTAAACATTTCTACAACATAATCGCTATCCAATATAACTATGATTTATTCACATATTAAAATAAAATTCATTTCTTAAAATAACTCTTCTATTTTCGTCTATGTACATATCACAATTTAAGGCATTCTTCAGAAGCACCAACATTACAATAGATCGAAATATTTTTTTGATTTTCGTAAAAAAGGATTTTATTATAAAATTAATCAATAATTAAGAAAAACTGAAAGTTTTTTTTCGGTTCATTAAAATTGTTCATAAATATGAATTAAAAATAATTAAAATTCAATCCAGATCACTTTAATAAATGATTTTTAACAAGATGTCGCGAAGTGCGAGACTTAAAACAGTTACCGTTCTAACGAATGTGCTTGTCTCGCAGTGCGAGACATTCATCGATAATTAAGAAAATCTGAAAGTTTTTTTTTGGTTCATTAAAATTGTTCATAAATATGAATTAAAAATAGTTACAATTCAATCCAGATCACTTTAATAAATGATTTTTAACAAGATGTCGCGAAGTGCGAGACTTAAAACAGTTACCGTTCTAACGAATGTGCTTGTCTCGCAGTGCGAGACATTCATCCGACAAAGGTTAACAATGTCAATAATAAAATTGTGAAGCAAAATTTACAAGGAACTTTTATCATTTTTTTTTCCACAAAAAAAATTAGATAATGAATTTTATTTATTTTTTACAGTTTTTTGCATCCTTCAATAATAAAAAATCTACAATAAAACAAGCTCGTTTATTTTCCTTATAAATATTTGATCAATATAGATCACAAATTTGATAAACTCAATTCTTTGAATCAAGGTTTAAAATATCAACTACTGTATTAAAAAATAACTAAAAATATTATACAAAAGCAAAATGTTATTCATTGCTAGTGAGATCTCTTTAATATACTTATTTGTTTACTCGCGTTTTATGTCGGAGTTATTTAAATAATATTTATTTATTGGTCGAGGATATTCTTATTTAATTTATTATTTATTTATCGAAATTATCGGAGAAAAATATATCGTATCTATGTATATTTAGCACAAGTTTGGCACTGTGAATTCACAAAATAAATATTTTATGTATTACAACATAAACCCATTATCGTTGCGAGAATGTTAAATAAATAATTGTTAGAATCCGCATAATTTAATAAAATATTTAATAAATGGCATTGTTAAAGGGTTAATGAATGGAAACATTTTAGTAAAAAAATTACATTATTGCATGATTTTTTTAAAAATAAAAATGTGAATGTGTTGCAAGATTTTATGGTTTTGTAAAAATGTGATTTTGTTTCAGGATTTTACTGTTTTGTAAAATAATGACTTTGTTGCATTATTTTATTGTTCTAAAAAATGTGACTTTGTCGCGTGGTTTTATTGTTTTGTAAAAATGTGGCTTTGTTGCAGGATTTTACCGTTTTGTAAAAATGTGATTTTGTTACAGGATTTTACAGTTTTGTAAAATTATGATTTGTTGCATGATTTTATTGTTTTAAAAAAATGTGATTTTTTGCAGGATTTTATTGTTTCGTAATAATGTGACTTTGTCGCATGAGTTTATTGTTTTGTAAAAATGTGAAACCGATTTCACTATTTTGTCAAAATGATACCTTGTTGCGAGTATTATTGTTAAAAATAGCAAGATTTTATTATTTTGTAAAAATGGATTTTGTTAAAGGATTTTATTGTTTTGTAAAAATTTGACTTTGTTGCATGATTTTATTGTTTTGTAAAAATGTGACTTTGCTGCATGATTCTATTGTTTTGTAAAAGTGTGGCTTTGTTGCATGGTTTTATTGTTTTGTAAAAATGTGAAACCGATTTCACTATTTTATCAAAATGATAGATACCTGGTTGCGAGTATTATTTTTAAAAATAGCAAGATTTTATTGTTTTATAAAAATGTGATTTAATTACAGGATTTTATTGTTTTATAAAAATGTGACTTTGTTGCAGGATTTTATTCTTTTGTGAAAATATGAAGCTGATTTCACTATTTAGTCAAAATGATACCTTATTGTTAAAAATAGCACAAGTAAAATGTAGAAATTTAAATATGTGTATATTTTGCGAACATTAAATATGTAATGTTTTACCCAAAAGATTGCATTTTGTGATAAGTAACACAACATGCTCTTATTGCGTGACAAATTTATTTTGAAGCAATAATTTTATATAAAAAAATAATAAAAATAACAACAAATTATGTATTCATTGCCACACAACAAATTCCATTATTGGGGTGCCTTAGTGTACCGGCTCCAGACAGTTAGTAATCTTCACCACATAAAAAATGACTTTCTGAATGATATACTTATCTATGTTTATAATGTAATAAAGATTTACAATTTACAACTATCAATCTGTCATTCCATTAAACTCTATTAGAATTTACAATAATATAACTTTTCAAATTAATTATAATATCTAAATAATGGCGTCATCACATAAATCCGCTCTCTGCAACCATCCTAAGTACGATTTTGTAATTTACAATATTTTTTAAAACAATAAATATAAATTTACATTTCTTATCAGCACACCGGAATTTTTTTACAATTTCATCGAGAAATTATTGTCTAGTATTGGAGGTGATGTTTTAAAATATAATTATAACCATTTATTTGGAAAATTGGTACTAATGTTACATTTCATTTTGTAGATACTAAATTTACCGTGATTCTTTTACACTTCACATTTTACAAAAAATGTTGTGGAGGAGGAGTTGTGGCTTCGTGATGATTAATGCATTTCGTTGACAAACTACACAAAATTAGTTCAAAAATGGTTTTAAAAAAAAAATTAAAAAACCTAACAAATGCTTTGCTCTAAACGTCGAAACTAACATATTAGTTTAAAAAAAACCTTTAGTTGTGTTTCATGATTATTTGACGGTAAACTTAAAATAATTAATAATCTGCTCGTAATTCAATCCAATATTGTAATTGCAAGCCTTTCTTAGAAGAATTGTGTTTTTTCTATGGACAAAACAATTTGTTTATCTTAATATAGCGTATTTACGGGCGCAAATAAACAATTAGTCTAATATTTTACAACATAACCTGCAAAAATGATTTTTCATAAAATAATTAAATTACCGCCATCTATTAAAGAGCAGATTATGAATTATTTTATTTTAATTTCTAAAGGGTCTTTGATTTAAAGCAAAGTGTTTGTCCTTTTAATCGTATTAATAATTGCGAGCAATGTAACTGAATTTTGTGAACATTTTGTTACGTATTTTTCGAAGGACTCGAAAAAAATATAATTATTCTTAGAAGGTAGTTAACAAATTAATTTCGTTCAATTTGCATAAAAAACGTGTAGGTATTTACAGTTATTGGGCCATGTTATATATAAACCATCGAATCCACAATTTGCAAAATGCAATCACCTCAGATTGTCAATTATTGTGAGTGGGATGGTTTACGTATAAAGTGTTTCAATTGGTCAAAAAATTTAAATCTGAATATAATGTTATTCAGGATTCCACGACAGTTGGTTCAACGACAGTTGTCCCCCTGACATACTTATATACAATATGCAGTCTGTTTAGGGAAAATGCGGTAAGTGTACCCACTTACACAAAATATAACTAAGTGCAGAGAGGATGTACCGCCGAATAACAAAAGTATAAAACATATTTTCAATCAAATGCATCAAGGATAAACCAACCTACTTATCTGTATACTGTGTATAGTGTATACCGGCGAATATGTATAAGTACAAAAATTCGACACTGTAAATAAATATGTTGGATATCCGTATCAACTTATTATTGAAGGTATTTTTTAAGTCGATTTTAGGTGTGAAATTGATAAATAATGCACAAAATTTAATAATTTTATAATAATTATGATTTCCGAGGGCCAACTATCGGGCGATCAACTGCCAGATGATCAACTGTCGGGCGGTCAACTGTCAGGAGATCAACTGTCGGACGATCAATTGTCCGGCGATCAAATGTCGGGCGATCAACTGTCAAGTCACCGTGATTCAGTGATGTGATTTTATATTATTTCATATATTTGTTTTATTGCACTTCTACAATACGCCCAGCTTGACGTTCTAACAACATAATAAAAAGCACTTAATATTATTTACAAAAATGTACAATGCACAGGAGATCGCAAATTACAATTAACCATGTAAATAATTACTACGTAAACTTTGTAAGTTTCAACTGTAAATTACACAATATAAAAAGCTATTTCAATATCTACACTATGTACACGGATCGGCGTCGCTTTATAAAAAAGGTTCGTCAAACGCAAAGCAATTGAGGCAAATATGGCAACTGACAATGTCCATTTCAATAAAATAATCATTTACAATCGTTCACTTCAAATGAAATCTGTATTAATCAAATACTTTAAATTGAAATGTTGATAATACGTGTTTCCATAAAGTTTCCATGCAGTTATAGTGTTATTGAATATGGCGCACCACATGAAATCATTACCAATAAAAGTTATTACAGAATTATTCCATGATTCTCACAGGTTTTTATAAAGTTTTCAATTATAGTTTTGGATTTGAATTGAAAATCGTCAAAGCACGATTTTTAATGAAATTTTTAGAATAAATCGACAAAATGTTGTTTAACCTGATAGATAGATACACCTGTATCACATGTGAGATCCTGACGGTGTGCTACATACGCTTCGTCGCAAATATGATCCATAAAGTTTTCACAGTCGGTTAAGCCATAATTCTTTGGTCCGTGTTAAAACCATTGCGCGACATTTTCAAGATTATAATAATTCTCGTGATAAGATAGCGGCTCTTGTTTTTTTAAATGCCATATGATTTAACACTTTTTAATAAAATAAACATTAATTGTTCATGATATGTCGTACACTATGGCAAATATTATTTGTAACACAATTATCTGATTAACATCATTGATTAATATCTGACTAACACTTGATAGAGTCGCGTACAGTGATTGTGTTTAAGGCTCATTTTAGATGAAATCTTCACTATGTGGTTAGTAGGCAATGTGCAGTCTCTTTCTTATTGATATCCTTTGCTACTCTCTGCCATTCTTCAATCCTGGGAGCGCAGGCGAGAGCAAGAGATCCCAGCCTCCTTCTGGCAGAGATGAGGAACTCTCCTCTCCCGGCAGCCACCCCGCACTTGGAAGAAACGTGCACCCTTGCGAACCACACATCTTCCTTCTTCCGTCTTCTTCTTTTGGTGGTCTGATGGCTGCTGGTTATCTGGTTCTCCACCGAATCGAGAAATGGCCCTGAAGGAGTGACTGTGGCAGGATCCGGGTCTGCCTGGAAAGTTCTCCCTCCAGGTCCGCTGTACCTGATCAACTTGGTCACACGAACAGTCAGCTCTGAAGTGTCAAGTTCTTTCCTTTCCTGCATGCCTACTATGATTCCGCGCGTAACTGTTAACAAAAGAAAAACACATTATTAATAATAATCCACGCTTTTTTGTACTTTTAATACATTCACAACAGACAAGATAGAAAAAATGTATGATTTATTAATTCCGCTGGACTTCGACATGTTTGAACTCAAGTGAAGAGAGACAGGCCAGTGTATGGCTGTTGTATAAATATGTAAGGAATAACGGGACATTATTAACACAAATTGAGATCAATTGATGAAGGTTTATTATCGATACATTAATTCCGATAACTTTGGTCTTGCTATGAATTTGAAACGAGACGATAATTTAATGTTTTAATGTGGTATCATGCAAGCATCAAAAATGCCCGGAGTCATGGTAATAATGGCTTCTATGTTTAGGGAATGTAGTGATGCTGAAAGGCATAGAAAAAAGGGAAGAATAAGAGGATCAGAAAGTCATCGTTACAAATCATTGCTAAAGCCATTACAAGCAACCAACGCCAACGTTTCGATTCTGAACAGTGGTCTCTCACTCTTACGCTTAGCTTAACGAGGTGCAAGTCGATTATGTTTACAAATTCTAGATCCAGATTTATGGAAGTCGACATTGTAGTTTACGAAATATTTCTTACAAAGATAAAGGTAATTTATAATTTAACTTTGTAATTTAAACATAAAAATTAGTTTGCAAATGGATCATTTTAAATCACAGTGAACTAACTCACTAAGTTAGAGCTAACTCAGAAAC
Organism: Limnephilus lunatus; assembly: GCA_917563855.2. Lineage (NCBI taxonomy): Eukaryota > Metazoa > Arthropoda > Insecta > Trichoptera > Limnephilidae > Limnephilus > Limnephilus lunatus. The sequence goes on from OU830599.1 coordinate 51,143,510, forward strand.
TGCAAAAAGTGAGTTAGTTCATTATGGTTTACGACGATCCAAATGACATTGGCGTGTTAATGAATGATTAAATTGATTAAATTACTCTGTTGACAAATATTAAAAATAATTTAAAGCCACAGGAGTCACATTGAATGAGTTTGATGACTGTGGTCACTTGTCACTTACAATGGACGTATTAAATAACCATAACGGTTTCCAATAACCGAATCGCCTACCAATTAGTTCTTGCATCAATCAAAATCACATGCCGGCCAATTGATGGCAAACTTGTTTAAACTTACTGAACTGGGATCATATTTTATTCATATTCTTACATAATAAAGATATATCTAACAGTACGAACAACAAAAACAGTTTATTATAAACAAGTTCTGCTATGTAATTATTATTACGCGTGACGGCTGTTTCGCCCTCTGAAGGCATTATAAAACTATGGTTACATCACCTACAGCCACTTATTTATATCGAGAAATTAAAATGGAGTTTTACAAAATAAACTTGATAACAATAAAAATAAATAGTACGAACTACAATATAATATAGGAATGTTACCTCAGATAATCAAGATCTTCTCTAAAAAGACATTAAAACATTGGGATTGCGCAAATGAATATTGAGGCATATTAAATGATAATAGACGCAAATAAAACAACCGCTATTCATTCGAAAGATTTCTAAGACTTTATTTATCAAGTCGATAAAAAATTCAAGTGATTTCTAAATTTCCAAAAAAAATATGAAAGACTAGCATTGTATTATTTTTTTTTCTAAAAGATAAGTTTGAATTTTAAAAGGGACAGGTTTCTACAAGTTCTCGGAATTAAACTTGTAATGTAAGGTCATTTTGCAGGTCTAGAAAGGAAAGATAAAAGCTTATCTTGACTTATCGATAATAATTTCAATGAAAAATGTTACCTCCTGTTCAAATAGAGGTATCTATGAATAAAGTCAACAAACATAACTCAATGACACAACCACGCGTCATTTTAAGTTGTTTTGGGTGACAAGAGCCGACAATTGAATCAGAAACAAAAAAATTGTAATTTTTTGTAACCAAATGGTTCAAACGTCGCAATTTCAATCTTTTGCAATTCCTCGTCATCGCATAAACAAAATTGTCGGCTTTATAATATAATGGCAGTAGGGAGAGTTTAAAACGTATTTGTAACCACGGAATATTTTAAATATTTTCCATTTAATTAAAATGAAGCAAGCAAAAATTGAAAAGCATATATTACCGTCACGATTGACAGTTACGGTACCGTGACGGCAAAAAAGACAGTTAACATATGTTCCCTATCGCCATAATGTTGCAGCTCTTTCAAAAGATGAGAAACACAATGTAGGTTTGTTTCCTTCAAAGGAAAAGTGATAAATTTCTTGCATCTTTCTCACACACCGCACCGTGACCACTCCCCGTAGACTACTACAATTCTACTAGCCGTGACGATAATTTTGAAAGTATGGAATATAGTTACAAGGATAATATTGAAGTGTGAGTGAATTCCAAAAATTTTATAAAGTCAAATGTCAATGCGCTGATGGTTTTGCTTTTATTCTTAAACATATAATACTGCAGTTCTTTCTTACACACTAAATAACAACAGTCGAAAATGAGGTTAACGTATCGTCACTTCATTTGGACAAGGTTCTAACTTCACTTCACCTTGTTCCGAGATGTGAGGTGTCAAAGTTTGCAAAGACGATTTCTCACATTCTATTTACCAATTTCCGGGTTTGAGGTTGAATCTTGTGTAAAGTAATTTAATTGAACATATTTCAAAGGAAAGTACCTATTTAAATAGGACGTAAACTTACCATTTTAGAACATACCGAAACTGCTAATAGAACCCCGTGCAACCAGTTATAGCATAATAATTCATTGCACAAGGTTCTAATTACATTTCCCTAATGCAATTCCAAGCTAAGGCCACGTCCTATTTTAATATTATCCATTATCTATAACGCTGATATCAGCGGTACAACTATAATAACACTTCAGTTATAATAAATAATATGTCGATTTTAAATTCCACGTATATTTTAATCTTATAAATTAAATAGCGCGCTGGTCCTGTTTCGGGCAAGTCGTTGGAGGACAAATAATAACGCTTTTACGATAATGCTTATCTCTGTCAAATAACTCCACAAACTCACAAAAAACTTTTATCGCGTGTTTACAAACTGATATTGTATTATTCAGTCAAATACGTCTCAGTTCTGGGCACCTTACAGATAGATCTAAGCAGGTATTCTTACTGTTCTTAGTAAGACAGTAATATGTGGTTAAGGAACAAATAAAAATACATATATGTGTAACAATTATTATAAGCAATAATTATTAGTCTGAAACACTCATCTACATTGAAAAAATCTCCCGAGAAAAGATACACGCAGCCGACAGGACTTGAACCCGCGTCCTTCTGATTTCCGGCCAAAGCTCTGACCGTCACGCGTCGGCTTATCTCCTACCCGCCAAATTATTAAATATATACTAGTGTTTCATTCAACAATTACTGCTTATTACATTTTTCCACCTGCAAACAACCAACTTTATTTATATGAGAAAGGCATTGTAAGTGCTAAATTTCTCACTAGGTGGCGTCGAGACAAATTATGTCTACATTTTTTGGTGAAATACTTTAACTCGTCAAATATTAATTATTATTTTTAAAACTGATAAACTTTAAGACAAGATGTTTATGCATAGGACAAAGGATAACAATTATTATAAGCAATAATTATTAGACTAAAACACTCATCTATATTGAAAAAATATATGTGTATAAATGTGAACGCTTTCTTGTGAATTTAGTCAAACATTTTGTTGTAGGGTCTCGTGGCACACAACGACGGCCAAAGGAAATTACGGCGCCAAAAATTGAAAAAAAAATTGTTTTTAAACCTATCATAACTATTTTTAAAACTTTCTCCATAAACCAGTTCAAAATGAACGCAAACCAACGGTATTGTATCATCTCTACACATTATAAATTAAAGTACTCCGCCGCGTCTGTCTGAACTATCTAAAAAATACTGAACGGATTTTCATGCGGTTTTTACCGATAGATAGAGTGATTCATGAGGAAGGTTAAGGTATATAATTTGTCAAGGTTTTGTGTAAATTGGTTGAAATATGATAATGTATTTATGTGATGGACGAGCGGGCTGGCAAGCGGACGGTGTGGATTTGATTTGTATGCAAATTGACAGATGGCGATGTGAGTTAATTTATCGTGGTTATGAAGGTTGGGATCGAAACACAGCGCCATCCAGTAGATGGCGTTGTGTTTCGTTAGCCTTAGCAACGCGTGGCCGGGTCAGCTAGTTTAGAAATAAATCTAATTTTATAAATTATTAGTATCTATTAAAATGTATTTTTTTCTAATAATTGAATTATTGGACACTTAGTTCAAATAATAATATTGTCCAACCTTAGGTATTTTTCGAAAATTAAATGCACATTTCAAATATCAACGCTCCATAAATCATGATGGAAATGACGTTGCGCTGCTGGAAATAGATGTGTTGAACTAAAAATTCAAGACAAAAAAATCTGTATATTTTATGACGCCATAGCTCACCGTTCAGTATTTTTCTGCACCAGATTAACAACGGTATTCGTTTAATAGGTAGGCAGGTACCTACTAAAATAATTTTATTGAAAATCCGCTAGTGTTAGTTCAATATTTCCGTTTTTTTTACGATCGTTGAAATATAAATTATTGTAATCATCGATTTCATCATTAAAAATCAATACGATATTAACCGAAAAAAATATTATTGGCTAATTAAAGCAACAATTTATATAATTTTTTATTATTTGTTTTACGATCCACGGTGTAATTAAGTCATTGGGTAAGCCGACAGAGCGTGCCAAGGAATTTCCGAATGCCATCTATTAAAACGAATTTAAATTAATAAATCAATTAACGTATTTAAATTAATAAATCATTTAAACATTGCCACAGACGTCGAAATGATTTAATCACCGGCTGCGAGTGCTATGGCTTGGAAAGCAAGCTCCGTCGTCGAGTAGATGTTTTCAATGTAAGAAGCAAGCAAGAAAGATGAAATAACTAAATTGGGCTTTACTAATAAACTTGTTTTAAATTTTATACAACTGATAAACAATCATTTATAGTAACAACGGCAATTCATCGACATTGGCATTAGGTACAACTGTTCCATTCCTGATAAATTAAACACTTGCCCCCTTACTAATAAACGTGTTTAAAATTTTACACAACTGATTAACAACCATTTACCCCACATTACAATTTTACACACCTGATAAACAATCATTTATCCCACATTTTTACACAACTGATAAACAACCATTTACCCCACATTACAATTTTAAGCAACTGATAAACAACCTTTTATCCTACATTACAATTTTACACAACTGACAAACCACCGTTTATCCCACATTAATGGTTGTTTATCAGTTGTGTGAAATTTTATACACGTTTATTAGTAGCGTCCTGTATTCAAAGAAGTCAAAATGGAATTCAAATTTGCAGAACAGTGAAAAAGTGTTTAGTTTTTAAGATAGATGCCAATGTTTTCAATTATGAGAAGCCTTAGATTTTCATTGTTTAAGTTGAAGTATTTCATTTGTTAAAATTAGATATTACAAACATTAGATTTGCCAAATTACAACAAATATCACAGTTAAAAAATGGTTCAAACCTCAAAGATGACAAAAGCGTCATACATGATATGGTGTCATCGCCTAGAATATCCAACGTACAAACGAAATGATTTAAGATACTTTTTTAATACAATTTTTGTATAAGTGTACTCGTACAGCTATATAATCTGACAGATTTCCATGACGATGCAGAGCTGCTAATTATATCGTGAAGCGATGAGATTGCACTAATCGACGTTTGACAAACCAGACCCTTTCCTCCATCTTCCCTGGACCCCCGAACCTATCCTTCGACCCAGAGCAGACCCATACCAGACCCTTCCATCTCACCGGGCCCGCTGGGTTCAAGTTGATAAAGGAAAGATTATAACACTTCGGCGTGATTTATTCAGATTCACACGTTGATGTAGACTCCATAATATTATATGAACTTTCTGAAAATGTGAGTTTTAAGTTTAGCTCTAAATTCTGTCGAGACTGTGATCATTCTTCAATCATTTGATAGTACATACATTCCAAGCTAAAGGTCCTGACTATTGCAATAAAATTATTCATATTGACATAGGTAAGAATAAATTTAATACAATATCTGATTTTAACAACTGTTCTTAGGTCGACAGTTTTGTAATAGCGACAATGGAATTTGTACAATTAATTTAAAAAACACAATTTCAACATCAATAACACAATCGCTTTGGATGAAACCCAACCCATTACAATCAGACAATAGGACAAATAATAATAAAGTTTATATACCATGGAAACTAGCCAACAAGTTAAAGAGACTTTCAGAAAGTTACATTTATAGGAGACCAAGAATTCTTATTCAGAAAGATAAACAAATAAGTACGTAAGGCGTACATAAGACGTCGAACAACTAAGTATACTACGGACTCGAGCCAACAAAAGAGAAAAATTGTATGCTTGTGGTATACGGCACATTGGGAAAGCTAATCAAATACAGTAAGGCACGAACTTTTGTACGGAGACGTAATATCGAGAGTGCATTGTCAACATCACCTTACACTCTTGGACTCCTGGTAGATGGTAAATATAACTCAAGAGTCAAGAGCAGATGTTGGAAGCTGGGTCCAGGACAAAACGAGTATCCTACAGACTCGAGAGGAAATTTGAAATTATATAAAAATATAAGCACTACGAAGTAAAGCCAAAGTCACGTGTTTTTGGTTTGAAAATTTGATCGATTAGAAATATTTTAGATGCTGCGAGTAGGACACAGCTTGGCCTTTGAAATAATCGATTGAAGTCATTTTATAAGTTCAGAGAAAAATAAAGTATCAAGCCTATAAAAACTGGTTTAAAGTGCAAAATTTTCCACTTACGAACCCCTTTTCGGTTATGGTTTTATTGTATAATGTGGCAAATTAGGTTTTTTAGAAAATTATCGTAAAACATTTCAATATTTGTGCATGAACTTAAAAAATAAAACACAATTTTAGCGGTGTTTTTTTTTTCTTGAATAAATCAAAAGAGGCGGCTGGTGTTATGGAGGAATTTAATCTTTATTGTCATCTACATGAGGAGTTTTATTATTGACAGGCCGATTTCAAATATTACACGATGTGGTGTTTCAGAATTTTATAGCATTGCATAACATAACCCGAATGAATCAAAAAATCTTTGAATCTATTAATTTCGGTTGTGTGAGCGCAAAAATGAATTCAAATTTGCTTCGAATTTAAGTGTCATTTTCAAAATTGGATTTGATTGTGAGAATAATTCAGATAAGCGATAGTACCAACGTAAAATATAATATTTTACAGAGAATATATTAATTGTCATTTTCAAAATTGGAACTGATTTATCAAGAATTTAAACCATCCCGTGATTTTTGGGTCTACGCTAGTTTTTTTAAAAAATAAAAATAAACATTCCCGTGATATGAATAACCTGACAATATTTACATTTCCTACTATCATCATTACAAGCAGAAAATAATACTTGCACGTGCAATAACTGAGGACTTAGCTTTGAACCCGCGACGCCTGGGTGGGAACTGGGAACCCGACGCATAGTACACTTGGCTATTAAACGGTAATATTGTATGCATAATGACATCAAATAAGATTTTTGCAAAATATAATATATCTGAATCAAAAAAACTATCAAACGGTGAGCTCTGGCGTCTTGAATATTTCAAACTTTTCTGTCCATGGTTTTGTAACTCGACGCAATTAAATTTAGTTCGCTTCATTACTTCCACACTCCAATCAGAACAATGCTAGAGGCCATTGAAATGTAGTTTTAAAAGTCATGGCTGTAAATAATTTATTATTATTCAAAACCATCGCGAGAAAGTTAATCGATTTTATTTATACAACTTTTTTACAGCAGCAAGTGGTCGAATTTGTCAAGGACGTGGGCGAGTTTTTGTTCAATTGTGTCTGGCAAATCAAACAAACCGAACAGGCAACTATCTGTTATTTAGTATTCACAAAAGTTGAAATGTGGCTTCAAGTATGTGCTCAGATATTCATGAATAATCAAACAGGACGATCTATGTACTGTTAAAAATAAAATGTAATATTGAAAAAGATATCTTTTTAATTGTATGACCCTTTCTGACGTTCATGTACAAAGAGAACATAACAATATATAATTAAATTAATGGAATACATATTTTTTTTTTAAAACCATCCGCAGGCATTTCGTTAATTACTGCAACACGGTAGATTCCATCACATTCACACTAGTCTATAAAAGCGCTAGCGTTATCTGGCTTGGCCTATTTCAGCATATCGCTATGTGCTGAAATGGTTCCGCGACTTTTCATCCCCCAAACAAAATATCAACTAAAACCTATACTAACCTAACATAACAAAAATGGGACAAAAATAATACAGACTTCCTAGAAAGACAATAAATTATTGTTCAAAAATAGTAAGATGGGACCAAAATAATACAGACATCCTATAAATACAATAAACCATTGTTCAAAAATGGTAAAATGAGACAAAATTAATACAGACATCCTGTAAAGACAATAAATTATTGTTCAAAAATAGTAAAAGGGACAAAAATAATACAGACATCCTGTAAAGTAAGGTTAGGTTAGGTTTTAGTAGATTTTTTGTCGGAGGATGTTTTGTCGCGGGATGAAAACGCTCATGAAATAGGCGGGAATGTTTGGCGACCGATATGCTGAAATAGGCCAAACCAAAAAACGCTGGCGCTTTTACAGCTAAGTCTTCATCGTTACAAAACATTGTAAACTATTTACCGACCATTTTTTTCTATGTACCGTTCGTTTAAAAAATATTAGAAATAAAATCAAAGTATCCTCAAAAATTAAACAACCTTATATGTATATATTTGAACTATTGTCCAGTATAAGCCTAAGTATGATAGCGATGCCCGGACTTTACACAGAGTTTTCGAAACCAAATGTAGACAGTGACTTTCCTCTTGTTTTGAAGGCCACAAGTGCAAAATTTCATCAATCTCGGCCTAAAAATGTAGATTTGCATACAAATTAAATCCACACCGCCCGCTTGCACGCTTACAGACATTCTCCATTATATATTTTAACGAACTTACACAAAACCTTGAAAAATTATATACCTAAACCATCCTCATGAATCACTCTATCTATGATGAAAACCGCCTGAAAATCCGTTCAGTAGTTTTTGAGTTTATCGCGAACAGACAGACGCGGCGAAGCACTTTAATTTATAATATGTAGAAATTATTCTTCTGAAATTTATTCAATATTCACAAGTATGACGAATCACCATATTGATAAAATGCCAGGTGATGATCGCTCCATGCCACAAGTCAGGTTCTGTTATTATTTATCTAATAGGTTTTTTATCTGTGCCACCCACCTAGAATCCAGACTGTCCGCCGTGTTCCGTGGTATCTCATACCCATTCTTCACTTTAATGTGGTATGCCTTAGTCAGAGAAAACCACTCTCAAGTATCTTTAGACAAATTGTATAATTCCTTATTTTAAATTTCAAAAAAGTTACTCAGAATACATGGTTTACAATTAAATAGGTATGCTAGTCAATCCAAGGGAGCCTGCTATGCTGCAATAAAAAGGACTATATATTAACACCGTGGTTTCAACAATTTCCACATTTTCCAAAATTATATAAAAGATTGGAGTCGAGCTCAGACTTAAAAGAGATGAGTTGTTGAATGGAGGGAAGGCAATTTTAGGTAAGGCTTAATAGAAGAGTGGATATTTGTTTAGGTAGGGACGACCGATAAATATGTGATCAGAAGTTCCCCCTCATTCGAATGAGAATTGGACATTGTTCCGTTCTATCTCACCTTTTATAATATTCACTTGTTTTAATCCACAGACTGTACTTTTTACGATCTAAACGTGGAAACTTTAGATCACAATTTTTTTGGTTGGCCATCTCTAAACAATTTGTAGTCAAGCCTTATCTAAAATTGATTCCCATCCATTAAATATCTCATCTCTTCTAAGTCTGAACTCGAATCCAATCTTTTATATAATTTTGAAAAATGCCCATTTAAATAAAATTAATTACTTAAATTACACCTTCCCTTTCACTATAAATTGAAATAATGGCCTAAAAAACCCTTAAAAACCAGAATAATTGAAAAAAAGTGCTTATGATTGCTTTTTCATTTTCGTTTTGATTTTTTAAATGAGGTAAAATTTGAAACATATATTATGTACTTATTTTGATGCAAGATATACTGCTCATAGAACTACTAGTGTACCTAATATACCCAACCCAAGGTAAGTTTGAAAGCTTGTAACCGTCTATTTGAAATATTTTAGGATTATATGTAGGTATTATTTGAAGAAGGTCTGGTGTTTGTATAAGATAATGGTATGCAGCTCTTGAGTTGTGGAGTTTACTCAGTAATCCTAAACCCGGACACGCTCCGTTGCCCGAGATTATACTGTACAAACAAGACGTTTTTTAACCCTTTAGGTGAGTTAGAGGGGTATTTTAATTATGAATACCGTTAAAAATGTGCGGAAGATTATAACGTTTATTTTTCTGATTTTGATCATCCTACTAAAAATGTGTTTTGTTTGATATGATCGATCAAAAACGATCTATAACCGCATATTCCGAAACAGTACAAGATCATTACGGCGTAGAAAACGCTAATGGCTTGTGAGACGGCCGTTATCGGCTTATTAGTTATTATTGGCGGGTGTGACGTCAACAACGCCATATTCACTAACAAAAACGAACATATCGTTTTGGCGGAATGTAAAAAATGGAACATTTTCAATCGTTATAGAAGTATCTATCTATTCGTCAACATACACAATTTTCGAGAATAAAAAATATCCTATTCATAGTTTAATAATAAGGGTCTGTGGCTTTCTTCTAAAAGAGCCAATCTCAATTTTTCTAAATACCCGCTTATATATTTTTGCGATTCCGCCTCAAAATCGGTTATCTTCTGAATTCTAAACGAACTTTTCAATTCCGATTTGTCGATTTTCGGAGGCATACGCTACACTAGAAAATCGCTTTTCTAATTAAAACTTGCTAAAACGAGCAGAATCTATTTATAGGCATTCACATCGTGAAATGTGAAAAAATGAAATTAGCCGTTTTAGAAATTTATTTTTTATTTTTATAGATATTTGATTTTTTATTATTAATCATTTTGCTAAATAAAAAAAAACAATTACTAATAATTCCGACCTCGAATGAGCATTTGACAGGGACACGACGAGCTACCTTTGCTGTGATGTTTGGCGAGACGTTTTCTGTGGCCCAGTCTATATTGTATATAGGCACCGTCGCACTAGACAAGCACAAAGAGGCATACGGCACCTAAAGGGTTATCACGCAGTTCATAACCACAACTGAGTAGGTATTTGTTACAGGGACATTTTTATATATTAATATAATGAATTATATTTAAAAAAAAAGTTTCTATCTAGCGTTAGTTGTTACAATGATACTGTGTAATATGAATAACATAAATATGAACAATCATTGCTGCATTGAGTAATATTACGTCTGGGAAAGGGTTGTTTCCAGAATTTGACAATTCATCAAATTTCGAAGTTAATTTTCAAGTTCTGTAAAAGTTGTATTATTATTTCAGTTCTGTGAAGCAACTGGCCTATAATGATTTAATAACGGAACATGAATAGAACATTCGTATAACTTGAAAATTGACTTTGAAATTCGATGAATTGTTCAATTTCTGTGAAACAAACGTCCTTAGTCCCTTTTTTATTGTATAATCTGAAAACTTGAGCACAGGCGTAACGACATACGCACAGCTTATTCACTCTGGAATATCTAGGTTATTGCTGAACTCAACTGAACTGTTTTCAGTTAGCAACATCGATTTGATATTATTAAGATAGTTTTTTTTTAAGAAAAACTTTTTTACGCACGCTCGACACTTGGGGGTAAACTGGTGAATATGTTACGAAAAATAATATATATGTTAAGAAACTAACGCTTTTCGATGCGAACGCTAAACGATGTGAACGGTGATCGATGTGAACGGTGATCGATGCGAACGGTGATCGGATGAGGCGAACAATCGGGTCTTTACGCACGCTTGACTCATGGGTAGAGGTAGAGGTAGGGGTAGGGAATAGGGAATGGGGAATGGGGAATGGGGAATGGGGAATGGGGAATGGGGAATGGGGAATGGGGACAGGGATAGGGATAGGTATACCCGGCATGCGTTGCAAGTCCACTTTAACATCGGCTCAACTAAACTGTTATGGTTCCATCCCAAGTTAGTGAAGTTTTACTTCAGTCGTGTGGTCTAAAGCACACTCGTTTTTTTTTTTTCAATTATTAACATTTTTACATAAAAGTTCCTACAGTTAGTTTATAAATACTGACAGTTCAATAAAATAGATTGTTCATTTGCGTAATTAATACAAAATAAAGCATTCCTTTTGAAATCTGGATGCCTAATAAGAAATATTATAAAAAGTATAACATTTTGTGTATTCCCTACATATTATTTTGTAAGATCAAAAATGAGACATCCTTTACGAATAAAATAAAAGGACCATAGAAAAAACGTGCCGTATGGATCCCAAAACGTAATAATCTCCGTAATAATAGCCCTCGGTGTAATCCCACCTTAGGAAGGGGGCTGTCGATACGGTAAAGGTTGGCTTAGGTTGAATTAGGGAAGGTACCTACCCAAGAACCTGTGATGAAATGATGCAACAGGTATGCACGATTTTTAATGTTTTTTTTTAACCTTTAGTAAAGAGCAAGAATTATTTTTGGGTTGATCGTTCGATGCACTGAGAATATTTTGGGATTCTGAGTAATGTAAGAATGGTTAGGAAATTTATAAATATCTTAATGATAGTTGAATAATTTATATAGCGCCGTTTTGGCGAAAATCTCGTCAAGGACGCTGTACAAATTTGCTTTCCTAGGCTCAATCTAGGTAATTATATACAAACAGTTTGAATCTGAAGCAGCAAAATCTCAGGAGTGGCGAGCTCTGGTGGCATGAAATTTATATATACATTTATATATAATATATACATTGCTCTTTTCCATCTAGAATTTCTAGACCAACGCAACTATTTTCAGCTAGCAGCGGCTTTTCTAATACGATCTACCTAGCTTTTGAATACCAATTTTCTTCAAATCGCAACGTTATTTTCAAGATGGAGCTTTTTATATATGTATATATGCATTCTACTGTCAAAAAAAAAACAAAATTTCATATTATGTGTTTCATTCTTTTTGTGTTGAAATCTCGGGCAAAGCCGGGAAATGTGTTCTGCTTGGCTAATTTATATAGCGCCATTTGGTATCAAAAACATGATGATAGTCAGTCTCCGATAAGAAAGAAGAAGAAGAAGATAATATATGTAGGTATCTAACTTACATAAGTGTTTCTGTTTACTTTTTCAAGTACATATATAAAGCGATAAAGCATCCTATTTTTTAATAGAATTTTCACAATTCATCAAATTTCAAAGTAAATATTCAAGTTCTTTAAAAGTTCTATTCAAGTTCTGTCATCGTTTCAGTTCATTTAATTTTTGAAAATACACACATAAAGCAACAAAGCATTAAACTTTTTTTTACAAAATTTTAACAATTCATCAAATTTCAAAGTAAACATTTAAGTTCTGTTAAAGGTCTATTCTAGTTCTGTTATCATTTCAGTTAAATCAAACAACCGGTCAATAATAGAACATGAAGAGAATTTTCGCAGAACTTTAAAAACCGACATTGAAATCTGATGAATTGTTCAAATTCTGTGAAACAACTGACCCAAAGAAATTAATTTTGGTACATTTTTGACATTTTTCATTCCAACATGTTATTGTAAGAACGAAAATAAAAATCAACTTAAAATATTCACATCGATTTGGTTAAAAGCCATTGAAGACAGAAAGATACATGGCAATAAAGTATTCAATTCTCTTCGAGTTGCGACACAAAATGCTGTCTCGATTTATCAACTAAATAAAAATAACATTTATTGAATAAAGAATGGAGAACACGGCTATCCCGATAGATACGAGATTTTATGGGAACACCCGTGGAGCAAACAGCAAATACACATTCGAGAGAGGAAAGTCCTACACAATCTGGTAACTGATTATATATGAATAAGGATGCAGGAAGACGATGAATAATGCTGATCTAAGAAGACCGCCCGATAAGCATTATTTGTACTTATTTTTAGTTTATCTCCTTTCATGTTGCTTGTTCTAACTCTCGTAATTCATTCTTGCTTCGTATTGCTTTTAGCTTCTGATAGTAGATGGCCCTTTAATAATAATAACGCGTTATTTGTATAACGCAGTATTGTGTCACTTTACTTCATGTGCGCATTTCACTGCAAGTTTAAATAATATTCATTAGAAAAAATTACATCATTTAATTAAGAAGTGCATGCGGCGGGGTTGTTTTTAAATCTACGGTTTTATTACGCTATTGATGAAATTTTGCATACTTAGTAACAATAGGAAGATGACTTTCTACATGAAAACCCCCCCTATCCTTTTTTCCCTTCCCTAGCATAATTTTGATATTTTCGTGATTAATTTTTGCGCACTTGCGTAAAAAATAAGAGGATTTTTTTCCTCCTTCTTTTATAAAGAAAGACAATAAAAAAAACTCCTACTACCACCACAGTAAGCCGAAAATGTTGCTTGAGTCGTAATGGAGGACTTAGCCAGCCGAGGAATCGAACACGGGACGCCTGGTTGGTAACCAAACGCGATTCTAACTCAGCCACTGACCGGTCAAAATTACCGTCTACATCTGATTTTGAAAAACGCTGCGCACAATATGCAAAGTCCGCAAAACGTCTGCAAAGTCCGGGCAACGCTGGGGACTCTAAATTATGATAAAATAATATGATATAGGTACTATAAAAATATGCACACTTCAATCCAAGTGTATGCCAGAAGAAATAAAAAAAAAGAGTATTTAAAAGAGTCCTGATGCAGTTTAGAAACTGCGTTCTTCTGGCGTCATGAAATTTTTTTGTCAAAAAATAAAGCAAGATCCCCTTTTGATAATATGGTATAAAAATCTCTGAGACACCGGGTATTAAAAATATATAACTAAATTAAATTTGATTAGTCATTAATTATATTACGGAATACAATTTCAGCATATAAGTGTACCAAAAAAATATGTTTTCAAAAAAATCTCTCATAATATACCTTTTTGGAGTTTTAATCACTTTTCCTACCAAATTAAAGCATCTTGAAAGACATTTAAAAATGCTTAACAAAATGCAACATCCTCCATAATTTTGAGTTCGTTCGAATCAGCCTTCCAACTAACCATAATGTTTAAATAAAAAAACACTATTAAATATAGATTTCAAATAACAGAATTAAACTTTTATTCACTGTATTATTGCCTTCCGAAAACCGGTGTTTAGACGAACTCACATTAAATTGACAAGTATTATATTTTTCATACCAAACAGCACCGGTCAGATTTGATAAAAACACAAAGGTGTGTACTGATTTTAATATAAAATAGATTATTTTTATCTGTGGATAAAACCATGTTATTATTTCTCTATAGTTATTACGCGGGTATATTTTGGGATAAAATCTATTGAATTAACAATAAAAAACGTACGAAAGAAGTCGTTATTATTAAATAATGAAAAAAAAACTAAAAAATCTCTGGGTCGACATAACTATTAAGTATGCGGATTTTTTTATGAAACAGTTATAATAATTTGACCATTTGGCATTAAAAAACAAAGAATGGGAGTGGTATCCATCAATTATTATTGGTGATTTTAGAAAAATATTTGCATTATAAATCGATATAAACCAGTGATGTGCAAGTTTTTATAAAGGAGGGTTAAATTTTTATGGAAATTTGTTAAATATGTAGTCACTGGGGTGTGTAGTTTTTACTGGCATATTTATAAAATAGTAAAATTCAAAGAGAATTAACAAAAAGAGGTTTCTGATACACAAGGAAGTTGACATTATCGGGTTTCAAGTTAGTGACCTCTGGAATGTTTTTTTTTCCATTCCTTACGATATTATTACTGGATTTAAAGAGTTTATGAGCAGTTTTTTTTATTTGATATTACCGTCAAACTAATTCACAAATCGCTAATGTTTACTATTCTCGCAAAATGAAACATTTAGAGTGAACGTTGATCCACAGAGTGAACGTTGATCAACAGAGTGAGAACGTTGATCAACAGAGTGAACATTGATTAATAGAGGGAACGTTGATCAATAGAGTGAACGTTGATCAATAGAGGGAAGTTGATCAATAGAGTGAACCTTGATGGATAGAGTGAACGTTGATTAATAGAGTGAACGTTGATCAATAGAGTGAACGTTTATCAATAAAATAAAACTAAAATACCGAAGAGATAACTGATTGAAAGAAGAACTAATTTGTCTTTGGTTAACATAAACGGAAAAGGTATTTTTCAAGGTGAAGCACGCGGGTATAAATAATATTTTGCACGTCACTGATCATCACGACGGGTATCAATCGATTACTGTTGTTTTTTTATTGAAATATTTGCATTAAAATTCGATGAAAATGATTTCCTGAGACCGGTCGATTATTGATGGAATTTGTGAAGAACCCAAAACTATCGATACCCAAAATACATGTTGAGACATCAAGTCCGTCAAGGAGGCTTGTTTACAGGGCTAATCGAACTCTAAACCGTAACAATTGGGTGGGCGCCAGTTTCAAGCGAACAGTCAGCTTCATAAATGGCAAACGCAAGCCGATGCAAGTAATATTGAAATAAATTAACAAAATAATACAGGAAGACCCTGCGGTGGTTAATCTATGTTTTACTCGCATACTTCATACATACTTCCGTTTTGAAGTGAAAACTTCTTTAGCACCGTTGTGATTTGAAACTCTATGAAACGAAAAATAGCGACTCTAAAAAGAGACAAACATATACATCTAAAGGATTTAGCCTGCGAGAGAATGAGATAGTATAATCGGTCTCCTCTTTGTGCGGTGCTTCGTAGCCTATCGGTCTCCTCTCTATGCGGTGCCTCGTAGCCTCCCCACTCTTGTATACTTTAGTTTTCTACGCGTGTGAATTGCACACTCTGTTTTTGAAGTGAAAACCTTTTTAGCACTGTTGTGATTTGAACCTCGATGAAACAAAAAAGCGACACCAAAAAAGACAAACACATACATCTACAGGATTTAGCCTGAGAGATAATGGGATAGACTTATCGGTCTCCCCACTTTGTTTACTTTAGTTTTCTGAATATTTCACTTCTACCACGTGTGAACTGTAGACAATTAAAAAAATTAAAACTAGTATATTTCATTGTTTTCTTCAATGATAGATTTTTCATTGATGATTATTATACAGCCAAGGAGATCAGATGTAAATTGGTGTAAATCCTAATATATGTCTAGCTTAGATAGCTGAGATAAGCGCGATTGAAGTTTATATAATCATAAAGTATGTACTCAAAATTAGTATCTGGTATGAGTTTTCGTTCCTTCAACTTTCCGATAGTTAATGCAGCTAAGGGTTTACTTGCATTTTCAGGAATACATGTTTTCGATAAATAAGCAGGAGCCTTTCCGTTAAGTGACTTAAATACCATCTAGCAGAGCTTGAACTGGATTCTTTGAAGAAGGAAGACTGGAAGACATTTGAGCCAGTGAAGATTTTTGAAGTGCTCTGAAATTTGGAAATACTTAGATATGCCGGTGATAATCTTGCCGAAGCGTTAAAAACGGATTGCAATTTGGTAATTTGATATTTGACGAGACTGCACTTCTTTACAATACTAAACTTTCGGTAGTTAACGTTAGGTTAAGTGAAGTGAGAGTCATTAATTATGCGTCTTTCACAAGTTGGCACAAAAAAATTATCACGATTTCAGGTTTGTTAGTGTTCATCTACTAACGAAGCATACTGCTCTACCTACACCGCGGCTCCAGTAATTGAGGGGAAGGTTTGCGATTAAAAAAACTATGCTGGGGCGCGCACCCCCTTCAAAATAGTACAAAAAACTTCAAGTTAGGGTGAGTTATTTTTAGTACAGCCAACAGGTATACTCGTAAATATTGAACTTTAAATATCAGTAAATCTTGGGAGTGATTTATTATGTAAATAAAGGTTTCAAACGTAAACATTATAATATAACGTTACATTAAAAAACATAAAAATAATTATTGGTGCTTGTATACCATCTTATTCAATCTGTCAAATAAGAAAATGAACCACGATTCCAAATAAATCGTCAAATAATTCTTTATTTTTGTTTAGTAAGTCAATGGTTCACAATAATTGTCTAAAAACACTTAAATTTATCGTCCAGTTGATAAGTGAGACATCTGTGAAAAATTTCAGATGATTATGAAGTTATATGTAAAAGTGTATACTCTATCTGGTATAATACCCATACCGTTCATCCGATTGCGATGAAACTTTGGTGATATATGTTGTGTGCACGCCCGCGAAGGTTATAGGCTATATATAATGGTAAGCTTTAGCGTTATGAAATTTTTATAAAATAAAATGTGTGTAATTCATACATTTTAGCGGAAGGGTGGGAAGGCAGGAGGGGGAGCGTAACGAAGGAGGTGGGGTTCGCGGGAGGGGTGACAAGGGAGGGGCAGGCGGGAAAGATGGAAGGGGAATGCGGGAGCGAAACGAGACGCGGAAAGGAAAAGACATGCAGGGAAAGGACATCATCTTTGAATGGCATTTAACGCATGCCGGGTACCCGCTAGTCACTAATAATACAGAAAACTTTGTGTTGAATCAAATAAAATGATGATGTTATCTTATTTATATATTATATTTTAAAAGAATAAACGCCAGGGTTGCCGGCATAACAAAAATAAATAAATTCAAATGTAGATACACTACCATATTAATTAATTATCGGGTATGAATTTTAGAAAATACGAGCTTTGAGTTCGCTATTATAATACTAATTGGATAATTTGTATAGTGCGTTTTTGGGGAAAATTAGCTCAAATGCGCTTGTACAAATAATGTGACATCCTAAGCTCTATCCAACTATCAACAAACAAACGAATAGAGATCATACTTTCTTGGCAGATTACTTCAGATAAGCATACTTTTATTAGAAATTTTAAGCGTGAAAAAGATACGATTTTGCTCGCTGATGACAGAGTTTTAAAAACACTGCGCATTGCACATGATTTTACAGTAGCTATTAACTTTTTCCTCCTTTACTATTGATATTACATTGATCATAAGATTAGTGGTAAAAGTGGAGTTGATATTTATTTTAATAACCTACTTTTAATTTGTCAATTTTAGGAATATAGATTTTTTTAATAAAATAACTTTAAAAGGCTTAAAAATTGTATTTATTCCACGCTTTAGGGTCTCACACTCTGAAAATACCATCTACAAACTTCCCTCTTTGTTTACCATGCATTAATGTTTGTTTATCAGTTGTGTAAAATTTAAAACACGTTTATTATTAATGTCCTTATATCTAACTGGACTGCCCTTTAATCCCTCCAACCTTCCGAAAATTCATGATGATTTTTAGATGAAAGTGCAAAAGAAACACGTATTAATTAATTTTTAATATCCTTTAGCAAACTAATGAGTCTTAGCGGTTTCATAATAATTTTTTTTTTCGGTAAATGATTAAAGACATCCCATTACCCCAATTAATTTAAAAGCAAACTAACTAATATACCAATCGGTATTATAACAGGCAGACAGACAGGGAAGCATGAGAAGATCCATTAGTTTTTACCCATGTTTACAACCCCATATTATAAAGTTACCCAAACACGGGGCAAAAAATGGCACTTGCGAGTGTGGGACAAAAACTGACAGTGTTTCAGATTGGTGGGGGAATTTCAGACAGATAGGAGAATTTCAGATTGGTGGCTTCAAACATCACCCCTATTTCAAGTGAAACTTCTATAGACCCGCTGTGATTTGAATTAAGGATGAAATGGAAATGACGATTACTGCACCTGCGACGCATCAACTGCGCTCATTGGCCGCTTTGATTATGATGTCACTTTTAAAGGCTCCTATTGGTTGAGATATGAAACGGAAATTACGCTAGGTCTGCGCTCATTGGTCGCTTTGATTATGACCTCACTTTTCAAGTATTGGTTTTGGTAAAGTTTCGCTTCTACCGCGTGTAAACTGCACATGAATTTTTTTTTCAACTTGAAGGAATATATTCTAATTATAGCGGTAAAATAGCACATTGTTCAGATTTATTTATACGATTGAATATTTGTCAAATAAATTAACACAATGATTAAAAATTCATAGTTATTACATAGTTATTACAATGTGTGTTGTGAATGCGATTGCCCACCTACTACTGCCTGGTGGGCCGGATCGGGAGATGTTTGAGGGAGAACTGAACTAGACCTCTTCAGCCAGACTCTCGATCCATTGCTTTGCACTGCAGTGAGAGGAATGGATTCATACGTCCGTTCCATTCATACGAACCCCCAGATTCGTAACCACCCCTCACTCCTTTCTTTTCCTGAAAAGACCCTCCACACAGCATCTCCAAAGATGATGAGGGATTTTTTGCGTCGGGGTCTCCTGTGTGGAGCTAAGGTTAAAAAAAAACTTGTAGATATAAATGGAAGACGAGCTACAGGAAGGTCGAGATAAAGACGACCCGTTAGTTGGCATCGCGTTTGGGTCCCAGGCGTCTTGAGTTCAATTCCTCGGCTAGGTAAGTGCTCCATAACGTCGTAAGCAAAATTTTACGCTTACTGTGGTGATAGTAGGAGATTTAAAATTATTGTGGGGTTATTTGTAACACGGGAATGTTCGACTTTCTTTTAAAAAAATAAGATAATAGAGGATAAGATCTTTGATTATATAATGTCTAGATGGAGTGTTGCGCTGTAATTCCGAAAAAACAACAGGCCAGATTTGAAACACTTGTGTGGGTGACACGCACACAAGTATGCGCAACTTCTATGATTTTACAAGCGCGGCAGTTGTGCTGAGTGATACCAGCTCCCGAGTATTTCCCATAAAAGTGGGTAAAAAATATGTTTCGATTTTGCGGGACCTATAATTCGTTTAATTTTTGAATTCATTTAAGTAAGATAGTTTTCTACATATAATGATATAAATGAAAAGAAAATCATTGTTAAAAGAGATTTATTTTTATTTGATTATTTTTAACAAATAAAGACAACGAAAATCATTAGAACCGGTTTTATTTAGTTATATAATAAAGACAAAATACATTTAAAAAATTAAGTTTTTTAGAAAGAAATGTAATAATACTATAGATAATGTATTAAAAGCTAAAACATTAATAGGTAGGTCCTAGGTGTCAGTCGTTACACCACTCTTTTCATTTGATCAGACAAAAAAATGGTGTGACGCGTTGAATTTCTATCAACAGTCATATCATTCTTTATTTATTTATGGATTACTCCCGAGACATACACAATCAAATGCATAAGCATTGTCAAATACTATTTACATATTTACTCAGGTTCCCCTGCGCCCCACAATTTTATTTTTTTATCTATTTATTTAGGCACACCAACAACATGTCACACTAAAAAAGAACATTTATATTATTATATACTAGCTTTTGCCCCCGGCTTCGCTCGCATATTCGTCCCCCCCCCCCCCACATCTCCCCACTACCCCCCCCATTCCCCCCGAACTACCCCTCCCCCACCCCAATCAATCAACAATCAAGTACGCTCCGTTTCGCATTCAAAATATTAGTTTAGCTGTTGGCTTAGGTCAAAATGTAGATTAGTACCTATTTTATATTTGTATCTACCAACACTAAATATTCATATTAGAATACTCGTATTTCAATTTTCGCTATCAAAGAAATCTCCATAGTAACCTAAACAAATAACAAAATGACAGCTTACGTCAAATATTTACTTAGCATAATTTCATAACGCCACAGCTAATTCATAACGCCAGAGATTACCAATATATTACTGCCTATGTTACTCGCAAATAATGTAGCTTTCGAGTAGTGAAAGAATCTTTATATTCCATTCGGTATTTATTGCGTGAAAGAGTAAAGACATATCCATCCATACAAACTTTCGCATTTATAATATTAGTAAGATAGTGTACTTTTGGGTAATTATTAAAAACCTATTTTAAAATTAACAACGCACTCATGGGAAAATTTTATTTGAAGAACAGGCAACCCTGTAAACATGGCGTCAAATGGCGTTGTCCTAAGACCAAACTGTCAGACCAAATTACACTATTAAAACTGAATTGTTTCTTTAACTAAATGGTTATTTAAAGGTTACTTACCAATGATAGGTAATATTTATAGTTGTTTTCAATCGTCCTTTGTAATTCCTGCACACTGTTATAGCGCAAATCGTCATTTTCAAATGTCACACAACACGTGTTTACCGCACAACGATAGTATCGCCACTGAGCGGACAGGACGAGCTTATGAGCCAACAGTTGGCTGATATTTTTTTTGTCGTTTCGTCGCTCGAGCGCTCTATCTAGACATTATATAATCAAAGGATAAGATATAGAATATTTACACCCAACCTAACTAATTAGGTATACGTAAAAACTTACCTAATACTTGTAATATGCTTTAAAAAATAATAATATTAATTAAAATCATGGTTAATTGACCTAGCACTATTTTTGAGAGAAATCACCTGAAGGTGCCTCAAAAATCTAGAAAATAACCTAACCTCAAAAATACGAACGAAAACTAATAAACATATTATAATCCGAGGTTTTCACAGCGAATAATTTGACACCTAAACCGCCCTGTATCCAATGATAATACATAAACCCGCCATTGTCTTGCAAATTTAAGATAGAAATTGGCAAGTAAGAAACGTTCTTGTGTTTTCAGTAAATTCTTAATTCAAAAGTTATTCATCCTTGATAAAGATAGACACTTAAAGAATGTGTGTGTATGAACGACATGGACCGGGTGGTGTTTTCATATTGCGCCAAATACTACATTCTACGTCACAGGTCTGTCTGAGATGCCAAGATACGCTTACGAACATTACATATTTTCACGTGTCAGTTGTGAAAGAATTCAGTTTTGTAGCATAAACTTGAGATTGAAAACAATGCACAAAAGACCCAAGTTAGCACGATATTGCAAAAAGAGAACACAACTTGAAAATACCTCACGCAAAGACATTTAATTTCGATAATATAAAATGATCTTCAGTATCCATCAAAAAACGAGAACATGCTCACAAGGACATTTACCAAAATCGGTAAGGACTCCTAAGTCTAAATGCAGTGAAATTATTCGGCTCGATTACATTAATATTCCGCGCTTGATTGCGGGCAATGTAATAAAACACTACGGTTAATTAGGTGCACAACATATCAGATCCAAAATCCGGAGACTCTTGCAGGCAAAAAGTCATGGTGGAAGGTATATATGGTGGAGCGCCCAACTAGCGAAGTTCGAGACACCAGTTTTTTCATATAACAGCACGTACGCGAAGGATTCTAACCAGCGATTTCTGAGCATATTTGGAGTAAAAAACGAAGAATGTTATTTTGCTGTTCAATGATTTTTTTTCTTCAATTTAATTGATTAGACTACTTACGTGGTGACAGGATCACGTGATAGGTGATCTCTCTCCTCTATTAACGTGCTGCTAGAACAAGACAGAGTGCGCATCACGTGACCCGTGTTAGATGAACCCAACTACTCAGTTACAGCGTGTAATGGAAAATATATATTTTTGTTGTAATTGAAAAAAATATCATCGGACAGCAAAATAGCATTTACATTTTTTACTCCACACATGCTCGGGAATCGTTATTTAAAGTCCTCCGGGTACGTACTGTTACACCTGTATATTTAAGATTTCTGCGACAATTCGAACAAATCACTATATTCTTCACAAATTGTTTTAATTGGGGTTGTCTTTTGTCTCCTATTTTTAGGTTTTTAAAATTATTATTTTGATGAACATAATATCTTTATGTATATAAAAATCTCGCGTCACAATGTTTGTTTGAGACTCAGAAACTACTTAACCGATTTTGATGAAATTTAGCTGACTGTGTGTAATTTGGTCCAACTTAAAAGATAGGATAGTTATTATCTCGATTATTGACTTCAATATTTCTTATTGGAAATTAAATGTGTGTAATAGGAGAATTTTTTGTAATTATTTGTAAGTTCCGTAAGTTTCTAACAGATGGCGGTGTGAGTTAATTTACCGACACAACACTTGGCTATCCAGGTTGGGTAACCATTCAGTAGATGGCGTTGTGTTTCTTTAGCCACAGCAACGCATGGCCCAGTCAGATAGAGATAATGTCGACAGTAAAATTAGTTTTCTCGGTATCTTCAAAATGACGAAGCTATGAGCTTTGAAAGTGAACATTAGTAAAATGTATGTATGCAATTGTGTCTCGTGACGTCTCACACAGTACAATAATAATAATAATAATAATATTTGGACGATTTATATAGCGCCGTTTTTGTGAAAAATCACCTCAAGGGCGCTGTACAAACTTACCATACATGCCTAAAATCTAGAAAGACTACACGCTAGACAAACAATTAAAAACAACTTATGGCTAAAAATTGCATACACCGGTTCATTGATCACCGATACGAAAATATATGTACAATATTTTGACCAATGAACGCGATGCTGCCTAAAAATGAATTAATACAGGACCATACTTACCTGGGAGGTCGCTTGAAATTAATACTGTTTATTGTCTATTTAAAGAAATTTAGATAGAGTTCGCACGCAGAGGACATAATTGTGAACACATGTTGTTTAATCCTGAAAATATTTTAATATTAATATGTAATATATTCTTTAATGAGTGTATTTTGGAAAGTAAAAGCAACATTTAATGGTGGGCGGTGCAGTAGTACAAGGATTTGATCTTCCGAGAGACAGATTGATGTGTAAGGATTCGAGTAATTTTAATTCAGTAAGAAAAGTGTGATTAAGACATATCATAGGCAATACAAGTATGATACTCTCAGATAGGTATATTTAAATTAAGTTAAGGATATGAGAGCCCGAAAAGGTAGGTTTTTAGTTAGGTTTGTAAAAAAAAATACTATTATTTACATTAGAAGATTTTTATGAACACATTTTTTTTTATTGACCGGAATTTTCCTATTTTGATTAAGAATCTATGGTTCACGTTCCCATCCCGGCGAAGTACGAAATAGTATTCCCGATTAACCGACCCATTTTTTGTGCAATCGACCTTTTTACGGGAATATTTCTTGTTCACAAATTCCGCTAAATGCAGAGCTAATACAGTATTTAATACACGGATTGTGTTCCGAACGTGACGCCCATAGTAATTGGCCGCTTAGTGGCTTTTGGGATATTTCACGGAACTAAGTAAGAATGCGATGTTTCAATCAGATAAACAGTTTTTACGGGCTCTATCCTGTCGTATGCTAAACGTAAACAATCGGTATGAAAATGGAAAGACAAGAATGTGTATAAATATTTTTGTGTATTCAATGTGCTATGAGAATAAATAACTTGGGATTGAATTTCACGAATGTGAGTAAAATATTTATTGAGATTTGAGTAATTTTACTCCTGGTAACAAACCTGTAAAATAGTTATTGATTTTACGCCACGTGGCGTCAATCCATATATTGCAGCAAACTAATAAAGCGGTTAAAAACATTCATGGGTCTAATTTAGTCTAGTTTGTCTAGGCCTAGACTCTAGACCTCTCCAGCCGGACTCTCGATCCATTGCCTTGCACCGCAGTAAGAGGAATGGATTCATACGTCCGTTACTCCTAGACACATTGACCACCAAATTCCTACCCACCCCTCATACAGAACTTCCTCTCCTTCCCAGAACTTCCTCTCCTTTCTTTCCTTAAAAATACCCTCCACACAGCATCCCCAAAGATTACAAGGCTCTGAGGCATTTTTTTTTCTCAGAGCTTCCTGTGTGGAGCTAAGAAAACAAAAAAAAACGCCCACTGAAAAAGCTCATAAGCTTCAGTAGCATTCAAATTAATACAACAAAAATTTGGTCCTTCGAGCCGGATATAATCCAACAATGTGTTTGCTTCATAATTTAAACAAAAAGCATCGAAGAAAATGAATTCAGTAACAACTTGTATTCACAATTTATTTTAAACAATAAAATAAACTTGCAACTACTGATGTCCAAAATGATGACAAAAGAGTTCCTTGAATTATTGATTCGCCGATCGAGTTCAATCATTGCACCTACGCCAATAAAAACCGGTACATTCCGACAGCATAGTCTGCAGCCGATCACTCTAAATGCACTTGTAGCCGGGGCCAATTGACTGCAATAAACGACGGTGTTATGATGGCATAAGTCGACCAAAGATCACTTGATCACGCTGTGAATCTTCGTTCGACATAATTGCATCCGAAACGTTCTTGGAACGGCCGCTGGGCTGCAGGGCGCATATTTGGAAGTTAATCAAAATTTTACGGTTGGGATTTAACGACGTGCAATTATTTTATTGGAATATGAAATGAGTTTTCACCCGTTTGATAACATCGCAGTGTTTTACAGTTAGCGCTTTTATTGGGCTATAAAAGGGAACATACGTTCAGCAAGAATATCGAGCAGCTTTTATGTCTCTTGATGTGATGAATTAATTCACACATTTTCACATCACATTTCAAAAAAGATCGAATTAAAAGATTAAAGTAAGATAAATGAAAGCAAAGACAAAATCAGAGATAAACATAAGAAAATAGAAGTTTAAAGTCAAGTCTTAGCTAGAAATCAAAATATAGTAGTTATAAAATATTGCCAATTGTTTAGCAACCGACTAAATTCATTTAGACTTATACCAAAAAGTCAAGGTTTTGACTTGAGAATACGAAAATATTTGCATCTCGTTCCAGAATGGAAATTATTCCCCGTAACGCCCAGGTGAGAAAGCAACATTTAGAATGAAAAAGTTGCATGAAACGGCTTTGGGTATGTTTTGTACTAAATTGGAACTTTCTTCTTTACCTTTTCCTGCAAGACACAACATGACTCAAAAACCAAATATCATAAAGTAATTTTCATTGTAATGTAGCTTACCTAAATCACTCGTGCAGAAAGCATTAGCCATCTCCTGGTCAGTGCATGGCCTGCACTCTTCAGCGGCAGGGTCATACGAGTGCACCGGAAGCGTCTGCAGGTCATACTGAAGTCGCGCTGATCTCTTGGGGTCAGTTGTACCCCCAGCAGTCGGAACAGCCTCCACAAATACAGCAGCCTGCCCACCTTTAGACCTGAAGCAGCGGACCTCCTTGCCATGACCATCGTCGGAAGCATACAAGGGCAACAGACCTCTATTCCCTTCCAAAAACAATCGTGCGGGAAACTCTTCTTTTTTAGTCTTGTTCAGCTTTTGGAACTTATCCATCTTTTCTGATGCGAACGGGAAATCGTCTTCTTCAACATAGTCATCATCGACTCTCCATTCTTTTTTGAAGTCGTACGATTTCCTTTTGAATTCTCTGAAGTCCAGGACCCGGTCTTCGCTGTACAGGTCCGGTTCCTGGTCGTCTTCGCTGGAGGAGGTCAGGATCCTGATACAGACCCTGAAATCCTTGTTGGAGTTGTGGAGACGAAGGATGACCCGGAGGGCGCCGCGAGGATAGAGCCACGTGATGCGGCCAGCCCTGCAGCGGAGATAGACGGGGGTCACCTCGCGAGATGTTCCGGTTGTGAGACCACTGGAAAGAGAAAAATAAACAAACTTAGTATGACCTCAATAAAACATAGCATGACATTAAGAACTTAAGGTTTGCTGTAGCCTTGGAACGACAAAGAGTTAAATAGAGTCCATACCAATTGTACATGTATATTGTACCGGTAGTGGCTATCAGCAAATAATGAAAGAGTCACCAATAAAAATATTTTTTGTAAAACTGAGACGGCTCTACTGAGCAGGGCCTGTAACAATGGTGGAAGATAGCTCACTACCAAAGGAGTGCTTTGTATAAAGAAGAGACCCTAGACTTGAAAGTGAGTGAATGGCTTTTCCTAGACCAGGCCAGATAAGGACTCTCCAAAGTGTGTAACGACGATGATGATTGATAACTAATTGTGCTGGATTGTATAGCCCGCACTCCCTAGTATTGTTATACAACATAAGAGGAGAAGGTAAGAAGAAACTGGATCAAAATCCGTTACAGAATCTTTAAATTTTAAACGCTTCCGATAAATATGCATAAATTTAATTGCTCCTCAATTTTACACCAAGAGTGTTTCTTATTACACATCAGCGCAGTCATTAACAACAAAAAAAAACTTTTAAAACGTAAATTTGAGGGTAAGCATTACCGCCGCTACAAAAACACCGTTCTCCGCTTACGGGGAACGAGATCGGTTGGGAGGTTTTTTTGCGAAAAAAACAACTTCTCTCGTTTCGGAAACGACGGTCGCCTTCTGTACCAAATCTATGGAGCATGAAATAAAGTCATGCGGTCGTAAATAGCCAAGTGTCGCGATACATTAACTAGTTTTATTGTAATTTATGTTCAGTCTGCGCTAGTAGCTATAGTAGCTGTGGCTTGTAGCTGGTGGTATATCTCCAATCAGCGAGCAGCTCGCGACTTGCGACCATTAAATGGCTTTTATTTGTCATTCAGTAGGATACTGCTAGAATGGCACGCGTTACGTTGTCTAGGACAGGGGTCGGGAAACTTCTGAAGTCAAAAGATCCAACACCACTAATCTATTTTTTAAAGAGTTTTTGTCAAATATTCTCCCAAGGAGCTTTACGAAGCTAGCAATTAACTTACAACGGTTGTTGTTAACTTAAAACAGTAAAGCTGTGAAATGAACTGAGAAGATTAAAAACGTATGGGAAAATGATATATTTGGGAATCTCGTAACTACCAATTTTTTGACCCAGACGGTTTTGTATGGTATCTTCGGGTTCCAGATCAAAGTTGGCTTTTAAACTCAACAGAAACAACAGATAAGTACCTACTACGTACTAAGTAGCGAAGCCCTGGTTCAACGTCTGTCTGTAAATTTGTTTGTCCGTTCCGTTTCAATGGTTCAGAAAAAGATAATTTTTTTCAAATGTGTAATTTAATCATTAATTAAATCGTAAATTTTCGTGTGTAGATTGGACTTCATTATTCACATGTTTTCAATAATATGGTAAAGTAATTTCACCGTATAAGATCCTCGGGTAGAGAATGGTTCATGGTTTTGGTCAAAATATGGCCGTTTGGGAACATGATGGTAAAGTAATTTCACCGTATAAGATCCTCGGGTAGAGAATGGTTCATGGTTTTGGTCAAAATGTGGCCGTTTGGGAACATGTGCACGTGTCCTGCTGCCGCTATTGTTCAGCCTTGGTTCAGCCAATGATGTGCTTCGAACGGACACACACTTGCGTGTGGGTGACACGTCCTTTGTAAAAGTATTAATAAATTATCTTAAAATGGTAAACCAACTACTCTACTTAATAGATATACGACAGAATTCCATTAGATTCTGTAAGGAAACTATTGCTCGCAGAAATATGTTGAGCTCGGTAAGAAAAAGGGTGAATTGCATATTTCAAAAAAAAAGAATTACTATCATGATATTTGATGGCCAATCATTTATAAGATTCACATATGGCTCGGGTGCCACAATTTTCCGACCCCTGCTCAAGGCATTAGAAAAGATGACGTAATGATTACAATGGTACTAGCGGGCAGGCGCGGCTGGTGCATTAGTGCACTCGTGCAATGAACCGCCAACAAAATTGAACAACAATTTACAGCTCATCGTAATCTTACTTAATGTTTTTAATTATAAAATTAAGCAAAAATTTTAAAAAATCTTAAAAATTGCAATTAATAACATACTAAATGTTACTAAAACGTGACTAACGATGAAATATTGTAGATAAATACAGCAAAAACATTGCACCCGCGCGCCGTTTACACTGGCTAGGAACGAGAAACCGAGGTACATACCAAACCGCGCGCTTTAGCTATGCGCCTTGTTTGACTAATAATATTTTATATGCCGCCCATACGAACCATCTCTGAACCGTGGTTTTGACAAAACGTATCTAGAAAAATACCGCTGACCGTACGCCGCACGGTCAGCGGAGATATCCGAACGAAGAATCGAAGAATTCCGAACGAAGGGCTCGAGCGATGTAGGGTTTGGACAGTATGAAGTAAAATCATAACATTTCTCTTGTAAAATGCAACCTCTGGTCAACGGGTCACGGGTCAGCTATGCGTGCGATATTATTTTGTGATAAACTCCTGCGGATTTACATACTTGGCATTGACTTTATTATTTGCTTTTTTTTGCAGAAAGTAACCTTTTATTTGTGTGCGTTTTTTTTAATTATTGCTAACTTCACACCGACGCTCAGTGGGTCAGTATTAGTCAGTAAACACCCGCCACCATTTGCAATGTTTGCATCCTATGCTGCAAATGAAAACATTATTGTGATATTAATTTATATCCGAAATTTGAGTCTTTTAAATAAATACCTTCTGTTCTTTGTCACTAATCCTCTAATACAAATAGATGTAATATCAAAAGAAATGAACCATAGTGTAAAATAGCAAACAATTTACGATTTCTGAAGTTTTTTAATGCAGTGTCACCGCTTGCAAAGTCGTATCTTCCAAGCATAAACTTTAATATAAATTTGTTTATCGGATAACGAGTTTATCAGGTGAGTATATCTGTATCTATTTGCAAATAGTAAAATTGTAATGCCCATGAGGCGATTTCACACAAAAACATCGCTCTATAAAATATCCCTTTATTATCATTATTGTTGAATTATTCTGGAAATATTTTTGGGTACAATTGAATTTCTTTACCCTTTTGAAAATGAGTGATGCAATAATAAATGTGGACTTTATCAAAAAGGACCGCATGAACTCGGCAAAGGGATTGAATAATTGATCTTCTCTGTAAATAAGTAAGAAACGTGCATTTATATATATTACATACATTTAGTATATCTCTATGCATACATTACGTTTTTTATGAAATCGGTGAACCACCAAAAATTTAAGGCACCGGCCGCGCCTGCTAGCGGGGTTGGGCTTTAGAATTGAAATACTGTTGTAACGAGGAACTACTACTTATCTAATTATCACTTAGTCAATGGTCAAAGTAAATATTATATGTGGTCATAGATAATAATAATAAATCTTGTCAATTTTATAGCGCAGTTTTTCAGAACCAAATTCCTAACCTGATTCGAAGGACGTGAACGTGTTAAAAAGGGTCTATCCAAACATGGTTAAGTCCTTATTCTTTATTGTACTTTTGGCATTAGGACACAATATAAAAATTTAAAAAAATATATTTCATTTGGCTCGATGAACCTATAATAATATTTATTTATTTATTGACAAATAAAATCATAGCTTTGTTTTAACCCCTCAGAACCCGGGCATATTCTGTCAGAAAGTTGAAATATTATCATCACTTCACTTTTTTGGCGTTTCATGTAAAAATAATTAATAAAAAATTCACAAACTTTCATAAATCATTTTCAAATTTCAGTTGGAAGTTTTGGTTTCATATTGTGAGCATTTTTATCATTTTGTGATTAACTTTTGATTTTAATATAAAGAGTAGTGCTTTCTCTTTCTAACACCACCGTTGAGATCATATTTGTGGCTATGATAGTAAGGGAGACAATGATTTCTGTGAGACCCATATAAGTTGCTCCTAAAAGCGAACAAATTAGCCTGAGGGCTAACTACGAAATTTTGTTTAATTACTAAGACCAACCGGTTTCGCTTAACAAAATCACCATCTAGAGTAAAATAAAACAATACATTACATTGAGTGTGCTTATTTATAGATATAGAGTGAGACTAAATGTAGAATGGAATATAAGGAACAGTAAGACAGCATAAAATTGGAATATAACATAGAAACAGAGAAAAAGGAAAAGAATGCTAAAGAAATATGTTGAAAATGAATTAATGTAGATAAAATAAGTGGATGAAGTACGTAAATATATGCAACCCTTTGTAAAAACCACATTTTGTTATTTTTTAAACAAGTTGTTTCACAGAATTAGAACAATTCATTTAATTTAAAAGTTAAATTTCAAGTTAATTCAAGCTCAGTTCTTATTTCATTAAGGGCCAGTTATTTCTCAGAACTTTAACAAAAACAAAACTTGAGAAGTACTTTCACAGAACTTGAAAATTAACTTAGAAATTTGATGAACTGTTCAAGACTTGAACTTCGCAAAATCAACAAAACACCTTCAATTTTCGTCTTTTAAAGCTTCCATATAAATCGTATTATATACATACTATGTTTCTTCAACGCTTTTATGGCACATATTAATTGAACGTTGTTTGTAAAATGCATATCGTGAATATAATATTCTTACGCCTACTTCAAACATTAACAGAAACCCATCTGTACGCGTCAAACAGGTACACAAACAAATGTTAACGAATCTAATACCAAATGCTTTATTAGTATCACAATAAGGAAAATGATAATATGGATGGTGTAAATATTTATACAAATTTGTTTTAACAGCGCGTAGAAGCTTTTGAGACTGGGACTGTGACGAATTTAAAATTCTACGCGTCACAACGGCCCATTGTCTTCACTTCCAACCATCCTATAGTTATACCTTTCTACATCTCTACCTCTAGCTGTACAGATGTTGGCTTTTTGTTTATTGTTATGATATATGACCGAGTGTGGTTTTGAATATTAAAGCAGGATGAAGATCTTGCTATGAGAGGTTTAGCCGGAAGATAAAAGTTAAAATAACAAAGTGTTTATTTTTAAAGGTACCTATAAAGAATTTTGAGATCTGATATGGTATGGAATAATAATAGTATGACTGCGAATTGACCGCTCAAGCCTTGGGCCTATTTTGTCAGAAAGTCAAAATATTGCTTGGCAACAAAATCTAAATAAATTATATTATATTTCTGAACGCATCCGAAAACTAAAAACTGTTTTCGAAAAGTGATATATGATTCGAAATAAACATACCTATAATTTTTTAAATGTAAATATTTGAAAGCAAACATAACGAAGTTTAAAAATGACCCACCTTAAGTTTTTCTTATTAAAATTACTGACGAGGAAAATAAATTAAAATTCACACATATTTTATTAGGCAAATGTATTTTGAACGTTATCGTCAGCTTGTCGTGTCATGCAAAAATAATAAATAAAAAATCCCAGTTTCCTTATTTTTTTCAAATGGTGGTCGAAAACTTTTGATTCATAAAGGTGTAAATTTTGATTATTGTATGATTAATTTTTCGATTTGGATATAAAGCTTGGTCTTTTCCCTTTCTATCACCGTTTAGATCATATTTCTAACCTTGATAGTAAGGGAGACAACGATTTCGTTGACTAGAAATTTTTGTTCAAGGATTGATTTTTTCTGCTAGCTTCCCGAACTCAAAATGTACTTTGAAGGTATGAATATTACCATTGTCGTAAAACACACCACAGTGAATAATTACGCATGCCTCTGGGGACAGGTAAGGCAATTATCAAAGCTGTTGCATGGTTTTAATTTATGGGCTATTACAAATATTTTTATGGCTTTATTGTTATCGTAGGTTTAAGTGATATTGACTTTTTTGGAATTTTGATATTAAGTAGTCGTGTTGCGTTGTTAGAATTTAATAATACAGACAAGACTGATCTCTCAGTTGTAACCTCTTCCTCTTTCTTATAGACGATGCATGTAAAAGAAAGAGAGGTTCCAACGTAGCTCTCACTGAGTAAAAATATTGTAACTCTAAGAGCTCTAAGTCTGCACTAATACAGAAAACTATTTCAAAATATGTCAATATAATGTCATGTTTATAAAATATTAGGGCAGCAAACGGATCGCTCGTCGCATCAAGATGTCATCTACCATTTTTTGTGTAAAATCACTTGGAACGGCGATAAATTACTTTGTAACGCTTGTATTTTTCACAGATCGGTAAAATATAAAAATTGTAATTATCTGACATTTTAAAAGGTATTGTTAAATTCAAAGTGGTAACATTGAAGTTATGCAACACAAATGGCAAGAAGGCCAAGTACCACAAAAATACACGTTTTTTTTGTAGAAATGAATACGTAGGCAGTCATTTCAAATTTAAGTAAAAGCAATGACAATAACCCCGATAGCAAATTAATCCATGGATAGCATATTCAAGGTTTTCCGTAAATAGCATATTCAAGGTATAGTAGTATAGTATATTCAATGTTTTCCATGGAAAGCATCTTTAATGTTTTCTATAGAAAGCATATTGAAGGTATTCCATGGATAGCATCTTCAATGTTTTCTATAGATAGAATATTGAAGGTATTTCATGGATAGAATATTATATATTTTCTATGAATAGCATATATTATTCAATGTGGTCGGTGGATAACATAAGCAATGTTTTCTGTGGATAGCGTGCGTATGCTATGCTTTCCATGGATAGCATACTCAATTTTACCAAGGATAGTATGTATAAGGTTTTCCATGGATAGCATCTTCAAGGTTTTCCATGAACAGCATATTCAATATTGTCCATGGATAGTATATTCAATGTTTTCCAGTTTTCCATGGAAAGCATATTCAAGGTTTTTAAAGGATAGCATCTTCAATTTTTTTCTATAGAGAGTATATTGAATGTTATTCCATGGATAGAATTTTACATATTTTTTGTAAATAGCATATTCAATGTTGTCCGTTGATAGCATACGCAATGTTTTCTGTGAATAGCATATGATATTGATGCTATGCTTTCCATGAATAGCATCTTCAAGGTTTTCAATATATAGCATATTCAATGTTGTCCACGGATAGCATTTTCAATGTTTTCTGTGAATATTTTATTCACTTCACCCGCCATAACACAGGGTCATCCCTAGCATGGAGGGTGAAGTATCATAAAAAAACTATATGTACTTTCGATTTTTCATGTATTAAATAAATAATAAATAAAAATACGGCCAAACACCTCATTTTGATAGAATAACAATAATTCATACCTACAGTCGCAACGTGTAAGATTGTCAGCTACGTAGGAATACCGTGTAAATCTCAATGTGTTCGACTTTTTCAAATTGTGTACAAATTATTTAAATATGAAAACTAGGTATAAAAAAATATTTCTCTACGGGGAAATGGTAATGGTGATGGTGAAGTGTTTCCTGTATTCTCCATTTATACGCAATACGTCGTTAAACAACAGCTCGTTGACTAATAGTACCGGTAAATTGTTAATTTATATTTATAGTCTGCACTCAAATGTGACAAAATTCTGTCTACGATGAAAAAGCTTTAGAAGACTTGGGAAACAATTTATATTTTCAAATGTGTAAAAAACAAACTATTTCAAACATTTCACTGATAAATTTCAGTTTCGATGATTTTTTTCATTTTTTTGTATTAAAATTTAAACATTTTGTTTCGCCAATATAAAATACAATCTTACTTTTCATGTTGATTTTTACTCTTTACTTTATTTGCTTTTGATGTTGATTTTTGTTATTTACTGTAGGCAGGTACCTATCTATACTTTTTTCCCCCCTTTCTTTGTATTTGTTGTATAACTATTGATTAATTTTGTTCCTATCTTATTTCTTTACATTCTATTGTTTGCTATAGTGCCAATGTTTGGTTTCGCAAAGAGAATATTCTTAGTTCCTCCCGGGATAGCATTTATTCGGTTCGTACCATCGCGCTTTTTCAAAATTGGAATCAGTTGTGTGAAGACAACCGTCAAAGTACGTACCTACTTATAGTATAATATCTAACCGAAAATTATTATATTCTGTGATTTTTACACGGGTCTACGCCAGTACAATTATAATAGTACATTAATTGTGCTTGTGTTTAATTCTTAGAAATCCACTTAATTTTACAACTGCAAGTATTTCAGTTTAAATTTTTTTATAGCGGTTTCGGTTTACAATGCCATTTTTAAACTGTGGTTAACATTTTGAGACGATTTATTTATAGGATTCTAAATGTTAGTTTTTTTAAGGTATTACATTGATTTATTACCGGTTAAACCAATTTGCTGAGAAACTAATTGAGGCAGTAGACACTATTATTATGGGGGGTATTTCTGAATCTATTTTCCCGCACTAAATGTTAAGGTTTCCGTAATTGTTGAATGCCGTTACTGCTACGACTCATTTAAGTGCCTCATATTGTTTAATTTTTGTAAACATACTAAGGACAGTTTGAATATGGTCTTGTAAGCCGAAACAGCTGTAACAAAAATAAAAACAAAAATACTTGCAGAACTTGATAATAACATTATTAAATTAAATTTAAATGTTTCAGCCTTACTCATAATGAAACCCTACCACGACTCTACCGAGTCGCGGTAACTACACAGGGGGGTACACTACACCTCTCAGAGTAAAAATCTTTACTCATCTTCATAATGTTACTCGACAGCTGTTATGATTTTTTTGCGGTAGCAACACTCTGTTCCAAAGCTGAAAAACGCGGTAAATTTGGCATTTCGCGGCGTGTTGCCAACTTCACGTTTATTCATACGTCAACAGAACAGAACAGCGTCAAGCGTCAACATTTTCGAATTCCTTATTTTAATATGTGTGCAGTCGATGGCACCCATTATTCCGGGAAAACGTTTTATTGTTTGGAAATTTGCAACTGTTGCTTGTTGTTCTTCAATACTTTGTGGCATTTTAATGTACTGTGGAGCAAGGCGGGCAAATGCAGTTGCAACCCTTTTAGCTATACGGGACATTGTTTGTTGGCTAAATCCGTGTATGTCGGCACAATCATCCTGTATCTGCAAAAAAAAAATGTTATAAAAAAATAATAACAATAAAGCCTGTTTGGTTAACGATTTCGCTGATTTGTTTCACAAGAACGTAGGTAATTATAAACACTGTCTCACTTCGTTTCTACCCCAGTATCGTATGGCACAAAGAACTTGGAGATCGGTAGATATTTTGCCACCCCGTTTATTGTTCACATCCAAATACGGCCGCACCAAATCAATCAAACGTCTCATATTAACTTTTGTAAATCTATATTTAGACCTAAAATCTCCTTCCGTAAGTGCCGCAAATGGATCGTACCTTTTTTGTACCTTTTCGGTAGCCGTGGTACACGAATGCCGCGAATACGGTCAATATTTGCCAATGCTCCATTCAAAACGTCAAGATTCTCGTAAAAGTTCGCCATTTCGAAAGTTACAACGCCGTGGTACTGAGTTAACCCTGGTGACCGGTCGGTTTAAATTCTGACAGCTACTACAACTCCCCGTACAGCGACGCGGGTAAGAAAACACGGACGCGCGCCATGTTGAGTAACAATTTCACCTACCCCGGCCTTGCTCTCGTGGTTGTATCTTATTTTGTGATTATGAGTAACACTGAAAGAATATAATTGTCAGGTTCATCAATTTCCTGAAACCCCAAGGCTATTTAATCCTAGCTTTCAATAAGCAAGAGCAATGTAGATGAGTTATGTTTCCTAATAAAAACACCGTGACACGAGTCTGGCTGAAATAAAAAGCGACTGACACAATCAATACAATCAAACAATCACACAATCCAACAATCACACAATCATACAATCCAACCAGTCTGGCCCAAGATAATATAAAGACGTGCCGCTAATATCCCGACGCAGCCTCTCACTCATTCTCATAAACTATGTACGTAACTGAAAGAGAGGTTATAATGGAGCTCTCGACGGTAGGACCATAATACGACAGAATCAGTATAACGACATGTCGCTAATATCCCTCTCGAAACCTCTCCCTCTTTCTGATAAACTGTGTATGTAACCGAAAGAGAGGTTATATTGGAACTCTCGTTGGTAGGACGTACACGGCAGAAGGAGCAAGGAGGAATAAATTGTAAGGTGACAGAGTGATTTACCGTGGACACTTGCCCAAAGTGAGCCCAATCAGAACCAGCCACTTCGGAGGAAGTACCTACTTGAGAGGACCTCACTTCGAATCGTACGTGCCCAATATATTGATACAGGACTAGAGA
Organism: Limnephilus lunatus; assembly: GCA_917563855.2. NCBI lineage: Eukaryota > Metazoa > Arthropoda > Insecta > Trichoptera > Limnephilidae > Limnephilus > Limnephilus lunatus. Next base: position 51,180,603 of record OU830599.1, read on the forward strand.
GATTGCCATATATTTATAGAATCCTAGATGGTAAAACTCTGATTTTGATTCCAATCTGATCAAATACATATATGCATATCTGGTGAAATATACCTGTTTTTATACGGTGGCCCCCCATAAAGAAACGATCAACTCAATTTAGACCATCGCATATACCTAATCCAGTTAATTTAGTATCTACTATTTTTTAATGCTATTGAATGAATGAAAGCCCAGACATAAGACAATCAATGTAATCAAATGGACAGCCTCCGTGGTCGGGGGGTAAGGCACTCACCTAGCAATTCGAAGGTTTCAAATCTGGCGTGCGGAAGTAAATTTTACTTGATCGAATTGTGTTATTTCACAATTTAATCATTTAAAATGCTATAAGGTATATTTGCGGCACCTTCCAGAATGAAAGATACTCTCAATGTCGCCCTGGTGTAGACCACCATTCAGAATTGAAACGTTGCTTGAAATGGCTTTTAAGTGTGTTTGGTGACCAGATCTGAATAGCTAGGTACCTCTCCTCCCCTCTTGCCAATCTCCTTCCAATCCTGTCTACCTTCAACCTCACATCATACCCCAATTGGGGATGCCATAGTCTCAATGTCTCTAGGCGGTTTGAAGCAGTTGGGAGTCTTGTGCGGTATCCACATAAAAAAATACTTGGGTCTGATCGTATCAAAAGTCGAAATATGTATTAATAACAATAAATCGTGAAGGGATCAAGAGAAAGGTAAGGAGTAAGTATGGGAAATGGGAATGTTCAGGCCTAGTCTAAATTGTCTAAATTGCATGACATTGCCGAGAAATTACTGATATCCATGTAAACACCCAACCTAGACAGATAAGTGTGGATGATTTTGGTTTAGCGAAGGCCAACCTGGCATATTCTATATCGTTGACCACATTAAGTACACCTAGCCTAATCTTAGTTCCTGTCAAGGAAACTTAAACAGTGAGGACATCATAAACAATAGAGAATAAGATAAACAAAAATATCGTGGTCAGCTTTAAAGGAATATTCCCTCAAATAAACAAATTCAAGAGTATTTCACTGAAAAATATGACTTTGTTCGAAAGTTGTGCGAAACAAAACAAACACTCACAGAGAGCTTATTGTATTCCGAAATGTGAAAAAATATTAGATTTAACAAAATCCCCAAACGTTTTATCTTCCAGTCATGTTTGCAAAGGATTGACGAGAAAAATACCAAATAAATATAACACCACAAAATCTGGTGAGAGCTATCGATACATGGGACAGTTGGTCATACCTCTGTTCCTTATTTGCCATTTCGTGTATAGGTATATTATGGTTGTGAATAATCTAACTGCCTACCAGTGTTTCTTTGTTTTCAAACGTTTTGTTTTAATCTATAAGTGAGTATATTTAAAGCAATTTAACTATAGTTTTAAAGTAAAGGCTCTTGAGTGCTAGGTTAGGTTCAGGAATGCAGTGTTTTATATTTTTAGAAAGGTAACTTTTCAGCTTGCTTATTTCTTCGGCAGACAAAAATTGTCTAGTATTCTTCTAAAAGTTGGAACTTCACTCTCCTTCTGGAGCGACCTACTAAAATCATCCATTTACTTATTACTTCACTATTCACTATGTGCCTGTCTGAATTTAGCCAAATATAATAATGGTCATTATTATCAATCATCAAGATATCAGATTTATTGAATGGTCTGGATTGCAATCAATTTTCAATGGTAGAGTTGAATTTCGCTGTTTCCGAATATGTACGAAGGATAAGAATTGGTCTGATTAGTCTTTAAAAAAATGTGTTCATTATTCCTTAGTTCCATAAGATCTATTGATGAAGATGAAGAAACCATTTGGAGCAAGATGCACAGCTGATTCCCCTGAACACGTGTTCCCAATTGAAGACAAGCCAGGAACAGCGGGACGCTCCATTTCAGGGGACAAGTGAGAAGAACAACGCCAAGAACCGCAAGAGGGAGGGAGAGAGGTGAAGCAATTTCGGCATTGTCGAGTGACCCGTCAATTAATCTGTAACATGCAACGCATCGCTATATTTTTGATAGCGTGCTATTAAGTCTTAAAAGACACAATTTCATAAAATATGCGTTTATCTTCATCGGTGGAGCGGCTCTAATTGAGTGGATGTAAAAAGGTCGCTTAAATAATAATAATAATAATATTTCTTCAATCTTTGCAAAATAACTTTGTGGAATTATTTATTATTTAATTAATAAGAGATAACATTGTTATTGAAACATGTCGATATTGTTTATTAAAAAAGTGGTTTATACAAAGTTATCTCTTATTAATAAATAATAATAATATTTGGACGATTTATATAGCGCCGTTTTTGTGAAAAATCACCTCAAGGGCGCTGTACAAACTAACCATACATGTCTAAAATCTAGAAAGACTACAAGCTAGACAAACTATTAAAAACAACGTATGGCTAAAAATTGCATACACCGGTTCATTGATCACCGATACGAAAATATATGTACAATATTTTGACCAATGAACGTGATGCTGCCTAAAAATGAATTAATACAGGACCATACTTACCTGGGAGGTCGCTTGAAATTAACACTGTTTATTGTCTATTTAAAGAAATTTAGACAGAGTTCGCACGCAGAGGACATAATTGTGAATGTAGAGTAGTTTTGTTACCGTCATCCGCTGTTAGACGAAGGCTGCTTTTTCGTGAATATTTTGATAACCAGATGTAAGGGAAGTCGGGACATGAAGAAAGACATAGCAAGATGAAATTAATCAGAAATTTTGATCTGGCACTAGCTAAGTTAAGTAGTTCCCAATCTTCCTTTCACCATCGCACAACATTCCTCTAATCGGAAACGATATAGTCATGATGAATCAGGACAGTTGGGACTGTTCTAAAATGATTTTATTAGGTACACACGTATGAGTAATTCCAACAACATTATTTTATAAGGAGAGGTTAAACAATTGACGGGCTGCTGAAAAGTGAAACGAAGACTAATCACGCGTACCAAAATTCTACCATTGGTTTTTTTATTTGACATATTTCTGGTTTTAAAGACATAAAATTTAATAGTTATATGCTTTATAAAAAACTATTCAAGTAAAAACTGTGTCGCCGGTTGCATAATTTTAATGAAGAACCTTTCTTTGCATCGTTAGCGTAAATCCCCATTAACACCATAAAAAAATAAGCTTAACGATGTGGAACGGTTCAGACCCGTGGTCGATTTTCAACCCCTAATACTGAACCAGGAACCAGTGTAAATAAGTGATGAATGAACAGGTCCCATCTTTCTGCCATATGAACAAGGAAAGCAAAATAAAACAAATATGTAAAAGATAATTTGGGTTAGTATGAATAAAGTACACAGTGCAACAGAATGTCCCGTATCGATAAATATACCTCTTTATTCTGTGTTGCCAATCTTATTCAAGAGCAAGCGTAGAGTATTTTTCACCAAAAATTTTAATGTTATTTTCATGCAATATTTTGTCTGGTGTCATTTTTTAAAAATTATTGACAAAAAGCTTTTCGCAGTTCGTGAGATCTGCAACATAAGTAAATATAAAAAATGTCTAAGGTAATTTTAACAACAAAAATCTAGCTATGTAAAACGATTTTTAGTTTATATTTCTCAATATTTCACATGAGTTCACTTTTCAAAAAAAGACGCAAAATATAAAAAGAGACGTTACGCAATGAGCTGCGGGATCATAGAATTAATAGGTGTTATTATTAATTTTATCTATGAATAATATCCTCAAATCCCAACAAAACATGAGATAAAACAATTTCTGTGGCACTCTAGAAAAGGGAGGATTCTGAAAAGTGGCCAAATCTAGATCAAATGCGACTTTTTTTACATTTTGGTTAAGTGGCTCATCTTGGCAAATACTTGCTTAGGCATTGTTAATTTAGTATTTTGTTCCGAGGTCTGTTTGTTCCGAGCCATTAGCAGGGCGCGTCCATAGCTGACAGTAACCTTCAGTCTTCACGTCTCCACTACAGAATACAGGCCCCGTATGGGGGCCAGGTTTCAGGTTACTAACCAAATCACTGTGCACTCTGCACGTCTCGTATTATAATCTAGATCTGTTATGTCAGCCTGCAACAACAGTTTGCGATCGTTCAACCGTCAAAGGATTTCACCAGGTTAATATTAAGATTGCAAACAAGATCGCATCTGAGATGCGATGGGATACGATAAGAAACGATATGAACCTAATTATTATGAAGGTACAAAAATATAAACAAGACGACACACAAATAGATTTCAAAATGATATTCTTATTTCATTACACAAATTACATGAACTAATGAGCATACATTCAAAGTATAAAGGAGCTCAAAATCTGAGTATGTGATATAATGATAACATTAATGAACTTTTGATTTCAATGATCCATATCATATTTATTATATAATTGCAAAGAAGAAAGACGTGCTAACCCTCGAACTATGAAAATATTTATGATAAGTATAAATAATAATGGGAATTGCGTCGCTATATAAGGGAAGCGTTGCATGTGTAAGAGCCCGTTCACACTTCCGTCGTAATAACGGAGGTGGGTTCCGTCTTTACGACGGAGGCCCTAGCCGCTGTAGTGGCTATATGGAGCTGTTCACACTTGCCGGATCCGGCGTGAAGACGGATCCGTTATTTTTTGCCGGAGAGTTCGCCTACGCAGAGTGTCCGTCGTGAAGCCGGGAAGGATCGCGCTGGCTCATACATTTCAATGGAGCTGTTCACACTACACGGCGGGACGACGGATCCGTTTTGAACCCCCCACACCCCGCTTCACACTTCACCACCGCCCGCTCCCAGACGCAAGCGAGCAGGTAAATTGTGTTTTTATGGGGCGCGCATTTGGCGTTTATAATATTATTATATAATATATATGTTCGTTCCAGAATGCGATTTTTTCTATTTAATCTCAAGAAAATATTTAGTCATATCATTCATGTTTTTTAGTCATTTTAGTTATAATAATTGCTGGATGATTTTCGCGTACTTTCTCCTTTTCAAGTATGCAAACAAAATATTCTCCCACGGTGGAACAAATAATTTCAGCTATAATTGGGTGTACCCTAAATTTTCTTTTCACTTTTTTCCTTCTTTATTATAAGTACCACATGACAACAAGAGCTTCATCGTCGTCCATTGCGCAGTGCGCACGACCGTCTACTGAAGAATGATAAAATGTTTTGGTCGTTGTTTTCGTAGAGTAGGATCCGTCTTGAAAACGGAAGTGTGAACAGGGGCCTAGGGCTTCCGTCATGACGACGGAACCCGTCTCCGTTTTTACGACGGAAGTGTGAACGGGCTCTTAGGGTGAACGGCGATTTTACGGAGTGGTTTGACATCACAAAAGGTGTTAAACAAGGCTGCGTAATGTCACCGTGGTTATTCAATCTATACATGGATAATTGTATGCAAGAATTGAAAGAGATGGGATTGGGCGCAAAATTGAGTAATCTGGAAGTATGTTGCCTTTTGTATGCTGATGATGCGGTGCTAATTTCTAGCAGTATGGAAGATCTACAGTCTCTCGTGTCTAGGATGAACGAAGTATGTATGAAGAATGAGTTAATGATGAATGTAAGTAAGTCTAAAGTCATGGTGTTTGAAAGAGAGAGTACGAAAACAGTATGCAATATAGTTGTGAATGATGAATACTTGGAGCAGGTGGATGAGTTTGTGTATCTGGGTAGTATGTTTACGAAAGATGGGAAGGCTGATAGAGATATTGAAAGAAGGGTGAACGCCGGTAACTCCATTAATGGAGGACTGAATGCCGTTGGCGGTAATAAAAAACTGTCCAAAGACGCGAAACTAGCCGTCCATAATGGAGTGCTGGTACCTACCCTGATGTATGGCAGTGAGGCATGGAACTGGCAGAGGAAGGATGAAAGCAGACTGAATGCTGTAGAAATGAGATCCCTGAGGCGAATGTGTGGTAAAACCATGTACGATCGTGAGAGAAACGTGGATATCCGCAAAGAATGCAAGGCTGACGTAAGCGTGATGTGTAAGATTAAGAAAGGGACTCTCCGATGGTTTGGGCATGTAGAGCGAATGAACGAGGAAAGGAGTGTAAGGAGAATATATGATGCAAATGTGAATGGTAGAAGAAGTCGGGGACGCCCGAGGAAGACATGGCACGACCAAGTGAATCAGATACTTGAGTCGGGCCATGTGAAGAGTCGGAATAATAGAAGAGCATGTATGAGACGATGTATGAATGTGAACGAGGCAAAGAGTGTGTGCCAAGATCGAGTTGTGTGGCGGTCCGTCCTCTCTGCCTACCCCTGCGGAGAAACGGCGTGATGGTTAGTTAGTTAGTTAGTTAGTTTTTTAAATAACAATGGGACCTAGGAGGATCCTTGAGGAAACCTAAAGTAGAGTGGCAAGGATGTATATGAGTGAGGAAAAAAAACATAGAATCTTTAAAATATAGAATTGTAAAAATTCACACAGTAATCAGGCCATTATTTGGATGACTCAAGATTCCAAAGGCCCATCACTTGAAAAGATAATTCTATAGACGTATAGACAGAAGAATGCAGACAGGATACCTAGGTAACTATGCGTCAAATATTTTAGGTCCTTTTTGTATTTCGTTTTGTTTTATTCAATGAACATTCTGACCTGGCAAAACAGTTTTTAACGTCGGGATAATAGGTTCTCAAATTGTGTGGCAAGCGTTGATCATTAGATGGTAATTTGAGCCCTTTGCCAATATCACGTGTGGGACACAAAACACAAGCTTTAAAACGAATTGACCGGTAAAAACTGCCAACAAGGAAAAAGGGCAAGACATCAAAAGCTTGGGTATTCAATTAGCGTGACAAATAAAATTATGTTTTTGTGTTTTGGCCAATAGTAACTGGAAGGGTGGATTAGCACTACAGATTTAGAGGACATAAGATATGGCGACAGGACATAATGAGAGAACAGAAGGACGAGACAAATCTTTTGATCCTTTTGAACTGCGTTAGTTCTGCACGTGCTGGGGGGCTGCTGAACTATAGCAATTATCCAAACTCCTATATTCTTATAATAAATAAATAAATCACAGCTCCGCCAACGAACAAAAGATGACGGTTGACATTCTTGTCGAGAAGGCTTCGATTCAGAAAAAAAAATGATCTGCCGATGAATCGAATCAAAAGCTATTGGAAGTGTTTGTATTTCTATGAAGCTAGCGCATCTCATTGGACAATGGACATTCCGCTGGATAAATATACCGCTTATCAAAACATCGTAAGTAATTTTAATTGTTTGGGACGTGATATAAAAATAAACTACCTTAATTATAATTGTGTTTGTGTTTGGAGCACAAAGGCACTTAGCTCCGCTGCGTATACAATATTAATGATGACTGATGAATGATGACGAACCTAATCAATATTATTATCATTTCAAAACAAAATAAAACAACGGTATGAGCTTCGTTGTAAAATCACAAAAGATTTGTGAGTGAGGATATATAAAACTAGGCAAGGTGTTGGTAAATAAGAACTATTAGACTATCTATCTTCTATTTATTCTATTATAATGGACTTCCACCACGAATTATCAGTTTCAAAAATAGAAATATTAATAAGAAATATATTGTGTTGTTTGAAAATGATTGTCAGTGGCTTCTTCATAGTTTCAAAATGCCTTCTGAAGGCATAACGGCGATCACGTATTGGACGCTTTTATTATTACCGTAAAAACGGCAAAAGGGCAATAAACATACTTTCCTTATCGCTATAATGATGCAGCGTAGGTCTGTTTCCCCCAAAAGAAAAAGTGATAATTTTCTTGCATCTCTCACACACTGAACCATGACGTATCCGTAGACCTTTACAATATTACTACTAGCCGTGACGATAATTTTGAAAGTATGGAATATAGTTACAGGGATAGATAATATTGAGGTGTGAGTGTATTCCAAAAATTCAAAAACGTCACAAATTTCAATGCGGTGATGGCTTTGCTTTTGTTTTTAAATATGTATGCTGCAGCTCTTTCTTTCACACTAAATAACATCAGTCGGAAATGAGACAAACGGTGAACGTATGTCTGCACCCCCCTAAGGGAAACATGCAATCATTATCATAGATCTCGGACGACGGAAAAAGTAGTACTTTGGATTTGGAGGAAACAGTTACACTATTTTGTGTGTCTCACCATTATTTAACGTGTAAGAAAGAGCTGCAGCATTATAGCGATAAGGAACGTATGTTTTTTGCTTTCAATGTACCGTAACCGGGAATCGTCACGGTAATTGTAAAAGCGCTCATTAAAGTGACAAAAACGAAGCATGTTTTGCACTTCGATCCGACAGCCTTTCAGAATCTAATACTTGCTTAAAATTGCTTTAGCTGCATTTAGTAACCACATTTGAATAGCCACGCACTTCCAAAACTTCACCTTCTAGTCCCCCTACTTCCTTCAAGCCACATACCCCGTAATGAGGACGTCAGAGTTCCAGTTGGAACTTATACAGTATAATTTTCTACAGATAGAAAACGCGTGAAAGCATTTGACAATCAGCCAAAATTTAACAACGAAACATCATGAGTCATGTCATGTATAATCAGAGATTGTTAAATGAAAAAGACAAACAATTAAGCGATTGTGGGCTCAGCATGCTGGTACCATTTAAAAGAAGGTCGCAAGTTAAGAAAACACTTTTCACCGAGAGAAAACATGCCTTCGATAGCCAAACAATGGCGGCCTGACAGGCAGACCACACAAATCACTTGACATTCACAAGGTATGACTGGCGATAATAAACCTATTGAAACAAGGATGCCAAGAGAACTTTTTTGCTAAGCTTTGCCAATCAGCGCGAGGCGTCAGGCGATGCGGGAGGGATGAGTTCAAGATGGTTTACACTTTATACCTTACCGATACTTTGCTGACTTATAAAAATTTGGATTAATTTTCAGAGTTATACAAGGATGATCATTAAGCTTATATGTATAAACTTACCACAAGGTTGGAGAAGATTGCAGTCTGAATAAATCACATAAATAGACGTAACTTACTCAGAATAGAAGTTGATAATTTGGGACACAATAAGAACTATCATTATCGTTGTGCAAAAGTAATGGTTTATAATTTGGGAGGCGGATAAGAGTACCGCCTACCCGGGAATAATAATAATATTTGGATGACTTGTATAGCGCCGTTTTTGTGAAAAATCACCTCAAGGGCGCTGTACAATCTTACTTCTAACTACAAACTAGACAAACCATTAGGAACCATTTAATGGATAACCAATACCCCTGCCATAGGTCACCCCAAGTGGTTCGCTACGTTTGGTGACTTAGCAGGGTTCATGGGGTGAAATTTGTTTAGGTATTGGCAGCGGATCCGGTGAGACTGGTTGAGGGTGACCTTTTTATTTCTCCAGCCGGACTCCCTCAACTCATAGCCCCGCACCGCAGTTGGATGAACGGATTCGTACGTCCGTCACTTCTGGACACACTGACCCACAGATTCCTACCCACCTCTCATACCTTTTTCCTTCCCAGAAATTCATCTACTTCCTTTCCCTAAAAAGACGCTCCACACAACATCCCCAAAGATGACATAGGCCCTGAAGGAAATTGCCTCATAAAAACAACAAAAAGACGGTTATGATTTGATATTTTCAGTGCCAAAAGTATTATCTTGATTAATTTTTGTGTTATTGTGCCATGTTGCGCTTCCTTTAGTCAACTTTACGGACAGCATTACAGTGTCCATCATCGATGGACAAGATTAATCACAATAAAACAAAAATCCATTTATTACTATTATGTGGTAAGGAAATTATAAACACGTTTTTGCTGTGAAAATGTAAGATATCGATCAATATCAGATAGTAACAAGGTAGATACATTTCAAAACGTGCTAATTAATTGCCCAGTGCAAACGTCAAGACATTGAAATGATTTATCCCTTTTACACGCAGCAAAACCACAAGTGTTCTATTGAATTATAGTCAAGTCAGACAAGAAATAACGGACAGTCGTGACAGCCCAAGGCGCCAGTATTAGAAAACTAAATCAACTATGGCCAAATTGCACGGGCTTGACTTCTTTGACCAGAATTAAAGCGTATTCAACTCTTTCTACAAGAAAAGTTGAGATAAATGTTTATTGATCTCGATCAAATCGAGGCTGCGAGGTGTACCTATTACTTTGGTGAAAGGTCAGCCAGTGGTTGTAGAATTAAAGCAAAACAAGACATTTAACCCTTTAAAAATCGGGCGTATTTTGTCACTGGATAAAAATACTTCCGCTTTGCAATTAAATACAAATAAATGGAATATTTGTGAACGTATCTGAAAATTAAAAACTGTTTTCGAAAGGTGATGAAAAACGCTTTCAAATTTTGTTACTTATTAGAAATTACCATATATTTTTTTTATTTACAATTTTTTAATGAAAACATTAAAAAGTTTTTAAAATGGCTTATCTTACTTTTGTTCTAACTAAAAAAACTAACTAAATTACCATCACGCCGTTTCTCCGTAGGGGTAGGACTGCCACACAATTTGGTCTTGGCACACACTCTTTGCCTCACTACATTCATACATCGTCTCATACATTCTCTTCTATTATTCTGACTTTTGACATGTCCCGACACTCCCGACTCAAGTATCTGATTCACTTGAACGTGCCATGTCTTCCTCGGACGTCCCCGACTTCTTTAACCATTCACATTTGCGTCATATATTCTTCTTACACTACTTTTTTTGTTCATTCGCTCTACATACCAAAAGCCATCTGAGAATCCCTTTCTTGATCTAGTTAATCTAAAAGTTAATTTTTTTTTTTAATTGCAGTCGGAAACTTTGGTTTCGTAAAGGGGTACATTTTGCTTCTGTGGTTAATTTTTGTATTTGAATATAAAGCATGGTCTATTCTCTTTCTAACACCGTTTATATTATTGTTCTCACTATGATAGTAAGGGAGACACAACGATATCTATGAGACCTGTGTGAGTTGGGACAAATATAGTCTCCTGTGATTAAATGGGTTAATCACAATTTTATGATTTATTCTGCGGCGTAATATTGAAATAGTGTGAATTTCAACGAAGATCCTGATTCGAAGGTTGAATGTTTGTTAACAACAATGAACATAAAGGTCAGAATATAAACGTTTTGTTTTTAATATCAGTTTAATTGTTTCTTGTTTAACGTCACGAGTTAAACAGGAACAGAAATAAAAAATTATAAATCTTAAATTGAGGCTTAAAATATAATAATAATTTCATTCATTTAAGACGATAATATTTACGGAGGTATTTCACCGTTCGCTTGATAGCGTATACGCATGTATATTTTCGATTAACGATTTATGATTTATTTATCCTATTGTATTGATGTGCATAACCTTCAAAAGTTATTAAAATAAATTGAATAATTATTTGAGTTTTGATCATCACAAATTTTCCTAAAATCAGATCAAATATAAGGCTGAAATTGTTTTCAGAAGCAGCAATAAGGAGAGCTCTGGCGTCATGAAATTTGATTACCAACTTTTAAAAGCACCAACAAACTCCAGAATTTTCGGAACCAACAGGACTATGGGATCCCCAATGTTATATTATGTTTTGAGGCTGAAGGGAATGTGATGGGGTAGTGAAATTGTTGGGAAGTACCTGGCAATTCAGATCTGGTTACCAAACATAGATTTTCAAGTAAAATGAGGGGTGAGTACGAATCTGGGGGCTAATGAGACCATAACGGACGTACGAATCCATCTCTCCAAGGCATGGTGCGGAGCAAGGCGATGGGACAACAGAGTCCGGCTGGAGAGGCCTTGGTTAGGTATCCCTCAACCAGTATCTTCAAATCCAGCCCGCCATGCAGTAGATGGACAATTTTATCCTCCGCCAAGACTTGGACAATCCACCCCCATGAAATCGGGCACCCATGCTAAGTCAATTCAAACCACTTGAGGTGACCAATGGCATGGTGGTCTTTACCAGGACAAAAACTGAAACCCCTAAATCCCATAGACAACAATCACTAACCTCTACAAAGCTACCCCAGAGTGCATTGAACCCTTATGCATTTGATTATTATAATACAAGATGAAAGTTATGGCTTATTTTAGTTGTACATATAATATTATGTATTTTCCTCACGCACTCCTGCGGCAGCTGACGCCCGCGCCGGGCACACTTTGCTTCAGTCCCAACTTCTCATATAACCCCCAGGACCAAGTGCATGCCATGTGCTTTTTTATTCTTTGCACGTGCCAAGGCTGTATATTAAATTATTACCACCGTGGTTTGCATATTGTGCACAGAGAGGCTATTGTTCATTGAAGACAAAACAAACCAGTTGGAGGTTGGAATAGATGCCAAATTTTCCTCGTCCCCTGGTGCATTAATATTTAAAATCAGTTTGGTTTATTTATAATAATGATTATAATATTTGGATTTTTTTTTATGATAGAGGAAGCCCTGAAAGATTTTTTTCCCGGAATGCACGTCATCTTTGGGGATGCTGTGTAGATTGTATTTTTAGGGGAATGAAGGAGAGGAAGTTCGGGAAAGGAAAAAAAGTATGAAGGGAAGGTAGGAATCTGGGGTCTAATGGGACGCATGAATCTATCCCTCCCTCTGCGTTACAAAGCAGTGAGTCGAAAGAATCCGGCTGAAGGGGTCTAGGTTAGGTTAGGTTAGGTTAGGTCTTCCTCAAACAGTCTCTCCCGAACAGGCCCGCCATGCAGCAGGTGGGCAGACGCATTTACCACCAAGACCTAGACAATCCTCACCCCATTAACCCGGGCACCTCTGCTAAGTCATCAAACGTAGCGAACCACTTGGGATGACCTACGCCAGGGATGATGATTGTCCAACAAATTGATCGCGGCAAATTAGTGCATTATGAAACAACCGATTCGTAGTAAAGATCAATCTAAAATGCTGATTCACGTTTAACTTCGCCATTAGTTTCTCGACTGTACTACATTCTCGTACCCGTGTACTTATGTAGTTTGGTTAAATAATGTTGCTGTCCATTCGAAACAATTAAAATCAATTAATATTATAGATTTAATCTATGTAAGGTAGGAACGATCGAACTGTTTAAACAAATATAGTAATTGGATTGAGAAAAGAATATCAGAGGAACATTATTAATTATTACATAAATATTAGTTTCCCATACGAACTGTGTTTCGTAATGTTTCGTCGCTCTGAGGAGCAATTCTGTATCTTTTGTGGACACGGAAAAGATTCCATACGGAATCGGCTGTCAAATTTGTGTCATTTTCTATGACTTTCAATTGCTTTTTCTATGGGTGATGTCAGCTGTCGCCGATGTCAACTATTTTGAAACGCGAAATACTGTAAGTATGATTATTGATTATTGAAATGAAACTTCTTTAGCACCGTTGTGATTTGAAACCCGATGAAACAGAGTTTAGTGATACTAAAAAGAGACAAACATAATATATACATCTATAGGATTTAGACTGCGATAGAATGAGATAGAATGAAACCTTACCTACGTACAGTACGTCAAAGTACGCGCATTGGCCGCTGTGATTATGAGCTCACTTTTCAAGGATCCTATCGGTTGAGATTGTGTGGATGAAGGTTTTACTTCTACCGTGTATGAACTGCACTCGTTTTTTAATTCATTTAATGTACGTTTAAATTTGTATACTATAGATTTCTTTTGCACTTTTGCAATAGGTTCTTAGTTTGGGCAAAGTACTCGTAAGTAATTCATTCAAACGAAACGAAGCAAATGTCAAATCTATGATAAACAACAGTAATTCGTGTTTTAAACGTTCTAAATATGCGACAGCTAACATCTGACATTGGCTCACGTCACCCATAAAAAAAGCAATTGAAAGTCATAGAAAATCGCATAAAATTGACAAACGATTCCGTATGGAATCTAAAGATACAGAATTACTCCTCTTTTATAATCTTACAATATTGAATATTATACCCAAGCTGTAAATGAATACTTTCATAGCATACAACACTCTGTTCTGTATTCCACATTATACAATATAACCTATTGCCAGGTAGACTAATATTAATATGAGATGAATCTATCAGTTCGTGTTGGAGTGTGGTAAGTTGATCGATAAACTGCCGTGGCCGCTCCGCCGGGTCAGGCAGTGGCCTGTATTGTATTTCAACTGGAAACTGGTCACTTGTGTCTTGTGTAACCCGACTCTTGGGCCCCTGGACTGTTGGGGCGGACGTAATGGCCAAGCCTGTTGGAAGTGGATTATTTTTCATATTGTTATTAGTATTATTTTTCAATTCGATATTATATTTAACGATTTCTTAGGAGTTGGAGCAATGGGTATGGCGGTGATTAGTTGTTTATAATGATTTTAAATATTTAATCCCAAGAAACCTGTGATTCGATTAGAATGACTTTAGATTGAAGGATATAGGAAGTTCCAGAAAAAAGATATTCCTATTCGTATGTAAACTTTTTTTTAAGTGAATACCGCACAAGAGTCTCAAATCTCGAGTGCTCTTAACCGTCTGGAGCCAGTAAAACTATGGAATCATCAGTTGATGTATGTTGTTTGGCTGAAAAGGGTGAGGGAAGGGAATAAGAGAAGGTAGAGGAAGGTTTAGAAATATCTGGTCACTAAACACGGCTAAAGCCGTTTCAAGGAACGTTTCAATTCTGAAAGGTGGTCTAACCTAACCTAATTCTACATGGCAAATTGTTTTGCATATCAGCAGATTTTTTTTTGTTTATTGACACTAGCAGTAGGTACTTTTTTTATAAAACTTTTTTTTTATGTAGTGATCTCCCAGGCAAATATGGTCCTGTATATTTTCTACCTGCACAGAATATAAATAAATATTAATATATGTACATTTTAACGCAGCATCACGTCCATTGGTCAAATGCATTGAACATATAGTTTTGTATTAGTGATCTATGAACCAGTGGATGCAATATGTTAGCCATAAGTTGTTATAATAGTTTGTCTAGTTGCAGTTAGTAAAAAGATAGAGCATTACAAAAATAAATTATATATTTTTACAGCGGCCTTGTGGTGATTCCTCGCAAAAAGGGCTCCATAAAAATCAACAAATTATTATTCTTATACAAGTTTTTGAATAGTTTTTTTTTCATTTCATACAAAATTAGAGCAATAGCAATAGGTACGCTTGAGAGATTTACAATACAGAAGAGGCGAAAGCTTTTCTAGGAAACATTACATTAAATATTGAAGTCATCTTATGGTCTGAAGCACTCGAAGTCATATGGTCTAAATTCGTATGGCCTGAAGTCAAATGTCAACTACCATTAGGATACAAAGCGCGAGCATTTATTTCAGAAACATCAACAAGAAACGAGATGGGTATCAATCTTGGTAATTCAGCGTGAAGCTTTTGAATAAAATTGTCGTCACACGCGAGACAATGAGATGACAGCGCAATAAAAATGTGTATCATGATTCTGTAAAGAGACAATAATACCATCTGACTGGTACAGAATCATTGAGATAACCCCAGCATACATAATGCCCGAGGAACAAAAGCGACCAAGTTACCAGTCCTGTAAAAATAATGGCTTAAACGTGAGATAGTCGGGAAATTGATAGGTCTACTTGGATAGACTAGACTTTCTAATGCAAGAGACAATAAGTACAAATGTAATCAAGTGATACCCTGAGGACATTGTAAATTGTACTAATAGCTTCGAGATAAAAGCTATGATGCTATTGTTAGTTTATTGAACCGTTGATCTAATGAATTAGATGTCCAATGATGATCTTTATAAGGTACGATATCTGCTATTACTTAAAAGAATTCACAATCGAAGGTGGGTCTGTCAAAGGTGGGCTTATATAATTATTTTATGATAGTTATGCCTTGAAATATTAAGGCCCGGAAGTAAGTGCTCAAAAAGAAGAAGAAGGGGAGTTATGTAAATACGAATGTTAGAGGGAGCTTGCTAATATTAAAAACGGTAATATTTAAGCGAAAATTGTTAAAATGTTTAATAAAACACGACTCGTTTAAAATTGAGTAAAAATCTCGTGGGAAATGTCTTAAGTATTAAATAGCATTTAAAGAAACTGTTAAATTTTTCATACATATAACTTGTAAAATAACAGAAAAAAGTGTTTCTAATAATTGTTGGAGAATATTATTTTTTCTATCGAGGGAATTTCATATAACTACCGTTTCAAAATGAGCATTTTTTAGAAAAGTTGAAGAAAAATATGTTATAGAACGGTAGAAATTCGGAATGGCGCGGCGATGAACTATTTTTTTAAACATGTACAGTTTTATTCCGAAACTGATGAAATTTTGCACACTTGACCTTCGAAACAAGAGAAAGGTCATTGGCTACATTAGATATCTAAAAACGCGGTGTAAAACCCGGGCAAGAAAGCGTCGAGGTCTAGAAAAAAGTAACTAGAAAAACTGCCAAGCAAGAAATCCGAGAGTTTAAATCGTATTTCATAATCTCGATAGATGATTTATTTCTAGCCTTATAAAAAGTTACATGATAAAATTTGCTCAGTTAGAACATAAAACAAGATGTTTTCTAATAACAGTACTTAATCACAATTCTATGTATGTCAATTAAGAAGGCTAAAAATCACGATTTTGAAATTCCAGTAAAAATCAAGACAATTTTCGAAACGTGCCAAATGTAAATTGGCAGCTTTACAAGAATAATTACTATCATACTAGAGACAGTAGCGCAAGTATACAATATAACAGTTATGTGCTGTGGGCTCCAACAAAGGGGTATTTCGTAAGGCACCTTTCAGGTAACAGTGCGGTGCGGTGGCAGATTTATTTCTCCTTTGTTCACGAAGGGGGCCCAACTAGCGTCATAGCGCGAGCCAATTAAAATCCAACTTATGACCTGATACGACCAGGAGTTCCTCGGACCAAGAAAGGGACGAGGAACAAGGAGAAGGAGGAAATCAATACAGGTGGAATAGGAAATTGGATGATCGTCGATTTGAATCAACCAAAATCGTTTCAGCATTTCAATATTTATTTATTTATTTGAGACACAAACAGGATATTTACAAAACATTTTTGCATGTAATATAAAATAAATTCTAATAAAATATAAATATCCCTAGACTAATGTGTCTGCAGTAATAACATTTGCATATTCACAGAAGCAACATGAAAAACAATGTAAGTATTATTTATAGATAACTTAAAAACTAAAATTATTATTGACGATATACTAAACGCAATATTAATAAATGCATCTACTCTACACCAATCCTACCTATGCATGATGTAGACACAACGGCTGTATCCTATTGATGGAGGACCAGATATTACGAGGCAGTGAAAATCCAGGCTACCATTCTGTGGGGTCATGTACGAAATGGAGTTGACATTGAAACAGACAGTTGATCCCGACAGTTCGTCCCCCAAAATTATAATAATTGTAAAATTATAATTTTTTGTGTATTATTTACCAATTTCAAACCTAAAATCGACTTAAAAAATACCTTTAATAATAATAAGTTGGTATGGATATCAAACGAATTTATTTTCAGCGAGGTTTTTTTCTACTTAACCGACTGCAAATTGTTGATAACTATGTCAGGAAGCCAAGTGTCGGGAATCAACTGTCTTGGAACCGTACTGGGCATTTCTCGCATGAGCCGATTTAAAAAAAAAACAAACAATGGTCTACATACAGAGAAATGTGGTTTATTCACAGTCCCCCTTACTAGGGATTTCTGTTCCGAAGCTGACTGTAGGAATTTCTGATGGTAGTACATCATTATTTCCTCATCTTCATATTTAATGATTTCATCATCTACATGTTCGTTGGCTATGTTTGACAATTTCCTCATCTTCATGTTTGTTGATTTGACATCTTCATGTTTGTTAATGTAGTCATCTCCATTTTTGTTAATTTCATCTTCTTCATCTTTGTTGATTTCGACATCTTCGAATTTATTGACAATATTTGTTAATTTCCTCATTTTAATGTTTTTTGATTTCCATATCTTCATGTTTGTTGACTGTAGAATTTCCACTCAAGTGTCTATGTCTCAAACCTATCTTCAGGACTGAAGGCTATCCTGGGGGACCTCTCTCCCTTCATCCAGAATGAGAGACAACATCATCGTGCAAAGGTATATGGATTAATACATTAAATTTATCACTTCAAAAACGCTTTCAAAACCACCTGGAATCACAATCTCTTAAGCAATGCACGCGATAATATCTCTAGGTTTAATTAGACTATTCAACAGTCGGCCAGTTTCATCACTGGAGTGTCTTTCGATAGTGCAAAATGTAACCGTTTCGGCGTGAAAGCAAAATCACGCCAAGTCGTGACTGCCGGTGACAGCGGACTTTATAGACGGGTTAAGAGACAAACACTCCATAGAGAATAGACTCCTTGTCTATGATACCGTATTCTCCGTTTCATTTGAAGGGCATTTGTTTGGGCAGATCAAGATCTTAGCTAAGTGCTGAAAAAAACTAATTGATACAATGAGATGGTAATATGTTTAAAATTGGACACTCCAAATTTACAGCAATTCAAACCCTTTGTGGCATTGGTATTGGTGAAAGTTTGGCATGTAGTTACAAACCGGTTTCGCTTTAGTTCATTTATAATTTTTTCATATATATTTTTTAAATTTGAGCACTTTATAAAAGCACTTTCAAAGTCACCATTATTGACCATTATTTATGTTTTTTTTAATTAGCTCCACACAGGAGGCCTTTAGGAAATTGATTCCCCTCAGGGTTTTAGAAAAGGAAGGAGAGAAAGTTCTGGAAAGAAAAACGGTATCAGGGGTGGGTAGGAATTTGGAGGTCAGTGTGTCCAAGAGTGACGGACGTATGAATACTTCCCTCCCACTGCGGTTCAAGGCGATGTTCCAAGATAGTACGGCTGGAGATGTAAAAAGGACTCCCTCAACCATTATCTCCCGATCCGCCCTGCAAGGCAACTGGTGGGCAGAAACATCCGCCGCCAAGACCCGAACAAACCTCACCCCATAAACCCGGGCACCCCTGCTGAGTCACTAAACGTAGCAAACCACTTATGGTGACCTGTGGCAGAGATGTTGGTTACCCAATAAATATTATTTTCACTCCTCCTACTGTTCTACCCCCAAATCACCACTCTCACTACCCTCACCTAATAATATCTAATCATTTCTGTACTTATATACTTTTTAAGCCAGTTTTAGGAGCGCTAGTGAATGACACGGAAGTGTCGAAATCAGTAGCAAATAAATAATATTAAGGCCCGGCTTCCAGCATTTCTACCGATTTATAATAATACTTTGAGTATTAAAGCTCTTAAAAAATATATGTTATTCTTGAAGATAATTTCTATACATTCCCCACGCCTAAACGGCAATTATATGAAATTCCTTCGATAGAAAAAAATTGCAAAGTATGCTCCGAAAATTATTAAAAACACGTTTTTTCAGTCATTTTACGAGTTAAATGTATGAAAAAAATCACAGTGTTTCATTAAATGCTATTTTAGACATTCTCCGTGAGAGATTTTTGCTATATTTTAAACGAGTCGTGTTTTATTAAACATTTTCACAGTTTCGGTTAAATACAAATAATTTCATAAATTTCGGTTAAATACGTTTATAATATAAGGGCGCTCTTTTTAACATTCGTATTTACATATTTCTTCATCTTCTTCTTTTTGAGCCGTAACAAATGTACATGTGAATAAATCCCTTCAAAACCAAAATTTAATGAAACGCTAAATTATTGCATTTATCAGAATGAAACTTAGAAGACAGCCACCGAAAGACACATTTCTTAGATAACCGATCTGATCCACATTATGTTAATGGATATTAATTGCATCCCAGTGCAGGTATAACTAACGAGATACACTTGGAGATATAATAATTGGGTTTGGCTTGGTCCAGTGTGACGTAACACGTCCAGTACATAATCTCAGGCGGAGATAGATAATTAATCACTTTTCTGGTCGTATTTAGACGTCACTGAATACAGGTATGGAAAACTTGTTACGTTTTTGTGGCAACACACACTTGTTGTACCATTTATTGAGGCTATTGAAAGATTTACAAGAAACTATCTTTCTATTTATATAAAGGAGACTGTGTGTGGCGGGCAGCGGTGTGGCGGACACCGGGCGGGCGACATTTATTTATTTATTGTTTGGAACATATTCAATAATTTGAGTGTTTAACAATTATTACATTAATGAAATTGCCATTGGGATGTGCATAGATATTAACACCCAATTAAACAAGGTTTAATTGTTATTGGGTGGAAAGGTTTCCAGTGAAATAACAGAAATAATAACAAGCAAAATAAAACACAGTAGATAAGAAAGACAGAAATATAAAAAAAAAAGCAATTGCATAATTTTTATTGGACGTAAATTTGATGTTGATACAAATCGATAGTTTTATTCCGAGGTTGATGAAATTTAGCACACTTGACCATCAAAACGAAAGAAAGGTCAATGTCTACATCTGATTTAGAAAAACTCCGCGAAAGCACGGACAATTCCCCCCCCCCCCCCCCTCCCCCTTTCGGTCATATTCAACTGTATCATACTTCGACTAAGAACCACCAACATTGTCTTCATTTTCCTAACGCATATTTTTATTGGCTGCTGTATTTATGTACGATGTAAGATGAATTAGCTCAGCGGTTAGAGCAGAACTCCAACAAGGCTAAGGTGCTGGGTTAAATTGTTAAATGCAACCGTATCTTTTTCTGATTTTTCTGTTTCAAATTTTTAATTGTGTGTCGCTAATATTGTCCTTGGATGATTAAATATTAAATTTTAGGTTTTGCTCATTAAGTTATTCCAAAAAAATTATAAATAATAATGCCTTAAAAACTTGTTTATTACAGACATAATTCTAGGTATCATTTTAAATCATAGAGAATTAAAAAAAATCGAGTGCATTTCATCGCTTGCGATAGAAGTGAAATCTTCACCCACACAATCTCAACCAATAGGAGCTTTAAAAAGTGAGCTCATAATCAAAACAGTCAATGCGGTAAGGTTTCATTCTATCTCATTCTTTCGCTTAATCTAAGGCTAAATCCTGATGTATTTGTTTGTCTCTTTTTAGTGTTGTTTCCGTTTCATCGAGTTTCAATGGTGCTAGAAAACGTTTCACTTGAAAAATCGGGATTGAGAAGTTCTCTAAAACATCAATTGCCTTAAATCTTTCGTGATAAATTTTATGGGAAAACTGAAACAGACATTTAAAAAACCAACATTAGTTTTTGCGACAGAAATTGGTACCCCCTACAATAATTGCTCTATCGTGACGGAAGTTGTAAGTCTCAATAATTTTCCTGTTTCCAAGAAAATATCTATTATTGAGAAAACAAACGAAAAGATATCAAATAATTGTATACATCCGTTCACAGATTTTAAAACACACATAATAATAATAGATAAGTTCCTAGATTTGAAAGAAATTGAACACGTCAGAAACTTTGCATTTTCAGCAAAAGTTAAGTGCTGTCATTCTTATTTTGAGATTAGGTTCACAGGAAAGCCTAAATTTAACGATGAACGCATACATCATTTATTAAATTAATGACATTATGATTTTTAAGTTAAACATGCGACAAAAAACTACCACCCATGTGCGGTCATGAACTTGAACCAAACGAAAAGACGGTTTTTGCCTCCTTTAGAAAGACTAATGACTTTTTAATTAGTATAAACATATTATAAGGAATTTGTGTAAAACATGTTTTTCTTTTCGGCGAGTCGGATGTACGTTAAGTGAATTTATAGCTAACGCAACATGTTTGAATTCATAAAAAATGGGCTCCTCGCTATGTTAATAGTATAAATGCCTTCTTGACATTGTCGCATGTAAAAAAATCATTTATGTGGTTTTAGTAAATTTCACACAAATTTTTAATCAGTGAAATATGATTGTGTGTACAAAATAAGCATGACAGAAAACAAAGGAGCTTTTTAAAATGTGAATATTTGGACGCGATCACAAAATCCTTTGACAGATAGGGTGATAAATTTAAAAGTTCTTTATCGATATTCTATAATTATATTTTTTACAAATGCAAGACCGACTCACAGACTTGGAAAAAACCGCTTAAATTTTAAGCGTGCCGAGGCGTACAAATCAAAATCAGCCATCTTTAAAAAAATCTTCAAATAAAACGTAATAGGGGGGCTAGGATTTTCATCAAGGCGGTTTTGGCTTTTTACCCCGTCCTCAGTGTTCCAATGTTCGTGAAAATTTACCACCCGATTTTACTGGCTGAAAAAATTTTGCATTGTCGATGAAAGCGAATTTTTCGTAAACGTCTAATATATTGATAAACTTTAGTGCACTCTTGTATAACATTTTTCGGGAAAAGTGACATATGTTACAATTTTAAAAAGCCTCTAAAACCTCTCTTCTTAAAATTTTTTACAAAAGCATCTCCGGCAGAAAGTTTTTTTACGTAATATTGAAATCCGTAATGCATCTTTAAAATGACAATTTTTCTCAAGAACGCCGTACAATAATTAAGAATTTACACACTTGAAGTGAAATGACACAAAACTGCGCTTTACAAATAAATATAAAGTAATTATTTTTATTATTATCTTCTACAAAAAAAAAACTACGAAATTTTATAAAAAATAAGATAGCTTCAATATGTTGATCTAATAAGCAACAAATACAAGATTACCGGGAGAAAGATTTGAGGATAATTATAGCTAACCACGATAAGAGAGTGCATAAAAAATAAAAAATTTTAATAAACATCAAATCATTATTTCTCCGGAGAACTGTCTAAAAACTTCAAGCCCCGGCTGCATATTTACAAAGCCGTTATCTAATATTTAACTTATAGTTACGACTATAATCATAGTTGCAAAATCATTTACAAAGCCTATACCATTTCAGTCCATATACTTTATTTTACCAATGAGATTGGAAGATACATAATAACAAAATCAGGACTAATACAGTCTATAGGTCATACTAGGTTAGATCAGGATTGCCTAAACAAAAGCTAATCTACTAAAGTCTTCACCATGACTGAAATGGTGGGTAGGTTTTGTAAATACGCGCCCCGGCTTTATCCAAGAAATTCGGTTATATTTTTCAATGCCGATAATTCAGGAAGTTGTACTGTCATGAGTCATGAATCACGCATCTCCGACAGAGGAATGCCACCAGTGAGTGAGTACTGAGTATTAAGAGTACTTTCAGTACCGCCCTGGGACCTGGAACCCTGGAAGGAATGTCGTCATAATCATTACTGCGAGAAACGCACATAACGATCCCAAACAAAAACCCCCGTGAAAAATGATGACAAGACAGCCAGAAGCTGAATTAAACAGTGACTGACTACCTGCGAAATGGACAATGCTTGGGATGGGGTTTGATTTGATTTTGATCGACTGGAAGGCACGTTAATTTTGTTTTTGCTCGTTCTCTGAAGGATTGGACAAGAAAAGTTTTTGCTCGTTCTCTGAAAAGTGCGTTGGTCAGTTTGATGAAATTTAATGATTTAGATTAGATAAAATAGCAGGAAAATTTACACAGAATATGATGACTGAAATTGCTTCAGGTCAATGTGACAAAGCGGTAAATACACTTAATTTGCAGCCGGTATTTGTTATCGAGCGCAGTAATTACATATTAAACGACATCAATTTTAAGATTTTACTGATGACGTCATAGAACAAAATGAAGACATCAAAATCCTAACTCAGGAAATGGATAAAAAAACTATATTCAATGTGAAGGCAATAATAAAAAATAAAGATAATGAAACCGCAAACTATATAGTCGAAGTAGACAAGACGACCAGGAATATTCTACTAAACAAAGAAAAAATAAATATCGGCTACCAACGTATCACCGTTGTCGACGCAAGTCCGATAAGGCAATGTTACTACTGCTTACGTTTCGGACACAGTACTCGTACCTGCAAACAGAAGGCGAAAAATGAATCGCCCACCTGCTCGCACTGTGGCCTAGCCCACCAACATAAGGACTGCGTAAATATTGCTACCTCGCCAAACTGTTCCAACTGCATCGATCAAAACAATAGATATAAACTGTCGTTTCCTGTCAATCATAATGCGAACGATAAAACTAACTGTAAATATTACAAAAAAATGCTCGCATTTGCGCTACAAAAAATTGACTACTAGATATTCCTTTAAAAGTATTTCATGTCCGTTCTCAATATCTCATCTACTCGTATGTAAAACTGTTTATCTCCTGTCTGTGTCAAAACATAAGCATTTTATATTATTTTCATTTCATAATATGTATATCTCTCAGTCTACAAAAAATAAAATCAGTATAAATTTTATAAAAATTAACAACTTAAAGACATCATATTTAATGAGGATAAAAAATTATAACCAGAAAATAGATAAAATAATGACAACATGCCAGTATGAAAGACTGAAAAATATTAAGATTCTATGCTTTATTTATACATTTATTATAATAAAATTATTATTATTTACGTTACTGGCGCATATCTTGCCCTATCACTTCTATAAACTTTGTGTGCTAAAAAATGAAAATATATTTTTATTGTTCCAACTAATTGTAAATATTACAAAAAATTACTTGCATCTACACAACAGAAGAATGAATGTTAATATTAATTTAAGAGTTGTTTATAAAAGTATCCTATGTTTATTCTCAATGTCTTATATATTTACATCTGAATATCCAAAAGATGTAAATAAGAATAATTTTATGATCTATACATTAAAAAAACGAAATATTCTTCAACAATCTACACATTATAAAATTTGTATTCGGATTAATAACTATATGTCACACTCTACTTTGAAAATACTCTATATATTTAAAAGAAATCAATATCACATTAATATTTCTAATAAATGGATGACTTCATAGCTAATGAATTAGAAAATAATTTTAAAATACAAGAATATGAGTGTGTATACACCGAATCATGTAATGACATAATCTCAAAGAATCTCAATAATATTTTCATTTTTCATATAAACATACGAAGTATGGAACGAAATTGGGATGAATTAATTCTAAAATTAAACAATCTAAATAAAAAACCGGACATCATAATATTATCAGAAACATTTACTAATGACGAATCACCTACTTATCATTTACCAGAATATAATTATCTTACAACCAAAATTAACATCAATAAAAATAGTGGTCTCGTCATATTCATTCACGATAAATTTAGTATTGTCAAAATAACTGAACATCCAATACATCTAGTAAATTGTATTGAAATACAATTAAAACTCGACAAAACAAACTACCACTTAATAGCTGTTTACAGAACACACGGCTCGAATATCTCGACATTTATAAATGAATTTAAACACATACTGTTAAAATTCAGTAATAAACTCTGCTTTATTGCAGGAGACTTCAATATAAACATTAATGAAAACGTAGAAAATAATTTCAAAAATGAATACATTAATTGTATGACTGAATTTAACTTCATATCGTGCATTAATAAAAATACGAGAGAAATAAAAAATCACACACCATCTTGTTTAGACCATATATGGACTAATATAAATATTAAAGATATCGACAAAATGAAATCAATTATTTGGAAAACTAATATAACTGACCACCATGCATGCATTCTTCTGTATGATAACAAAATTAAACATAAAAAATTTAATCTAACAAAGACAAAATCCTACACAAATATGACAATTTTATCCAAAAAACTAAAAAATGAACAATGGAACAACGTGTTAAATATTTATGATACCGAGACTTGCTCAAAAAACTTAGAAAATATATTATCTCAACACATAAAAAATTCAACTACTGAAAGTACAGTCCGCATTAAACCTAATCTAAGAATTTTAAAGCCTTGGATTTCACAAGGACTTATAATATCAATTAGAAACAAAGAAAAACTTTATAAAACAGCATTGAAAAATCCTCTAAATGAAAAAGCATACACTTTTTACAAAACATTTAAAAATAAATTAACAAACTGTATCAAAAAAAATAAAGAAGACTATTTCAAAAATAAAATACTTTCTACAGACAATAACAGTAAACAAATATGGAAAACAGTCAACTTAGCCATGGATAACACTAAAAAAACACAAAAAATAAAATACATTGAACATGAAAATAAAATCATAGATGCTAATATTCAACCTAAACAATGTGCAAACATTTTTAATTCTTTTTTTGCTAATGTAGGAAAAAATCTTGCGAAAAAGATCAATAAATCTTTTAACCCGAAAACACAAACGATTGAAAATGTACAAAATCAAAATAATTTATCAACATTTCAAACAACCTCAGAAGGTGAAATTTTAAAAATAATAGAAGGCATGAAAGGAGGTTCGTCTCCCGGATTTGACCATATTACAGTACATTTTCTAAAATCTATGAAAATTTATTTGATAAAACCAATTACTCATTTGATAAACTTAAGTTTAACAGAGGGAATATTTCCGACAAACTATAAAAATACAATTATTTCACCTATTTATAAATCTGGAGATCCACAACAAGTAACTAACTACCGCCCAATTTGTCTAATTTCAAACATTGGAAAGATTTTTGAAAAAATTGTTAAAAACCAATTGATCAGTTTCCTAGAAAGTAATAAAATTCTTCATAAAAACCAGTTTGGTTTTATAAAGTCACTTAGCACACAAGATGCTATTGCTAATGTAACCTCATACATCAACGAATCATTGGATAAAGGTGAAAAATGTGCCGGTATATTTATCGATCTCAGAAAAGCTTTTGATAGTATATCCCATGAGATTCTCCTAAAAAAACTTAACAATATAGGTATAAAAGACAATGCGATTAAATGGATTTCGAACTACCTAAAAAATCGACCGCAAGTCGTAAAAATAAATCAGATTAATAGCGATAAAGAAATATCAGACTTTGGAATCCCGCAAGGTACAGTAATCGGACCAATCCTCTTTACCATATATGTTAATGACATTTTTTTTCAACCACTACATGGCCAAATAACTTCATATGCCGATGATACGGTACTAATAATTAGCGATAAAACTTGGGAAAAAGTAACATTTAAAGCCACCGAAGACATAAATATTTTAAAGAATTTCTTCGACGTAAATTTACTATCACTAAATGGTGATAAAACATTTGTAATTCCATTTGCAATACACAAAAATGATACCCCTAAAAACATTGATATCATCATTCATGATAATTCTACAACACATAGTAAAAATTATTGTATCCAAAACTGCACAATATTAAAAACAACAAACACAATAAAATATTTAGGAGTTATTATCGATAAAAATTTAAAATGGAAGGAACAAATTTGTCAAGTTGTAAAAAAAATTAGAAAATTGATTTACATATTTTTAAGAATCAGAAATTTTTTATCTGTAAAAAATTTATATCTAATATATTACGCTTTGGTTCAATCAACTTTACAATATGCTATCATTAGCTGGGGATCCGCATACAAAACTAATCTTTCCCCAATTGAAGTTGTACAGAGGCTAATTATTAAAATCATATTAAAAAAACCATCTGACTACCCAACGGATAAATTATTTAAGGAATTCCAAGTACCTTCTTTCAAAGATCTGTACAATAGAAATACATTGATTCAAATTATAAAAGAAAAAGAGAAGTATCAATTTATAACTGAAAATCGTACTAGACATAAATATATTTTTTCATGCCCAAAATTAAACACTTCCTTCGCACAAAATTATTATACTTATCAAGGAAGACTTATTTTCAACCGATTACCGGATGAAATTAGAAAAATTAATGATAAAATCCAATTAATAAACTCTGTTAAAAAATTTTTTAAAGATAATCTCAAAAAAAAAAAGTTTCCGACTAATCTAATCTAATTAATCTAATTAATTAATTAATTAATAATTAATCTAAACTAATTTATTGATTAATTTTGTTTTGTTTTTAACAACTAATTACAATAACTCAAGATACCTTATTCTAATAGTAAAATTGTTTATTAGTAGAAAAATACTTTTAATTACATATCACCGAACTTACAACTTATTGTTTTTTACATTCACATAGTAATTTAAGAACTCATAACATAATATAGCATTAAAATATGTACACTACTCTTCCAGACACAAGCTAATGCTTCTATGGAAGAGTGGTATTAACATTCGAACATAAACATGTATACTAATTATAACATTATCTAAATGTATACTATAACTTATATGCTAATAAAAAAAAAAAAAAAATAAAAAAAAAAAAAAATAAAAAAAAAAAAAAAATAAAAAAAAATAATAGAAGTTGTTTTTTGTCATTTAAATGTGCATTTATTATTTTATATTTTAGACTCTTACGGCCATTATTCCCAACTTTTCGATCGATCAACCTGGGTCTCCGATCATCTAAGCTAGCTCTAAGCGATTTGTTTAGTAACGCTCGATTCACCTGTTGGTCAGAGAGTTGCGTTGGGAAGAGCGTATTTGTGCATTTGAGGAGTGTTGAGCCAAAATTTCAATTCAACAGTTGATCAGTAGGATTGGGAACGGCTGCTAAACCTTTATCAATATCGAATGGATAAATAGTTTTTAAGGATATAAGCAATTTCATAGCATTAAAGTAATTAGTACTGCGCCTAGAGGTTATACTTTCTTGCGTTAATTCCGCACAAGAGTCTCAACTGCTCCTGTCTGGAGCCAGTGAGACTATGGTATCCCTAATAGAGGTATGTTCGTATGTTGTGAGGCTGAAAGTATTGGAGAGGGGAAGTAGATGGGACAAAGGAAGATGAGGAAGTACCTGACTATTCAGATCTGGCCACCAAACACGGCTACAGCCATTTCAAGAAACGGTTCAATTGTGAATGTTGGTCTTACACCAGGGAGATACTGAGAGTATCTTTCTCTCCGAAACGTGCCGCAAATATGCTATATATTATTTTGAATGAGTAAATTGTGCAATAACACAAATTGAGGAAGTAAAATTTATTTGCGTACGCCGGGATTTGAACTCGCGATCCCCAGATTGCTAGTCAACAAGCTTGCCCCCTGACCACGGAGGCCATAAAATATCTATAATATATTGAGAAAAAAATCTTAATTTCACTCATTCTATCACCGTCGAGTTGTACAAAAGTGAGATATTACGCAGAAATGTAAAAGAATTCAATGATGTATTTACTTCAATAAATAATACACGTAACCATAGATGTATAAAGTACACACCGACACATTGAATACAAATCAACCTGTGTGGGAGACTTTTACCCATAGATCTTCCCATAATCTATATAAGTTAATCGAGAATGGCAAATATCTACTCGCTACCCATCACAATGCGAGCAGAAATTCTAATTAAAAAAAAAAAAACAAATAACCACTCTATAAATATGCCGCTTGGTGCTACGTTGTACTCTCCCTGTCTTTCTCGTTAGATATCAGAAAGAGAGGTTAGAATTGACTTCTCAACGGTAGGACCACAGCAATATCGTCCTGCGACAATACAATAATAAAATTCTAGTTTTGTTGCACAATATCCTGGTTAAGAAATCAATACACGTTCAATGAGCTGACTGCAATCGACATCGGATTAAGGAACTTTGTTCGCGGCATTCTTTCCCGCTTTAATCTGGAGAATGTGTGAGAATCGACGACAAATTACGGTTTGTATAGGTTTTATTCGAAGAATATGTTTAAAAAGCAGTCAAAAGAACAAATTGCTAGCAGAAAATTTTCTTAATGACTTATTAACACTTAGATATTCGTACTTTTGAGTTTGGTGGCTAGTTATAATCTGGAGCCCTTAGATATATGAAAACAATTCAAATTACATTGTGAGCTAATAATAAACGAATTAGCAAAGTTATTTAAGACGGAAAAAGTTGTAAAAATATGAATAATATCATCAGGCTACAATTTCAAAGCTTTGATGCTTCATACACAGATAATTATTGCTTGGTACTTTCCAAAGATATTGAAATTTGATTATCTTTGGTTCTTTCAGACAAAAGAAGCTGTTTAAACTTCATGTCAACAGAGCTCATCGTTCGACAGTTTTGCTGCTTCATAAACCTAGATGGTTTTCTTGATAGTAAAGACTTAAAATATAAAATTGGATGCAAAATTGCGTGGACAGGTTATGGGGCATTATTTTATTAGTGAACTAATTTTTCCTATAAGCATTAATATTGGCTTGTATTTTAGTAAAATATGTATCGTCCTTTGACCCTTAAAGGCAGTGGACTAAAACAGAAATAAGGCTGAAATTAGAGGTCCATATACAGAATACAGATGTTGTATCGCATGCTGCGGGTCCATAAGGCCGAGTGTCTCCGGGCCGTGCCAGTAGATGACCATGCCATTAGATGGCCGTTATTGATTATTGATTGCGATGGTATCAGATGGCCTTTTCGTATGATATGATAACAACTTCGTGGTGCTAAAATGGACCTGTTTGTGGGAGCAACCCATCTACCAACTATTGATATAACGATGGAGTAACGTAAAAAAATATATTAGAAGTTATAGAAGAACTCCACACGTGCGGAGTTGAGTTCCAGTTG
Organism: Limnephilus lunatus; assembly: GCA_917563855.2. Lineage (NCBI taxonomy): Eukaryota > Metazoa > Arthropoda > Insecta > Trichoptera > Limnephilidae > Limnephilus > Limnephilus lunatus. Next base: position 51,211,104 of record OU830599.1, read on the forward strand.
CCAAGTTACGAATCGACCATAAAGTAGGAAATAGGTTTGTAAAGCAGCAATTACTCGCTAACACTATTAAATTTATACTTCTGGCTAGAAGGCAAAGGAAATATTTTTATCACAGTGTCATCTCCGTCACTAGCTATGAAGCTTTCAAATATGAAGCTTTCAAATAGGTACCTAATTAATGTAAAATATGTAGGCAAATTACGTTTTATTGTTATCGAATATCGCTGAAATAAACTTCCTTCTTAGAATGACCGGTTAGTGGCTGAGTTGGCTTCGCATTTGGGTACCACCCAGGCATCCCGTTTTCGATTCCTCGGCTGGCTAAGTCCTCCATCACAACACAATCAACATTTTCCGTTTACTTTGGTTGTAGTAGGAGATTTTCAAATATTGTCGGGTTATTCGTAACCCGGGAATGTTTGTCTTTCTTTTAAAAAAATCAAAGAAATTCTAAAATTACTTTTTTAAAACGTTTATAACTTATAACATTTTCCCCCTGTTTACTTTTACGGCACTGATTAAAAGTTTTTGGTATTTCTTGGGCATTAACTATGTAACAATTTCTAGAGATTTTATTTTGAAGAGTTTTATTTCTCATGTACATAATTTATATTTATCAGATACCGGTTCACTAGTTTTAAGAATGCTAGTGAATGAGACGGATTTGTCGAAACCGGTAGCAGATAAATAAAAATCAAGTAACAAATGTACATGTGAAATAAAAATCTTCTGAACCAAAACAAAAAAGAATAGAGGTTTTTAATAAAAAAAGCTTGTTTCATATCAATAAATTTCAAAGTTAATCGAGCACCTGTTTTTTGCAGGAGCCCAAACAATGACCTCTAAATCAGAGTAGCCTCTTACCACCACGCCACGGAAGTCATCTAATAGCCTCCATTCAGAATTGCAGGATGCATTAGAGTACCAGCGACGAGACTGAATCTCAGGAATGAAAAATAAAGCATTAAATTTCGACAGCGGCCCCTTGCGGAGATTATAATTAAAGCAAAAAACACGCACCACGAGAAGCGCGATGTTGATTGCTGCGAGGTAAGTTTGTCACGTTTCTTTCAGGGACCAGACCTCTCAGACCTCTGCTGGTGTGCCTGCTCACTGCATTACACATCTGACATCAAGGTAGATTGTCGGGATTAAGATTAAAGCAAATTGGAGGATTTGTTTGTGTAATATTGTGTAACCATCATTGCGAGGGATACACCATTATGTATGGAGGGATGTTTCACAAAAACAGCGCTATGAATATTACACACGTAGAGTTGGTAGCGTCTTTGAAGAGAAGAATGGATATCAGAAAGAATTCCTTTTTTTCTTTAGTAATACTACGTGGAATGCACTACATTCAAAGATCACAAGCCCATTACGATATCGTAGCGTGTTGTCTTTTCCCTCAAACGAAAAAAACATTATTTGGTCCTACGAGCCGGTTCCAAAAAATATAATATTTGTGAATGAAGCAGCCAAAACTCTCAAATATTCATTTTTTAACGTTCAAACGTAACGAATATTACACATGTAGAGTAGGTAGCGTCTTTCAAGAGACGAACGGATATCAGAAAGAATTCCTTTTCTTATGTTAGACAATTATATATTAGAAAGATTGTATTACATGCTCAGAAACGACGCCAGCACTACCCTTCCATTGACCACCTTCACGACACCCGACATTCAAGGAACAATCCAATAGTCCCAATAAAAACCACGACGTCCCTTGGACAACGTCAATTTTCGTACTTAGGACCTAAATTATTTAATATCATTCCTAATGCTTGGAAAAAGAAAAGTACTAATGTTTTGCGCAAATTAATCAACGACTGGCTCCTTGATTTAGGGAGGGTCAAAAGCGAAGATATGTTGACCAAGAGATAGGCTTCTTATTATTACCATCTGGCTTGTATTTGCTTTATTTACTTTACCGGTTTTATTTACTTTACCGATTTTGTTTACTTTACCGGTTTTATCTTTTATCTTTTATCTTTTATCTTTTATCTTTTATCTTTCATCTTTCATCTTTTATCTTTTATCTTTTATCTTTTATCTTCTATCTTCTATCTTTTATCTTTTATCTTTTATCTTTTATCTTTTATCTTTTATCTTTTATCTTTTATCTTTTATTTGTATTTGTTTTTGTTTTTAAGCGATCTAGGGGAAAATATCTGAATTTGATGTTAAGATATCATTATTTGTCTTCTTTTTCTTATGAGTACAAAATTATATACTGTTAGGAATACATAATTAACACCTTTTCCTGCTATAAATAACATGTTATGTTAGTAAACAATGTAATATGAATTTAAATTTGTCAATTTGACTGGCCTAAAACAGGATCCATTCCTAGTTGGCTAGTCAAAGTTTCCACATATGTTTTATTGTTCAATTTTATGTGAAATAAAGTTATTATTATTATTATTATTATTATTATTTAGGAAATTACAACGCCAACGCTGATATCGTGGTGTGTTGTTCAAACGAAAAAAAACATAATTTGGTCCTTCAAGCCGGATACAAAAATGAAAATCTATATGAATAAAGCAGCCAAAACTCCTGAACGTTAAGTTTTAGCTTCACGAAAGTTGCTCACCTTTTTTTGGTTAAAGTATGTAGTTCAACGCAACATTTTTTAGATCTTAATTTAATTTCCATCATGCGATGTGAATCTTTGAAATACGCATGTCAAAAAATAAGACAAAACACCATGCTGTTTTGTTCATAAATTTCGATAAAAGAGCAGGTACTAAAAGTCGTACAAAATGAGTAATACGATGTTTAAAATTAACACAACGATATAACAAGTATGAAGTTCAGTTTCATCGTTCTTTTACTGTATTTTAACAGTTCTATAATCCAAGGGGATTCTGATTGTGGCGCCACGACTCGAAGAAATTGTTAATGATTCCCAAACCAAATTACCCACATTCAAATTGAAGCCAAGCAGGGTCGTGAATCACCGTTTACTTCTTCACTAAACGAAAACTTTAAAAACACAAAGGCTGAACTTACGTTAAGCAAACTTCGTAAACTTTGTCGGGAAAGTATTGTGCATTACTTGTTTTAGAAATAACAATTAAGGCTTTAAATTAGATATAATCATACACTTATACTTACATACAAAGATTGATTGACGTAATCACGGGAAAATAAATATTTTTTCAGATTTCTGAAGCAGAAATATCTCTCGCTGTGAAATTGCTGTGCTATTTTTACACATCCGAACTTTCGAACTATAGGGACCGTTACAATTTCGATTAAAGAGTAATGAATTAAATATCAAGATACTTTATAATATAATTATTATTGTTTGTTCCATAATCGGTTCACAAACTATGAACATCGTTAAAAATATGTGAAAGATTTAATGTTTATTTTTCTGATTCTGATCATTACTCAAAATGTATAATTTTAATATTTATATTCATAATTATTATTGATTTTAAAAAACGCATACTCCGAAATGGTTCCAAGTAGCTACAATATCATTATGACATAAAAAACGCCAATGTCTGATAAGACGGCTATCACCAACGTTGCCCGGCGTGACGTCATTGCCGCCGAATTCACGATTAAAAACGAACATGGCGTTTTGGCGGCTAATCGAAAATGGTAAATTTTAAATCGTCATAGAAGATTTATTCATCATCATAAAAATAAAATAAAAACACCTTCACCATAGTAATTTTTCGCTTAATTTTTTTAGAGAATTAAATAAACCATGAAAATACCCTATTATAATACAAATCCACTTTTAAAATGTTTATAAAGCTAGCTTACTGGCAGTCGATGTTATAAGGTTTTGTTCCACTGGTTTGATTTACAAGAAACAATGAGTTACAATAGCGAGATAAATCCGTCGCCCGGTGGAGATAATTTGAGTATACGATCTTGTGAGATAATAGCGCACGTGCGGGCAGCTTGGTCGATAAATCAAAGGAAAGCGAACGCAACGGTATCTATAATAGATATTCATTTAAAGGTACGGAAAGAAACGACTTTGATTGCTACACGTGGACATCACGTGGGTTGGAAGAGATGACTAACGTGTAAACAGTAGATAATAATGATACCGCATTCTGAATGTCCACCGACGGTGAATTTCTATAACGGTGACTCGACAGTTGATCCAAGACAGATTTACATTAACATTTAGGAGGTGGATATGGGTACCGCCACCCCGGGAACCATTTATTGGATAACCAACACCCCTGTCTTAGCTCATCCAAAGTAGTTCCGCTACGTTTGGTGACTTAGCAGGGGTGCCCGGGTTCATGGGGTCAGGTTTATCTAGGTCTTGGTGACGAATGCGTTTGCTCACTCAGCTCAGGGGATATTTTGACTTTGCTAGTCTGACTCTCTCGACCCATCGCCTTGTACCGTAGTGGGAGAAATAGATTCATACGTCCTTCACTTCTGGATACACTGACCTCCAGATTCCTACCCACCCTTCATATCTTCCTCTCCTACCTTTCCTTAAAAAGACCCTCCACACAACATCCAACAAAGATAAAATAGGCCCCGAGGAAAATTGTTTTCTTCAGGGCCTCCTGTGAGGTGCTAATGTAAAAAAAGATAGTCCCCCGGAATTTCCAAAAATAATAAAATTATAATTTTTCGTGTGTATTTAAGTAGATACCAATTTTAAGCCTAAAATCAACTTCAAAAATACCTTTAATAATAATTTGCTATAGATATTAAACGAATGTATTTAAAGGGTCGATTTTTTGTACTTGTGTAGTGTATGTACAATGGAGAGTGTACAAAACAAATAGTTTTTCCTTATGCATGCAATATTTTCCCTAAACCGACTGCATATTGTATATACGCATTCCGGGGGGCTAACTATCGGAGGATCAACTATCTTGGAATCGAAGTTTGCATCCACTATTGATATTCTGTAAATGAAAGTATGTATTTTTGGATATTATTCAAGTGTGACTTACCATGGGTGCATTCAAATGCTAGTAGAAGTTTAGAAATGCATCAAAAGCTTACCTGTAAAAAAGAAAGAAAGAAAAATTAGATACAGAAACCAGTTTTAACAATAATTAGCAACATTACAAAAAATATGCAGCCTACAACATGTCAATGCCATATTATAAAACAATTACAAATTTAAAAGTAACATTGTCCATGGAATAATAAACATTCTTTAATAACAATCTCTGACTTTAATTTTTAAAAATGTAATAATGCGTCGTTCGAAGAATTTTCGCTGAATTAAAGTGCGCTTTGGACATTAGTTTTGTTATTCGGCGGTACATCCTCTTTGCACACCTTTCGGGGACACTTAGTTATATTTTGTTTAGGTAGGTGTACAGTATTTTCCCTAAACCGACTGCATATTGTTTATAAGTACGCCGGGAGACCAACGGTCGGGGATCAGCTATAACACATAACAAACTTCAAATTCGAAGTAATATGAGTATTGTGCCAGATAGAGGGTACACTTTTACATATAACTGCATACTTAATTCAAATTCTGATATTTCGGAGATGTATGATTAATCAATTGGACGATCGATACATCAAAGCTCCATAGGTCACGATGGAAGAGATGTTGCAAGCTAAAAAAGCTAAACATAGACAAAAAGCATCATAAACTTGATAACTCTAGGTCTCACCGTTTGAGAGCTTTTGCGGCTTGAAATAATATAAGAAAGACAGATGTTATTTATTTATTTATTTATTTACGCCCTTTTTCGGGGCTTTTACATATACAATTTAAAAATTACACTTGAATAAATAAAATATAAATACTATATATTTCTTTTACCAATAAATATAAAAGGTACATATTTCTTTTACTAAGAAATATACAGTATTTATTTTACATAACTGAACTGCCTCAGTAACAGCATTTTGTATTTGTCTAAAGATAAATTGAAGATGTCCACAGACTTGGTAAAATTATTTCCCTCCATTAATATTCTGGGCAAAGAGGAATACATATGGTAGTTAGTTCCAGAATTTCTGCACTGAAATAAATCCTGACTTCTAGTATTACGTAGAGGAATCCGGAAGCTTATTAATTCAAGCAATAATGGACTATCAACCAAATCATTTAGAATTTTATAAAGAAATACCAAGTCTGTGAAAATTCTTCTGTCTGACAATTTGAGCATATTCATATCATTTAAAATAGTGTTGTAGTTTAACATAATTGCTGGAATACCCATTTTAAAATTTAGAAAACGTAAGAATTTATTTTGTATTCTTTCAACAGCTTGTACATGTGTATTATAATATGGGTTCCAGACGGGAGAATTGTACTCAAGTTGACTTCTAACAAATGCAAAATATAACAGTTTAATACACTTTATATTTTTAAAATTTCTAGTTAGCCTAGTTATAAATCCCAACATTTTTAAGCCCTTATTAGAAATTTCTGTTATGTGGTTAACAAATGAAAGATTTGATTGAAAAGTGATGCCTAAGTCTTTAATTTGTGTTAATGTCTCAAGAGTATTGTTATCAATGTTGTAATTAAAGATCACTGGATTTTTTATTCGAGAAAATCTAACTACTTGACATTTTGAGATATTTAAGTAGAGTCTGTTTTCATTACACCAAATCAACAATTTGTTGATATTATCTTGAAGAATGTTGCAATGGTAAATATTTTTAATAATTCTAAACATTTTGAGATCATCAGCAAAAAGTAAGAAAAATACATCATGAAATACTTTTGTTAGATCATTTATAAACAAGATAAATAAGACTGGGCCAAGGTGTGAACCCTGTGGAACTCCACTTGTTGCATAAATTTTTTCGGACAAAGAGGATTTTATTCTAACAATTTGTTGTCTTTTAGTAAGATAGCTTTCAATCCAGGTTAATAAATTGCCACGTATACCAAGTTTTTCTAATTTCCAAATGAGAATTTCATGGGAAACTGAATCAAATGCTTTACTAAAATCAGTATAGACAGAGTCTACTTGTAGTTTTTCTTTAAAAGCATTAGTTATAAAATTTTCATAAATAATCAAGTTAGAAAGAGTACTTCTACCCGGCATAAATCCAAACTGGTAAGGTGATATTACAGGTTTTATATGTGTAAAAAGTTTGTCAAGTATTAGGCTTTCAAAGAGTTTCGGTATGGTGGATTGAATGCATATTGGTCTGTAATTACAAATATCACTTTTATCGCCCTTTTTGAAAATTGGAGTCAAATAACTAATTTTCCACTTATCGGGAAAAATTCCACTAGATAAAGACAAATTAAAAAGTTTGGTTAATGGAAGAGCAATTACTTTGATACATTCTTTAATAAATATTGTAGGGATGCGATTATGCTATAGTTAAGATTTATTAATTAACTTGTCACTATTCCTTACGATAATTGTTATTGAAGTTTGAGAGAGCCCACATGTATGCTTAGAAAAAGATTTATTTCAATGAAGTTTGCACAGCGGGAATCGAACCCGCATCCCACCCATTCAAACAGAAATGCTTATACCACTATGCTAAGAAGACTTCTGTCCTATTACAAGCATTAAATGAATTAAATGAATTATGTCCGGATGTTGTTTTAACGGTTACGTTATAATTGTTTTAAGGTCAAGCCGCTAACGCCATTAAAACAACACTGGAAGAAAAATCTCTCTATTGATTGTATCTAGATGTTTAATGATGCTGGGCGGTTCTGGTCCAGCCACTGAGAGCTCCGTTGTAACCTCTCCCCCTTTCACATTAACAAGGTGCAAAACAGAGAGAGACTACAACTGATCTTCCAGCGTTATGTACGCCTTAAAATTGGCACACAGGTAAGGCGCGTGCTCACTTCATCCACAAAGCTTTTAATAAAGGAAAACATACGATATCATGTTCAAGGTAAAATGGTACCGTACTACAGAAAAACTTGGCGTGAAGATATACGAGTAAACTTAAACCTTTCGATTTGGTTGTGCCAATAGGCGACTTGGATTTCATAACGACTTGGAAAAAATCGTGTGGATAGATTTTTTTACTAAGATTGCGAAAATGTTAGTAAAAATTTTTAGAAATGAAGAGTTTTTTTTATTTTTAAATAAATAAATCCATTATTTGAGCTCGTGACGTCACTACATGAAAATGTCCCGTCTCCGATTATGTTCCCTTAATTTTATAAAATTCCACACTGAATAACTTATTTTTTATATGGCAACACTTTGATTTCCGGCGAATTTTTGAATTTGCGTTTAACATTCACTAGATTTATTGTTTGTTCTATGCGAACTTATCCTTTGATTTGATTTTTTTGATAAAGATGGCGGTGTTTTTACAGATGTTACGAAGAGAACCCCGTAAAATTTATTGCTCTTCGTGTGGAAAACGTTCTTTTTTATAAATGATTTTCGCCTATGTAATTATCGTTTTTTCGCACCCGTAAAATTATGTCCTGTCTTTCCGATTTATAAAAAATGGTCTGATTTTTCGGATTGAAATTTTCAAAAAATCGCCAGGGTTTCAAAAACACGATTAAAAAAAATACAGAATGTCTTAGAATATTTGCCTCTAACGGATTTTTTTTTTAAAATGTGATGCAAGTGGCCTATTATAACAAACTCTAAGGTAAAACTAGTATGAAATGCTTGAAACTTGAATCCAAGCACAGGTTAAAAGGGTTTTAGGCTACTAAAGACTTAGCGCAAAGGTATGACAGAATGCTTTAGCATTTTGCTGAGGTTGTTCAAAACGAAAGTCCAGATACAAGTACAGTGCCAATATTAAGAAGGTACATACTTATTTAAGAGGTGCTTGCAATGAGTGTAATATTAAGATTGAATCTTTTTGCGAAGTTGCTCACAATACAATCCCAGGTAAATCAAGTATTAAAATCTTGCTTCTTGATTTCCAGTCCAGATTAAGAAGTCGTACAGGGTGTTAAGGCTAAGAAGGTGGTTTGAAAGGGAGATATGTAAATACGAATGTTAGAGGGAGCGCGCTAATATTAAACCGATAATAATTAGGCGAATATTGTGAAAATATTTTATAAAACACGGTTCTCTTAAAAAAGATTAAATATCTCGAGGCAAATGTCTTAAGTAGCAATACACTGTATTTTTTTCATACCCATAACACGTTAAATAGCAGAACCAATGTGTTTTTATTAATTTTAGAAGCTTGCTTTGCGATTTTTTTCTAACGAGGGAATTTTATATTATTATTGTTTCGACTCGGCAAATGTATAGATATTATCTTCGAAAATAACATATATTTTTTAAGATCTTAAAAATATAAATTATATAAGGAAAATATGTTATAAATTGGAATAAATTCAGAATGCCGGGTCTTAAGGGACGTTCTTGACTTACTTTAACTGGTGATTCTTGACATTATTTGGAGTAAAAAATGTTAATGAAAACTTGGTTAGATAAAAACATAAAAACATCCGTAGGTATTGGACATTTAAGGGCGGGGAGAGGGGTTGGTCGGTTACTCGACTGAGTGACCAGTGGAAGATTTTTTTGTTTGTTTAATTTGAAGAAAAAAAATAATCAAAAAAGTCACCGGTGATCAAATTTTCACTTACATTTTTTACGTCAAATAATATCAGGAATCACTGGTAAAAGAAAGTCAAGTACCTACGTCCCTTAACACCCTGTACAGTTATTTTAGATTTGCGTGTATGTTAGGATTATATTGCAAGGTTTGTATCTTTTTGCGAAGTTGCTGTATTTTAGCGTGGATGGTTTCAAAGAGGTTGCAATTCTTGGTCAGCATTGTACAAGAACATTGAAAGCCTCGGGCGTCATAACCCGGCTTGGTTAGTGTCTAGGGTTGGCGACCTGATCTGGATTGGTAGGGTTGCCCTTACCCTCATAAAGTTAATCAAACCTAACCTGACTTATACATCATCAAAATTCATTTTCACCTGAGATAATGGTGCCTAAAACGCAGGGGTGCGAAAAGTTAAAAGGCTCTGTGATCGATCACTTAACACATTCCGTACCAAAACCGTAAAGGGTGTGAAATTTTTTGTTAACTTTTTTTTATAACAGGTAACTTTTTTACAAAAAATCTGATAAAGGCAATTTTTTACCTTCTAATGGAGAGACAAATACCATGATACTAGAAAAATGACGTATCGTTAACATGATTCAGTGTAACTAACTCGCTTATAGAAAGAAAAAATATGATTGAAAAAGAAAATAACATTAATAATCTAAACGAAAATATGAAAGAGAACAAGACACAGAAAAATAAAAAGATAACGGTGGCATTTTTTTATTCTGTGTCTTGTTCTCTTTCATATTTTCGTTTAGATTATTAGTGTTATCTTCTTATTCAATGATATATTACACTGATGGGAATAACCTCCAAAAGTTATAAAAAGATAGTTTTTTCTAATAAAAATTGAATTATGTTATTGTTCAGATATGGTTACTCGATCAATATTATTTTTGAATCTTATAAAATTAATTATAATTAAATCCAGTAAGAATAATAACAGTTTTTTTTTACCTTCGTACCTTAAAAGTAGGTACCTACCCCATTTTTCGTAACTTTCTTTTAAATGAGTCCAATTACTATTATATCATCTAACGTTTTACCCTATAACCAACACCCCTGCCATAGGTTACCTCAAAAATGGTTCGCTACGTTTGGTGACTTAGCAGGGGTGCCCGGGTTCATGGGGTGAGATTTATCTAGGTCGGCGAATGAATTTGCCCACCTTATGAGAGACTGGTTGAGGGACCCCTCCAGCCGGAATCTCTCGAATAATCGCCTTGCACCGCTTTGGGAGGGATGGATTCACACGTCCGTCACTCCTGGATACATTGACCCTCAGATTCTTACCCACCCCTCACACCTTTTTCTTCCCAAAACTTGCTCTTCTTCCTTTCCCTAAGAAGACCCTCCACACAGCATCCCCTAAGATGACATAGGTCCTAAGGGGATTTTCTTCGAAATTTTTAATCTGTGCTTGTAAAGTACTGATACTTTCTTTTAAATTAATATTTTGCTTTATTCCCTAATTTTAAATCATGAAGTGAGTTACTGTAAGGGGGGTAGTGTTATGAAAAGTGTAGCAGGTTGCATCCACCGGAGATGATGTGATCCGACCCGACCCGACCCGACCCGCTACGACCCGATGTCCGTTATTACTAAAATGCATTTTGGTTATACTACAGCTTAAGATTATTTCCAAGCCTCGCAACCTGCGATAAATAAAGCTTAAACCTTTAGTATGGTTGGTTGTTTCCATTGTTTAACCCACGCAAGGCGTAGGACTGACAATGGCCTTAGCATAAGCCTTCGAATGCGGGTCGGGCGTGGAAATCGAGACATTGTTATTTTAAATATAAACCTACTCGGAGCCAATAAACGGATTCCACGGATTATACTTAACGTGATGACAAATGAGTTTGTACTCTTACATACGTAAAAGATTTTCATGTGGTATGTACCTTACAATATATGTACATTCAATGGCTTTATCTCCATAAATCATCACAACATTGAGAAAACTGAAATTGAATGTTTGCAAACCTTGGACAAATAGATTTTTTGAACGATTCGCTACTTTTTTGACTTAGAGAGGTGCTCGGATTCACGGGGTGAGGTGTGTCTAGGCATTGGCGGCGGATGCGTCTGGCGGATCGAGATAAGACTGGTTAAGGGAGATCTTTTGGCCTCTCCAGCCGGACTCTCTCAACTCTTAATCTGTCACCTTGCACTGCAGTTTAAGGAATGGATTCTTAAACACTTTTCTGGACACAATGGCCCCAGAACTTCTTCTCCTTCCTTTCTTTAACTTTAAAACCTCCTTACCTTTTGCCCTCCTCACAGCATCCCCTAAGATTATAGAGGCCCTGAGGGATTTTTTTTCCTTAAAGCCTCCTGTTTAGAGTTAATGTAAAAAAATGATGGTGAGAAATAATAAAAAAATCTGACTTTGCCTTGATAATTTCAAGTTTTCCTGTTTTTCACTTCATTTTCCAACAAACGCTCACATTTTGAAGCATTTATAATTTAATCATTGAAACTACCTAATAAATAAACTAGTTTAAAAAATATTCAGATAAAAATTGGAGGAAACTCAGGAGTTAAACGCTGCATTTTGTATAAGGCCAATTACCGAAAATATTTATAGGCTTGTTCATAGTATTGAAATCAACGTATCGACTTAGAAGTGTCGGGCGTTGGCAAGTGAGGAAATAAATAATAATATCCCCTATCTGCTATTAAGCCAATGGAATATTGAACAAAATTACACCGACACGGGATAGATTTGAATCTGTGGCCTAAACGTGGTAAGAGAGACAAAGTTTAGAGAATACGGCAATGGTGAGTCTCTAATGTAAAGTAAAACACTAAAATATGGGGTTTTATGCCGTAGTGGAAGCACACGGTGCTGGTCCAGTGCCTGGTCCTGGAGTATGGAACTGTGGAGCGATGGGATTATGCTCGAAGTTGGAGCCTCGAGTATTTGAAAATAGGTTTATGCTAGAAGTTAGAGCAGGGAGTATTTGAAAATGGGTTTATGCCAGAAGTTGGAGCATGTAGCACCGATTTGAAAATAGGTTGATGCCAGAAATTAGAGCAAGAAGTAGTTAAACATGGGTTTATGCCAGAAGTTGGGGTATGGAAGTATGGAGTATATGAAAATGAGTTTATGCCAGAAGTTGGAGGGCCTGTTATTTGAAAATAGGTTTATGCTAGAAGTTGCAGCATGCAGTAAGTGAAAATGAGTTTACGCCGGAAGTTGGAGCTTGGTGAAAATGGGTTTATGTCAGAAGTTGGAGCGTGATTTGAAAATTGGTTTGTGCCAGGAGTTGGAACATGGAGTACCTATTTGAAAATAGGTTTATGCCAGAAGTTAGAGCATTGAGTAAATGAAAATGAGTTTATGCCTGAAGTTGAAGCATGAAGTACCTAGTTGAAAATGGGTTTATGCGAAAAATTGAAGAATAGAGTATTTGAAAATGAGTTCATGTCAGAAGTTAGAGTACGGAGTAGGATTTATAGGAATAGGGTTTATACCAGAAGAGGGAGCATGGAATATTTGAAAATGGATTAATGACAGTAGTTGGAAGTTCGGCGGAGTTGGTTGGGGTTGTGGAATTAGAAGGCAACAATGTGTTTATGCCCGGATCTGGAGGAGATATGTATTTAAATGTTGAAAAAAATCGTCAGCTCCAAATGCCATGATTGCAAATTGCAAATCGGTGCGAAACAATTGATGCTACAAAAAGTTCATAACATACAAACATTACACTTGACATTGTGCAAAAATATTTAAAGCACTTTTATTTCTGGTTGTACCTGCATCCTTTAAAGATACACCATCTAAGCGTGCGCCAGTTCCTTCCTCCAGGCCATATCGGACAATACGTTTGGTCCGCGTGCTCAAACCGGAAAGCTAATAGAAATGCTGGAAAAACTGAAAAAAAATTTGTTTCAATGTCCCAAACACACTTCAAAACACCTGAATGGATTGCACCTTTTTATAAATGTTCCAACATTACATACCAGAAGTGACATTGCAAAGACTCGCTCATATGCAACAAGCGCTCCGACAATGTGAAAATACAATAATAATTCTTGAAGCTCAACCGGAACAAATCAAGAAATTGAAGAAGTAAAAGCTGCATCAATTTATAAAAGGGTTAGAGTAACCTTTTATGTTTGAGAAATCTTTGAAGAAATTATTGGACTTTTCAAGGTTGTGCTGGTTTTATTAGACGTTTTTCCTGAGGTTTTGAGAGATTTGTGTGGTGTGCTGCAAGATCAGGTAGGAACATTTACCACAAAGCCATAACAAGCCGCCAACGCACTGCTGAGCCTCTTCTTGTGACTCTGAGTGCACGCGACAGCCAACACATCTGTGTCTCTTATCATATTATGAACGATTTTTAACCTCAAACCCTCTTTGGTCGTGTGGCAAACGTTTCAAATTTGGAATGAGATTGTTGTTGCCATTCCATAAAAAAAATAGTAAAAATACTTTTACATTTGAAGAAGGAACTTATTTCAGTGCCTACATAAATGTTGATTGAAATTGACAATTCAAATAATGGACTGCCCCAAAAACATTGTGGAAAGGAAAGACAAGATAAATTAAAATGCGCCCTAGTAGGATTATGGCACCCTGGTCATAAAATATGTGTGTCGAAAGGAAATGAGAATATAAAGAGAAGGGGGACGGTTGGGAAGCTCATGTTATTAAATAGACTATATAATATAGTTACTAAACATAGCGTTAAAAGATGGGAATTTGATTCAAAGATCAAGAAATGGTGTCCCAGATAACCGAAGTAAATCAGTTTTTGTTTCTTTATTTGGTTTCTGTTCTTTTGGCTTTGTCCCAAATAACCGCTGTCCCTATAAACCTGTGTACCAATTAAGCGTAATCGAAAGCATTTCCCCCCCAGTAATAAATATGCGAAACCTACAAATTTTAATAATTAATTCATCACTTCACTCGTAATCTGAATCTGACAAGCCAATAAATTCCGGTGTGTTGGTTTTTGACTGATCTTAAGTAACCATTAATAATTCGCCATCCAAGCGTCATAAAACGCCACCTTTTCCCGCTCACTGATTTCACACACCCTTCGAACCCTCAACAAAAGGTAAATCAACCAAAAAAAACAGCAGGTATATTTACCCTCCTAATAAAAAGCACCCTAACCACGAGACTTTTTACAAATCTGCGAGATTTGGGTGAATAAAATATGTTAAAAGATATTTGATTGCGTGTCTGAATATCAAAGTAACAATGCTTCTATTGCAAAAAAATTCAAATAAACAAATGGTTACATGTTACAGTTCAGAATAAAAAAATATTGAAACTCGTTTCCAATACAGGAGTGAGCTATTCATCAGTAGGGTATAACGACCTACCTCCAATTAATATGATATCGAGATGATATGAAACAGGTGTTCACAATGGCCGCGGATGATGGACGGATTGGCAAAAGATGATTGGATTTATTTTGCTTTGCACTATTAAAATAGCAATCTAAAAGTCAAAATAATGTTCAGATCTTTCTTTTGGCTTTTTAATTTATACACAATATAAATTTTAAGCTCTAATAGCTTATAGCGCAGATATAATAACATATGACTAATAACTTAAAGTATTGTGAAATTTGTGAAAAATTATAATTTTTTTGTTTGTTTTAATGTTGGTCCTAAGTAGAGGCCCTGAGGGAAGCCGAAATTTGATAATTTTTGGGTATTCTGCGAGAGCTGAAGAAAAAGGGTTAAACAGGGTCATGGGGAAACTCTAATTGTATGTGTAGGAAGTTGTGCGTTTAACGTTGGTACTAAATTGGAGCCTTGAGGGAAGCCCAGGATATTCTGTGAGGAGAGCTAAAAGAAAGGGGTTAAATAAGGTCATGAGGAAACTCATACTGTACCTATGTGTAGGAAGAAACACAAGCGCTGTAAAATTGTTAGAGAGATGAGCTTTTGAGATGACAAATGACGACAGTGTTCAAGTATGCTCAGTGTTTTCAGAGCATCTTCATTTTTAATGTATATACTAGAAATAGAAATATAAATCTCATTTCACTCATACAATTCAAGGAATAATTGAGTGAGTATGGTCCTATCCTATGTGCCATTATGTATATGGCAACATCGTGTTTCATAGCATTCGTGTTATATATTACTTCCCCTAGGAACCAATTATAGCCATAGATAAATCATTCTGAATAGATAAATAATAATTGCACCAAGTCCTTGTTCACAGGTGCAACGAAGCAGGTGCAGAAAATGACTACGGACTTAAACATTCATTATTTATTAAGATTCCGTGAACTAATGGTAATAAAACCCTTTGGGTGTCAAACACGTAATTAAAGCGATCCTGTCAACGAAAACATATTTTATTCACTGGATACGCTTTTAAGGTAAAAAAATCATTCAACGTTTAATCCATATCTTAGATATGATTTTTATGCAGTCGCAATCAATCGACATTATAATGTCAATTTTCCAATTTTGATAAATTAAACACTTAAAACGGTAACACTTTATTCAAACGCTGAGAAAAAACCTACTAAAGTACCTACCTAAAGTTCATTGCATTCTTGCAAAACATTACAATATCCATGCAAAACCATACATAATTTTTATAAAGCGAATTTCTATAGGTACGTGATAAATTTACGCTTACAGCATACATCATACATCAATATAAAAAAAAATTCCAACCATTAAACAGAGTTTTAGTTACACATTGAATAAAACTGCACATTTTCTATTTCAAATTATTACAAATAAAAAAAATCTTCGAATAGTCGGGAAACACGCCAAACACGCGCCCATTATTTATTTGTACACGGTTGACATTAGTCACTTGAGAACGGGTCGTTTCTACGACTCGTTCTTGAGTTCAACAGCTCGGCTGCGTAATGATTTGCCGGTTTCTCGCCGGCCGATTTCTCTTCAAGACCCATGTTCAATCCTTCCTCTCCTCAAAAAGACCCTCCTTCCAAGATGACATAGGCCCTGAGGGATTTTTTTCCTCAGGGCCACCTGTGTGGAGTTAATGTAAAAAAAAACTTTAACTGTGCTGCGAAAGACCTGGCAACATTGCATTTTGGTACACTGGCGCATGCGCCCAGTTTTTCCCGTCAAAATGACAGTTTGGTCTGTGATGTGTGATTCAAATCATGTTTTTGTTCATAATTTCTAATCTAATGAAAAAATTTTATTCACTTAGTATAATTCAGTATATTTACTATTATTTGTATTATTTTTATGTAAGTTTCCTTATTAGCAAGGTTTTCACATAATTGTATAAAATATATTAAAATATTGAGTAACATTTCCTTTGGAAAGAACCTACATTCAAGTAAAAAGCATAATATCTCTATTCGGTATAATCGACAATGTAATGACAACTTTCTAAGGTTCATAGCCGAAAGGAACGTTTTATTCAAACATTGAGCGTTGCATTGCAACAAAGCAAAAACCATAGATATTTTTTATCCAGCCGCAGTAGAATCGACATTAAAATGATTAGATTAGTATTGCAATAAGTGCAGCAGTTGGTCGGTTGGTTTGACGAGGGTTAGAATAGCATCTCGCGGACTCGTATCATGTCCTAAAGCGGAGACTCGGCGGCGTCCAATGAGGCTACCGGTCCTTATAGGAAGTTATTTTCCTCCTTGTAACATTCCTTATAAGATGAAAAACGGGTGCAAACAAAGCTGTGCGCACTACCCGAGCTCGGTGCAAACAGATATTAGGTTTAAAAAGAAATATTTATTAAATAACTAGCTTTTACCCACGGCTTCGCTCGCATAGTATTAGTGGGAAATTACTGGCATAATTATTGGCATAATTGTTATTATTCTTGCTATTTTGTCTAATAGAAAATAATTATTGTTTAATAGAAAATTTCAAAATTTGAGAATGACATTTCGCAAATAAAAATTCTATTTTAGAAAATATTTAAATTATAGAAATAGAAATTTATTTTAAGTACCTACTACCTTTATTAGTATTTTATTCATATTTGAATCCAGAGTAACCTAAAAAAATAAGAAAATGACAGTCCACTTCAAACGCTATCTTTATAGCAACGTTATGCTTTTTGTTCGGGGAATAAACATTTTTAGAGATATGTAGATATTAACTACGACGCCAAAAAAATACTCTTTTAATCACAACAAAGCACTCTTTTAAAGCAAAATTAAAAAAAAAAAAAAAACATTGTTTCCAAGGTAACAATTTGTTTGGCGTTTGCAATAACTCGATTTTGTTAGGGACAGAAAACGTATGATACATAAATTCATAACGCCACAGCTCATTCATAACGCCAGAGCTTACAGTGCTTACAGGTGCAGACTCATGGAAAATCACAAAAAATGTAGCACCGCTTATGAAATGGGTAGTCATTCAAAGGTGGGCGGACAACTCAATATGCAACTTCCTCACTCCTTTGAAAAATCATTGAAAGTGATAAAAAAAAACCAACTTGGTTAAATAGGTAACGTTAGGTTAGTTTATGGGCTATTTAAAGAAAACACTTTTAATGACTTGACTGACTAGTGTTCAAATGCCACTTTGTTGATTTGTCATGTAACCCCATTCAATGAATATGTTTATGAACGGGCAGCTAAAGTATGTCCACCGGACCTAGTAAGACTAGAAAAACCACGTGCGTTGTCTCAATAACGCAAACATCTGTCAAGCATTTGAACAGAAGAATTACGCAATTCGAATAAAATAATTTTGGTACCTAATTATTTATTGCTTGTCTGATACGATAACTAGTTCAAATTTTTAAATAAAAGTTCATCGAATTTGAACAATGTTATGAATTAAGTAGGAATTATATATTTCACATTACTAGCCAACTCACACATGCACTAACAACCGAAATTAATATGGTGTAATTAAGCTGCCTCTACCCGAATTTCTACCGATTTCTTACATATCTCATTTAAACACGTTATGTTTTAAAGCTCTTAAAAAAATATATGTTATTCTTGAAGATAATATCTAGACATTCCCGCACCGAAACTCTAATTATATAAAATTCCCTCGATAGAAAAAAATCGCAAAGTATGCTCCAAAAATTATTATAAACACGTTTGTTTCAGGTATTTTACAAGTTATATGTATGAAAAAATTCACAGTGTTTCTTTCAATGCTGTTTAAGACAACCCCCGCGAGAGTTTTGCTCTATTTTAAACGAGTCGTGTGTTATTAAACAACCATTTTTATTGTATATCAGTTGCGTAAAATTTAAAACACGTTTATTAGCATGGCCCTACACTAAAATATTGTCAGTTAATAGAACACACGAAGAAATTCACTACTATTTATGTACAGACCTTTACAGACGTCTCTAAAAATACCCTCGCCAAATACGATAATAATAAAATAAGAACAGAAAAAGTTAAAAACAATCTAACTCGAACTTATAACAGGTAAATACTATCCACTAATAAATAGTAGGTATCAAGATGACACGATGCACCCCCCCCCCCCCCCCCCCGTTCACATAAAGGTACCTATAAAATATCGTGGCTCAACGTATATCTATAGGATTAGGGTCAATAAATTATTATAAGATTTCAAATGTTAAAAATAATTCAAGTATAATTATACCTGCATACCCATCGATGACTTGCATGCTTAATCCTTTGATTAAATCAAAGGCTTAATCATTGATTATTATTTCATTGAGGTATTCAACACCAAATAAAGCCGTTGTTACTCGCAAATAATGTAGCTTTCGATTATTGAAAGAATTTTCAAATTCCATTCGATATTTATTGCGTGAAAGAGTAAGGACCATCCATACGAACTTTCGCATTTATAATATTAGTAAGACTAGTAAGATAAGATAAGATTAGTAAGATGTTAGTTCAGTAACGATGTTCACTTAAAATAGTAATAATATAAATCTAAAAATGTATGCCCTGGACAATTATGATATATAAATCCTAACGGTTTCCTCATTTAATTGTCTATTATTATGTGATTGTCCCAACTGCTTACAACAGTTCGGAGCCAAAGGGACTATGATATCCTCAAATGGGTGATTTTGTGAGGCTGAATGGGGTAGGGAAGGGAAGGAGATGTAGAAAAGGTGCAAAAAAGTTGCAAAGCACCTACATATATATTCATATATGACGGCCTCCGTGATTGATGGTTAAGGCTCTCGACTAGCAATCCGAAATAAATTTTGTTTGATTTATTTGTGTTATTTCACAATTATTAATTAATTAAAAATAATATATATATTATATTTACGGCACATTCCAGAGTGGAAGATACTGTCAGCATCGACCTGGTGTAAGACCAAAATTCAGAATTGAAATGTTGCTTGAATTGGCTTAAGCCGCGTTTTGTGATCATATCTGAATAGCCAGGTACTTCCCCACCTTCTTCTTCCCCATCTCCTTCCTTTCCCCACTTCCTTCAGCCTCACGACATACCATAATTGGGGATGTTGAGTGTATCTACCATAACACATATATTATCCTTCCCGTCCTCAAATTTCGGCAAATATGAATAGAAAAGATATAATAATCTCAACACAGGTATACCCTAGCGAGACAGGCATCGAATAATATAATGTAAACATCCCTTATATAGATCAATAAATAAATAAACAAATAATGTTAGATAATTTTTTTACAAATGTTTTTGTGAAATTTTTCGTAAGGGGAGCTGTAAAATAACCCTACGATGCGGTAAAATAAAAAAATGCAGCTAAAACATTGAGTAGATTTTTCATAAAAAAGGCGCTATACAAGTTATGCAATTATCATCACCAAACAGTATTAATAGGCTTACGACTGAACGGTTGAAATTTAAGAATCCGGCTAAGATTGCAATCTTGACGCCGTGCCTTACGCAAAACCGTTTTCGTACGTGGAGTTTGTTTACAAATTTACTTTTGCAATAGAACCGAGTTACAGCAATGCCAAAAGATGGCGCCACTTACGTTAAAAGCTTGATATTGTAATTACTAACATCTAAGATCAGAAGTCTGCTTCTTTTGAAAGTTGTAACTATAAAATTGATCGTTCGTAATAACCATACGACCTGCAAATAAACTTGTAACACAAAGGCTGAAAAATATTTATGGACATTACACCCACATTAGTGACACGAGGCATTTCAACTATTCGGAATTGACGACAAAAACTTGCCCGAAAAAACCACTTCAACGACACGATAGAAAACTAGCGTCAGTGCGGGCTATTTCCTAACAATAATCGTCTACCGGCGGAATGAAAATAAAGCAAAAAAAAATCCGAGATAAAGAACACGAAGTAACGCGAGACTAGCATTAGTTGCCAGCCTCGGTTTGTGGCTGGTGACTAAACTATACTGGTAAGTACTTAGAAGTGAGGTAAAAACGGGGTAAGAAGTTTAGTTAAAAAAAAAGAGAATTTACGACGATATTTAGGTGGTTTTCCTTGGTATTTGGAGTAGGTAATACGTATTTATGAAGGTGTCATTGGGAGAATGGAGGGACAGGTAAGGATTGATAGATGGAAGAAGAAAAGAATATAACGTAGATGGGAAGAGATGGTGCCCCGAAATTATAATTATGTTAAAATATTAATTTTTTTGTGCACTATTTGCAAATTTCAAGCCCAAAATCGACATCAAAAATACCTTTAATAATAACTTGATATGGAAATCAAACGAATTTATTTAGTATTGTATTTTTGTACTTATACGCTGGTATATAGACAAGTAGTTTTATCCTTGATGCATTTGAATGAAAATATGTTATATAATTTTATTTTTCGGCAGCACATCCTCTTTTCACACCCCTTTGGATATACTTACTTATATTTGTGTAAGTAGGTATGACGTATTTTTTTGTATCTATTTAGAATTTTGTTATGTTTTAAAAGGTAGCAGCCAAAAATATGGGATAAATTAGTCGAAAACAATATTGTTCATTCTGAATTTGAAATATGAAATCACCTTAAGGGCGCTGTACAAACTTATAATATATTTCTACTTCTTACTTCTAACTACAAATTAGACAAACCATTATAAGAAATTATAGCTAAAAATTGCATCCACCGGTTCATCGATGACCGGATACGAAACTATAATACTCGTATGTACAATGATTTAACCAATGAACGCGATGCTGCGTAAAAATTTACTCTACATGCAGAAAATATACAGGACCATACTTACCTGGAAGGTGACTTGAGATTAACCCTGGTTGTTTTTATTTATATGTGTCCTTTTCTTTCGTTATAATTTTTTTTCGATTTATTAGTATTCTATTTCTTCTTTTTTATTATCTTCTTTTCCAAAGATAGGCGGCTTGTTCATTGCATAAAATCAGAGCACCCCTCATTTAAGTGTAACATTGAATCTATGTACAGGTAGGTACCAGGGGACCAGGTGCAACAGAGGGTAATAGGAGTCATTCACGTACCCACTTTACTAGTACCCAAGTTACTAGGCTATATTCTACTACACATCGGGCAGGTGCAGACTAGAGGTGGGTTGTAGTTGCGATTACCGACTTGATACTTAATATACCTTATACTTGTGCATATTATACTACGGAGGAATTTAATCCAGGGCTTGGCAGTGATTATAAACCCGGGAATAACAAGTCTATTCATTAAGCTGTTGAGACAAAAATGCAATATACGTACATAGGTAAATATAAATGCTTTGAAAAGTTGATATCTTCATCAAAAATACTAATTTCAGTCGTGTGATTGTAACTCTGGTTTAATGAACTCGGATTTGTTTCAAATTTAAGTGTCTTTTTCAAAATTGTAACTCATAACTAACTAACTAATCACGCCGTTTCCCAGCAGGGGTGGGCAGAGAGGACGGACCGCCAAACAACTCGGTCTTGGCACACACCCTTTGCCTCGTTTACATTCATACATCGTCTCATACATGCTATTCTATTATTCTTATTTCCTGTATTTTATCTTAACTTTTATCTTAAGTATAATGCTGTAATCATAACACAACAACAATAATGTGTACAATAAATTTATGATTTATGTATAGGTCACATGTAAAATAACAATCGCTTTGATTTGAATAATCGTTCAAAAAACATTATTCATCAAGAATACAATTTTTATCTGAAGGTTCTTTTAATCATATGTCAAGGGTGTTCTAGGCCATCGTTAAAATTTTTATAGAGACAGGAAAGGTGAAATTATATATTAATTTTATTTAAATGGGAAAAATTCTAAATTACATCGAAGATTGGAGTCCTGTCCCCCGGAGTCTTGGAGGGGCGGAATTTTTAGATAACGCTTGATAGAAGAGAATATTGTTTGGAAACGGGCAACCAAAAAACAAGTAATCTAATTTCTAGACCACAGATTTTAGTTTAAAGTTATCATTTCATGTTTTCATGAAATTTCGCTGTTACTTACATAAATACGAAAAGTGTTTTTTTTTTAAATTAAATGAGCAGCGCCTTCCTAACAATGATTGTTTGTTAAAATTGAATTCTGTAATCCCGGGATTGTTACTTCATCCCGGGATTGCAATCCCTATTTACATGCAATCAGTACCAAGGATATTGCAGAAGATACGATCAAAACACAATAAATAAAATGCGGTTTTAAACTCAACTAAAGTGGATAGGTTTTACGATATTTCTCGTAATAATTGACTTAGGCTGTTTAATTTAAAACAGGATTAAAAGTTTATATGGACTTTT
Organism: Limnephilus lunatus; assembly: GCA_917563855.2. Classification (NCBI taxonomy): domain Eukaryota; kingdom Metazoa; phylum Arthropoda; class Insecta; order Trichoptera; family Limnephilidae; genus Limnephilus; species Limnephilus lunatus. The sequence continues at coordinate 51,234,247 of OU830599.1, forward strand.
CATATTAAAAATAAACAAAACTTTAATAGAAACTATCTTATCTACACAAAAAATGCATAGTATATTTTTTTAATGCGGAGCTTTAACTGCTAGTTATGTATAACTGTGGGTTTTTAACTGTGGGTTTTTATACTCTGCGGGTTTTTAACTGCTAGTTATGTATAATTGTAATAATCATACCATTTAAATAAATGAATAAAAATAATATATTTCGCACTAAAATATACGGTCGAAGCAAAAGCCCGCGTCTTGCCCATGCGTTAAAATATTTTGTATGCGCGTCGAATTAACGTGAAAAATAACGAATCGATTTTTCTTATAACTGTTGAAAGCAGTGCAATCTGTTGATCGCAGAATTCATGTCATTTATTCATCGATTTTTGACCATCTGCTGCAGCATTGATAAGGTATTCATTGACCAAACAAGTGATTATTCTTCACCGTTCAATCTGCAGGTTTGAGTGCAACAATAGCACCTTCCAAGGGAAGCTGTGCTGGGTCCATTCAACCTCAAATTCTGTAGAGATTCCCCTATATATTATTGAAGAATACAAAAGATTCGCTGCCCTACTTAAAAAAAAATACAATACGAAATAAATGCGCGTGAGGTCTCAATTTATTCTTGTTAAAACAGATTCAAAAGTACAGTACTACAGGTTGGTTTTATCTATATTGTGAGGTTAGTGGTTGGTGGGTTGGAAAAAGGCAATGAAATGCATATATTCATTTTGTAATAACTGTTTATTATAAAGTATTATAAACCAAAGGGAGGGCAGGTTGTAAATGCCTTTTAAAATGAACTGTTTGTTACCAGAAAATAGTTAATTTATTTGTTCCTAGGTAACCTAGAACTATCAGATTATACGAAGTTGACTGATACATTTTACCTTACTAAGGGTCAGTAAGGAATCGACATAATCCTGGTGAAGTGTAAATTTCTTCGAAACCACTAAGTCTTGAACTTAACAAATTAACTAACTAACCATCACGCCGTTTCTCCGCAGTGTAGGCAGAGAGGACGGACCGCCAAACAATTCGGTCTTGACATACACTCTTTGCCTTATTCATATGCATACATAATCTTCAATTATTCTGACTCTTGACATGGGCCGACTCAAGTATCTGATTCACTTGATCGTGCCATGTCTTCCTCGGGCGTCTCCGACTTATATTTTACCATTCATATTTGCGTCATATATTATATTCTCCTTACACTCCTTCTTCGTTTATTCGCTCAACACGCCTAATCCATCTGAGGGTCCCTTTTTATTATTATTATTGGTTGGATAGGTATATATAAATATAACTACACTTTATATCTACAGTTTTATGTAATCTTATAGCATTACTTGCATATGCAATCGTTGTGCAAATACATAATTTTATTATTTATTTTACAACCCATAGCGCTCCATGCTCCATACATCCCGGGAGAGTCGTGCGCTGCCAATCACAGTAATCGATTCCGTGTCCAAAGCTACAAAGCACAGCACCAACCACTGTTGTAGCACCAACCGCTATTGTATAGCACCAACCTCTGCTGTATAGTCACCAGTCACCACTTCCTAGCGTCAATCTGCAGCAGGCTATAAGGCTACAGCTGGCCCAGTCGAAAGTATCAAAGGTCTGCAAAGGTCGGCAATAGAGCCAGCTTTGCATAACACTCATGACTCTTTGTTTCATGCGCTCCTGGAAGCAGGAACTATGTTTTGAATAGCACTCGTACAATCATGAACCGATTATTTTAAGATTTTAAATAAAGTCTTCAAATTACGGAACAATATAGTTTTGATTATATAAAATTTAAATAAATGTTAAAAACACGGGATCCATTTTTTGTAGTAGATATTTAAGGACTTTTTTTTGTTTGTCTGAAGAAAACTCTGTTTTAAAGCTTAAAAAACACTGTTAAATAAATATTATAATTAAAAAGGTTAATAAATAAGTACGAGCAGCATTGATCCCCTGTAGACCGGTGCATGTATGAAACTAAATGGACACGAACGAAACACCCGTTCACAGTTGACGTTGGCTTCAAGAGAACGGATCGTTTCTTCGACACGTTTTGTGTATGTGAAACGAGATATCGGCATGCTTTTACTTATTCTTCATTAATAAATTCCTTCCTATAACCCCTACATTAATCCGCCTCAGTGGCGATAGAATTCCCCGGTGCTTTGTTAAAATTAGACGCTTTCATTCATAAGATTTGAATCAAAACAATTTCTATCATTACAACAGATTTTCCAGAGATTCTTTTCAGAAAAATTTAAATGCCTATCTACGGGAAAATTTATGCCTGCATCCACATTACTTAGTTTTGCATAAATACTTCCACCTGCTTTTGTATGTGTGAGAAATACTTAAAGAAGACTCTACGATCCAATCAAAATATCATCAACATAAAATAATAATTATAAAACTACAATAAAAAATGAGTAGTTCAAACTAACACAATCCATAAAAAAATCACTGCATGTTTTACATTTACTGATGCATTTATCTGTTATTTTGTTTGGAGTCAGAGATCGTTATCATAACTAACGACTTTGACGCTGAAAAAACATGTAATTAAAGAAATAGAAAACGCCTTATACAACCTTCAGTTAATCAAATCTCGATCAGGAAAGAGCAAATCAAAGCACTGTAATTAAGAAACAGTTATCAATACAAATTAAATGCAAACAAGTGGCATTTTGTCCTAATCACTTTCGTTAGATTTTCCTCGATGATTATGCGAGCCTGGGAACCAACGGTGAAGTGTTCGCGCTCCTACCAGTATGTTTGTGTATGTATGAAGATATTTACGTCAGTTCCGGTCGCACGCAATACTCTGTCGAGAAAGAACATATCTAATGATAGCCGTAAGAGTTATTTGTAAGGTGAAAGCGAACGGTGCTAAATAGGGCTAATTCCGCAATAAAACAAGATAATAATATAACGTGTAATAGAAGAGTTTGTGTGACACGTTATTTGATTGTGAATGATGCAAGAGTGTGACAAAGTAATTGTTGTATAGCGTAATAATAAAAAAACGTTATTACATATTTTGGTTAAATAACTTATTTGAGAAGGAATAAATGAAGGCTGAGGTAATAACAAAACATAATAAAAATTTAGATAATGTTTACAGCGCCTTTTTGTATCATTTCTGAACAGGTAAGCGGGCTCCCTCATGGGTCCGCAAGGAATCGACATAAACCGATTATAGTAAGAAAGCGTGATAATCCAACATTTGTAGAACAGTCGACATTTGTCATATGAGAACGGGTCGTTCTACGACTCGGCCTAAAACACAACTGCAAAACAAATGGGCCTAAAAAAAAACTTATAAAAAATTGATATCTTGACAGACTATCCGCAGTTTTTTTATTACCGAACTGTGTAATTTATACTGTATTAAACAGCTCGTGAGCTGAGATTGGTAAAATGTTTTAAAAGACGTTTAAAAAACCAGTAAATTGCTGTTATTAAAAATTATCGTAAAATTGATTGATTTGTGGAATTTTTTAAAAGGCTCTAGTTACTTGTAAGTGACAATTTTGTGGCCTGAAATCATAATTGAGGTGTCGGAATGCAAACAATTATAAAATTTGCATACTACGGGATCAAAAACAAAACAAGTTCCACCATTAAAATACCTACTTAAGGGACATAATAAGTTGACTGAATTATAGTGAGTTACCAGTTTAAAAACAGGGCTTCTTATTAAAAAAAAACATTATCAGAATGCAGTGGCGGTTTTCTCTAAAGTGCATTTGTGCAATAAACTCCCATACAAAAAAAATACAACGAAACACGAGAAACTTGCTTTATAATTTTACCAAACTTTAAACAGTGCGCTATTCAAATTTTCTGCTAAAAATCCATCCATCTGAATGAATACTCACATAATCATTTCGAATCTCATAGGTGCGTTATGAATATCAGCACCTATGTAACCTTCCGTCATATTCCCTAAGTTCATACAAAACATATCAGCGACGCTAGAGCGGTAGACCTGCAGGCCTTGGGAACCTATTAGCTGCCTGAGTGCGTAGCATCTATGAAATAAGTAAAAAGCAAAATTTGTAATAGTATTTTGAAAGCATAAAGCATCAACGGATTTTTTTGTGAATATCGCATTTGAAGCTTTTCTTAACTGAAATGTTGCTTTTTTATGATTAAAAAAGGAGAGTTTCTTAAATAAGTTGTAATTTTCTATGAAAACGTATAATGAATCGCCGAATTGTATATTGTTGCTAGGTCGTTAATCTCTGGGACAGTGATGTGATGACATTCCTTTAGATCTAGGGAAAAATATATATTATAATGAGCAAAATGTCAAAATAGGATTTTTTCATATACCTGAGGGATTTTTTTCTCTCCCTTTTTAATCTCCGAATGAAGATTGAACTCCCAATGAGAGAGGCCACGAACCGCCACTGTCAGAATGAGGGGCTTCTGGGTGTTTTGAAAATATAAAATATGTTAGTTTATCAGGGGTTTGGGATGATCGGTGTACGCAAAAATTCTAAACGAAACCTTCCAAGTCTAGAAACGTTTTAATGAAGCCAAATTGTGAGGAACTTCAGAATAAAAACAGGGTTAAGCAATCGTTTGGATACACGTAATGCTTTAATGTGGAGGAATTTGATCAATGAGATTTTTATAAATAATTAGAAGAGAAACGACTTTACATCCGTTTTAAATTGACCAATTTGTTGTATTTTTATTGAAATACATACAAATATATTATTATTTATTTGAACGAAAGATTAATTAATTAATTTCTGGGTAGGTACTTAGGTCCAATCTTTATTACAATATAGAGGAATAGTGTCTGTGGCGGTGTGGCTTTGTTTTTTTTTTGTACAAATCTACAGTTTTATTCAAAGATTGATGAAAATTTTCACACTGGACCTTTAAAATAAGAGAAAGGTGACTATCTATATAAGATTTCGAAAAACAACCCTTCCCCCCTTTACCGTCTCTTAAAGCAGAATGTTGATACTTCTTTATGAAATTTTGCACATTTGATGCTTGTCTCTAAGTAAAGCTCGGGCTATGCCGGCGACTTCAGCTAGTACACTAGAATAATTGTGTATTTAATACGTAAGATTACCTACCCAATTTTTTAGAAACACAGAAAACTCAAGCTATTTCTAGTAACTTCTTGATTCAACTTTTTAAATGTATATTTTGATGTGTATAAATACCATCGCCTTCAACAATTATCATGCGAACTCTGGCGGGATAAAAAGGTAGTATCCAAAACGGCCACCATATTAAAACCGGAACCGGAACATAACAAACAAATTCACAAAAAGATGAAACATCAAAAGTTTGAGTTAAAACAAGACATCGCTAAGATCAATCAAAAAACCGTCATTCTGTCATCTGGCACTTACTAACAAAACCAAGTCTCTAATGCAAGGGCGTGAGACCTGTCTGTTGTACGTATCGAAAACCAATAAAGTTGGATAGGCATTCGCTTTGAAAGCTCACGGAACAATATAATAATATCTGCTTTGCATAGCGGCTCAGTTGATTATAAGGTAAGTGCCAAAGCTTTTAAGCAATCAATCTCCCTTTGTTCGTCGGATTGAAGTTCTAAGATGAAACAATCCAGCGACAGCGTCCAACTGGGATCATAAAACAATACGGTAGAGCCGGGTGATGGTACCTACCTACTTAACGTTTTAATGATAGGCTTTTAAGGTAAGGTGTTGGTGTAAGAATTCTGACGTATTCAACGGTAAAGTCAATCAGATTTTGATGTGTAAACATCTCGCTTTGAACACCGCCTAAAATTTTGTGTGCAAGAGTGAACTTAATGGTAACTTTTTTTTATTTATTTATTACATTAACTGTACACGGGAGGCCCTGAGGAAGACAGTTGTCCTCAGGGCCTCTCATCATCTTTGAGGATGCTGTGTGGAGGATTTTTTGTGGAAAGGAGTCTTGAAGAGACCCATGTTGTAGGACGGAGGAAATACAGAGGCCAGGCGCCAGCACACCGTTCCACAACGAGTCGTAGAAGGGACACGTCCACGTGTGACAAATGTTGGGCGCGCGTTTGGCGTGTTTCCCGACTATGCACCGGTGCCGAAGGAATCAACACGCTAGTTCCTAGGAGCATCTTCCATTGATTTTTTTTTCGTTATTCATCATTTTTCTTTTTATAATGTTTTTACAGGTGATTCAACTACCACGCTAGACACATGCCCGTATTATGGTAGTCGAAATACCGGTGGAATTAGGCCAGCATTTCCACTCGACACCTGTGCTCTAAATATTGCAACCCGTTTGTTAAGACAAGAGAATCTATCAAAAGAATTGCCCATTTCTGCACAGAGTCTAGAGTGTAGAGTTTTTACAGGTATTTTGGGGCTCGGGACCAGAGATGGCTGCCAAATTCAACCATAGGGCGCACTTGCAATCTATACAGCCGAAGGAATCAATGACGCTAGTTCCTCGGAGCATCTTCCATTGAAATACTTACAGACACTAAACTTTCTCTTATGTGTGCAAAATTTTATCAAATTCTGAATAAAACTGTACTAGTAGATACTATTTATTGTATATAGATTTTCCGCATTTATTGTGGTTTATTTGCAACATTTTTAAAACTCATTATACAAAAATGCAAGTATATAAAATCAATGGCTCATCGATATACCATTGACTAATGGCTTTAAAATCAAATGTCCAAACGACATTACTTTAAAAGCCCAGATGGTTTTGGCTGAAAGGAAACGTGTATCGTCTTATCTTTTTTGTGACAAATATGCATTAGGACTCGACCACTCTCAGATACACTGATAAGGACGCATTCTGTCTTCTCCAACACTCTAACGTTGAAATTTAAAGTACATTATTAGGATATAGTCATAGATATTGTTATTTCTGAAACTTGTGTCATTTCTTAGAACAGACAGGAAAATCATTATCTTCAAAATGTATTTGTATAATAACTTGTTTATGCGGTTAGTGTGGTAGATACTGTGGAATTAACACTATTTAGAATCGAAACGATGCTTTAATCGCGTTTAGAGGGCATATCTGTCATATTTGAATAGTCAGGTACTCCTGAACCTTCACCTTCTCATTTTCTCCTCTCCCTTTCATCCTTCAGCTACACAACGTACCTCAATTAGGGAAGCCGCAGCCATACGGTTTTTTTGTTAAAATGTGAGTACGCACTAAAGTCTCAACTGGACCAACTGCGCCTGGAGCCAGTAAGAGTACAATATCCCCAATTGGAGTATATAGTGAAGTTGAATGTAGTGAGGATGGGAAGGAAAGGACATGGGGGTAGAAGAAGGTGGGAAAGTACCTGGCTATTCAGATATAGTTACCAAGCACGGCTGAAGCGATTTCAAGTAACGTTTCATTTCTGAATGGTGGTCTTACGACAGGAAAATACTAACTCCACTTCGTAATGTGCCGCAAATATATCTTATATTATTTTTAAATAATTAAGTAAATTGTCAAATAACACAAATCAAAAAAATAAAATTTACTTATGCATGCCGCGATTTGAACCCGCGACTTTCGGATCGCTAGTCAAGAGTTACCCCTCGACTATGGAGGCCTGTTGGGACTCTTGTGCGATTTTAAAATCAAAAAACGCCCTTTAAAGCTTAAATGTCGGCATTTGTCATGTACTACTTATTGCGCTGGTCGTAATAAGGTTGAAATTGCTTCGTCGCGTTGTATCAACAACGATAAAGCGTCCATATTACAAAAAAAGGTCATCATAGAATTTTAACTAATTTTATTTTTTTATTTATTTATTTACGCTCTAGTGGGCTTTTACAACAGAAATTAAAAACATAAAAAAATTAAACATCATAAAAGAAATGAAATACTATGAGTAATAAGAAAAAATCAGTAATAAGACCAGAAATACAATAAAGTGCAATGTGTAAAAGCTAGTTAGTAGGTATAAACAAACAATTATATGTGTATAATAATGTACGATGATAAAACAGAACTAAATAGAACAGCAAAATAAAATAAAATAAGGTTATAAATTACTGGTAAGATTTTAAATGAGAGGAGGTTTTATGAAAAGAACAAAAATAAGAAAAGTTAATTATTAACAGATAAAATAGAGATGAGTTGTCTATTGAAAATTGCAAAACTGTCAACACCAAATATATCTATAGATTCACAATGTTTATTTGCAAGGCTATGCATTCTAGGGATTGGTGAATTAATAGAATAGTTAGTATTGAGGGTATTGTTAAAATTGAAAATATCTTTATTGCGATTTAGTCTAGCAGGTACATTAATACAGATTAATTCTAATAAATTAGGGCAGTCAACTAAAGATTTTGCGAGTTAGTCTAGCAGGTACATTAATACAGATTAATTCTAATAAATTAGGGCAGTCAACTAAAGATTTTGCAAGATTATACAAAGAAACTACTGGAACAACTGTTGATACATAAAAAATCTAAGGGTTCATAGCATTTTTATGAAAAAAATTGATTTAATAAAAATATACAATAATCTTTATAGGGAGGTACACCATGATTTTAAAGCTCTCTAAGAATCTATTGGCTCAATAGCCTCAAATATATATGTTTATAATAACGATGTTTTCTTGAATGAACTCGTATTTGAGTAGGTAGGTACTGCCAACAGATTCAGCAATTAAACCGAAGTAAAGTTCCACAATTCTTACTCGGTCGGAAAAAACACCTGCTTCAAATCGTGATTCATTCGAGATGAGTTAGAATGCATAGCACTGAACAGAAAATAACCAGAAGTGCCGTAAGTCATAACTCAACGGTTATCACCAATTTACACAATTTACTCCTAGATCTCGTAGAGGCTTATGAAATCTATTTTCTGTTTAGCGATGCTACAAATCGGTTTACATTATAAATACAAAAAAATTATGCTTTGGATAAATTGGAGTTTTTCCTACCGTTTCCAATACAATTTTTTTTCTAATTACTTTATAAAAATATATAATTGTAAACTACTAAAAATGTGTTTTTTTATTAGAAATGTATGTACGCATATAAAAATTAAGTTTTTATTAAGGCTCCGTTACCGGCCCCAAAAAGAAGAAGATGGAGAGATATGAAATTACGAATGTTAGAAAAACGCGCTAACATTTACAGCGATAAAATTGATGCAAAAATCAAGAAAATCTTTAAAAAAACACGACTCGTTAAAAATAGAGTAAAAATCTTGCGATAATTGTCTTTAGTTTTATTTAAAGAAACGCTGTGAATTTTTTCATACATATAACTTGTAAAATAACTGAAACAAACGTGTTTATAATAATTTTTGGAGCATTCTTTGCGATTTTTTTCTATCGAGGGAATTTTATATAATTTGCATTTCGGCGCGACGAATGTCTAGATATTATCTTCAAGAATAACATATATTTTTTTAAGAGCTTTAAAACTTCAAATGTTTAAGGGAGGTTTGCAAGAAATTGGTAGAAATTCGGATAGTGGCCTCTTAATACAATTTTATGGCAAAAATTATCGGTGACAGTTTCCATTGATTAACTATTGTTCTTTCTTTCTAACATATCTTGGCCTTTGCGAGCATTTTTCAAATCACTTATAAGCCTAAAAACATCGAAGTATCAAATCTTTAAAAAATGCTTCGAAGTTTAAAGTCTACTACTTACGAACAGCTTTTCGGATATGGTTTTATTGTATAATGCGTCAAATTAAGTTCTTTAGATCGGAAAACATTTTGATATTTGTGCCCGAACTTCACAAAATAAAATAAAAACATGCTTCGGCGATGTCTTTTTAGCATAAATCAAAACAGGCGCCGGTGTTAAACGGGAATTTCAATCTCATAATAATAATATTTGGATGATTTTTATGGCGCGGTTTTTGTGAAAAATCTCCTCAAGGGCGGGGTAAAATATATAAAATATTTCTACAATGCTCTATCTTACTTCTAACCACAGATTAGACAAACTATTATAAAAACGTATGGATAACAGATTGCATTCACCGGTTCATCGATCACTAATATAAAACTATAGGTTTGTAGGTACAATGCATTTGTGTTACTATAGGTATGTAGGTACACGCCGAGGTGAATTACGAGTACCTTAAGAATTTTAATATTTGAATATGTTTGATCAATTTAACAAGAAATGAGGGCAAATTGAGCTTACTTTGAGCACACGCACATGTCCACAAAACACTTCTATCGGTTTATATCTTCAATGCCTGCCGTGAAATGATTCATTCGAGATGAGGCGGTCCAACAAAACACCCACAAATATCTATAAAACTACGGTAAAAAGCGTCAAAAATAAAACGGAAAGTAAATTGCTTCGTGTAAAACAGTTTTACCAAAAAACTACTTCCGATTTGCGGTCAATCAGATCATTTTATTAACCTGCTCAAATAATACTAAAACTAAAACGCTGAGATGAAATCTTCAAGAATTTAAATAAATTTTAATATTTTTGGCACAATGCTAATAGTGGTTCGTGTTAATGTTCCTCGCATTTGTGTAATTGTTAACGGGATGGATGTTCCGCCGTAATTACACGTCCAGTAAACGCTTTGTAAGGCCATAAATAAATAACACGAACGTGGTTTTTTGCGCGAGCTTTTGTAACCGATACGAGAGTTCTATAGTTCCGACAAGACATACACTGACTACTTCATAACACGTAACGAGTTTTTATTTATTTATTTGCTTTGTACCTACAACACTTAAAAAATATAACAAAGAAGAATTGGTAAATAGACTCTGGACTCTGAACTGGTAGATAACGAAATATCAGAGTGGTATATATTACTTTACATATATTAACTCTCAGTATCGCCTTGATAAAAGTTCGCCGTTCGGAATCGAAACGTTGCTTTTTCATATTAACTTCACGCAGGAGGCCCTGAGGAAGATAATATCTCTCAGGGCCTATGTCATCTTTGAAGAGGCTGCATGGAAGGTCTTTTTGAGGAGAGGTAGAAGTGAACATGAGTCTTGAGACTGGCAAATCGTTCCACAGTCGTGCTGTTGAACCAAAAAACGAGACGCAGAAGGGAACCGTTCTGATGTGACAAATGTCAACTATGTACATATGTTGGGCGCGCGTTTGGCGTGTTTCCCGACGTGTCGAAGAGATCAATGATACTGGTTCCTCGGAGCATCTTCCATTGTAATTCCGGTAGACTAAGGATAGCATCCCTACCTGACGCCTGTGCTCTAAAGATTGCAATCCGCTAAGAGAGGGGAATCTACCAAACGAGCCGCCCGTTTCTGCTTAAAATGCCTTGTTTAGTGACAAGATGAAATCCCTGAGGCGTATATGTGGTAAAACCTTGTGAGAAATGTGGAGATACACAAAGAGTGCAAAGGCCAATGTATGAGTAATGAGTAAGATAAAAAATTTCTACCTTTTTGTTTTTTATTATAAATTCAATAGTCAAAGACGACATAGCAACAAATATTGGAAAACCTATATAATTGAATAAAATCCTTGTAGACAACCCCTCTCCAATCCCTCATATGTTATGTATATAAACCGTGGATTAAGAAATAATTTTACTATTCTGAAGATGACTTTAACAGGCTGAAACCGGTTACGGTCACAAAAAAAATTAAGTGGAAATAAGTTTTACATTTGTTTTAATATATTATTAATTATCCCCATATTTTAAATATAATTAATGTGGAGAAATCGACTCAACAACCGGTAGAGGCGTACAAACGACGTGTTGTAGAATGTTGCAATAATTGGACCGATTATATTGTTATAAAACTGTGAGAAACAATTATCTTTATTGCTACCAGCCCACGATCTGATCAATAACAATATTTGACTTTATATGGAGGGACACAAGCAGTGGCGGTCCTTCCCCCAGGTCAATTGGTCAAAGATATACCAAAATTATAAGATGAAAGTAAAACATAATGTGTATTATTAAATACTAGCAGGTTCCCGTCATGCGTTGCAATACCATATTCAAAGAAATGTTTGTTTTTCCCTGAATCACCTTTCCCGAGCGTCCCCGTTCCCCTCCCGCATCCCCTTCCTAGCTAGCTTTATAAATTAAAGCCTATATGTTATTCTGATGTATGAGCTATATTATTGTAAAGTTTCATTAAAATCCATTCGGTAGTTTTTGCGTGAAAGAGTAACAAACACACATATATCCATACAAACTTTCGCGTTTATAATATTAGTAAGATTAAGCAAATCAAAACAACTGGTATTATTCCAATGTTTTTGAAATTAAGCAGTGAATCTAACATGTCTTAAATGGAAGCTTTTTGGGATGAGATGGGTCAATTTATCAAATGTCCCGATATATTGTCTTCTGTCTCTTTACGCACCATACAATAAACGAGATAGCACTCTGTCGCCTAGTAAAAATGTTTTCGGATTCTGAAGACAGTTTGGGTCATTGCCGTGAGGGAGAGAGCATGATGAATATTATGAGTCTGAAAGAGATGGTTTGATAAAGGTATGTTGATTTTGCATATTGTACGCTTGTCGCCGGAAATAAATTACTATATTAAATGTAATTTGACTCTCGAACTCGTGAGGTATATACAAATGAATATTATCGTATTTAATTTCATATTGTATTGAAATATCATTTTTTTAATTGACTTTACTTCTGGACCCCTAGAGCCGCATCTGGACACAAGGAATATAATGATAACATGATACGACCACCATTTTTGTTGGTGCCTTGACCTTTTCCAAAGATCTATGAGAATGGGAGCGTTGGCTCAGAAAATAAGAAACCAATTTGGCCATGGATTATCGTCATTACGAATGGCCAAAACACGAAGATCTGGCGAAACTATTAAGTGGAAATATTCAGTGTTATTTGGTTCCGAATTCTCGGAAAAGGTACCTGAACCGAGGTATAAAAAGCATGACCCGCTAATCGGGGATCAAAACATGTGTATAACAGCAATTAAAGTTGTATGAAGCAAGCACAGTTAGATTGTTCATATAAGTACGGTGGAAAGGTTAAAGTAAATACATAATAATAGGAACCTAAGTACAGATTTCAAAATGAGTTTTTTTCTCTGGTTTCCACCAAAGTTTTTGGATTTGTTGTAAAGATAAACTAACAGATGAAGAAGCGGAGATGTTTTACGCAAGAACATTATTACGGATGATATATGTATTAACAAAAAGCCATTTAAAACCATTCAATTGAAATTTTGCTTCAGCCTGAGCGATATTTCACTACACAGTTCACTTTAAATTAAAAGCAATTTTGTTGGATTAGCATCAGGTAAGATTTTTATAGCCAAATTAATTTGAGTTTAATATTTTGAACAGAGTCAAATTCTTCTCTAAGAATACATTAATTTTTACCGTAAGTAACCCTCAGGGTTATTTGTTCGCTTTTGGAAACAACTCATATTGATCTCATAGAAATCGTTGTGTCTCCCTATTATGGTGAGAAATATGATATAAACGGTGTTAGAAAAAGAAAACACCACGCACTATATTCAAATCTAAAAGTTAACCATAAAATAATTCAAATGTTCACCTTTGTTAAACCAACCAAAATTTCCGACAGCAATTTCAAAAAAAAATGTGTGTGTTATTGATGTGTGATATTATTTTTTTCGTTATTAGTAACTTTAGTTAGAAAAAACGTAATTTGTGCCATTTTTAACACTTGTTAATATTTGCTTTAATTTTTTTATAAAAAAATTATACATTTGTTTATTTCTTATATCAAATTTTGAAGGGGTATTTCATCATCCTTCAAAACAGTTTTTATTTTTAATATATTCTTAAATATTCTGACAGAATATGCCCGAGGTTTGAGGGTTTAAAGGAAGAAGGAAAACATATTTCAATGGCTAGGACGTCGGTTTACATAAAACAGTGTTTAAATCAAAGCATTAATTAATTTGAATCTTTAATGCAACAGTTTTGAAACAATGGGCATTATTAAGCTGCCAGAGGAAACAATCGGGCAATACCTATCAATCTGTCAACAAAGGAAATTCTTAAAGAAAATAAAGGTGAAGTCGGATGAGCCCGTTCGAACCACAACAATGACGTAATGACACGGCCGATCAGAGGACAATGAGGCTATTCATAGCGAGGACAATGTGTGACACATGCGTCATGCACTCTTGCGTGACGAGCTAAAACACATATCTTATCTGGAGCGTGTCTGAAAGTTGCGATTTGGGTATAGGTATATCGGTATATGATAAAGATATCTGTAAGACCGAACTGAAACTAGAACTCCAGTGTATCAACATTAACGTACATAATCTAGGACGTTTTTAAAAGTTGCGAGAAATATGGAGAAAAATAGAGAATCTAATCAACAATTACATTCCTGAATAACACACACAGTATCTTATCTGCGACGTTCTTAATAGTTGAACTCTGGAGGAGAAATCTGGAGGACCTAACTAAAACTTAAACTCCTGAATGATAATACATAATATCATATCTAAGACGTGTTTAAATGTTGCGATTCGGAAACGTTGTAATATGGAGAAATCTGGTGGACCTAACCAAAAGATGAACTTCTGAATTAATTACATAATATATCTTACCTGAGACGTGTATAGAAGTTTTAGTGTGGAGAAATCTGGAGGATCTAACCAAATATTGAACTCCTGAATGATATACATAATATCTTACCCGAGACATGTTTGAATGATGCGATTTGATAAAGCTAAATAAAGGACGAAGACATCCGTAAGACTTGGGTTAAACTTTAACCACTGTTTAGCTATAATCATATATTATTATAACTAAACTACGAAGATTTCTGTAAGGCCTCACTAAAGCCTTAACTCAAATAACTGAAAGTTCTAGAATTTGACTTATAGCATTCAGTTGATACTTTTCGTTCTTTAATCCGCTATCAAACTAGTGAAGAATTAACTGAAGACATAAGAAGAAAACATAGAAATCCTGGTTATTAGATGTTAAATACCTTACTACAACACCCAATCAAAACAACAATTAAAGTTTGGTGTCTTCTAACCACAATTGATTGGAAAGGAACGCAAACTAATAACAATAAGACGTTGAAACAACTCGAAGATGAACACGCTGGCAAATACTATTGTAATTTACAATTAAGTTTTGAACGATGAACCCTTGGAGCAAGTGAATGAGTTTGTATATTGTACAGATGCGAAAAGGTTTACAAGACATCAATAAGTTGTCAAACATTTCAATAGTTCAATGATATTATCTGCAAACAATTTGTGCAAATCTCTTACTGCATCCTATACAAATAATATTGGCCTATTACTCATGCTCTTTAGTTCGTTAACGAGATATAATATCTTATATAGCAAGGTAGGTACTACATTTAATATGGGACGTGGCAGATTGATTATACATTGGGTTATTCATTATGATTATGGTGGATTACATCACGCGCGTGGCCACTAATTAAACAAACTGCGAGTCACCAAAACTCATCAAGGACTACAAATAGAATAATTAGCAAGTATAATTTAGGAAGCAAGAGAATTAAATGATTAGACAGCAAAAGACATTGAAACAATTTTTGGGAAGGAGCAATTATTATTTAGAAAAACCTTTTAAGTTTAAGGGAATAGAAGAATTGTAACTGATACTTGAATAAAACTTTTAGTATCAAGTAGTAAGGATTCTGTAAACCAAACAATATAGCGATTTATTTTTTGGTTATTATACCGTGCTGCGCTTTCTCCTTATTTAGCCACTGTTTCGGACAACGTTACAGTGTCAGATTATGCTGAAGTGTGCATTTGTGATTCTGTGTTGCGCGCGTCATTCCTCGTAAATCAGTATAAAAAATTGTTACGAGTAATGTGATTTTCGGCGTTTAGTTTTGGTGTAGCCGTAAAGTACCTGGTAACAAGACTATTAAGCTTAATGGGTTTTTGTAGATATCAATAGTCTCTGTAATTAAAGCGAGTGCTTTGGGTTTTCCCAGGACTTCAGGAACAAATCAAAAGTAATGGTCGGTGCACCAATTATTGTCGAAGGCGAAATCATTCCTTTTCTAGACGTAGATGCAAAATAAGATGGTAGTAAGGATAACGTAAGGAGAAAAGTGTAACAAGGCATAACAAACCGAAATATGCATAAATCCCAAAAAAGCAAAACGAGTTATACCTACAGGCGAATACATAGATAATATTACTTCTAGACGACAACAAGTTAGTGACAGTCAAATAGAAGATATTGCAAATAATAAAAAAAACGTCAGCAAAATTATAAGATATCACCGAACAAAAACAACATTAAAGAAACTACGATAAAACAATGATTAAGAAACTTTATATTTGCGGGTGAAATTAAACCCTCTACCAAAATAAAACAAGTATATTAATCCCTAGCCACCAGGTCCAGATATCCCAGGTATCCTCTGTTACTTGTTCTGGCGACGCAGTGGGCGGCTGTGGGGGGGCGGGGGACAATGCTCGCCGCCCACGCGCCCTGTAGTTACCGGTGCCACGGGCTGGAGAAGTGCAATGGATGTTGTTTTTTGTCAGTGGGTGCATTATGGATGGATTAAATGCGTTTGATTTAGCGTGCAACAGTTTCAGTTGAATTTAAAGCCCACGCAGGGGTTTGCCGTGTGTTATTTTTGATCCATAAAAACTTTACGAATTTTAAGCAAATTTTGTTGTTTTTCGATGGTTTTGGGACTCAAAATCGTTTCAAAGGATGGAACTATAGGTAAATTCACAACCTGTAAGATGATAGTTTGCTTTTGGTAATGGTCGCAGGAAATTTTTATGCCATGCTAAAAGAACAAATTAAGAAGATTAAATAGAGTTTGTGTATTAAGCGTAATGAGTAAGATTAAGAAAGGGATGCTCAGATCGTTTTGAACGAAGAAAGGAATGGAGAATATATTACGCAAATGTGAATGGTAGAAGAAGTCGGGGACGCCCGAGGAAGACGTGGCATGATTAAGTGAATCAGATACTAGAGTCGGGCCGCGTCAAGAGTCAGAATGATAAAAGAGTCTGTTTTGAGCCGATGTATAAATGTGAATGAGGCAAGGAGTGTATGCCAAAATCAAGCTGTTTGACGATCCGTCCTCTCTGCCTACCCCTGCAGGAAACGGCATGATAGTTAGTTAGTTTTTTGTTGACAATTCGACTGCTAATAGAAGCGTTGAGTGGTGACAATTCTGAAATTCATGTGTGCTAATAGATTGTGACGCAGTGCCCATTAAGTTTATTAGAATTGTCAGTTTAATTACCAGGAAACATCTAGCCCCGGATTGTGATTCATTCTCATCTGGTTGGAAGAGATAGGAAACCATAGATTATTATGTTTTTTTTTATTTTTTTTATTACTTTATTGTAAAACTGCATCTCGATACAGGAATGCCCTAGTGAGATGTGCAGCTTATGTGTTTCTAATTTTTTCAAAAAAAAAATAAATAAAATAAAATAGATTTATGAATCCAACCTCAAACTGTCTAAATATCAACTGTTATTCTTCTGCCGATACAAAATGTGTCTCTGATTAAAGATGGCGGTAACCCATACGCAGAACAAGGAAACATCTTTCCCGGAATATTGATTTATGCAAAGATAAATTAAATTTCATGTTCTCCGTAAAACGGTTATACACAAATATACCACGGAGAAGATTTCAAATTAAAAAGGCATAGGGGGCAGTTTTACTATTTCAATACATGCGTCAAAAGCTAGTTGCTGAACTGTCGGTGGCATGAGAATGATGGTCAATGCAGAATCGTTAAGCAGTTGAGTCACTCAGTTCATTGGCGCGTTCTGATAGGCAGAAGTTCTCGTTTTCGGAGCATAAAAAAGTGCATGGGATCTCCCACGAGAAGACATATAAGTTAACCTCTTTCAACATGGCGGATTGAGTATATAGTTCCAGAGATTGACTTTAAAAAATGTTTACCTAAAAATAATTTTCGGCGGACTTCTAAGGTATTGAAATCGATAAAAAAAAACATATATTGGTTGAAATTTGATACCAAGATGTGTGTCTGTTAATAAATTTAATAATCTCAGCATTTTCATAACTTAAAAAAAAACGATAATAATGGATTACGAGCCATGATTAAAGATGGCGGCGGCGCGTGCGCAGAGCGGCGATACAATCATCTTACAGTGCGCAGGCGGACCGGCCATAGATAAAATGACCTGCCTTATATTATATCCAAGTCTTTAGCACTGTGGTATTACTGTGTAGGTAGACGGTACCTAACTAAGTGGAGCAACTTCTATTATTATTCTACTCGTACTGCAGTTTCTGTGAGATTCTGTTCTCGGGATAAATGGGTTAATTAACTGGGTATTATTGAGTTAAATGTATCATGTTTTCAATGGGTTATATCTTGACGAGTGAGAAGTGTTTTGTAATGGAGATAGTCAACAGTCCTAATTGAAAAACCGTCAAATTTAAGGGGAAAAATAAGAAGTTTAATTTTGAAATTTCTACTAAATTGTGGGCCGTTTACCATATTTGAATTTAACATTGAGTTCGATGAAAATTGTGTAAGCACATATTTTTCAAAACCACTCGAAATTTGCGGTGACCTGACAGTTGATAAAATAATGTTTTGTGCTTTTTTTAATAAATTTAAAACCGAAAATCGACTTCAAAAATAGCTTTAATAATAAGTGGGTATTGATATCAAACATATTTATTTACAGTGTCGATATTTTTGTACTTATACGCTGGTATATACTGCATATAGACAAGTACTTTTATCCTGATGCACTTGAATGGAAATATAATTAATATTAATACTTTTTTATTCTCTCTGCACTCTCCTTTGTGTACACTTAAGTTATATTTTGTATTGGTATACCGTATTTTCCCTAAACTGACTGCATATTGTATAAAATATGCAGAGGGGGCAGCTTTTTGAATATTAACAGTCAGGAAATCGAAATTTGCATCCACTATTGGCACTCTAATATTCAAATAAATGAAAATATGAATTTTAGGATATTATTCAATTGTGATTTACCTTGGGTACATCAAAATGATAGAAGTTTAGAAATGCATCAAAAGCTTACCTGTAACAAACAAAGAAAGAAAAATTAGATATAGAAACCAGTTTTAACCATTATTAGCAACATTACAAAAAATATGCAGTCCACAACATGTCAATGTCATATTATAAAACAACTACTAATTCATATGAATTATTAACATTTTCCACGGAATAATAAACATTCTTTAATAACAATCTCTGACTCTAATTAAAAAATATAATAATGCATCGTAGGATTTAACTGCGTTTTCGCCGCATAAAAGTGCGCGTTGGACATTATTTTTACCCTTGCAATTCCTTTGTGGGGCCGACACCTCGACTGCCTTCTGCGCTCCTGATCTCTGATATTAAAGTCTGACCGTGGCAAAAGGCATGTCCTCGAGCTAATTCAACTCTCTCGAAGCTTTACATCATAAAGTCCTGGCCGTGGAGAAGGGTGCACTTACATAAAGCACAACCCAACGTTAAGGCTTTTGAAATAAGAATGAAATACCAGTTTGTAAAGTGCAAATATTTGTAACTCTCGACAACTATTAGTTTTTTCCGGAGATTTAGATTTTTGAGAAATCAAAAAAGATTTCACATCTGTAACATCTCTGTTCTCTCCAGAAACATTCGTTATTTGTAAACACTGGGACCAGTATTCTTCAGTAAAATGGAAAGCTTATTGAAAGACTTAAGTTCTTTAAATCACAATTTTGTCTGCGTCATTATAATGACTTTGCACATCTACCTTCGGTCAGCTTCGGCACAATTCGGTAACGAGACTTTGTGACCCGAAGAGCCCATAGACAACTAAAGTAATTTAGGAACTAAATCACAGACTAATATGATACATTACAACTATTTGCATGATGACGAACTATCCCCGGTTGTGAATAACATTGTCAGAATATAAGAAAAACTCATACTAGCATCATTACAAGCGGAAAATGTTTATTGTGCAATGGTAGAGGTCATAACTAGAAGAAGAATGAATCCACAACGCCTGAGTGGGAAGTGGGAACCACCAGGCAATGTAAAATAGAAATGGAATAGGTCTACGTCTTAATAATCTATAAGCTCTTGAATTTTTTTTTTTTTTAAAGAAATAAAACCTATTTATTAAATAACCAATTAGATTTAACAAATAGCCTAATTTTAACTTTGTTCCCCTTCCCTACACCTACTTTTACTCCCTCTTCTATGTTAATTATAAACTCACTGCAATTATTTTAATTTGTTTCTATATACCTGATATGAAGGTCGGGTTGAACAGAAACTAGTTTTATATATTCAATAAAGTGGTATTCTAAGCAATTTATTTTATTTTAATTATTATAATTCTAAATACATATGTTTATTGCAATTTTATTAACCCTTTTCAAAAAAGTGAGCTATAAAAATTTACAAAGTAAGTAGGCACATTCATATCATTCGCAGCATCACAAGTCGAGGTACCAGGAACCAGGAGAGCAGAAACATGTCTAGGTGTGACGCAGAATACAATGCACAATGACACACACAGATATGACATTGTTAGGCTCGGCATGACTGACGGAAAACCAGTTCCATTGGCTTGATCTCTCGGAGGCCAGACGACACCTCACACATCTGAAGCCACGACACAAAACATAGTAATATTGTCATGCTACCACTGAGAGGTCCGTAGCAACCTCTTTGTCTTTTTGTTGTTGCTGATAAATTGGCGTACAGAGTATCCATTAGGACGCCTGCTCTTTCAAAATGGCGAATTATTATAATAGATTGATGATTTTAGATGTTTATTGAATAGCTGCAGGGGTTCATCCTATTCACCCCATCCAGGGATAAAAGTGTTAACTTATTGATGAATAAATTTAATTAATTAACAGATTTGCCATGACTATGGAAAAATTGAGATTTTAAAGTACAAACAGGAAAATTTTAACAAATCTAGAGAGATATGGGGATGCCTTTATAATAAGATAATATATGTATGTATAAAATGTATTTATCGGTTCCATGCCAACTCAGAATGAAACCAACTCAGAACCACTTCAGAAAGGTCATTAAAAGCTAAAAAAAAATATTTTTTAAATAGCCGGTAACCCTAATCTAACTTAACCTATTTAACCATTTTTATATTTCTTTATCATCACTCTTAATGACCTTTCTACATAAAGCACTCTTTTTAGGGTGAATTGCTAATTTAAAAAAAGTCCTTTCTGAGGTGGTTGGTTATCGGTCATCGTATTTATCAACTATTATCTTTCTGTCGATTTGGGTTTTTCCCTCCAACCCCTGCTAATACGAATCAATATTTAACTTTAGTAATATTCTGATATAGAAAAGATTTTTTCAAATATTCAGATTTTTTAACTAAATAAATTTGTGTAAACTAGTAGTTTCCGAACAGTAGACAACGCGTCCAAAAAGTATATAAACGAGGATTTAATTTACATTTAAAAATATTTTCTTTGCTGAACCATTAAAAATGCCACCATCTTGAAACGGAAAAGGTACGTACAAACAAACTTAAAGACAGAATGGTTAAACGGATGACGTTATTTAGAGCATTTGTAACTAAGTATCTAAGTTGTAAGTTTTCTCTTTAGTTGTAAGTTTTTCGTTAAATAATGCCTCACAGAGCCGAAACCACAACATAAAACAAAAGAACTATAATGTTATTCCGCTGAGAACTCCATTTTAACCATTCTTTCTGTTGCAAATGTCTTTTATAGGAAAGAGGGAGAGACTACAACAAATCTATCAGTGGTATAGAACACTCATAACGGCCTAATGGATTAACATACATTACGTATACGTACAAACAATATTCACGACTCTGGCAATAAAACACTATATTTAGATAAACAACTGTGCATATTTTACTAGGAATTGCCGACGAGATGAATAAATCAGAACGGAATGTTTGCTGACAAATTTTAAACTGCTCTTTGAGGTGATTCACTGTACTTATATTTGAGGAATACGTGAAAAACATGTTTTTTGTAATATTATGTAAAAAAACAAGCGTTATGAGCACTGAATGATTCTAACATACTTGTACAGAAATAATAATAGAAATATCCATTCAA
The DNA here is from genome assembly GCA_917563855.2 of Limnephilus lunatus. NCBI lineage: Eukaryota > Metazoa > Arthropoda > Insecta > Trichoptera > Limnephilidae > Limnephilus > Limnephilus lunatus. The sequence goes on from OU830599.1 coordinate 51,256,280, forward strand.
CGATCAAAAAAATTCGGCAAGACACTAATATTGTTTATTCCACACTGGCATATAATCATTGATCAGTTAAATACACCATCAGTTACATATCTTCCATATCTAGACTGGAGAGATTCAAGAAAATGCAAATCCAAGAGTACTTACGCCTGACAGCCGACGTTCCATCGTAAGTGGCGCCATCTTTTGGCATTATTAGCTTCTATTGCGATAGTAGCTTAGTCACAAACTTCTCGTTCACAGATGGTTTCCGTATGGCGCGGCGACAGAGTTTTACTCGGAGTCGGATTCTTAAATTTCAACCGTACAGTCGCTTGAGTATTAATACTGTCAGATTTCTGACGAAACCAGGCAGTAATTATTATGTATATAATTCTATTATATAGGAAATGCACAGTTTTGGGTTCAACGCTTTCTTCATATTACGCAAATATCGAAAGAAAAGTGAATCATTACTTTGAAATGAAATGTCATTTTCCTTTGAAACAAGAATCAAATCAATATTACCTTTTTGGCTTTACTGTCAATTATCATCGCGAATCCTTAAAAATGTACGAATAATTTCATAAACATTTAAAAATATTGACTCGCTAACGGATAACAAAATATTATGCCGAGATAACTTGTGTGTGTGGCAGATAAATTTTATATTGATGGAAATAAAAAGAATGCCATTAAAATATATTATATATTCAACAAGAACCCATAAATATGCGTATGTCATAAAACACTGCCATTTATTTTATTATAATCGGAAAGAGGAATATGTCACGTAACTAATTTATAACTCAAATGTATTTTGTAGTCCCATTTCAGTTTTTTGTAACCTAAGTATAGAAAAACATGGCTACCAAAGTTTTGTCTGAATAATTTAAAAAGAAGTGCACTTTAAAAAATATATCAAATTATTTGCATAATCATGTATCACGTCATATTAAATTTATTCTGGAAATTGAATATCGTTATAACGTCGGTTTATGTAGTTACTCTAATCGGATCGTACGATAAAAGCTTTTAAAAATGTTCAGAATATATTTATTATTATCAGGTTTTATAGCCTTAGGATTATACCGATATTTATGTGGACAGGCAAATAATGTTGCTAAAAAAATCTAATAATGATGCATGGTAGATTGTTTTTTATTCAGTTTTACAGTAATATTAAGGTAAGGTATGTCTTGTTCGAAATCACATCGGGAGTTAAAAAGCTCCCGGCTACAAAAATACTTTGGGAGCTTTATTACTCCAAATTTGAATGGGGCATTATTTTAATGGTTTTAATAAATTAATAATAACATTGAAATAAATTTTGACCACTGTTAATTCATTAAGTCAAACAAGTTTCAACTTTACAAGTTCAAACCCAATTAAAAATATATATATTTTGTTTGTCGTGTGTTTGTTTGCTTATTTACAATGGTAGTATTTTCTTTTACATTAGTTCCACACAGAAGGGGATGCTGTTTGGTTTTTTTTTAGGAAAGGGAGAAGAGGTCAAAAGGCCTCCCTAAACCAGTCTCTCTCGATCCGGCACGCCCCGCAGAAAATGGGCAGACGCATCCGTCGCCAAGACAAACCTCACCCCATGAATCCTGCTGACAAGTCACCAAACGTAGCGAAGCACATAGGGCGACCTATGGCAGAGGTGTTGGTTATCCCATAAATGGTTTCGGGGCGACAGTACACATATCCGCCTCCCCAAATTGGAACACGAGAAAAAAAATTAATCCTAATTGATTATACCATATATTTTTTTTCTCACTAATGTAGTAACTTTGTAACGGCATATTATTGAATTGAATTTAAAAACACGTTTTCAATAGATAATTTATGGTTTTTAAGAAAATAGCAACACTTTTGTTATTTTAACACTCCTTGGCTAATCTAAAATCTAGACTAATCTTGACTTTGGCAAAACTAGGCCTAATTTCTAATCATCATTGAGTTTTAAGCTTGCACGCCATGTCACCATATAAAAAAACACATATATTTAGATTTTCAAAATTTCAATCATAACGTACGGTCTCAGCTTTTGATTAAGTAAATGTGTTTGTAAAGCCGCCGCATCCCAAATCTCTACCGATTTCTTATATATCTCCCTTAAACATTTTAAGTTTTAAAGCTCTTAAAAAAAAAGTTATATCTAGACATCCCCCCCACGCCGAAACGCAAATTATATGAAATTCCCTAGATAGAAAAAAATCGCAAAGTATGCCCCGAAAATTATTATAAACACGTTTTATTCACTTATTTTAGAAGCTATGTATATCTATGAAAAAATCACAGTGTTTCATTAAATGCTATTTTAGATGCCCCCCGCGAGATTTCTGCTCTATTTTAAACGATTCTTTTTTTATACATTTTCACAATTTTCGATCAAATTTTATCGTTTTTAATCGCGCGCTATCTCTAACATTTTTATTTACATACCTCTATTCTTCTTCGTTTTTAGCGGGTATACGGCGCCTTAAGGCAGGCAACAGAGAGAAAATAAATAGTAAAAGCATATAACAGTAGCTAAATGCTGTTTAAAATTATTCTCCAACTTGTTAAAGCGCACAAGTTATTATTCAGTAAAATAGCACTAATTATTCAGTAAAATGCATTGCCGAATATATCGGTGCAGTACCTTACCAAAAACGATATAAGAAAGGCGGTACAATACCAAATATGTAAGAAATAAGAAAGGTAATTCGTTATGCGGACTCTGTTGTAATCCTAAACGGGAGATACAACGCAGAGGAATTCAGATTCCAACACAGCATCTTGTATAAGCATCCCGCTGATAACTCCGTTGTAACTTCTCCTTCTATCTCATAAACGAGACTTGACACAGACAGAGACGTTACAACCGAACCCAGAAATGGCTGGACCATAATGGGGAATAACATCTGAGGTGGGACATTAGTAAGAAGATAAAAAGTGTGACGCACAACGCGTGTGTTAATTATTTTAAACTTTTAGAAGCTTAGGCTTAGGCTTTATCATAATTTTAAAGATAAATAGGAATTATATAGTTAGTAATTTAGCTTAAGTGGCTTTAGCTAATGACAATCCCTTTCGGCTTTCTATTTGTTGTAAATGAAGCCAACGAAATGTAAATTGATTGAGACAAAACTGGAACGGTGTGGAATATAAAATTTTAGACTCTTTTGTGCACAGCAACAAATCTTCGAACTTTTGGTAAGCGAGTAAACCAAGCAAAAACAAAAAAGAAATGTCATGTAAAATTGAATGAGTTTGTGTTACATATGGTTATCCCGACAAAAAGCTGGTATTTAAGCCTTACTAAGGCATTATTTAATCGATATCCAGTTGTAAATATAATTTTAATTGTGATTTTTTGTTTTTAAAGATCTTTTCAGGTGATGGCAAAATCGCTAAGCAAGCGGGAGTCTAGGAATGACCGATAGAAGATCAATAACCGTTATTTATGTTGTAAATAATTTTATAAGAAAGGAAAAAGTTGACCAAGGAAAACTGTCACAAATAATATTAGCCAAAAAATAGTCTTTTTTAAAGTTCTTTACTCTTATATTTTTTATAACTTATTAACAATTTTATTTTAATTCTACTCATGCGAAACTATAGGAAAAGAATCAATCTATCCAACATACATTTTTTGATTTTCATAATGTGTACCGATTCTTAGTAAAGATTAATCGAAAATTGTGATGATTTCATTGATTGCTTCTGCCGTGTAGGCAGATGTACAGACAGCAAAAAAATGAGAAACAGCACAGACTACCAATCACCTATAAAAGATAGATTGCATGGAAAAGCTCAGTAGGCACTAGAAGAGGTAGACGTATATAATATATATGTAGAACAGAGCAGGGAATGTCAATTAAACCAGATACTAGAGAGCAAGCAATACATTGGATAAGTGGCCGTTTGATCTGAACAGCGAACAGTGAGAGTTCAGGCGACTCCAGTTCTGGTTTAGCTCCGCTGGTGACCGCAGCAGTATTTGCATAGAGCGGGGGCGGGACCAGAGACGAGAGGGTAGACTGGAGAAGTGAAGAGACTGAAGATAGTGTAGTAGAGGTAATAGGTAATAGGTATGGGATAGGTATAGAGGTAGTGTAGGCTCGAGTCCGGCGCGTGCAAGAGACCGGCCAGATAAGATTTATAGCAGGAGTTGGGGCAGTCCGAACAGCGGGCCGCGACTGCTGCGAGCTGCAAGTTGTGCCCTTTGTCAAAAGCGGACCAAGTAGAAGGAAATAATAATGATATTAGTTACATTGTAGTTCTTAAAATGAACTACATTATATTGTAGTCGATATATTATTTCAATGAAAGTTTTGACGTACGGAGATATATTGTAAATTTTAGATCAGTATTTGTAAATAAATGTTTTTTAAAAGTATAATAGGACTATAATAACAGTACAGTTCATTTTTACACAGCATCGCCTTTATTGGTCAAATCATTGTACATAATATAGTTTCGTATCGGTGATCGTTGAACCGGTGGATGCAGTTTTTAGCCATAAGTTGTTATAATGGTTTTTCTAATTTGAAGTTAGAAGTAAGATTGTAGAAATATATTATAGGTTTGTACAGCGCCCTTGAGGTGATTTTTTTTACAAAAACTGCGCTATACAAGTCATCCAAATATCAATATTATTTATCAAAATTTCATCAATTTTTCAAGAGTGGAGTAAAATGTAAAGAAAATTATGTAAATTGCCTGAAATAAAAATAATATTTTAGTATATCTTACAATTTTGAAATCAAAATAAGATATCAGTCATTAATATCTACCTTCCAATAATGCAAGACAAAAGGTACGGGCAAAAAACAAGATTAATAGAAGGGGGAGGGTTTAAGTGAATTGCATATGTAGAGTCGATGGTTGTGGAAAGGAGTGATTTTTTATTTTTAATAAGTTTTTATTCCAGTAAAAAAGAAAATAACATTTTCACTTACTTAACTAGAATATTGAATTTATACATAGTTTTTACATTTCATAACCTTAAATTACATTAGATTGCAGTACTAACATTTACATAACATTATATTACCATACGATATTATTCACTTTCACTACTTTGTTTTTTGTGAATAAACATGAATAAATTTTTTTTGAATTTGCACATACTTTTTTCGTTTTTGATATCATCTGGAAGGCAATTATATAAGTGATAGTATAATATATGACGCACACGTGGATGGGAAGTCAAGGAAGCCCATTACAAGAGTGGATTCATGTAACAAAATAGTGTACAAAATGTGACCAATCATGAATCAGATAATCAAAGTACATACATAGATGAAGCAAGGAGCGTGTGCCTGGATAGTTACTATGTTTTCAATAGTGACCGGACAACTCAGAATGAAATCAACTCAGCACCTCCAAGTCATTAAAAGTGATGTAAAAAAATTATAAAAAATTATAATTAGATTAGGTTTTGGACTATTTTTTTATAGTTTTTAATGACTTTTCGAAGAGGTTTTGAATTGACTGGATTCTGAGTTGGTATGAAACCGTTTTTAAATAAAGTAATTTAATAAAAATACATTAATTGTCGCAGCTTGGACACATAAAAAGAATATTATCAATGACGACTTGAAACTTTCATTAAATGGAGAGGAGCTTAACAAATTGATTAAAAATTAATAACCGATTAGTTTGGCGTTAGTTTGGAATGGAATGGACTGGCTCAATCTACTTTTAATAGTTGATTTGCGTCGTGCGAAAGATTTGGGCTACTAAAATAATCCTTAGAGCGGCAAATTAATGATCTGGTCAATGCTCCGAAACGCCACTGGATACTGCCAACTGTTGTGTCACAAATTAGACTTGCCAAATCAAAAAATAAATTTAATAAATAATATATTATGATAGGTGTTGAATTTTCTTGAATGTTATCAACTTATTACAAGATTATTGGGAATTTTGTGAAAAGGGTCAGAAAAACAGAAAGTGATGACACGTGGTTAACAAGAATTTAAATTTTATATACCTCAAAGGCTCCCATGCTGCTGAATATATTGAAAAACCATGTAAAAATTTTGGGCATGCGTTTGGTGTAACTCCAGGTTGTGCTCCAAATGACACAGGCTCCGAAGGAAATTGTTTTCATCGACGCCTCCTATGTGAAGCTAATGTAAAAAAAATAGGAAAATTAATGAAAAAAACGCTAGTTTAAATAGGTTAATTTTATAGGTTAGTTTTTTCATTGCTTTTAATAATTGTATGCATCACTTTTCAAAGGTGCGTTGATTTGTCACCTTTTTGAGTTGTACGGAATTTGTATATTATGGTTTCAGCCACCAGTGAAGTTAACCGATGTCAATCGTGTCATGCAGCAAATAATTTAGTCTGTCAATTTTTGGCGTCACGTCAACGGAGGTCCTCCATTTGAAACATAACATGAAAATTATGCACAACACGAGTTAATCTCGCATCGACACGGAGCGATCTCTCTACTCCCTCGCACGCGCGGTCCGCAGGGAAATCCGTCTCACCTGGACCGTGGATCTCAGAAAGCTGAAGGAATCTCAGAATATATTGGGATATGTCTAGTACATATATTATTAATTAGATCTGAATTTCAATATATTATATAATATATAGTGTATTCAATAATATCATTATTTTTTTTTTCATTAGCTCACACAGTGGGCCCTGAGGAAAATAATTCCCCCCAGGACCCCCTAGCACGGTCGTTCGATTGTATTGATAAATTTCAGTAACTTCGCTAACGTACAAACAACAAGTGATGTCGAATATATTAAGAACACTTTGTCATTGTGAACTGTTATTTATTCGTTGGCGATCTCCAGTCTTGCTAGATGAGAAGTTATCGATACAATCCTTATCGATCGACCATGGAGGGTTTTTTAAGGAAAGGAAGGAGATGGAAGTTCTGTGAAGGAAAAAGGTATGAACATGGATTGGAATCTGAGGATCAGTGTCACGAGATGTGACAGACGTATGAATCCATTCCTCACACTGCAGTGCAAGGCGATGTTCCGAAAGAGTCCTGCTGGAGAGGTCGAAACGTCTCCCTCAACCAGTCTCTCCTAATACGTCCTGCCACGCAGCTGGTGGGCAGATGCATCCAAAGCTAAGACCCGGACAAACCTCACGCCATGAACCTGGGCACCCTTGCTAAATCACCAAACATAATGAACCACTTGGGGTGACCTATGGCAGAGGTGTTGGTTGTCCAACAAATAGTTCCCGGGGCGACGATACCAATAACCGCCCCCCAAAGCTTTCCTCAAGAAAGTTGAACAACTGAGCTAGAAAGCGTATTATTAGAAACGATGTTCCAAATTTGTAGTTTTTTAGAATTTAAGTGTCTTTTTAAATTATCTTCAAATAGCAGTAATTGAGAGAAATAACATCCCACTTATCACTCAAATAAACTCGTTTTGATTTCGGATATGATTTTCATTAAATTAAACTTGTATAGTAAAATGAAATGCTAGTATAGATTGACAATTTTCTATATACATCCTTAAGCTGGGTCCCGACCAGTTACAACTTATAATCCATCAAGGAACCCAACGTCTGGCACTTTGTTATGTTAATACCGGCCTGGCCTGTTTTATGATAATAAAAGCCCAAGAATTCGTATTGTCATCGAGAAGAATGACCGTTTTTGTGGCGAGGCCCGTGTATATATAACAACGGGTGATCAACCAGCCCACTGGTTCAACCCTGAGATGAGATGAGCCCAGTCCTGGGAGGCGAGTTGATCCAATCAATATCAGCGAGTTGATCCAATCAAGATGCAAAACAAGCCCAACACAATTAGGTCCAAACTAAAAACCTACCTTTTTGGGCTCTCATATCCTTAAATTAAATATACCTATCTGAGAGTATCATTCTTGTTTAGCCATGATATGTCTTAATCACACTTTTCTTATTATTCGAACCCTTACACATCAATTTGTCTCTTACCGAGGGATGAATCACATTTAGGAAGATAAATATTCTGATCAAATATTTGTACTATTGTACCGTCTATCATAAAATTTTGCTTTAGCTTTCCAAAATACGCTCAATAAAGAACGTATTCTATATCACGATTAAAATATATATCAGGATTAATTCATATGTGTTCCCAATTATGTCATCTGCGTGCGAACGGTACCTAAATTTATCTAAATAAACAATAAATATTGCTAATCTCAAGTGACCTTCCAGGTATGGTCCTGTATATTTTCTGCCTGTACAGTTCATTTTTACGCAGCATCGCGTTCATTGGTCAAATCATTATGCATATAGTTTCGTATCGGTGATCGATGAACCGGTGGATGCAATTTTTAGCCATAAGTTTTTATAATGGTTTGTCTAGTTTGTAGTTAGAAGTAAGATTGTAGAAATATATTATAAGTCTGTACAGCGCCCTTGAGGTGATTTTTCACAAAAAACGGCGCTATAAAAATCATTCAAATATTATTATTAACATTATAAGATGAAATCAACTCGGGAGATCAAAATTTGATTTAATAAGTCCAGCTCTGGAGTTGAAGGCGGTAGTTCTTCGGAACGATTTAATCCAAACGGAACTAAAGGGTTTCGACAGGCGCGAATTTCAAATAAGTTATCCACGCAAATTGCTCCACAATTACATATACAATACGTAGGTACTACTGCGCTAACTTTGAGGAGATTGATTTTTTCGAGTCCTACCTACTTGATACTAACAATAATAGTAATATTTTGATGATTTGTATAGCGCCGTTTTTGTGTTCACTTACAATTACTTCTAACTACAGATTAGACAAACCATGAAACAACATAGGTATGGCTAAAAAATTGCGTCCACCGGTTCGTCGATCACTGAAACAAAACTATATGTACAATGCATTTGACCAATGAACGAGATGCTGCGTAAAAATGTGCATAAATTGTTTTATTTATACTCTGTACACGTATAAAATCTACAGGACCATACTTACCTAGGAGATCACTTGAGATTAATACTGTTTATTGTTTATTTAGAGAAATTTAGACACAGTTTGCACGCAGAGGTCATAATTAAGAACTCATGTTATTGGAAAAGCCATTATTTAATCCTGGTATATATTTTAATAATAATATATAATATGTTCTTTAATTAACGTGTTTGGGAAAACAACAGAAAAAATTTATGATCGGCGGTACAAAAAAATGGTTTTATCGTAAAAAGTAGAAGTGATTTTGAAATTATAGATGTTTCCAAGCAGTTTTCGACATGTCGACGCGATGAGACAATTTCAAACTTATCGCTACAAGGAGAACATGGCTACTTCCGATTTTCGAAATAATTTCAGAATTTGCTTCGTCAGTCAAGGAAAATGAAAAGGCTGAAATCCTTGTACCTAAAAGAGTTCAAGAAAAAACAAAGCACGTAAAAAGCTGCTCTTCAGAACACATGAAAAATTAAAACAGTTAAATCGAATATTGGACGTGATTTTCATCTGGAATTAATGTGCATTATAATGTAAAAAGTATGTCTGGCTTTCGAAGCTTTTTGGACAGCTTAATTGCTTATAAAAAGCTCTGCAAAAGCTATGATATTAAAGAAGAAATGTTTACTTGGACTTGCAATAAAACCGGAATATACCAACGACCCCCCTTTGGGAGTAGCAATTCCCATTTACTTCAGATTCGACATTAAAATCGCGTCCAATTGCGCGTGATAAATTACGGTATTTACAAGGAACATAAGAAAAGCGCAAAAAAATCTGGATTACGCTTTATAGGGGGGTGTCCGAAAACGAAACGACCGTTGCAAAAAAAAACTTCGTGGGCACTTTAGCCTTTTATTGAAACTGGTTCCATCGGGTTCAGAGTTTTGACGGAGTTGCGAGGAAGAGGCCGGTAAAGATGGCTGTTTCGCCTGGAGGTGTCATTATGGAGTGGGCACCCGGCTCGGCCCGGGCCCGAGGGCTACATGGGCGTGCATACACATTATAATATCCGTGTCCCATGGCCGGGACTTTGTGAGCGGCGGTCTTTAAATTATATTCTAAATTGTGGTCGTAAAGAAATAAAAAAAATAAGTTGGCCGATCGCGATCGCCACCCAATGTCAAAGATAGATAGACGGACCCAGTGCTTTTTTGTAGAAAAAAGTTGACAAAACTTTCTTACTGAGAAGTTTTCGATGATATTTAGACTTTAATTTCAAAGATAATAATAAATGTACATTGAAACAAGTTCAAGGTAAAATCCACAGATTTTTCCAGTTCACCTTTCCTTAATGAATCAATCTATATGATTTGCATTCTCGAAAAACCACAGATCAACAAAATCACAGATTACGTAGGTTGATAATTAAAGGTGTTTCAACAAGTTTGACTGTTGATTATCAAAGGTGTTCCAACAAGTTTGAAGGTTGATAATCAAAGGTGTTCCAACAAGTATAAAGGTCGATAATATAATCAAAGATGTTCCAACAAGTCTGATTAACAAAAATGCAAAAATTACTGTAGTCTTTAACGAAGCTCCTGTTGGGATTACAATTAGAATCATCTGCATACATCCGCTCATTCATCAGACTAAATCAGAATGATATTCAGATCATGTATGAAATGCAAAAAACACAATGCATTACTTCCGATTTACAGGTGATATTAGCTCTATTCTGGGCATGACCTAGACGAGAGCGAGCAAGTACCAAGCAATTGTTGAACATTGATGCAAAAGCCTGAAATATTATTACGGTCACAATAGATTTCGTTTGACATTTTGACTGCATTTCGTTTTGTGGTTGATTGCTGTGTGGAAAAAATAACCTCCCCATATTGCAGCCATGTACCCTTGCAAATAATTAGTAATAAACTACACATTTTTTCAACACCCACATAATATAAACTCATGATGAAAGAGAAAGGGGCCTTTTTGGCCCGGAGCTCTGAATGCCATTATATCAAAAGTTGGTGTGTGGATAGGACTTATATAGAGATACCTGACATACTCTATATACCTACCGTTTCAAGCCGTCTTTCTCATACAAGCCTTCAGTCGTACATTATGCAATAGAATAATGTTTTAAAACATCTTAAAATACTCAAAACATAGATAGATTCCGGAACGCAGCTCCGGCGCGATCCATTACAAGCAAAGCACTGGCTAGATCAACACTAAAACAGTGACCGGTTTCGCCTGCAGGGGTAATTTGTAGTCAGCGATGACGAAGTGAGGTCCTCTTACCACCGAAAGGTCATTCATCATTTCAATTCGCCCATAGGAACTGTTGCCCACAATATGCTAATGACGATAATCAGCCTCTAGCGGGAGACTTGAGAACTGTTTTGCATATTCACCATTTGTAGTTTGTTACGTAGATACTTAAATCTATTTTCAGTTGGTGTGCTTATTACTATGATTAGAAGTAGGTACAATTGGTTCAAGAACGTTAATATTTATTAGGTATATTACTAATGGTTTTTGGCTAACAATCAAAGACGTTTTTAGCCAGTCCAATGTTTCGTAAAGAGCAAAGTATCAGTCATGAGTTCAGATCCAAAATATCGCAACATTAAAAAAATATATTTTCAAGGAAATTGGATACACGACTCCATTGTACCTTCCTATTTAGTTTAGTTCAGGGATTTTTGAAAAAAAATTCTTTATTCGTGAAAGTTTTTTGTACAAATTTTTTTACAAGCTATTCTACCTACATGCTAACGTGCAGACAGGACCTTATGGAACCAGTAGGACATAATAATTCAATGCTACATTTCCCTAATGCCATTCTAAAAATTTTCCATATGTTAATACTCATCCTAATTTGAATGTCCTAAAACGGGAATCCTTCTAGTTGGGCAGTCAAAACATTTCTTAAAAATGTATATAAATGTATAATCTTTTACTAAATAAATTAAAAAAAAAATGAAAAAAAGGGAATTGCTAAAGGTTCAAAGTGATATTAGAACTTTGTAAAATAAATGGAAACTTTAAATACTTGATGTTAGAACTTCGTCATACAAGTAGGTAGGTATCTAGGGAAATACAACAAAGATGGCGCTGAAAATTATTTTGGTAATAGAAATGAGCAAAAGAAATGGTTTTGCATTCAAAGGCCATTTAAAAAAAAAGTTAGATAAAAACTTGTCCAAATAAGATTTTTTTTAAATGTGAATACCACACATACGAGTCCCAAGTCTCCAGTCTGGAGCCAGTGAGACTATAGTATCCCCAATTAGGTTTTTTGTGAGGCTGCAGGTAGTGGAGAGGGGAAAGAGACAGGAAGAGGAAGGTGGGAAAGTACCTGGCTATTCATATCTGGTCACCAAGCCATTTCAAGCAACGTTTCGATTCTGAATGGTGATCTTACACCAGAGCGATACTGAGAGTATCTTCCACCCCGGAACGTGCCGCAAATATTTATTTATTTATTGAAAAAAATAATAAATACATAAACACATAAGCTGCACATCTCACTAGGGCATTCCTGTATAGAGATATGCATATATATATACTAGGTAAATATTATTTTAAATTAATAAACTTGCACACGCAAGAATACGAACCCGCGACCTTCGGTTTGCTAATCTAGACTACACCTCGACACGGAGGCCGTCAAGGCTCGTACACATTACGCAAAACAGACTAGAACAATATGGTTCATTGCTAGATATTCAGTGGCGATATTGATATCCATTCAAATCTACATGGAAGGCATTTCTAGTGTGTAGGTAGGTGTAGGTATATTCAGTGTTATGTAGGTAACAAATCCTTTAGTGAAATTCGATTGTTTACCTTACTGCTTAATGTGTACGTGCTTCTTATAAAACTCGTATTACATTACCTGTGGCCGATTTCGTTGATATAATGTGTGTATACGATGGTACCAAATCTAAAAAGAGGTACAAGCAAGGCCCTTAGGCCCTAAAAATGACTCAACGATTTTGCCCGACTCTGGTCAGAGAAGGGTTTTTTCAAAGGAGGTTTTTTTATTCAGACTTGATACCAGACACAATTTGTGTACTTTGTGCGTTCAAATAAAGTTAATCTGAAACGTGAATACAAAGTTGTATACAGAAATTTATAGTGGATAAGATATACATCCACCATCCGGTCATAAACATTTTATGAAATCTGTTATTCCAATGTTGCCTACTTGGCTGGGATTAGAAATAGAAGGTTACATGTAAAATAAGAGAAAGATCGTAATAAATTTGCAAAGCAAGGTCTAATCTTTTTGATAGCTTCCTTGTATATAATTATGCACGAATGTAGGTTATTAGTTTCATTATCATGTTTCTTTTCAAGAGTGTTATAGAATCTATTTAAGGTGAAGAACTTTTAAGTAATGCAAAATTATGTGATTTGATTTGAAAATTTGATTAAATAGAAATTAATAATTTTAGATTTTTTATTTATTTATATTCTCACCATACATTTTGTTGTTGTTTAATTTTAGATGCCTTTATTAATTAAATACTGTGAGTAGGCGATGAATACGAGTGTGGTGACGGTTTCCGTGGTCTAGGGGTAAGGCTCTAAACTCGCAATCCGAAGGTCGCGGGATCGAATCCCGGCGTGCGCAAATAAATTTTATTTGATTAATTTGTGTTGTTTCATAGTTAATTCATTTAAAAATATGATATAGTGTATTTAAGGCACGTTATAGTGTGGAAGATACTCTCAACATCGCTCTAGTGTAAGAACACCATTCAGAATTGGAACGTTGCTTGAAATGGCTTTAGCCGTGTTTGATGACCAGATTCAAACAGTCAGGTACTTCCCCATTACCTTCAGCCCCACAACGTATCCCATTTGGGGATGCCATAGTCTCACTGGATGGAGATGTTTGGGAGCAGCTGGGACTCCTGTGCGGTATTCACATAAAAAATGAAAAAAAAAATTGCAAAGGAAGGTCTAAATTTAAGGAAGTTTTGCAAACGCATTAATCTTTCTGATGGCTTATTTCCTTTGGTAAATTATGTATGAATGTAGATTATTAATTTCCTCATCAGGTTTATTTTCAAAAGTGTCACAATAATCTAATTAAATAGAATGTTTTCCATAAATCTACCTTTTGTGTTGCAAATTAATAAGTACATTCTTAATATTAAATAAATATTTATTTCTAAATTATTGAAAAAATATTTTCCTTTTCACAGCAACGACATAACATGTAGTTAACACCAGTTTTTATTTTATTTTATAACACCTACATGAAAAGCTATCAGTTTTAAAGGCACTTTAACAAGAGTATAAAATGATTTTCGATCGGTAGCAGCGCCCTTGAGGTGTGAATTGAAAAAATATTGGCTTAGTAAAAACAAATCGGTTACTTTTGTTATTATCAAAAGCAAAGCAAACCATCTTACATTATATTTGTGTATAGATTCATCGAAAACGTGACGTCGCCTAACGAATCGATTTTAATTCAGTTCTTTCAAACACATTCTTCCATCGAGCGAGGAAAAAACTCCAGCAAAAAGATGACTCCGGCTAGAAGTAAATTTAAATTCAAACAGGGTACACAATACAATGGTGATGATCCGGCAGGGCAGTCCGGGCAGTTGGGGCACCCAGAGACCAAAAGTGGACTAGAGGAAAAAACTGGAGGCTGTTTAGCTTCGTAAAGGGGTTCGCCGCCGCCGTTTCCAACTCGGGAGGGAAAAAGGAAGAGGCGGGCGTGTGAGGGAATTCCGGGCCAGTCAAACCACCCACCATATGGTCGCCTTTTTGAGTGGGAGGAATAGATGATTATGAAAAATTCACTGCAGGACACAGAGGACATACTGCTGCAATGAAAATAATGAAGTAGAAGCTAATACGTTGCTGTAGTTAATATCTTATCGATATGATTTGATAAAAGAGAGGTAAAATGATGCTTCAACAAGTAAAAATAGATGTTAAGCGAAATATACTTTTAGTTACCATATTAATAAAGTCTTTACATTACTGACAAGAAACATTAGATGAAGAATTAGATAAATTATTCCGAATTGAACGACAATACCAGTCAGCGAAGTGTTCTGCAAAAATCAATTTTGTGATTTGAAACATTCGACGAAGAATGAACTTAATTATTCTGAATTTAACAACATTACCAGTCAGCCAAGTGTACTGCAGAGCTTAATTGGACTGATATGAAATATTCGATTAAAATTAACTTAATTATTCCGAATCAAACGATATTATCAGCCAGCCAAATGTTCTGTAGAGGTTAATTTTACTGATATCAAACATTCGATGAAAAAATAACTTAATTATTCCAAATTGAAAGGCATTACCAGTCAGCTAAGTGTTCTGCAGAGCTTAACTTTACTAGTATGAAACATTTGATGCAGAATGAACTTAATTATTCCGAATTGAAAGATATTACCGGTACGCCAAGTGTTCTGCAGTCTGCAGAGCTCAATTTAAATAATAAGAAATAGTCGAAGAAAAATTAACTTACTTATTCCGAAATGATCGTATACATGGATCATTCCTAAAATGGTTGAATAGTTACCTCTGTAACCGTGAACTCATGGTAAAATTAAATAATAAATTTTCGTATAAATTTAAAGTAACTTCGGGAGTTCCTCAAGGCTCTCATCTGGGCCCACTTCTCTTCATTTTATTTATAAATGATCTATCTTTATGTTTCGATGATGTTAAATTCATTCTATTCGCAGATGACCTAAAGCTTTTTAAGATTATAAAATCTTTAAATGATGCACTTATCCTTCAGCAAAATTTAGACAGACTTGCTAGCTGGTGTGAAATAAATAAATTATTCCTAAACGTAAAAAAATGTTTCCACATGTGTTTTTACCGCTCACGGATTCCAATATCTACATCGTATTTAATTAACAATAATGAAATTGCATTAGTACCATTTATCAAAGACCTTGGTGTTATTTTTGACCGGAAACTTACATTTGATCGTCACTGTGAAACAATTTCCAATAAGGCCATGCAAATTCTAGGTTTTGTAATACGTAACACAAGGACTTTTCAAAACATTGAGTCAATTAAGCTACTTTACTGCTCTCTTGTAAGATCGCAGCTGGAATATGCATCTCCTGTATGGTCACCGATTTATACCTGTAACTTACACCGTTTGGAGAGAGCACAAAGAAAATTCCTTCGATATGTTCAATTCAAATTGAGACAGCCTGTAATTGAAATACGCTACAATGCATTAATGTCTGATCTGAACCTACCACTACTTTCTACCCGGCGTACTATTAATGACATTCTTATACTTTTTAAATTACTGAACAATCTCATAGACTGCCCTCAAATGTTAAGTGTTATAAATATTCGTGTCCCTGTTAAATCAACTCGACTCCACCACCTTTTCCACAGTGACAATCATAGCACTAACTACTCCTATCATTCACCGTTAGTGCGTTTTCACCGAACTGCCAATACGTATACAGACCTTTTCGATATTTTTAAAACCTCATCATCTTGCATCAAAGCAAAAATAACTAGTTATTTATGTAACTGATATGTTTGTAAAATGATAAATAATTGTTGTACTAATATACATCGTATGTATGTACTGTATGTTATTCTATATATATATGTAATGTTTGTAAATGTTTGATACACCTGTATTATGTATGTAATAGCCCTATGTACGGGCGTTTAAATAATAAATAAATAAAGAAATGAATGACATTACCAGTCAGCCAAGTATTCTGCAGAGCTCAATTTTACTAATATGAAACATTAGATTGAGAATGAACTTAATTATTCCGAATTGAACGTTATTATCAGCCAGCCAAGTCTTCTTCAGAGCCTAATTGTACTGATATAAAAATATTCTGAAACATTCTATCTTAATTATTTTGAAATGAACTATATTACCAACCAGCCAAGTGTTCTGCAGAACTCAATAGATATGTCCCAGGAATTATTGTAAATGTTGATTTCCATAATCAGCTGTCCAGAGTATTTGCTAATTGGGTTACCAGAACGAGACATCAACACAAATTAGAAACTAAACATATTGTAAGTTAGATCAGGATGTATAAATCAGAATGCCAGCAAATACATATGCATACAATGTCGCAACAAATTACTTTTTAAAAAACTTTATTCCACTTCTATTTCAATCCGACCAGACAGACTCAAAGAGGGGTATTTATACTGCATTTTTTAATCATTACTAGCATTATTATTTACTTATAATGTAATTACTTGTAAAAAATTTGGTTTTTCACCATTACAATTGGGAATAACACACATTATATTTCTAGTGTTGACTGTTCTCCATAAAAAAATCTCTAAAATGATCATTATAATGAGCTCCTGGAAACGAATGAAAAATTTAACACAATCATGTTATTAGGGCAAGAGTTCACAGAATATATCACTAATTCAACATATTCCCAAGACCTCCTATTCAATTCTGATACCCTATTAGCTCCTGATAAAAAACGATCAAATAATATTGAATTATAATGATATCAAAAGCTCTCAAATATGTTTTAGGGCCAGTTTTTTCACCGAACTTGAACAATTTATCAAATTTCAAAGTTAATATTCAAGTTCGGTTTTTAATTTTGTTCTGTGGAACATCTGGCCCATGATGGAAATTTAACAGAACTTGAATAGAGCTTAAGTAGAACTTGATAATATACATACATAATTATAATTGGATAATTTGTAGAGCGCCGTTTCTGTGAAAAATCACCTCAAGGGCGCTGTACAATTTATCATGAATTCTTAGGCTCTATCTAATTTTATTATTTACAAACAGATACAGAAAACATGCTACAAACCTGGCAGGCCACTTCCGAAAAACATACCTTAATTAGAAAGTTTATGCTTGGAGAAGATAGAAAATATTAGATATTATATTTAAAACACTGAACATTGTACGATTTTACATTTGCTACCCCCATCAATGTTAGTATTTAGTATAATAAGACTGGAGAATTTAGGACTCTTTAGGGCTGAGGAATTTTTATGAAATGAACTTTACAAAAGCTTAAAATAAGAATTTTTTACTATTTTACACAATTAGTTATTTATCTACATTGTCGCGGGCAGTGACGGTGAAGGTGAATTTTTTTGACTTATAGATACGATTGTCTGAAAAGGTGAGTTTTAAGTTCAGCTCTACATTTACTTTGAAATTACAATGTACAAATTCTGTGAAACAACTGACTCAAATCTTTGCCTTTATTATTTAAATTTTGTTGGTTTGTCCATAAGAAAACAATGAATAGCGATCAAATAGTCACAAAATGATGTTTTTATCGTATGAATCGCTCCAGTGCACTTCGCTATTTTTAGTTTACTACGATTTACGATTATTTTTCAAAGCGAGCCGTGCAACATTAGCTTAGCAAAAAACCAACAAGTACTAGTGGAGAGGGTATTAAAAGACTTGGCAAAAACACTTTTGATTAAGAGCTTTTATAAGAATTCGATGGAGTGAGAAATGGAAAAAATGCCTTGGGCACTTGTATTATAATCATAACTGTGATTCCGCTAACAATAGACAAGGCATCTTGTTGTTCTAGAGTTGTTCCTGTATGGTAAGAGGCTGGACTAGACAAAGTATGGCTGCCAAATAAGACTGATTCAAAATTGAATATTTAAACAGTTGTTGCATTGTTTTGTAACATTAATTCGGAGACCAATTATTAACGCATATTCGTATTTTTTCTGCTTATACATACACGGTGTTCGAAAATTGGTAGTACAAGCGGGAAACTGGTGAATCTTCATCACGTAGAGAACAAAGATTTTTTTTTCGATCAGAGCACTTTGCTGCTTTTAACCCGTCATAAGCTTTCTGATAATTTATTTTTTAACGCAATTATTATTAATTCCTATCGTGAGTTTGGAGTTCTTAACCCCTCAGGCCTCGATCGTATTATGTCAGAGGGTCAAAATATTTCCAAATAAATGGTATATTTCTGAACGTATTCGAAAACTAAAAACTGTTTCTGAAAGGTAATAAAATACATATTAAAATTGTATAAATCGTAATAACAATAATTTTTGAAATATAAAAATTTGCATACAAACTTAAAAAGTTTTAAAAGTGGCTCCCCTTACTTTTTTTTCTAACTAAAATTACTGATAAAGAAAAAAAAAACATGATTGTAATAACATAAGTTAAAAAGTTATTGTCACATCACTTTTTTGTAGTTCCATAAAAAAATCCCAAAGTTTCATAAATTTATTTCAAATTGCGATTCGAAACTTTGGGTTCAGAAATGTGAACATACATTTTACTTGTTTGTGGTTAGTTATTGTATTTGAATATTAAGCGTGGTGTTTTTTCTTTCAAACAGCGTTTATTTCATATTTCTCATTATGATAGTAGGGGAAATACAACGATTTTTATGAGACCTATATGAGTTATTCCGAAAACCGAACAAATAGACCCCACTGGACCGGTTAGGTCCAAATTTGGACCGCTTTTACTTTTCAGCGATTGATATCGGTCGAAAATTGGACCACATTTAACGAACCTACAAATATGAGAAAAACGGTGAAATCTAGGTGGATTCACTAGCTTTAAACCGCAGTAAACAGTTTATATGTTTCCATATTAATATTTTGAGGAATTATATTAATTAAATCGAATGGCCAAATCAAAAACTGAACACCAATCGCTCGAGTGGTTGGATTAAATATTAATGTAATATTAAAATAAATAAGACATGACGTCAAGATTTCTAAACAAGGGTGTTAAAAATGTGAGATATGTACAATACTCAAATACGAGTGTCATAATAACTTGTCGGTTCCATTTTTGTGAAATGACAAATCTTTTAGTAACTAGAAAATGGCTTTAAACAGAGATTTCCTTCTATTTGCAAGTATGCTTGCAATCTCAGTAACTAAGTATCCATCTGTGCATAGCAGTATACAGTAATGATCGGAATGCTCCGAATGCTTAGGCCCGCCTGCACATGTCAAACCTATAGTTGGACATTGATAATATGTGCAGATTGGTCCACAAATGGCCATTTTTTCTCAGTCAGATCCATATTAAAGTATGGAATTATTTCGTTACACGACCGCGGCCCCCGAGACTCAATCGTCCGAGATACTTGGCTACAAATGCACTGCTGCTGCAGGTCTGGACGGAAATGGTAAACCCGAGTATTTGTCGAAAGGCAACAACATTGTTACTGCCGGTATTACCATATAAGCACAGCTTTCGGTCGCGTGACGGTTCTATAAAATATAGACCCAACGTCACAAAGAAACGAGAAAAGCAACGCACCACTGCATAAAAAGAAACGCACAAACAAATCCAACCATCTCAAAACGTAGAGTTAAGGAAAATTCCCTTTTTGAAGCTTTAAAAATAAGTTTTAGTAGTACTTTGTAAGAAGGGGATAGGAGTGAGGTACTAATCTCTATAAGGCTCGATCTCTCCCAGTTCAACAGCCTTAATTGCATCGTGTTTTACCCAGTCCAGTTGCAGTGACCGTTCCTATTAATCACAAGAGTCAGAGCATTGGTTCGACTACTGAAGTAACAACTACTACTGCAAATGAAAGTTCGACAGTGATATAATTTCGCGACTTTCAGATAATTATTATTATTGGTAATGGGGTCATGATATAGATTCTCTTTGGACACTGCGAGATTAAATACGAGACTTGCATTTAAAATAATGTATTACGAAATTGTTTCAGTGTTGGTTTTGTATCTACTTGCTACCGGAACTAGCAAAGTACCGATCTGAAAGATTTGAGTAAAAAGTTGATGTGAATTGTTGCATAAATATGGAGTCAGGTATATTTAAGTACGTTACGTAAATTTCGATCGACTTTCGATATAACTCACAACAACGCAATACTTTCTTTGTATGGTTTACATGATTGTCCAGGGGGTAGGAAAATTGTTGTCACGCCATTGGATCTAACTAACTATCACACCGTTTTACACCCTTTGCCTCATTCTCGTTCATACATTGTCTTATACATACTCTTCTATTATTATGACTCTTGACATAACCCTACGTAAGTACCTGATTCACTTGATTATGCCATGTCTTCCTCGGGAGTTCCCGACTTCGTCTACCATTAATATCATCATATTATATTCTCCTTAATCTAATTTCTTCGTTCATTCGCTTTACACGCCCAAATCATATGAGCGTTTCTTTCATAATCTTACTCTATTACACTTAGATCAGCCTTTTTTGCATGATCATACATGATTTACCACACACACGCCTAACCTCTCAAAACACATCTCATTTCTACAGCATTCAGTCTACTTTCATCCTTCCTCTGCCAGTTCTATGTCTCACTGCCATAATATCAGGGTAGGTGCCAGCCAAGGTTCCTAGAAAATGCTTTTAACGAGGTTAGCTCATCGAAGGTGTAGAGTGGTGATTGGTTAAAAATTCGTGACGTAGCTTGAAGTCCACGTTCCACTGGGAGATTTGAATACAACTGGCAATCTTTTACTTCAAGCAATGTCACGCGTTCGGATTTCGAAAGCGATCCGACGAGTTTTTTTTCGAAAAAGTCCCGCATGAGAAAACCTTGTTAAAAGCATTTTTTACAAGAAAAAGGCCCGTACGAGCAAACCTTGTTAAAAGCATTTTCTACGAGAAAAAGGTCCGTAAGAGCAAACCTTGTTAAAAGCATTTTCTACAAACCTTGGGTACCAGCACTTTATTGTGGACTGCTAACTTCGCTTCTTTGGACCTAAGCCATTGGATTTAAGTATAATAAAATGACCAAATTGAGGTTGGCACAGTTTCACTGTGTCCAGGCAATTAAGGCTCTTATGAAGTATTAAATAAAAAATTAAGCTGCTAATTCTGACGTTTCTCTTGTGATATTCTGTCTATTCGTGCAAAAATAGTTGTAGAATTTCACAAGCGAATGTATCATCGTTTATATACTGCAATTAGTTACATTTATTGCTAGTACATATAATTATTATGCAAACATGTAATTTATAAAGCCATGGGGCAACCAATTCTAACGCTTTTGTTAATTGATATAGAGATTACAGGTATCCATCCCTCGTTACACGCGATATCATTTTAGACGATATCGCTATATCGAGATGACTATAACATGATGAGAAATGCAAAACGTCTAATTTTACCAACAAAGAATAGATAAATCATACAAAAATCACTCGTGTACTGAGCAATGCAACTTTACAGTGACAATGGTAGAGTACTACCTCGTAATAAAATAGTAGCTCACAAGTCTTGTATAAAAACGAAAAAGACGAAGATACTAGAACGATGGTATCACGAACGGCCTCCCTCCAGAACGTGCTGCTTGAAATGGCTTTAACCGTATTTAGTGGCCAGATCTGAATAGCCAATACTTCCCAACGTCCCTAATCTCAATCTCATTCCCTTCCCCACTCACCTGCACTTCAGCCATACAACATACCCCAATACTGGAGTTTTTTTAAAATATGAATGTCTCACCTAGCTAGAGTCCTAGCTGCTCTCGTCTGGAGCCAGTGAGAATATGTCATCCCCAATTGGGGTATGTTGTGAGGCTGAAGGTAGTAGGGAGGGGAAGGAGATAGGGAAGAGTAAGGCGGGGAAGTACCTGGCTATTCAGATCTGGTCACCAAACACAGCTAAAGCCAATTCAAGCAACGTTTCAATTGTCAATGGTGGTCTTAGACAAGGGCGATACTGAGAGTATCTTCCAATCTGGAACGTACCGCAAATAAAGGAGTTGCCATGGTCTGCAAACAAAAGCAGTTGGGACTAAAAAAAAGGTTAAAAGATGATTTGGTTCGAAACCAAACACTTACATTTTAATATAACTTCACATAGCGCGTTTTCTCGCTACGCGATCTTTTCTCAAAACCATTAATCGTGTAATTGGAGGGAGCTTGTATGTCAATAATTACCCCCATTTACAATTTGCGCAACGTCAGTTTTTCAATGCTTTTAATTTGTTCGTCCATCAATCAAAACGTAGAGAAAGGTTACTTTTGTCATTAACACAAAGAGAAACAATTAACTAAAAATCAATAAGAATGAGTTATAATTTACAATCAATACAAAACGAAGCAATGTGTATTCAATGATTTTAAATAATCAATCTAAGTTTGTAATTATGTACACTAATCACCATGCAAATTAATGATTGAACTAACGGAACCAAATTTTGTTGAAAAGAAATTAGGGATGGCCGATTAGGATTACGAATAATCGTAGCCGCAGGATTGTATGTTATGGTGATTACCTGTAAGATTAATTTCGTTATAGTTAAATTCACTCAATAGAAGCCTAACTAGTACAGCATACAAGAACTTATTTCTGCCGAAATATTAGTTTGCGGATAAAACTGTAAAAAAAGCAACAGTGTAAATGACAGTTCTTGGAGAATCGGGATAATCATTTCCTCGAGAACTGTTACGTAATTTCATTATTAATGTCTCATCTGAAAAGTACGCACGTGGGCTTCGAAAACACATAAGTCATGTTTACAGTCAGCTGTTTTTTTTACGATTGTCATAGAAATTGTATTGCAACATCGGAAGAAATAATATGTATCAAATATTTAAAAAAATAATAACATCTATTTATCAAATTTTAAAAAGAAAAAAAAACAATAAAAAATGCACCAAAAACGTTTTGTCTTATTCACATTCATACATCGTCTCATACATACTCTTCTATTGTTCTGACTCTTGACAGGCCCGAGTCAAGTATCCGATTAACTTGAATGTGGCATGTCTTCCTCGGGCGTCCCCGACTTCGTCTACCGCGTCTACCATTCACATTTGCATAAAATATTCTCATCCTTTCTTCGTCCATTCGCTATATTTACCCAAACTATCTCTGAGCGTCCCTTTCTTATTCTAACTCAATATGCTTACTTCAGCCTTGCATTTTTTGCGGATCTCCACATTTCTCACACGACCATACATGTTTTTACCACACAAATGCCTTAGGGATCTCATTTCTACAGCATTCAGTCTACTTTCATCCTTCTTCTGCCAGTTCCATGCCTCACTGCTACCAGCTACCAGCACTCTATTGTGGACTGCTAGCTTCGCTTCTTAGGACAGTTTTTTTGTTTGCGCCAATTCTCCATTCAGCCCTTCATCTGTGGAGTTACCTGCATTTACCCTTCTTTCAATATCTTTCAAATTTAAATGGCCTTTTAACTATGACCGATCCTAATGCCCAGTAAAATATCTAAAGCCGTGGAAGAGACAAATTTATATGTAATAAAATTTTAAAAGTTAATATACCTAATAGAGAGAAAAAATGAACTTTTGGCTAAATATAATTTTAACCAGAAAATTAAAAAATCTACCGTAAGTTATTCAAAATCAAACTGTCCAATCAACTGAACATATTATTGCAATAAAAATAAATTGACATATTCCGTGCGATTGTAATTACTAATGACAGCTACCACTACCAGTAGGTACCTACCTACCCACGAATGTAACTTGTAACACACAAGCACACCCGTGGGAACGGCGTGGCGCGGAGGTTCACGCGGCGGGCGCGTGGCACAGCACGTGGCGCCGTGGCCGTGGCACAAACACCGCCATTGCGATTATTGCCGTTTGTATCGAGGGGTTCACCTTTCCCCCGTAACTGTACCCCGGCGTATTTTGCACCCCTGTGTGCGCGGCATTGTGGGCCGTGCGACCCCTATCTACTCATTTCAATATTATATTATCTGATATTGATGACCTCTGATTGATGCATGAAGTCGATTTGTTTTTCACTTCAATGATTATTTCCCCCTTTGGAAGCTTTATTTGACTGAGCGTAGCAAACGTACGTAAACGTAAGTCCCGTTTTAACTAGACCATTTGGCAATTCATCTGTTTGTAAATTTTTATTTATTTTTTATTAACCAAGATAACAATATATGTATATATATATAATATGCTTATCTGTATATTTAAAAAAAAAATTGGCATATACCACCTCACTAGGCCTGTTCCGAGGTGGCATTTGTTTGTGTGTTTCGTTTCCGGTCATGGTGACCGGGTTAGATACTACGAGCTGTCAAATCGTAATAATCAATATTATGGTATTTACCTAACTGAAGAATATTTGAAAAAAGAATTTTCATTTAGATAGTGACGTTTCTTTGGACAAATTGTATTTTTCCTTAATTTTTTTTTTAAATGTTACATAAAATAATAACACTAGCTGACCCGGCCACGCGTTGCTGTGGCTAACGAAACACAACGGCATCTACTGGAAGGTTACACAACCTTTTAACTTACACCGCTATCTGTTTGCATACAAATAAAATCCACACTGCCCGCTTGCCAGCCCGCTCGTCCACCACGTAGACATTCTCCTTTAATTATCTACAAATTATATACCTAAACCTTCCTAGTGAATCACTCTTATCTATTGGTGAAAACCGCCTGAAAATCCGTTCTGTAGTTTTTGAGTTTATCGCGAACAGACAGACAGACGTTAATTTATAATATGGATGAGAGACGGTTAAAAATTGTAGGGGTATTTAAGTACCTACTTACAAACTTATGATTTTTAAAGGAAATCTTGGTTTTAATTCAATAAATAAGAAAAAATTAGACATATACTTTTTAGACTCGACGTCTAGGTACTGTTCACTGCTAAAACTATTTTAACTTGTATCAATAACTATCTTTACTGTCTCATGTATGCATTGAAAGAGATGCAATTAGAAACAATATAGTGTGTTGTCAGATATTTTATGAATTAAATGTATTTATTAAAAGCTTCGTATTTCATGAAGGAAACGACATAGCCATCTGAAAATAGTTGCATTGTTCTAGAAATTCCTTGCGGAATAAACTGTTCAAATTTCATTACGAAATCACCGTTCAGGAGTTAATTTAGAAAATGAACCAAAAATCGCAAACAGAATTTTCAGAATGAAACCAAATGTCCAAAGACATGAAAAATTCAAACCAAATATGCATCATAAACTGCTAGCTATCACTATGTAGCAGTTATTTATCACATTTAAAATCTACAATTTGATACAAAAATAATTTTTTTACAAAGATATATAACATAACCAAAAAACAAAAATGGTAACTTAAGCCGTATATAAGTAACCCTTTTCACACTAGTATCGATATCACAACATAATCTCCTCAGATAACGATAAGGCAATTGTTTTTATTCAATTGTAATTATCTCATTGAGATGAGAACTAAAACCCAAAAGCAAGACCTTGAAGTTACCCATAACTAGTGATGTGCACCCGGGAATATTCCCAGACATAATAATATAAATTCCCCAAAGTCCGGAATTTATTTTTATAAAGAAAGTTATTTTGAATAAGGTTGTCTTTTTTTGATAAAAATGTATTACATTTAAAGCCGATAGTAAAATTTTCGATATCTACAAAAATAACGAAGTTATGAGCTTTTATAGTAAAATTGGGTAAAGTATAAAACGTTGTCTCGAGACGTTAGGGGGAATACATTAATTACGTGAGCTCTAAAGAGCCAAATCTCACGTTACTTGAAAAGAATATACGAAGTGGCCCAAATTTATCTCACCAAGGGGGGGGGGGGGTCTTGATTAGAAGAAAAACTGCTCACGTAATTAATGTATGCCCCTTTACACGAGGCATAATCAATCAGCCGGCCATAAAAAATATCAACATTTTCAACATTTTGACGGCTTACATTTTTGGCACTATTCGGTATTTTCCTAAAATTCTAAAAGTTCTATCCTAAGCATGCTCTAATTAATATCAAATCCACGACAGTTGATCCTTTGACAGATGGCCACCAGGCATAATTTTAAACAATATTTATTAAGTCGGTTAAGGGAAAATATAACATATCTAATTACACTTATAGTGCCCCGGAAGGGGTGTACAAAGAGGATGTACCGCCGAATAACAAAAGTATAAAACATATTTTCAATGATAAAACTAGTTGTCTTTATACTGTATATATCAGCATATAAATACAAAAAATCGACACCGTAAATAAATTCGTTTGATGTCGGTGCCAACTTATCATTAAAGCTATTCTTTAAGTTGATTATTTTAGGTTTATTATTATAATTTCGGGTTTCAACTAATGACACATTGTAAATAATATGAAATTTCGTTGAAAGAGACAACCTGATGAGAATTTCTCCATTTATATGAAAATTCCCGGGAATATTTCAAAAAAATAAATTCCAGTGAATTTACCCACCACTAGTCACAATGTATACTGTGTTACGCATATGTTCCAGCCGCTCAGAGTTCCATTGTAACCGCTCTTTCAATCACACGTTTGTTTTACGAGAAAGAGGGAGACGTTACATCGGAGCTATCAGCAGTAGTACGTTTACATTACACATTGCCATGGGTTGTTCGGTTGTTTCACATCAGTTTATCTTATGAATAAAGTGTGGGAACTTTGAACCACTCTCGCTTACAGGCTTAGGAATATAAACAGCATCCTCCGAATTATTATCTGGTCCCGGAAAGTAATGAGTATTGACAGCTAATTACTGTAAATAAATATGCTGGAATATTTGTTTATGGATGGGAAATGTTTACAGTTCTCACCCAGATCGTGTGGTAATTCAGGGACGGTTGTGGTAGGAATTGGAAGATGAAGATGTTTGTTTTTACAACGATTTGATGGATGGCGATAAAATGATGTTGTCCTTTTTGATAAACTACTGATGTAGCCTGCTTTGTAGAAAACCAAGTTAACCAATGCCATTTTTTTTAAATAAACAAATAAAATGTATGTTTAATATATTTCAAATTTGTTATGTTGATAGAATATCGAGATAATAGCATACAGGATTAAAAAGGAATTTTGTTTGGAAGAGTTTAATCACAAAGTACGTTCACTAGCGTTCTAAAAACTAACTTTAAAATAATACAAGTACAGAAATAATTAGATATTATTGGGTGAGGGAGTATTGGGAGAGGTGATTTGGGAGGTGGAATGGTGGGGAGTCAAAATAACAAGGAAACATGGTCAACAAAGGTGACGAACAGGGTGCCATTATTTTCTTCAACAAAATTTTCCTTATCTTTCATATTTTCGTTTAGATGATTAGAGTTATCTTTGATGGGAATAACCTTCAAAAGTTATAAAAAAGAGAAAGTCGAGTACGTCCCTAAACACCTACGGCCTTACTAAAAAACCCCGTGAAAAATTTATTCAATTGACAAACGGCCGCGGATGTGAAAACATTACTAATTAAAAAAATGTTCTTGGAAAAAAATACACACCGTTTACACAGCCTGGGGGGCTAGTTTATCTCTGTTTTAGGGATGATGTCTGAACGAAATTTGGAATTTTCCAAAGTATTTTGAATGTTCTATATATTTCTTATTTTTGAAGGTGCCGTAAAAACAAATACCATTTTTAAAAACTAGATAAAATTACCTATTAGATTTGTGTATTTGAAATACAGTATAGTTTAAAAAAACTGCCATATTTTAAGATTTAAACACGGAAAAATGTGTAAAATAATTTCTTACCAAAACATTTTTGATGAAAGTGTACAGAAATATTAAAAAAATTAAAATTTAAAAAATACTGACCTTTTATATAATGAATTTGAAATGAAACTGTCACCTCACTTTTTCCTCGTGCATACAATAAAAAAATTATAAAAAATTTCAAAGTTTTTTTTAATGCCAAAAAAATAACCTTAAAAATATCTCTGACATTTCAACACATTTCTTGCACCACTAAAGATGTTAATTTCTTTGATAAGCTTACCAACACGTGAATTTGATATTAATATTTAGAAAAACCACCACTTTTATGAAATTCTCATAAAATAAATATCATTAAATGTAAATATGAATTTTTATGTATCATATAAAAAACTTTTTGACATTTCAACTTTGAAAGTACAATTATTGTTATTATAACTTCACTAAAACTTATGAAAAACCACAAAAAACACGGTAAATATATCAATTATATGAATATAAGAGTGAATTAGTCATATTAATAAAAATTACGATCACTTTGGTAATATTACGAAGCACATCGCCGTACGCAAATAATCTTTCGCGGCTTAAAATATGTTTTCACTGCGAACAGCGAATGCGCCGGCGCCCCCATCTAGCGGCCATGAATGAAAACATTGAAAACAACAATTTTGTATGAATATTACTAAAAATTACACTGTTGCCAAACTTTAAAATCTGTTTTAGCGTGAAATTCTTTATTGGTAGAATTTCGTGTTTTAGTGTAAATTTGTTGTACGGATGTTGCTACAAAAACACAGGTCATCAGTCGTGCTGTAGTTTTTTTTTAGTAAGGCTGCTAGTATATATATATTTAAAAGATAAACATTCCAGGGTTGCAAACCTAACCTAACCTGACAATATTGAAAAATCTCTAACTACCACCGCAGTAAGCGGAAAAATTGGCTTGTGTCGTGATTTAGCTTAGGTTAGGTTTGATGGACAATGCCAGACGAGGAATTGAACAAAGAACACAGGACGCCTGTGTGGGACACATGCCAACTCGGCCAATGACTGGTCGAATTAACTGGGCATATAATGTAGTTTGACGTGGGAAAATTGACGATCGATATTTAAACAAAGATTGTTTGTTAATAAATATCCTGATTTCCAGAAATAAACAATAAAACATGCGA
The DNA here is from genome assembly GCA_917563855.2 of Limnephilus lunatus. NCBI lineage: Eukaryota > Metazoa > Arthropoda > Insecta > Trichoptera > Limnephilidae > Limnephilus > Limnephilus lunatus. The sequence goes on from OU830599.1 coordinate 51,285,764, forward strand.
CACAAACATCAAAGAACAATTTGTTTGTATATATTTCAGTACTCAGAACTCGAGTAGAGGTGCTTACACTCGTTACCACTCGATTTACTTAAGTGAATTGGGTGATTTGAACCAGATGCTAACGTTGATCTGCAAATCAGTTCCCAGGGCAAGAGATTCTGGATGCTGTGATATGTGATGTGACTGGTACATAAGATGTAATAAATGTATTTAACATAAGTCAGATATCACCTTGGGTTTAGTAATTTCGTGTTCCGAGGAATGTCCGTACCGATTGCTTGGGGCATGGATTTGATAAATGCCTAGATAAATAATTTATTAGTAAAATAAAGTTGTATAACAAAGCATGTTTGTAATAATGAGCTATATGTTAGTACCTAGTAAAGCTAGGGGACGGTTAAGGGTACCGCCGCCCCGGGAATCATTTATTGGATAATTAACACCTCTGCTATAGGTCATTCCAAGTGGTTCGCTACTTTTGGTGACTTGGCAGGGATGCCCGGGGTTCATGGGGTAGGGTATATCTAAGTCTTGGAAGCGAATGCGTTTGCCCTCCTACTGTGTGGCGAGCCGGATCGGGAGAGACTGGTTGAGCAGTGGGAGGGATGGCTTCATTCGTCCGTATAACACACACTGACCCCCAGTTTCCGACCCGACCCTCATACCTTTTTCTTTCCCAGAATTTATTCGCCTTCCTTTACCTAAAAAGACCCTCCAGACGGCATCCCCAAAGATGACATAGAGCATGAGGGGGAAAAATCCTCAGGACCTCCTGCGGAAATTGATAGAACTCCCAATAAAACACTGAAATGTGGTCTTAAATCACTACAATGATTTTAATTAACTAATTAAGGGAAATTCGGTCTTGGCACACACTCCTTGCTTCATTAAAATTCACATATCTGCAGATTCTTCAAAAAATCAGTTCATTTAAAAAAAAATACACTTAAATTTGAGTTCATTACACCAGTTTTCACGCAGAACGCACAGACAACCGAAATTATGATGTTTAATTTAATGAAAGTTACCGTTGAAAAATTTCACTTTAAATTCAATTAAGTGCTTATTTTATATGCTCGCATTAAATTTGTTCAGAGCATAATGGCCCAAGAGTTGAATAAAAAATGAGAGCTTTTTACCTCAATTCACGCCGAAGGCTCAACAGAGAAATTCTTTAAAAGTCATCAGTGCTTTTATTTTAAAACTTTAGCGTTTCATCGGGTTCGAAAGCATTCGGTGTTGCCATAAATTAATTGGAAGGCGGTGGAAACAGTTGCTAATTATTAAAAAGCGTCAAAACAAACTTGTGAAATATGGATGACGCATTCTGGAGTTCGCAACAAGGTGTCTGAATTTAATAATAAGAAGTACAAAATACAAAAAAGCCACACGTAAGTTTAAAAATGAGTGCAAAATAAAACAGATGTAGTATTATGCGAGGATGGGTCTACCATGGACAGCGGCCGAACAATCAGCACAAGACAGGGACTTATGGAGGAGCATTGTCGATGCAATAGGTCCCCGACCCGAATAGGACAAGGGGAAGAAGATGTATGTATGTATTATGCATGTAATTTCAAGTACAATCGATGATTTAATGGACAAATTTGTACATTTAAGAGGAAAGGCTGCGCGGTCTTTTCATACAAACTTAAATTTGGATCTGAGACCAAAACACTTTGTCATTATATATTTACTCCATACAGAAGACCCTGACGAAAATAATTTCCCTCAGGTCTTTGTCATATTTGGGGATGCTGTGTGGGTGTTCTTTTTAGAAAAGGAAGGATAGGATGTTCTGGGATGGAAAAGGGTATTAGGAGTGGTTAGGAATCAGGGGGTCAGTGTGTCCACGAGTGACGAATCAATGAATCCATCCCTCCCACTGCGATGAAAGGTGAGGTTTCGAGAGAGTTCTGCTGGAGAGGTCAAAAGGTCTCCCTCACCCAGTCTTCCCCGATCTGACCTGCCACGCAGTTGGTAGGTAGATGCATCCGCCGCCCACGCCCAGAGAAATCTCTCCCCATGAACCCTGGCACCCCTGCAAAGTCACCAAACGTAACTAACCACTCAGGGTGACCTATGGCAGAGGTCTTGGTTATCCAATAAATGATTTTCCGGCTTACCCGCGTCCCGAATTGCCTTAACCAAACTGAATAATTATTTTTTCTGCAATAATAGCAATTCAATTTGTGTCGTTATTTTAAATAAATGAAAATAAATCACTTTTATTAACGAAGAAACCATTGGTTTCGAAACATGTTGATAATTAAGCACCATAACACGGGCATCAGCCTAAGCATGGTGATCGAAAAATCCACAAATAATGTAACCATAATATGTAATGGATAAAGAAATAAAAAAAAATTAAAAAATGATTTAATAAGTGTTGTACACAAAGTGATTTGTTTTCATTTAAGTATATGTTTAATTAAAAGGTATAGCAAATAATATTTAGCACGGATGTGCTACTTTATTTATTTGTGTATTAAATTATAAAAATTAGACCATTAAATTTTTTTTTCTCGATTTGGAGGCAACTTCGACAATTATTGTGAGTTTACTATAATTAATTTTAAAATAATCATACCCCTATTATAAGCAATAATTATTAGCCTGAAACACTCATCAACATTGAAAAAATCTCCCGAGAAAAGCTATGCATAAAAATCTTGTCTTAAAACATTAGTTTACCAATTAAAAATAATAATTAATCATACCCTACCTACAAATACAATGAAACATATAATATAAAAATAAAACATTGTAAAAAAGCTCTTTTTGGGTCGAAATTTTAACTTTATAAACGACAATCAGTCATTTGTAATTTGAATTTATTCCCATCAAAATTTCCTTTCTGATCTTCATTTCGTACTCAATCAACCTCCTCTCAGTACCTATAAAATCGGTTTCAAACCAACTAAAGTATACGCTAGATCAATTTATAAGCGCAGTTTTTTACTGGAATTGAGTAGGTACCTACCAACAATATAAATTAAGATGTCTCGGTGTGATTTTTTTGTGTCGAAAGTCGAAACAGAGTCGCAGTTTTTTCAACATATTTATTGGGCGCGGCGCAGGCGGAATCGTCACGCGAATATCTTCCCATCATGGGAAACTCCACTCAGACGTTAAATATGCCAAACAACGTTATTTTTTACACTTGAGACATTTGCGAGCGAATTTTTTACACTCGGGATGGGCTGTGACGATTATTCGTACAGCGGTCGCAACATGTGTTGCCACTGAATAAAAATAATGTTTTTTTGGTGGTAGGTACCGAATGAATCCTAAATCATGACGAGGGCCGAATGTCATAAGTCATAATTCACGGAATTGAAACGGGGAACGTGTGAATTTTTGATTCTGCAAATGTCGCGAAATGAGATCACATGTGCGCTTTGATTTAGTACCTAAAACATTCAGATTGTACATATGACAAAAACAACCGAATTAACTAAACATCACGCCGTTTCCCGCAGAGACCCGCAGGACCGCCGAACAACTCGGTCATGGCACACGCCCTTTGCCTCATTCACATACATACATACATCGTCTCATACATACTCTTCTATTATTCTGACTCTTGTCATGGCCCGACTAAAGTAACTGATTCACTTGACCGTGCCATGTCTTCCTCGGGCGTCCCTGACTTCTTCCATTATTCACATTTACGTCATATATTCTTCTTACACTACTTTCTTCGTTCATTCGCTCTGCATGCCCAAACCATCTGAGGGTCCCTTTCTTAATCTTACTCATTACGCTTGCATCAGCCTTGCATTCTTTGCGGAAATCCACATTTCCGCAAAGAATGCAAGGCTGTATAATTCACAAATCACACGATCATGCATGGTTTTATAAGACACGTACGCCTCAGGGATCTCATTTCAAAACCATTCCGTCTATTTTCATCCTTCCTCTGCAAGTTTTTCTGATAAATACACCAATTTTTAAAAAAATAATATTTATGTGAATACCGCACAAGAGTCCCAATTGCTCCTACCCGTCTGGAGCCAGTGAGACTATAGCATCCTAATTATGGTATGTTGTGTGGCTGAAGGTTGTGGAGAAGAGAAAGAAATGGTGATGAGGATTGTGGAGAAGTACCTGGCTATCCAGATCCGGTCAGCTAACACGGCAAAGCCTATTTATTATCCTAAGAGCAGAAAACCCGTGGTTCGCCCCAGTAAAAACTCTCGGGCGGTGAGCTCTGACATTATGAAATATGCGCAGTTTTACGCCATTGGTTTTACTATGAGAAATTTGGAGGTCAACGCACCCCCTTTCATTTCATGCATGTGCATCACGAGCTTTAGAGCCCTAAGTATACATTTTACCATTAACAAATGAACGCCAAAACGTGCCTCCCAATTTTTATCAATTTTGTAAACAACACAAAAAATTCTAAAGCATGGGTACCTACCTACTTAAACTTTGTTTTGACTTCCGGGAAAAGCGTTTAAAAACAAAAGGGATAGGTTATTGCTAATCCTCTTGAATAAACACTGAAAAAACACGATGTCTAAAGCTTTCAACTATAACAATAAAGGAAGCATAATAACAATGCGGTAGGTACGAACTAAAAACAATAAGTTTCATAATGGTAATGGCAATAAGGCGTTAAGATAACAATGTTAGCTTTGTAAGTGCTAATATAAAAAGCATTTATCTTTTACATTAGAAGCTTTTAAACATTGACAAAGGAATTCTAAAAGCGTCTTCTAATCCGCGAGAAACGCAAAAAGGTGTGAAGATGTGATTATGTCTCTTTTGTTCAAGTTAGGCAGGTAATCGTTAAGGTTTGAACCCTTTGAAGTTTGGAAGTGGTAACGGCAATGGAAGCAACTTAGAGGCATATTAATAAAGAGTCGACTGTATAGAATAATATTCAATAGATTAGAATAAACTTTTAACCGGTCAGTGGCCGAGGGTTCCACGACTTTTCATCCCGCGACAAAATACCCCCGACAAAAATCCTACGGACAAAACATCCACCAACAAAATATCTACTAAAACCTAACCCAACAAAAAAATGGAAAAAATAATACAGACATCCTCTAAACAAACTAAATTTTGATTTTGATTTCGATTTTGTTTTTGTTTTGTTTATGATTTTGTTTTTTATTTTGTTATGCACATTTAGATTTAGATGTTCTTTGTTTTAAAAATAATGTATGTAAAAGCCCAGCCGGGCGTGAAATTCCAAATAAATAAATAAACACAATAAATTATTATATACTGTTTTATTTTTGTCCCACTTTACTATTTTTGAACAATAATTTATTGTCTTTACAGGACGTCTGTATTATTTTTGTCCTATTTTTTGTTAGGTTAGGTTAAGTTTAGTGGATATTTTGTTGAGGGATGTTTTGTCCTTAGGATATTTTGTCGGAGGATATTTTGTCACGGGATGAAAACGGGTATTACTGTGGCCAAGTTGGCATGGCGTTTGGTTACCACCCGTGTGTTTATTTCCTCGGCTGGCCGAGTTATTCTTCAGATACAAGCAACATACATTCAGATCAGATATAGTAGGAGATTTTCAAATATGATCAGATTATTCGTAACCTGGGAATGTTTGTCTTTCTTTTTTAATTTTTATTTATTTGGCTCGCCAACAGAATCACTATTCGAAAATATATCCAAATCTTCATGGTTTATTACTTGGTTAATGAACTTACATACGTTTGATTGGCTTGTCTTCAATTATTGCGAAAAAACTCTTCTTTTTTACTCAATGAAAAATATGATTTTATTTTTAAAATTGTTAATGGTATTGTTAACGATTCCATGACAACTCAGAATCATACGATTTCAACACCCCTTTGAAAATTCATTAAAAGTGATAAAAAAAAAAAAAAAAAAAAATTGTTACATAGGTTACGTTAGGTTAGGTTTTGGGCTATTTTTCATAACTTTTATTGACTGTTCAAAAGGGTGTTGAAATTGCATAATTCTGAGTTGTCATGGAACCGTCTACAATACCATTAACAATTTTTAAAATAAAATCATATTTTTCATTGAGTAAAAAAAGAAGGGTTTATTCGCAATAATTGAAGACAAGCCAATCAAACGTAAGTTCATTAACCAAGTACAACAAAGCAAACAAATTAATCACACGACACTGAAAAAATGTTTAAAGAATTGTGACAATTAGCGTTCATCTCATTTCAACAGATGCCTCAAGTAGAAAGTGTGAGAAGAAACGTCAGTATGTACGCAAAGCGTTTCTCGTCCGGCCAGCAGGAAGTGTTCCCATATTCCAATCCTTCTCCCTCATCCCACGCATCTTCCGTGACGTCACGCAGCATCCAGACCCCCCCATTCCCTTCACCTTCTCCTCCCCCCGCCCAAACGCTCCAAATCCCGACGAAAACACCAATCAAATCTATTAACGCTCCTTGATTAACCCTTTAAGACCGGAATTAAAACGGACACTAACAAAAATATTTGGTGATCCGACAGTTGGCAGTCCGAAATTATAATTTATTTATTACAGAAGATACATTATTTATACAGCAAAAATAACATATAAAATATAATATTTATATTTCAAAATAATCTTTTTTTGATACAAATAAACTACATAATAAATTTTCACTGATTTTTTTTTTTTTTGTATGATATTTCTCTTCTATAGAAGCAGACGCTTGTGATTAGAAGATGGACTTATAAAATTATAATTTTGAGTATTATTTATCAATTTCAAACCTAAAGTGAAAGAAGAATATATGACGCAAATATGAATGGTAAAAGAAGTCGGGGACGCCCGAGGAAGACATGGCATGATCAAGTGAATCAGATACTTGAGACGGGCCATGTCAAGAGTCAGAATAATAGAAGAGTATGTATGAGACGATGTATGAATGTGAATGAGGCAAAGAGTGTGTGCCAAGACCGAGTTGATTGGCGGTCCGTCCTCTCTGCCTACCCCTGGGAAACGGAGTGATGGTTAGCTAGTAGTATACCATATTTTTCCCTAGACCGACTGTATCTTACTAATATTATAAATGCGAAAGTTTGTATGGATGGTTGATTGGATGGTTGGATGGTCCTTACTCTTTCACGCAATAAATATCGAATGGAATTTAAAAATTCTTTCACTAATCGAAAGCTACATTATTTGCGAGTAGCAACGGCTTTATATATTGGTAAGCTATGGCGTTATGAATGAGTTGTGGCGTTATGAAATTATGTATCATACGTTTTCTGTCCCTAACAAAATCGAGTTATTGCAAACGTCAAACAAATTGTTTCCTTGGAAACAATGTTTTTTTTTTAATTTTAGGCTTAAAATGAGTGCTTTGTTGAGATTAAAAAAGAGTACTTTTTTGGCGTCGTAGTTAATATCTACATATCTCTACAAATGTTTATTCTCCGAACAAAAAGCATAACGTTGCTATAAAGCGTAGCGTTTGAAGTGGACTGTCATTTTCTTATTGTTTTAGGTTACTCTGGATTCAAATATGAATAAAATACTAATAAAGGGAGTAGGTACTTAAAATAATTTTCTATTTCTATAATTTAAATATTTTCTAAAATTGAATTTTTATTTGCGAAATGTCATTCTCAAATTTTGAAATTTTCTATTAAACAATAATTATTTTCAATTAGACAAAATAGCAAGAATAATAACAATTATGCCAATAATTATGCCAGTAATTTCCCACTAATACTATGCGAGCGAAGCCGTGGGTAAAAGCTACTATTGAATATAAATATGCTGGGGGGCCGCACTGATATTCTAATATTCACACGAATGAAAATATATCTTTTAGGATATTAATAAAAAAACCCTTGACTCTGTGCAGAAACGGGCGGTCCTTTTGATAGATTCTCCCATCTTAACAGACGGATTGCAATCTTTAGAGAACAGGTGTCAGGTGGGAATGCTGTCCTTGTTCTACCGGTATTACAATGGAAGATGCTCCGAGGAACTAGCGTAATTGATCCCCTCGGCACCGGTGCATAGTCGGGAAACACGCCAAACACGCGCCCAAAATTTGTACACGGTTGATATTAGTCACATGAGAACGGGTCGTTTTTACGATTCGTTCTTGAGTTCAACAGCTCGGCTGTGGAACGATTTACCGGCCTCTTTGTTTCCTCCCTCCTACAACATGAGTCTCTTCAAGACCCATGTTAACTCCTTCCTTTTCTCAAAAAGACCCTCCATACAGCATCCTCAAAGATGTCATAGGTCCTGAGGGAAATTATTTTCCTCAGGGCCTCCTATGTGGAGTTAATGTAAAAAAAATAAAAAAAATCAAGTACGACTTACCTTATTTACAGCAAAATGCTAGTAGAAGTTTAGAAATGCATCAAAAGCTTACCTGTAACAAAGAAAGAAGGAAAAATTAGATACAGAAACCAGTTTTAACAATTGTTTGAAAACATTGCAAAAAAATACAGCCTACAACATATCAATGTCCATATTGTAAAACAATTACTAATTCATATGTGAATAATTAACATTGTTCACAGAATAATAAACATTCTCCAATAACAATCTCTGGCTCTAATTAAAAAATATAATAATGCACCGCGTACAAAAAAATTACATTTTCGTAAATCTTTTTTTTACATGACAATTAAAAAATAAAAACGTACATTCAAACTTTTCTTTCAAAGTGTGCAAAAGTCGATATTAAACATAAATATCACTCAATACTACTATTATATGTAAAAGCGAAAGTACGTGTTTGTTAGTTACGCTTTCACGCCTAAACTACTAAACCGATTTTAAAAATTCTTTCACCAATAGAAAGCTACATTATTAGCGAGTAACATAGGCTGTTAATAATGGTAAGCTCTGGCGTTATGAAATTTGTACAAATGAACATTTGTGTATTTCATGTACTTTAGCAGCAGGGAGGATAGGCAGGGGGAAGGTGGGGTTCGCGGAGAGGGAAGAGACGAGTGAACGGGGACACACGGGAAAGGACATGCAGGGAGAATTAATGTATTTCTTTGAATGGCATTGCAACGCATGCCGGGTACCAGCTAGTAATAATATAAACATGGCTACCGCCTGAACGAATGCCTAGAATTCAATTTGCCAACAATTGGTAAACGAAAACCACAAATTTCTATTTGCTATAAATAAGAAGGAAAAAATTCAGAAATCTATAGATGTGAATTTTCAAATACATGTACGGTACGAAAGGGTTAAAACTCCTTGATTAAGTGACGCATTCATATTTAACACATGCTGACGGGACGGAATTGCCACTTTGCAAATGGTGATTTTAATTTCCTCCCAGAAAATAAATGGTGCACCATCGCCACTTTTATTATTGTATTCAAATTGAGGATATGAAGATGAGAAATGAAGTGTTTTTTGCACCTGAAAGCTTCGGGCGTGTAAAAAAAAGAAATCATAATAAATAATCGTCGTAGCAATTTAAGTTACATCAAGCGGCCATTAACAATTCGCGGTGTAAACAAAATGGTCCCAATTCGAAGTGCTCAAAATTTCGTGTTGAATGGAATGATTTTTGCTGGACGTTTTGAGAATTGTACCGAAAAAAGATTTGTGTTCAATGGTAGAGCTCGTTATCGAAATATAAACCCATACTTGCAATTAGGTTATTTTTTAAACAATAATGGTAAAACAATAAGAAACGGTTTCTGACTTTCTTAATTTAGAAAATGTGGTATTGGGGAAAAGCGAGATCTATGGAAATGGGGTAGGAAGTTTGAAAAGTAACTGGATATTTAACTAGCTAGACAATCAAACTTTTAATTTTGGCCTCTCACAAATCAATTATAAATGTATCTTTCACTCCCTAATAAGGTACAAATATTGCAAAAAATACTCTGTATTGTAATTCCACGTGAAAAATCAATATGATTGGTTTAGACTGCGAAATGGGTAGATTTTTTTTTCATTTAAGTTATTCTAAATGAGGTTGTTGCATCCAAAAACTGCTCACGAATAACAGCTTCTGATGCACTGGACTGTAAATATTAAAATAGACGAAATGGTGTTTTTGGAATTGGGTGATAGTAGGTATTTGTAGGAAAAACAAGGAATGCAAGGAAAAGGGATTACCGATCACTTACCACTGTATCTCTGCAATGAAGTACACAATACATTCACAATGAGTCCAAAAGACATTATGCTCTTCCAAGATGGTCAAAATTCCTTATTTTTTCTTAAAAATGAGATTATGCACACGAAAAAAATCAACTTTTGCTTCCAAGATAGTCCTAATCCTCTCAATCTTCTCTCTTGTTTTCAAAACAAATGCACTCGAATTGGCATTAATTTTCTTGCCATTGCCATTGTTCCAAATGTCAAATACTAAGTAGGTATGTTCTCATTTCAAAATCAAACAGGTTATCTCCTATTTTTTATAAATGAAAATGTATTATATTTGAGTAAATAACGACACAAAAAGTGACGAAGTTATGATACAGTGTGTATCGTGACATGACACATGTTTATCGGTCGGCAGCACACATCAACATTTTGACGGCTAACAATAATATCTTCGATATTTTCCAAAAAATTAAAAAGTTCTGTCTTCAGCATACTTTATTTCATAAGACACATTTATAAATAACATGTAATTTTGATGTAGGAGACCAGATCTTTGGTAAATCTGGGGATTTCACTAAGCAACAAATTTTAGCCATATAAGTCAGAATTCTGTGCACTGTGCAGCAGATATTATTGCAATAAGTTGTGTTATAAGTAGGTGTTCCTCCCATTACAACAATGAACGGTGAACGGTATTGAGGGGAAGTGGCGGGGATAAAGTACCTAGTAATGAATTTGCCCTCACAGCCGCGTTGGATGGAAAAGTGTCCATTGGCTTAATTCTCAGTCTCCGCCCACGGCCCCCGGGCGCGCCTTCCGCTCATTCAGAGCTTCCTACAGAAACTATAGAATTATTTTAGACAATTTTGCACTGACCGCTACTAGCCAACTGTTCCACTAAACCGACCACGTAATTGACCTAATTTATTGTCTAGTTTCATTTGTACTATCATATCGAGACTATGGCCATTGTTCCCAACTTCTCGATCGATCAATCTGAGTCTCCGATCAAGTGATTTGTTTAGTAGCGCGTGATTGAGCGCGTGTAGTAAGATTCGACTGTTTATCGGAGAGTTGCGTTGGGAAGAGCGTATTTGGGCATTTGAGGAATGTTGAGCTAAAATTTCGAATCAACAGTTGATCAGCAGGATTGGGCGCAACGGCCGTTTTCATTAAAAGCATAATAATACCTAAGTTACAAATAATAGTTAATAGCATCATTTAACCTTAACCTTTAAGGTTAACCTAAGATTTCAACTTGGGTATTATAATATAAAAGTGAATGAAGTGATTTGAAAGATGATAATTAACAAAAATTAAGTACATAACAAATTATTTAAACGGGATTACAAAGGGGATAGTAAGGATACGGAGGGGGGGGGGTCGATCTAGTTCTAGTAGAATGTATAGATACTAATAATAATATGCAAAATAAAAAATGGAAATTCATAGAATAATGGCTAACTTTGACCAAATGTCATTGAGATCGTACGTATCTTTAAATAAATCTAATTCCTAATTGGACATAAAACGTCACAAAGTATTATAGTATGATTAAAAATTAAATGCATTTAAGTACCTACTTACAAATCTTACGAATTCGGAGGAAATTTTGGTTTCGATTTATTAAATAAGAGAAAATTGGAAACTATTCACAGAACTACAAGTATTTTTTGTAGTAAGTCATTCTTTATTATGCTTTGCGTAGTCCATGGAAAACAGAATTACTAGACGTACAGTGTGTTGCGTATTCCATAGACGACAGAATTTCTAAATGGACAGAGATAATTCCCGCCAGAAAGATTAATGAATCCCCAGGTGACGAATTAGCTGATGAAGACGTGACTCTATTGTCGCGTGCCCAGACAATGCCAAACGAATCCCCATCTTCCCCATTGTGAGATCACGTTGATGGATAATCATTCGCCGAGACAATCTGTTGCGCACAGCTAATAAAGTACCCCGACAGAATTATAATGAACTGTGCTCGGCTGCGTAAGTACTGGATATGGTGAACTTTATTAATTACGCTAATCTATTGCGTAGGATGACCAGGACTAAAGATTTCAAAACCGAATCTAAGGGCTACGGATTTTGTTGTAATTTCACTAGGTGTTTTTAAAATACTCGTGCCTACATAAAATTAACCAAAAATGTGTCTTCTAAAAATAAGTACTTAGGTTTTCTTCAATTATTTCTGACTTTCAAGGGTTTTTTTTCTAGGCCATCATTTAAAATTACAGAGAAAGAAAAGGTGAATTTATATATTAACTAACTGGTTCCCGGCACGCGTTGAAATGCCATATTAAAAGAAATACATTGTTTCCCCCTGAATCACCTTTCACGTGTCCCAGTTCTCCTCCCGCGTCCTCTTCCTAGCTAGCTTTATAAATTATAGCCTAATTGTTATTCTGATCTATGAGCTATATTATTGAAAGGTTTCTTAAAATCCATTCAGTAGTTTTTGCGTGAAAGAGTAACAAACACAGAAACATCCATACAAACTTTTGCGTTTTTAATATTAGTAACATTTTATTTAAATGTGAAAATTTCAGAATTATATAGAAGATTGGAGTCGAGTTCAGACTTAGAAGAGATGAGATGTTGAATGGAGGGGAGGCAATTTTAGATAACGCTCGATAGAAGAGAGGATATTTATTTAGAGAGGGACGACCAAAAACTATGTGATCTAAAGTTCCCACATCTAGACCACAGAATGTACAATCTGGGGAGTCAAGGACGTGAATTTAAAAAAAGTTAAAAGGTAAATTCGATAAGTAGGTTATATGAATGAAAAATGCATCGTTTATGAGAAAAGGGGCGAGTTTACAAACAGGGGCGAAATTTCTTTAAAGATTTTCTTCAAAGAATATAGATTAAAACATTTAAATAGCCGTAAAATAAAACTTTATTTTTTTTTTCCATTGAATTCTTTTTACAATTTTCTTTTCCATTCATGACTTTAAATTGTTTGGCACAACTGATATGTTAAATGTACTCTACTCACTCTGCTGCCTTGTATTCTGCTGAGATAAAAATTGTTAAAATAAGAATTCACTGCAGTATAAATAGGCTGAATACAGGAATTTATTTATACAAAAATTACTAAAAATTAAAACTCCTTTTAGTTATTAATTATTTTAGGGAAATCAACACTATACAGTCCTGTACACTGTCCTGTACAACACTGTACACTAGCAGTCCACAATGGAGTCCTGGTACCTACCTTGATGTATGGCAGTGAGGCATGGAGTTGGCAGAGGAAGGATGAAAGTAAACTGAATGCTGTCGAAATGAGATCCCTGAGGCGAATGTGTGGCAAAACCATGTATGATCGTGTGAGAAATGTGGATATCCGCAAAGAATGCAAGGCTGATGTAAGCATAATGAGTAAGATTAAGAAAGGGACCCTCAGATGGTTTGGACATGTAGAGCGAATGAAAGAAGAAAATAATGTGAGAAGAATATATGACGCAAATGTGAATGGAAGAAGAAGTAGGGGACGCCCGAGGAAGACATGGCACGATCAAGTGAATCAGATACTTGAGTCGGGCCATGTCAAAAGTCGGAATAATAGAAGAGTATGTATGAGACGATGTATGAATGTGAGTGAAGCAAAGACTGTGTGCCAAGACCGAGTTGTTTGGCGGTCCGTCTTCTCTGCCTACCCCTGCGGGGAAACGGCGTGATGGTTAGTTAGTTAGTTAGTAACACTATACAATTGGATTAATTTATACATGTATGATTTACCAAAATGAGAAACCAATTATAGATTTTCGCATCATACCATATTATATTGTGTCTAGAAATTAAATAGTAATCTTGCAATTACATTATTATAACAAGAGGGAAGTAGTACAAAATATATGTCAATATATTAATGCAGTTTTGTACCCATTTAATACATTTCTAATGCACTCTTGACGGAGTTTTTATATTTATATTTATTTTCGTCACAAATATTACACGAACGTCTGATTGTTATTGCACTTAATTATGTAAAATCGACCACCATAACACGGGCATCAGCCTAGCATGGTGGTCGAAAAATCCACTAATGTTACCCCTATTTTTGTATTTAATGAATAAAGAAAAATTTAAAAAAAAAAAAAAAGTGGTGGCTTGTGCTTTTTGGGTGTGCAAGTGTGCTAATATTTATTTAAAAAATGGCATTATGACATTATGAGCCGAAAACGGTTTTTTTCGAAAATCGGTTTTTGTGTGAAGATTTTCATGAAATTTCAGTTTGGAAGGGCGCCGCGCACTGAAAAATCTTAATACAAAAAAAACCTAAATTTAAAAAATCTTTTTCGGCTACAACAGCACCAATAGCGCCATTTTTCATATTAGCACTCGAGCACTCCAAAAGTCACGAGCGGCAACTGGTTACAAATAGCGATAAAGTCTAAAACATATTTCATGTTCACACTATGGCATGTTATGTTGTGAGGCTGAAGGTAGTGGGGAAGGGAAGGAGATGAGAAAGAGGAATAATTATGAATGAAAATATAAAAATTACACATGTTTAGTACAATGACCAAAATCAGAAAAAAGAACTTTTAATCGTCCACACATTTTAACTGTATTCATAGTTTGTGAAAATGGCGTGATGTTTAAGTTACGTTGGTTGGTTAATTAGTTATAAAACTGGTTACCCTAGTCATGCATACGTGAATAAATTAAGATTAAGTGATCCCATTGTTGATTGCTCTTAGAAGTATGTAATAATATATAACGAGGTTCATTTGAAACATGATCGCGTTGAAACAATGCCCATTGCCCAGGTACTCGACATGTCAAATTAGTCATTACCTGAACATTGAATAATCACTTGCCCATATCATAAGTACCTACCCTCAGCCGTACAAGGGCCCCTCTTTCTTCCGACATATTCCTTTATGGTCAACTAGAAATGCGAGACTTGGTTAATAATAAATTGCCAATTATTGGCACAGACGCTTGCCGCTTGTGGTACAAACTATGCTGGTTGAATGCAATAATACCAACATAATAAATCCATAATTTACAAAAAACAAAAAAAATTATTAATACTAATTTAGGTTGTAGTGCATGAAATTCGAAATATTCCAGCCTGAAATTACTCACGTTCCATGAACTCAAATATTAATTAATTGGAATTTACTGTATTAAAATAGTTCAAAAGACAAGCGATAAAGTAAGTATGTAAATGTATGTTGTGAGGCTAAAGGTAGTGGGAGGGCAAGGATATGGGAAAGAGGAAGGTGAGGAGAACCTGGCTATTCAGATCAGGTCACTAAAGCTATTACAAGCAATGTTTTAATTCTGAATGGTGGTCTTACACCAGGACGATACTGAGAGTATCTTCCACTCTGGAACGTGCCGCAAATATACATAAGCACAAATTACTCCTTTTTATTTAATCTATTTGTCCACGCCGGAATTAGATCCCGCGATCTTCGGATTGCAAGTTAAAATTGGAATCATAATATCCCGTGATTTTTAGCGGGTCTACGGTAGTCATCATACTAATTTCGGTTGTCTGTGCGTGAAATCATTCACGTTCAATGAACTCAAAAATTGTAACGAGCTGTGTAAAGAAAAATTGAGGAAATCCATAATTGGTTTTATTTTGGCTATTTAATACTTACGTACAAACTGAAAAAATGTAAACTGTCGATTTCCCGAAAATTAATAAATAAATAAATTTAAAAAAATAAAAAATAAAAATAGTTGTCTTTGCCTAGAAATTCAACACAGAAAATAATGTAAAAATTTCATAACGCTAGAACTCACCGTTTGAGAGTTATTGCTGCTCCAGCACGCAGATTTCTTCCATTTTGCAATCATACGTTGTTTACAATTTGTAAGCTATTTCAAAATGCTTACTACAGAAATAAATGAGCTTTATCAGAAAGCTGTTGAAACGAACAAATTACACAAACTAAATACATGTAACCAACATCTTTGTCACGTCTGTGTTGCAAATAATTGTTCTGTGTACAAAACGCGCCACAGAACGAGCGCAGTCGTGACACAATAGCTCGTAACATAAGCACTTAAATATATCAACAGTCATTTTCGTAATAATAATCGAAAACCATTTCGGATGACTGTCGAAATATCGAACACTCGAGATAAAAGGATCGGCCCGTGTCAGAAAAAAAATCTGGGATCATTTTTAGGCCGGTATTGTTGTCATAGGCGTGTTTTTTTATTCCATACCCCTTTTGCATTGTATGTAAATGTCCCATTGTGAAAGGTTCTCCTCCCTGCTGGATATTTTGAACTAAGAATTTATGTAATGTAACAGACTCTCGATTATCCGGGTTCGGATTAAGCGGGGAGCGGGTTAACCGGGATGGTATTAAGCGGGATGCGACTTAATAGAATGTTTCGAAGTCCATAAAATATTGAATAGCTTTATTTTTTTCTATTATATACATATTCATATTACAATATATTATAATTCCTATTTTTAAAGTGACTTAAATATTTTTCTGTTAATAGGTGATTTAAGTGTGATAGTCTATTAATTTCTGATAAGTTATTTATCGCTTGTCTGAATTCTTCACACAAACAGTTTTTTTTTTAAAGATGACACTTAATTTTTTGTTTTTAATTTTATGAGTAAAACCTCAAATTGTAATCTTTAATTAAATAAAGACAATATTAGCGAAACTCAATCGAAAATTTGAAAATAGAAAAATCAGAAAAGGATACGGTCACATCTAGGACCTGTCCTAGATGTGACCGTATCCTTTACATAGGTACACATCTAGGACAGGTCCTAGATGTGTACCTATGAAAGGAATCTACATCTATTTTATACTTATATTTAAAATGACTCTTCTATAAATATAAAAATTAACATGTAGTAATTGAATAAAAAATAAGCTGTAGAGTTTATCGAAACAGAAGGGACAGACGCACAATTGAAATTGGTATTTTTGATATTTCTTGTTATTCTTTTTAGCAATATTTTTAGACAGTCGATGTTTTTTTGCAAAAATTGCAGAAAAAAGTACTATGGAATAAGAGTAAATTAACCTCTGATGATAGTCAACCTACGATAAGAAAAACAAGAAGGCTATTGAATAAATGTGTTAAATCAAAATTATCCATGAAAAAGCTATCAAAATCATTAATATACCATTTTAATGTTATAATAACATTTTTAAAAAGGAAAACAGAGAAATTTACTTTGTTTTCAATTATTTCTGGCTTTCACCCTTAAAAGGTGTTCTAGGCCATCATTTAAAATTACAGAGAAAGGAAAGGTGAATTTATATATTAATTTTATTTAAATGTACAATTTTCAGAATTATATGGAAGATTGGAGTTGAGTTCTATTTTTTGGTTGTCCCTCTCTAAATAAATATCCTCTCTTCTATCAAGCGTTATCTAAAATTGCCTCCACTCCCCTCCATTCAACATTTTATCTCTTCTAAGTCTGAACTCGACTCCAATCTTCCAAATTTACAATTTATTTATCCCTAAAAATCAAGATTCTACTGTAACATCCCGAAATCGCTAAAAAACTAAACAAGATAACTTATATTATAAAGGATACAATCCAGTTCACTTGTAAAAAGATATTAAATATAACTAAAAGCTCCCTTTTTATAGAGGGGCACACTTTATAGAGATTGTTTTTTGTAATGTTTTTCCAGCACCGAAAGCTTTCGAAGCTCCGGTCCCAATGACGGCAGACTTTTTAATGGGCTCGCGGTCGATACGTGCCCATATTGTTAATATTTCGCATGGACGATACATCTCGCATATTTATGCACTTTTGAACACGCGAGTGACATTTGCATAGCTTGCAAACACCGAATATTGTTTTATTATGAGTCAGACGGTAGACGCAATATGATTATGTTATTGGAATTACTATATTTTATCGCGTTGCTAATAAAAAAACAAAGGAACCAAGGCTAACAGACCGCATGGTGTTATGATGCCTAGAAGAAGGGTTTTTTTTAGTGTTTTTCGTGATTCAAATATAATAGGCCTGATTTGGGCCTATATTTCCAAGCAAAACTGTGTTTCCGAAATTCAAATGGGATGGAGATCTACGATTTCAGGCGAGTGCAAATGAGACGGAATGCTGGGCGGTTGGACTAAATGGAACATTTATTTGCATTCAGTTTTGTATGGAAAGCACTTATATTATTGTGGCACCCTTATCAGACACAAGAGCTCCTCTTTTCTGATAAGGTAGGTATTGTATACATGACCAATGATGACTTTAAATACATATAATATTTTGTAAAATATATATGCATTAATGCAACTGATATTATTTATATTACAATTAACAAAATTATAATAAATAAAATAAATTGGCGTTACATTATTGTAATTTTTTATGTGAATACAGCACAAGAGTACCAAATGTTTCAGTCTGGAGTCAAAGAGACTATGGCATCTCTCATTGGGTATGTTTTGAGGCTGAAGGAAGTGGGAAGGGGAAGAAGATGTGGAAAAGGAAGGTGGGGAAGGCTATTCAGACCTGGTCACCAAACATGGCTAAAGCCATTTCAACCTACGTTTCAATTCTGAATGGACGATACTGAGAGTATCTTCCACTCTGGAATATGCCGCAAATATATCTACCTTATAGCATTTTAAATGAATAAATTGTGTAATAACACGATTCAATCAAATAAAATTTACGCGCGCCTGTTGAGATTTGAACCCGCGTCCATCGAAATGCTAGTCGGGAGCCCTGAGCCCTGTGTGAATCCTCCATCTCTGCCTACATAACTGCCTACGTCTGCAGAGAAATGGTATTATTTAAACCAATTAAAATATGTGTATGAAACATGAGCCTTGTCTGTCTACCTCAAATATTGAATAAAAGAAACATGTTAAATTGTTACAGGTTTCTGATTAAAACAACGAAGAAAACGTAAAAAAATATTCTAAAATAATAGTCATAAATAAAACATAACCATGTGCAACTCTAAAAGCACCCAAAACTCCACTAATAATATTAAAATTTTCATATCTTTTGTTTTATAAGGTTAAATTTATTCTCGGAATAACTTCATATTCAAGAAAATGCAATTTAAAAGTAAAATTGGGACCTATCCTATTTCGTCCGATGGGGAATACAATGGAAAACGTATTAAGAGGAAACACAGTCGCCGAGAAATTTGAACAATGTGTATTTTACCAAATTGCTGCTCTTACTCCCCCGACTACTGAGCGAAAGAGACAACTGCACCCCAGGCTGATAATACCTAAATAAAATCATCAAAGTCGAGGTTTTGTATTCCCCATTTTTCTCTTCCGAAACTGGACCGATTTTAAAGATTTTTTTTACTAATTGTATTCGAAAAAATACCCTTACGTCTGTAGATTTTGCTTTTTTTTAATCGTCTAGTTAGTACACTGAACGTCTGTTGATGGCGTTCAAACCAGGCAATTAATTTTAACGATATTTTGAGAGTCCTATAAGAAGTAACTTATCAATAAAAGCAGGACGAACCGACACGCTAGTGGTCGATATCTATATTATATAAGCGAATTGAGATTATATACATTATATACACTTAATAAAGAAATTGTTTCTCCCTGCGTGTCTTTTCCCATTCGTACCGTTCCCTTTCCTCCTCCCCTTCCACTCCCATGTCCCTTTCCCCTCATGCGTCCCCCCTCAACATTCCTCACCTTTCTTCTCCCCTCTCCCGCGTTCAATATATTCAGTTTCCGTACATTCAGATTTTCTAACAGCTCGCGTGCCACCTATTGCAATTTTTTTTTACAAAATTTTCATTTTTCATATATAACAAACATTCATTGTTGTACATAATAAGAACAATCAACAAAATTTGGTACCTAACATAGGTACTTATTAAAAATAAATATAATTTTAGATTAGATTCAAAGTATTCGATTTTGGTTAGTATCCTAGGTAAGAACTTTAATTAAATTCATTGATTTAAAAGTTTATTCGAAAATTGAATTTTGATTGAACAATCGATGGTTTGCAAATTTTCATTACCAAATTGTGACATTTTTTACAATTTCGTTTAAAACTTTTTAGATGTATTGTCATGTGGTTGTAATAATCCAGAAACCTTTGCGAGGGTGGAAATAAGTATTTTGAAAGTTTCAAACATTATCTATGCTTAATATAGCAATACATAGACAACATACATATACATACGTGTAAGCAAACAATTATTGATTTTTATAAAAAATATTTGCATTAGTGTTAAAAATCCAGAGAGGAAATTGGGGATTACGTTTATATATGGACAAACCGCCGCCGGTTTCCTCTTAAGACTACCAGGTATCAGGTACCAGGTAACAGGGAAGCAGAATGGTAGAAGATGTGGATTTGGCCGGACATACTAAATCAATCCACTGTCACTTTAGTTTTATTGTGGTACCTTCTGTGATTTTATATTCATCGGCTGTACGCGTGCGCGCCGCTCGCCCCACGCCACTCGCCGTCTCCTAAATATCAATTTGGTCCGAGACGAGACACGGAATTTTTTAATACTTTATTTCATTTCTATTCTTTATATTCGTCCCCTTTAAATACTAAGAATCACCTGAGAAATTTCTGAGGAAAATGATGAATAATATATTTAATGGGGGTCAGAGAATGCGATAGCTTCCTAATTTTAATAAATCAGGTTATCATAAATAATAATAAGTATTAAAATACTTTGCATCTTACCTAACAATAATAATAGGAGGACTTGCTAATCTTAAATAGGGTGTAAGTAGGTAACTAAGTACATGTTCTCGAAGGATTTTAACCGGCGATTCCGGAGTATATTTGGAGTAAAAATGTAGATGTCATTTTGATTACCGATGATATATTTTTCAATTCAACTTTACGATACGGATTAACTACTTGGGGACACTCTTGCAAAACTAATTTAAACCGCCTACAATCAGTACAAAATTATATGATTAAGTTATTAGTTCAAAAAAATATTTTTTCACAGAGACGAAACATTTCATTGTTGTATAGGAATTTAACAATATTACCGGTGCAGGCCTTATTATGGTATAAAATATTGATTCAGCATGTATCTGAGTCTGATTATAAGAAGAAAGTGGAACATGAGCATAATACGAGGTTCACAAAGAATGAAGGAATGCTTGTTCCAAAATATAATAATAATTATCAGGCACAAGAGCTCCTCTTTTCTGATAAGGTATACATGACCAATCATGACCTTGAATATGATATTTTGTAAAATATGTATAATTAAAATGTAACCCATGTTTTATATTAAATAAAAAAAAAAAAAAAAAAAACTACGGACGGCGAACCCTGGAATTTAACGTGCCAAAAATATTTAACATGTTACCAATTAATATAAAAAAATTGCGACTCTACAAATAAATTAAGATATATGCTGAAACAATGATTACTAAATAGAGATTGTTTATATTAATTAATGTGTGTTAATTGTGACAATTTGTATAGTTATAGTAATAATAATATGTATGCATGTTTAAATTGTAATTGAACATTAACATCCTGTTGACAAACTGCTTTATTGCGGTTTAACGGGATTGTATCTTGAAAACAATAAAAAAAAACAATTAACGTTATATATTATAATGTTTGCAGAGGTCAAAAACTTTATTACTAACCAAACTATTTTAAAAACTAACAATGTTTTTCTACGTGATATTGAACAAATTATACCTTAAATATTTTAGTAACAAGATATCCATCCAGAGTCCCAAGGAAGGAGAAATTAATGTTCTATTCAAATCTGGCAAAAATATTCCGTACGTTCAAAATGCAGATTGTCTCGACATCAAAACCGTCTGTCTGCCTTCCAATGACAATACTGACAGTAATGGTGGCATCATTATACATTATTTATTCTTCTCGGTATGAGCACGGACACAACAGTGTATAATCAGCCACTACCATGCTAGAAGGAATCGGGTTTCAGGATCTAGCTAGTATTACAACAAATAAATATTCAGAGAGTTCAATACGTTCAACGTCTATGGACCGAACTAAAGTAGTTGTTGCAAGTATCGGAGTAAGAGGACATTATAAGTTAGTTTAGCTGTTATTATTATTTTAATGCAGAAAAGCTATAAACAAATTTCTTGAACTCATAAACATTGCTTTGTTTATGGTAATGCAGTTCATCTCGTTAAATGCATAACCGTAGTGTGTAGCAAATCTAATTATTTTTAGCGTACATCGATAGGTGTTCAATCTCGAATACTCTCTCATTCCCGCATCGCTTCGTCCCTTACTAATAAGGATGAGGGATGCTATTCGTTAGAATTTGCACCCGCCGCTCAGTGTGAGACCTCGAGAAAATGAAGTTGCCTTCCGGGTCTATCCGCGCACCTTCAAGGAAAAAAATCTCTGGAATGTCAGACGTATGTTCAGTTTACCCGGAGCGTATAATACTAGTTAACCTTTTGTTGAAAGGTTTAACGAGCAGTTAAGAAAATAGTTAGTTTCCTTTGGGCTAAAAGCCCATAAAGTTTTTTTTTAACATAAATACAGCACAAGAGTCCCAACTGCTCCCGTCTGGAGCCAGTGGGACTATGGCATCCCCAATTGGGGTATGTTGTGAGGCTGAAGATAGTGGGGAGGGGAAGGAGATGGGGAAGAGGGAGGTGGGGAAGTACCTGACTATTCAGATCTGGTCACCAAACACGGCTTAAGCCATTTCAAGCAACGTTTCAATTCTGAATGCTGGTCTTACACCAGGGCGATACTGAGCGATTCGATTCCGCGACCTTCGAATTGGGAGTCAGAGCCTTACCTCTAGACCACGCTGGCATTTTATTTTGGTATTTTTTTCTTTTGTCCCTCTCCTGTTGTCCCATTCTCTCACCACAATTATTCAAACCCATTGCTCGTGGATCCGAGGATTTTAATTCAAGTAAAATTGTTTTGATAAAAATAAAAATAAAAAAGCACCAATAAAAAATACAGCCATTAAAGTTTCTTTGAACGATGTGGTTTGTAGCCAGCTTTCAACGAGACTGGCCTATAACTATAAACCCGACCACTTAGGCCTTAAAAGCATCTGTTCTTATCAAAAGTCACAACATGACCCGGCGTCCTAACGACTCCTTATACTTCATATATAACCGCTAAAAGGCCAACAGACAAATCAAACGACGATACAGAATAAATATTATGGCTCTACAAGATTTCACGGTCTGTTCAAAGTAGGCTTTTACCAGTTTTACTACATTTCAAATTAAACACGTCTGGGGAAAAGAACTACTTAGGTATTTTGAAAATTAATATAATTTGTGATGGAGTATTTGAAAATTCATCAAGTAACTTTGTGGACACATCTTGATTTGTTAATGACACGCTGACTGGTGTCGGTTGCCTTCATCAGGACAGATATTAGCAGCACATTATTTATATGTACAGCGCCCTTGAGGTGATTTTTCACAAAAACGGCGCTTTATAAATCAGCCAAGTATTATTATTATTATTATTATTATTATCTATATAAGTGATACACTATTTGTACAAATATGATTAAATGGTGATTATACAGTTGAAAATGCAAAATAAATTATGTTACCGGGTTTTTGCGTGGTTTTACCAGTAATCAGTCTGTTACACTGTTACCAAATGTACCACACTATCCTGGCAAGTTAAAAAATGGTTATTCGATGTGGTACATTTGCTAACTTTTATTTTAGAAAAAAAGATATTGCTTTTTTTACTGAAATAGCTCAAAATTTATCGAAAAATGCTGCAGAAACAGAGGGAGGACCACCTTTGATTTTTATTTGCGTTTTGTTTAGTTTAGTTTTTTAGTAGCGGTGGTAATTAAATAAAATAATATTGGTGGTTTTACCGATAATATAGCTGTAATAAGATCGTATTCATTTAATAAGAACGAGTTTTTCTTTCCTCTTTGTGTTTTTTTAGTTTTACTACTATTTTCGCTGATTTTCCACATTTTTCTACACTGTGTGGAAACATGGTCACTTAGAGCCAGCGAAAGAAAGCGGATAGACATCCTCGAAATGGGGTGTGGGAGAAATTTGTGCAGGATTCCTTAAACAGCCAGACACAAATGTGTCCATTCTGGAAGCTAAGCATCCACAATAGGCTCTCTACTATCTACCTATATTGTATTTTACGATACTTTGCACAAGTTGCTTGTCAAACCGGGAACTCCAACATGGAAAAACTCATAGTCACTGGCCGCAGTTTTTGGCAGAAGAAGCAGAGGAAGGTCACCGCAGCGCTGGAGTGACCAAGTATCACTGGCGTCCGGTAGGTCGGTGTCCGCAGCTCTTCACGCAGCGCAGAACCGCAAGAAGTGGAGGAGCCTTGTCCGCCATGGAAATTGGAGTAGGGGTCACGATACACGATCCTCAGCAAAGTGGAACCGACTTAAAATTACACCTACCCTTCTAACGGTTTAATTATAAATTAAGATGTCTAATTCAAGGTTGTGTCGAAATAGAATGGCGTGTTGTAAATTAAAGTGTATGCAAAATTATAATGATTTATTTATTAAATTTCAACTTTTTACTGTCAAAATATTTCATGATAAAAACTTGTTTTGGAATGAAAGACGTGACACAAGTAAATTTTGTATGAATGGGGTGATTTATTGGCTGTACCTCTCGTAGACAACTTTAATCTGGACATTTTAAATACAATGATAGCACACAATGCTGGATTCATAATTTATGCTTCATAGATAAAAGGAAGCGCCAATAAAAAGAATATCAGCACGATTCGATGTTGCCAATAATCGGAGATTTTTTCAAATGTGTTAGAGAGGTCGTTAATATTTATTTTTGTAATTTCAGATGCAAATCCGACTTTTTTTAAATCTACGTTAAAACGTTGACTTTGCACCGATGTCGTTAAAAATTACTTTAGAGCCGATTTCAATAAAATTGTCGATTTCAATAAATTATCATAGTGCTGCCGCTGAGAGGTTGGTTTGTGCATCTCTTTCTGTTGCAAAGGTCATATTTGAGAAAGAGGGAGATGTTTAGAATGGAGCCGTAAGCGTAAGACTTGTCGATTTCAATAAATAATCATAGAGCTGCCGCTGTGATGTCCGTTGTAGGCTCTTTTTCTGTTGCAAAGGTTGTTTTTGAGAAAGAATGAGATGGTAGAATGTAAGTTTTCAGCGGTTAGCACCATGCGACATTTGGTTGAAGCCACGCGTCAACTGGTTTTGACATTTTTGGTGTTTTTTTATTAGTTTTAAACAAGCCGTGAATTGCGTTGCGACAAGAGTAAGTTGACCTTCGCCTTTCTGAATATCACGGTCGGAATAATCAGTGTTTTAAGGAAATCAAAAAGATCGTTGATAAATTATTATTTTGAATTGATAAACTAACGTTTAAACAAGATTTTTATGCATAGCACAAAGGGTAGATAACAAATAGATATTATAATCAATAATTATCAGCCTGAAACACTCATCTACATTGAAAAAATCTTCCGATAAAAGATACTGGCCGCCAAGTGTCGAATGAAACACTAGTATATATTGAATTATTTGGCGGGTATTAGATAAGCCGCCATAGCTCAGTGGACAGAGCTCCTG
The DNA here is from genome assembly GCA_917563855.2 of Limnephilus lunatus. Lineage (NCBI taxonomy): Eukaryota > Metazoa > Arthropoda > Insecta > Trichoptera > Limnephilidae > Limnephilus > Limnephilus lunatus. Next base: position 51,311,351 of record OU830599.1, read on the forward strand.
ACCGGCAATCAGAGGGTCACGGGTTCAATTCCCGTTGGCGGCCAGTATCTTTTCTCGGAAGATTTTTTCAATGTAGATGAGTGTTTCAGGCTGATAATTATTGATTATAATATTTGTTATCGTTGGTAAACACTTAAAACAAAATCTTTTTTATCCCCTGACAATTTATTGCTGCTGTAACGTTTTCAAAAACAAGAAAAAGCACAATAAAAAAGCGATAACGATTTTTATTTACTTTCCTTGGCACTTATAGTAACTTTTACACGTGGCAGCTGTTTCGCCTTTGGAAGGCAGTATCAAAGTGCAGTATAGCCAATGACAAACGATACGTGTAAATACATATATTATTTATATAAACATATTCATAAAAAATACAAAAAAAAAACAATAAAAAAACATTATTATTATTAGAGTTGTTGGATTGTTATTATCAACAGAAAATAAAAATTAAAAATAGGCAATAATTGTCCTACGGTTTGTCGGTCAGCAAAATTTTGACTGAGGTTTGAACCATTCTTCCCAGTGATGGGAATTACGATTTTCAAAACCGTCATTCATTTCGCACATAAATGCTTTAACCTCTTCCATTAGTGACTGCCACCACAATAATGCTGTGTTGTCGACAACCAGTTTATATGTGGAGTTTCAGCTCGATCGGATGTCGGAAGATGGAATTTCCACTTACAAGATTCCGAGTCAAACAAACAAAAGTGAAATCAAACAGACGTAATTGAAAATTAAAATTTTCTGCTTCGAACAATGCACCACATCGTGTAAAATTCGGGATCAGGCCGCTAACAATAATCCTCCTTCTGTAGATGGCGATAAGGTTTAAATTCCCGTATAACAGCAGCCATCCGTTTTGATTTATTCAAGATAAAAAACATCGCGTGTTTTATTTTATTTTGCGAAAGAGAGGCACCAATATTTAAATGTATTACGATCATTTTCTAAAGAATTTGATTGCCCACATTATTCAATAAATCCCATTACCGAAAAAGGGTTCGTAAGTAGGAGATATTGAACTGTAAAGCAATTTTTATAGTCCTAATACTTTTGATGGGCTTAAAAAAATACCAATAAAAAATACGCATCTAAATATCTACACAAATATTGGGCATCTAAAGTATTTCTAATCGATGTAATTTTCAAATCAAAGACGCACGATTTTGCATTATTCGGTAGTAAATCTTAAAAAGGACCTTAAAATAAAAACAGATGTCCTTCTTTGCACAATGAATGAAATTGAATACATAAGATATTGAGTTTTTTTTAATTACATCATTCCCGTTGATTGTTACCACGATACACAAAATTATATTACAATAAATTCGACCATCTGTTGTTTTCTGCGATTCCATTAGGACCTCCGGTCCAAGCAATCAGCGAGCGGTCCAATCAATTGATTCATTTGAGATATAGATTAAATCTTCGATAACTTGTTGTATGCAGATTGCATCCACATCTCGATGGACCGTAAAGCAAGTCTGCCCATTATAAACTGCAATGGCCATTGTAAGTCCGTCATACGTCTGTTTTTCTCTGACTTTAATACAAAACGAGGGGAGTGAAATGCTTTATTTTATTAGGTTTAAAAGATTGACCGAGATTAGATCGATGTGTAATAAAGTGATTAATTTTTAAAGCACATAATTTCAAATACTAAACAATTAGCTAATGATGCTACTACAAAGAAATTGATTAGTTTGTACACGATATTCGTATGATAACAAAGAGTAGATACCTACTAATGTCTTATTCAATCAAGCGACTTCAAGCTCTAGGATATGCTGTCCTGGAGGAGGCTAGACCCCGAGCTTCGGAACATGCTCATAACATCTCGCACGTGAATCACGGGGGTGTTGTGATAATAGCCCGACAAGGACTGAGGCTTACCAAGGTGGCAAACGGTACATTCAGTACGTTTGAGTACATCGGATGCCGTGTTTCTTCTGCTGGATCGTCATTTATATTGCTAACGCTGTACCGACCCGGTTCGAAACCGATTTGTGTAGAATTTTTTAGGGAGTTTTCGAGTTTTTTGGAATGGGTAGTGGGACTTTCTGAAACTCTCATCATTACAGGTGACATAAATATTCACCTTGAGCGCGACACATCACCCAATGCTGTTAAATTCATTGACCTTTTGGATAGCTTTGGACTCCGTCAATGGGTCAAAGCACCAACTCATGATGCTGGTGGAATCTTGGACATATTTGTATCCAGGTGTAATGGCCCATCATTGGTAGCAAACGTTCTTGACATAGGTTTGTCAGATCATCGACTTATTCGCACGGAAATTGAATTTAACCCACCTAAAGTGCCATATAAAACAATAGTATCGAGGGAATGGCGAAAATTTGATTTCGATAGTTTCCTTGAAGAACTTAAAAAGTCTTCCTTGTGCATAGAAAGCAACTGGGAAATTAAGACGCCGACAAAACTGATTGAGGAGTATAACAACACTCTATCATGTTTACTTAGTAAATATGCTCCAACCACCTCGAAAACGCGGAAAGTCCGAAAATCTGATGGCTGGTTCGATGAGGAGTGTCGGAGTCAGAAGAGGATAATGCGGAAACTAGAGAGGTCACACCGAAAAAACCCCGACGTTACTCCACGAGACGAGTGGATTAATGCTCAAATAGAGTACAGAAGAATAATACGCACAAAGAGGTCAGAATACTGGATTAATAAAATTGACTCTGAGCGGAAAAATCCACGACGTCTCTGGAACTCCGTTAAAACCATCATCGCTAATAACACCGTACAAACCTCTACAGACATTACTCCGCAGGCCTTTTCTAAGTTTTTCTGTGAAAAAATAGAATCTATACGCACCTCTACATCTTCTGCTCCACCGCCGATATTTACAGCCAATTCCAAAGGGACACTGTCATCCTTCAAACCTACAACGCTAGAAGAAGTAGGAAAGTTAATTCAAAGTTCGCCAAATAAACAATGTGTTCTCGACCCCATCCCAACGTGGCTTCTCAAGAAATGTTGCAACGTGTTGGCCCCCTACTTGGTTCACGTGTTTAATAAGTCTCTAAGCACAGGTGACTTCCCGGAAGCACTTAAGCATGCAGTAGTTACCCCAATTATAAAAAAACCACAGCTTGATGCTGACAACTTGGGTAATTATCGACCAGTGTCAAATCTGCCTTTCTTAGCAAAACTACTCGAAAAAATTGCTGCTTCTCAAATAACCTCCCACCTAAACCACAATAAATTAATTACCGATCATCAGTCCGCTTATAGAAGATTCCACTCAACAGAAACCGGGTTACTTCGTGTCCTGTCAGATATTACCCTTGCCATAGAGTCAGGTAAGTTAGCACTTCTTTCACTTTTAGATATGAGCGCTGCATTTGACACCATTGACCACGACTTTCTCATTAAGAGACTAGAATTAACATTTGGTTTACATTCTAACGTAAAAAATTGGCTACAATCCTATCTAACGGATCGCTCACAAGCAGTGAAGGTGGGAAATAAACAATCCAACTTCACAAAACTCTCTTCAGGGGTACCTCAGGGATCCGTTCTGGGCCCACTTCTCTTTATCCTCTTCACAAATGATGTCGCAAGAATTATCGAGTCATTTGGTCTCCTTTCTCACTGTTATGCCGACGATCAGCAAGTCTACTTTTACTGCACACCAAATGAGATCACCGGCCTCAAAATTCGCACAGTTGAGTGTCTAGAAGCAATTAGTCTCTGGATGTCCTCAAACAAACTGAAGCTTAATCCATCAAATACCGAATTTCTGTGGGCAGCTACAAATAGACGTCAACATCTAATAGACAACTCACCAATTGCCATTTCCGGCAATGACGTAATTGCGAAAACAACCGTCAAACTTCTGGGAGTTTATCTGGATTCAGACCTTTCATTGAAAAGTCAGGTGAATAGGACCGTTAGCACAGGGTTCTTCTACTTAAGACAACTTAAGGCAGTTCGTAGGAACCTTTCGACAGAAGCAACTAAGCTTCTTGTGAATTCATATATAGTATCGCGTCTTGATTACTGCAATGGTATCTATGCAAGTCTTCCTAAATGTCAAACTGATAAACTACAATCAGTATTCAACGCCGCAGCACGACTAATCACAGGGGTACCCAAGTTTTCGCACATTTCGGAACACCTCCGAAATCTTCACTGGTTGAAGTGTCCTGAAAGGATCCAGTATAAGTTATGCTGGATGGTGTTTAAAGCTATCAATGAAATGGCTCCACCCTATATCTCTGAACTATGCATTCCGGAAAATATAGGTCTAAGGCAGTCATCTCTTAGATCAGCGACATCGTCTGCAATTGGAAGATTGAAAGAACCCAAGCGAAATCCGAACACTAATTTTGGTGATCGCGCGTTTGGAGTATCCGGTCCTGAGGCTTGGAATAAACTTCCCATGGAATTGAGATGCATAACCAACCCAGCGGAATTTAGATCCAAACTTAAAACTCATTTTTTCAAATACTCATTTCCATAAATTCGTCATTAAATTTAAACTTTGTAATTTAATTATACTCTAATAATTGCTGATGTCCACGAATATATACTATTTTATTTGCTATTCCCTACAACTACTAACGAAAAACTCAAAATGCTATTGATCTACCTACCAATGGTAGTGGTAACCTAACACCTCAATCCGGTTAATGTTGTGCGATGAGTCATCATAATGCGGTAAAGATCGGCGATTAATTTCATTAATTTATTTAAGATATCCATACATTTTCGTAAATCCGATAAATTTTGCATCCATGTCCTTAAATAGTAATATGTATTATGTAAAAACTTCCTTCTTCTTCTGGCGCTGTGGAGTGATTCTGGCGAATGTATGATATTTATAAGATGTTTTCAAGTATTTTTAAATGTAAATAAATATGTTAGTTATAAATGTCTAACTTTAAGTCATATTGTAAATATATATGTCATTGAGCTCAGTTTTAGGTCAGCTTTTATATGTCTTAGTCATAAGTCACTAGCAATAAGACTTAGATGTAAATCACTAGTTATAATTGTAAATCTTAGTTGTAAGCCAGTAATATTATTTTTTATGTATTTATTTGTACAGCGCCCTTGAGGTGATTTTTCACGAAAACGGCGCTATATAAATGAGCCAAATATTATTATTATTATTAATGGATTTTTCACACGATGCTTTTTTTCGTCAAGTTTCATATAAAAAAAGGGATGAAAAAAGGATGTATTCTATTTTGGTACCGATGTTTAGACATTATATTTTACTTTTATTATGCCTATTTAGATGTTATTTGTAATAAATAAAAAAATAGATGTAAAAGTCCAGCCGGGCATAAAATTCAAAAATATATAAATAAATAATTTAAGAACTGTCGTCTGTCATTTAATGTAATTATATTATGTGAAAATATTGCATGTTTATATTTAAAATAAAATAGTATTAATACCCTAGCGTTTGTACGGTTGAAATTAAAGAATCCGACTTCGAGTACATCTCTGACGCCGCGCCTTATGGAAAACCATCTTCGTACGAGACGTTTGTTACAAAGCTATTGACGTGTCAGTCGTTTCACCCGCCACCCGAAGGGCCTAGTAACAATATATGTTTATTACTGATTTTTAACAACAAGCTCCAAAAAGTAGGCTCTGATGAAAATAGTTACCCTCAGCGCCTATGTCATCTTTGGGGATGATGTGTTAAGGATCCCTTTAAGAAAATGAAGGAGAGGAAGTTCTGGGGGGGTGGGTAGAAATCTGGGGTTAATGAGTCCAAGAATGACGGATGCATGAATCCATCCCTCCCACCTCCCACTGAGATGCAAGGCGATGGGTCGAGAGAGTCCGGCTGGAGAGGTCTAGGTTACGTCTCCCTGATCCAGTCTCTCCCAATTCACCCAACCCTGATAATTCAACAAACGCAGAGAGCCATCTGGGATGACCTTGGGTATCCAATAAATGGTTCCCGGAGCGGCGCTAGCCATACTAGCCTCCCAAATTGAAAATGGTAAAGCTAATGCCATTTCAAACCAAATTTAGATTTTAAATGATGTTCTTTCACCAGGGCGATACTGCGCGTATCTAACATAGACGGCATTTCATAATATGTACATTATATAACATGTTACATGCAATAATATATTGTATTTAAGTGCCTACTTGCATCTTTAACATTTACGACAATCCTCTATGGTAATTTTTTAAAGTTTAAATTACCATACATAGTTACCTCCGCACCGAAGTCAAGAACAAGTTTTTAAATTATACAAAACAAAGCTTCTATATTGATCTACTGTTCAATGGTCGCTGATCATGCTCGGAGCTTATAGCCTTTTAGATGTTGAATTATTACAAAAGCGATCCATAAAGTATATATTATTGTCCGCCGTCATAACCGCGGGGCTTGACGATTTATGCGTCATATACGCCATACCAGCTATATACCTAATACCCTCTGCTATACAGGTTGTCCAGGACTTAGGTGCATTACCTTCGGGAGGTGATTCTACACGATATTATAAATACAAAGATAAATAACTTTTTTTCGAAATTACAACTTTTAAGGGTAGTTTTGTGGTAAAAAGATAAAAATAAACCGGCGTGTGCCGCTAGCTTGATTATTTTCAGCTGTTACGATACGGGCCAAGCACAACCATGCAACGTTGACACAATCGTGCCCGGCGGGCGCTCACACTAAAGATTTTTAGTAGGTAGGTACCTACGTCTTTTTGTATGGGAAAAAAAAATTCGGAAAAAGTTGTTAATCTTTTTTACTTCTACCATCATGTACAATCGACACCCTGTATAAAACTACACAGCCATAATTTTTATTTTTTACAGCCGTCTTTCTACTTATGTATATGTTGAGCTGGACTATCGTCAGATCGGCTCCATATTTATATCAAGTCAACACAAAAACCATATATTCTTATTAATCTCTTAAAATGCATTCCCTAGAAAATAGAAGGAAAATAGAATTCATTTTTAAGTGGCGATTTAAAATTATTTACTCCGAATTAGATTTCTACTTATTTGTTGACCTGGACTATGGTGAAATCGGTTCTATATTTATATGAATTCAACACAAACTAAACATTCTTATTTAATACTCTTAAAATACATTCCCTAGAAAATAGGAGGAAAATTAATTACCTTTTTAAATGACGATTTAAAATTATTCACTCCGAATTAGACCGTTGTGAACTCATGCATCTCATCGATTTTAAAATACCAAATCGAGCAACTAGGCCAAATATATTATTCTATTCAACAATATGTAATTCCGGGACCAACTACCACGTGCATGCGCCTATTCCTCGCTTTCACACACTTGGACACAAATTCACGAAGAAGGAGCTATTGCATATATTTTTTTATTCTTTCTATTTTTCCACAATGTAAAAACTTGTTCCGTTTTTTTTCTTTTTCTATACCATTTAGCCATCTGCAATTTAAAAATTGGTTACTGCTTTTTCTTTCTCTTTTCTTATACATTATGTTCACTTAAATGCACCTTTATACCTAACACTGTGTCACTGTATCATTACTAAATCACGTAAAAGCCCAGCAGGGCGTTGAAAATTAATAAAAAAATACATAACAAAAAAAAATTACTTTATTATTATTATGTTATTAATTGTTCTTCAAAAGTATTATCATCTATAAAATTGCAAATAAGCAGTTTGTCAACAGAAAGTTCGATACAATGGAAATACAAGTATACAAACATAATATTATTACACTTTTTTTCATATTCATTTTATACATAATATTATCACAAAGCTGAAGAAAATGCATAACTAATATACTATACATAATTTAGCATCTATCTGTATTGTATTTTGTATTCCATGAAACGCAAATCACAATGTTTAGTAGCGAACTGAAAGCTCTCTCGCAATGTATTATATTATCTACAGGTAGTTATTTAAGGTTATATTACGGGTTGAGGTAATAACTCGGATGTTGTAATAGTAATAAGTTATTACTAATAATAATAACAAAGGGGAAACTTCGAGCACTGGCAACATTGTCATTATATACATTATTTAAATTAAAGATTCGATATTTCAGAGATTTAAAAAAATAAAGATTTACACAGATATACAAATGAATTTAATTTATGAATAGTATGCTTAAGAGAAGGATGAGGTAACCTTGAGAATTTCATGCCTGTTCAGATCTAGTCACTAAAACATAACTAAAACCATATTAGAAATTAAAATCTGTTTATTATGCCTTAGTCCAATCTCGACTTTCTTACAATATAGTATGCTGGGGATCCTGTCTAAAGTCCAATGTAGAACCACTAAATATTGCTCACAAATTAATTCTTAAGGTCATGTACAAAAAAAAATTTCGTTATCCATCGAAACTACTTTACAAGGAATCTAATGTTATGTGTATAAAACAGCTGTACATCATTAAAATAATTTGTAGATTTTTTATCAATACTAAATCAGCAGAAAGAACCCAACAAACCCATACCACTAGAATTGGCTCAACAATGAACTTTGTGGCAATACATACTAAAACATCTTTTGGCCAAAGAAACTATTTATATCAGGCTCCACTTATGTTTAATATTCTGCCAGATTACATCAAGTCTTCCAATTCATTAATCAAATTTAAAAATAATGTTAAGAAATTTATGTTGACTGAGGATTGGCATACTATATTTTCATCCTTGTCCTTTTTTAAATAATAAGATTTTTTTTTAAATAATAAGTTTTTTTTTAAAATAATAAGATATTTGAGTTCCATTTGCACAAATCGAAGTGTCACCCTAGTTCTTTTGAACTTACTTTGCTTTTGGCAGGTATAAAATATTGTTACAAATCATTCTCAAATTACCCATCTGGTCTTCATATTATTATATTATATTATCATATTACAGTACGTCAATAAAACTATTTAAATGGTAATTATAGATGGGTAATTAGTATTTAATATTAGTGTTTTAAAAGTAGTGTATTTATATTGTGTTTACATGTAAAATGCATCCTCAAATTATAATTATTAACCTCAATACAGGCATTAGTCCTAGTGAGGTTAATTTATGTAAAAAAAAAAATACAACAAAATGAATGGTTAGAATATAAATAAAAATATAAAAAATATTCAGTCACTTTTCTATTCTAATTGGTAGTCTTCACCAAGACGTTAATTTTATTTTCTTATATATTTTCTTAGTTTCCCAAATTTTTATTTTCTTTTCCTTATCTTTTTTTCTTGTATACTCACTTCGAAAACACCGTTTCTTGTATATTCGATGCTTGATTCTAGAACCTAGTCTACTACTACTATCCTACTGTATCACATATTATAATTTCATGAATGTTAATTTTACTTAACACTACATACATATGTATATGAATGACAATATTCCAAATTGCAAAAAAAGGTTTGAAATATCAAAAAAATTACGATATTTTTTATTAGATTAAATTAAACACACAATAATATTACGTAATCCTCTAAATTTAGAAATGCCGACCGGTTTCGTAAAATCGTTTTATTCGTCAGGATAAAAACAAAAAAATAAACATAAACAAGTCACTAAAAGTGTCTTCCAAATAACAGTACCACTGATTTAGAAACTTTTGGTTCTAGACTATTCAGCTGTCTGTCCCCCTTAAACTTACCTGAAATTGTATATTGCCATCCCATTTGAATTTCGAAATCGTGGTGAAATACAGTTTTGATTGGTAATATAGGCCCATTTTGGGCCTATAATTGGATCACGAAACACACCCACAAGGCAATTCTTGTGTTATTCTATATTCCATGATTGAAAGACTGAGTGGAATAGTAAAAATCCTAGAAGTAGAAAAGTTAAACAGAGGTTTATGCATTACCTATATACGAGAGAATATACATACTACGTTAATCTCTGGAACTAAACTCAATCCACCTACTTTGAAAGAGGTTAACTTATATGTCCCTAACAAGTATACTCTGGGAGATCTCATACACTTTTTATGCTCCGAAAGCAAGAACTTTTGTCTATCAGAACGCGCAAATAACAGAGCGACTCAACTGCTTAACGATTCTGCATTGACCATCAACATTTTCAACGACATTTACAGACAATTCGATTTGTCTTAAAATAGTAAAACTGCCCCATACCTTTTTAATTTGTAATCTTCTCCGTGATATATTCGTTAATAACCATTTACGAAAAACATGAAAAATAAATAGATAAATTACTACCACACCCGTTTACAGCTATCTATAGCTGTGAAGCGGTACTCATCAAAGCACCATAAATCTAGAACGTGCCTTATTATATATAGCATGATTAGTTATCCCACAAATTACATTCGGCAAATTACACGAAAAACTTCCAACACCAAAATAATATTTTAACCATGAGTGTTAATCGAATTCAAATTATAAGTTACTTACAAGAAGGTACTTGATATGGAGGACAAAATAAAAGAGGAGTACAAAATTTATAAATAATGATTATAGACTAGGGATAATATTCAATCATCGAAAAGAACGCTCCATGCTAAATCGTTTTGCTAATAATTTGTTTTGATTTTAACTGTCTCATAATAATTTCGTTAATTGTCTTGAATAATTAAGTTTTTCTCAGAATAGTCAGTTTCGATTTTGATTGTCTTATAATTGTCTTGTAGTTGTCTCATAATAGTTTAGTTAATTGTCTTGAATAGTTTAGTTTTTTCTCAGAACAGTCAGTTAAGATTTTGATTGTCTTTTAATTGTCTTGCAGTTGTCTCATAATAGTTTAGTTAATTGTCTTGAATTTTCTCAGAATAGTCAGTTTCGATTTTGATTGTCTTGTAATTGTCTTGTAGTTGTCTCATAATAGTTTAGTTTTTTTAGTCTTGAATAGTTTCGTTTTTTCTCAGAGAAGTCAGTTTTGATTTTGATTGTCTTGTAATTGTCTCAGAAAAGAGTTAGACGTCTTAATATACAGGGTGTTCAGGGACAAGTCAATTAATTAGTTTAACCAGTTATTCTTGCCTTTTTATGGAATAAAAAATTTAAAGGTTTTTTTTCAGAATCAAACAAAACAAAAATTCTTCCACATATCGATACCGGTCAATTAACAGCGCAACCGCCGAAGCCATCACCCCGACAGTCCTTGCCCAACACCTACTGATTTTTATTTTTTTAAGTTTAAAAAAATAAACACAACAAAAATGTCATCGGTACTAACGTGTAGCACCGAACATACACATAATGCTTGAAATGGCATTAGACGTGTTTGGTGACCAGATCTGAATAGCCAGGTACTTCCCCACCTTCCTCTTCCCTATCTCCTTCCCCTCCCCACTACCTTCAGCCTCACAACATACCCCAATTGGGGACGCCATAGTCTCACTGGCTTCAGACGGGAGCAGTTGGGACTCTTGTGCGGTATTCATATAAAAAAAATGCGTTGTTGAACAATACACGATATAGAGTTTAACCTCAACATTAACCCATGAATTTTTGGCCTAAAAAGTTTAAGAAGAAAGACCATGACACATGATGACGAAAATTTTGAAATTTTGATGACAATCATTATGTGTCGTGCTTATTCACATCGTGTGCTGTTGATCTGGGCACATTTTGTACTTATTTTCACTTGGTATTAGTAGATTCGTTAGTGAATGCGTAATCACAATCACCATTAGATTTCTGAAAGCGGGCCGGATTGCGGTTAGCGATAATGAAGCAAAGACCTGTGTAATGTGTGGTAAAACCATACCACTGATAACTCCCTTGTGACCTCTCCCTCTTACCCATAAACACCACATACAACAGAAAGAGACACATTACAAGAGACCATAATAATGTATTGTGTTCATGTTATGTTATTTTTTAGTCAAAAACCTGATGCACGGCGCCTGAGGCAGTCAATAAATCGTTCACCACTCCACAAAAAGAACGCAGCATTCTTCGGGTAATAAATATCAATAATATAAATAAATGTTATTTTTTACATGGTGGCTTTGATTTGTTTGCAAGTGGGTTCAGGTATCTGGGATGCCCAGGGCTTTCAAATCAGAACGGGTTCGTTATTGTATTATTATACATTTAAATCATTGGGATATCCGAGGGCCGGTCCGACATGATGGATTTTATGCCCGTCCAATAAAATAAAAACGTACATAAAAGTCTAATTGTACAACATACTGAAGTGGGGTGAGTGTAGGTAGCAATATCGGAGTACAAGCCGATAACTGTTACGTTATTTATTATAATATCGTGTTGTTCAATGTCGAATGGAATTCGAGCAATCATAACAGCGAAATTGCTTTCGAGAACGAAATATTATATTGTTTGATATTGGCATACCTTTTTTTTTTTTACATTCATTCCACATAGGAGGAAAGCCTCTGAGGAAAATAATTTCACTCAGGGCCTGTATCATATTTGAGACGCTGTGTGGAGGGTATTTTTGTGGAAAGGATGGTCTTGAAGAGACCCGTGTTGTAGGAGGAATGAAATGGGTTCAACAGAGGCTGTTGAACTCAAGAGTGACAAATGTCAACCGTTTTCAAATGTTGGGCGCGCGTTTGGCGTGTTTCCCCACTGTACACCGGGGCCGAAGGTATTAATGCCGCTAGTTCCTCGGATCATCTTCAATTGAAATATCAGTAGAATAGGGACAACATTCCCGAAGCCTGTGCAAAAGATTGCAATCCGCTTGTTAAGATAGGAGAATCTATCAAACGGTCAGCCCGTTTCTTGCACAGAATCATATTTATAATGTACACACGAGACAGAGGATTAACATAAAAAAACAAAGAAATAATAAATTACATATAAATACCAACCGTCCATTAAAGGCGTACAACTATACATAGGAATATAGATAAGTAAATAGATAAGTACCTACGCAAAATCAACAACAAAAAACTAGAGACAATAAAGTTTGGATTAAATGAAGTCACGTGATTAACGGTATACAACTATACATAGGAATAAAACAAAAAGAAGGAACCTACGCAAAACATTAAAAAAACTAGAGACAAATAAAGTTTGGGTTAAATGAAGTCAAGTGATTAACGGTGAACAACTACACATAGGAATAAAACAATAAGTACTTACGTAAAACAACAAAAAACTAGAGACAATAAAGTTTGAGTTAAGTGACGTAATGTGATTAACGGTGTACAACTACACATAGGAATAAAATAATAAGAAGGAACCTACAACAAACAACAAAAATAGAGACAATAAAGATTGGGTTAAATGAAGTCAAGTGACAACAAGAGATTCCAGAAATTTAGTAAAGCTCCGTGGCTATCGCTAAAAATGTCAGGAATGTTGCCACCGCAGTGGATGTTATATAGTCAACAAGTTGGGAGGTTTCGGTTATAATCATGTCAAGGAAAAGAACAACAACATTTATTTCGCCCTCCGAAGGCCTAACCAAAACCAAACCACCTGTAAATAGGCTAAACGCGAAAAATAAAATTAACTTGAAAATCAAAAACAATATGTATTATGTTTTGAGTCACCTTCCTAATACAATCAATCATTAATTAACAATAACACTAATTTCAGTTGTTGGTCTATCTGTAATTGTAACTATGGTTCAAATTAACTCTTTCATAATTGGAAATGGATGTGTCGAAAAGTGATAAAATATCTTCAATAATATTTAAAAAAATCCTTCTTTCAATTCTAAGATCTTCGTTGGTTCAATCCGTTCATTATTAAATAAGCCACTATGTAATTTTGCATACTGAACGAAATTATTCAAAAATATGTGTATATTGACAGTTAACCGAAACTTGTCTGATACTATGGGGGCTTCGCAAAAATTTATCAATCGTCTGTCGGAATATCTTAAATAAATCGTTGACCGTGCTCGCAAATATTGCTAACTGACCGTAGACGGCGGATTTGATCCATATTGTAGTGATATTGGATCTTATCGATCGTCCATGAACATGAAATTGTAATTGTAAATCGTTTAGGAATGGTTTTGTCGCCATTGTCGTGTCTATCGGAACTCGGAACGGCACTCGCCGGTCGCTGACTGCAGATCGAAATGGAGCACGCGCTCTCGGCTCGAGTAACGAGTGTAATTTAGAAAGGATTGTATCGCTGCATGCTCAATTGCCGGTCTCTAGTCTCTATTCAGGCGGAGAACCACAAACTGGTAACACTTAAACCAGAGATTCACAACTTATTATTTGACTCACCGTTCTATTTTCAAAGATAAAAACTGCTGGCATCTAATACATTACAGTATTAGATGCCAGCAGTTTTTATCGATGGCCGACAGGGGTACCCGAGTAGGCGGCGGGCAGGTATCTTTCTTCAAAATCTCTTTCCTTGGTGAAAAACCGCCATTCAGAATCGAAACGTTGTTTAAGATAACTTTAGATGGTGTTACGAGGTATAAGATAAGAATAGTCAGTAACTTCCTCATTTTCCTCTTCCCAATCTTTTTACCCTTTCCCTACCCTTCAGCTTCACAGCATACCTCAATTTGGGGTCTGATCTAAATAGGTCAGGTAGGTATTTCAGGATCATTCTCTTCCACATCCTCAAATTGGTGATGCCAAAGTCCCACTGGCTTGGGACAGTGCGAAAACACAAGCGCTGTGGTAAAAGGGCCGCTGAGAGTTCTGTTGTAACGCATTTTTTAAAAGAAAATGGGAAAGATTACAACGAAACTATCAGCGGTACGACTTTATTAACAAAACTAGCGTTGCCCGGGCTTTACTCTGGGGTTTTCGTAATCAGATGTAGATGGTAATTTTCCTCTTATTTTGAGGGTAAAGTGAGCTAAATTTCATCATAAACTATCAAATTTCTGCTTTAAGGGATGGGAAAAGAGGTTGGGGTGGTTTTTCGAAATGTCATGTAGACAGACACCTTCCTCCTATCTTGAAAGTCATATGTGCAAAATTTCATCAATCTCAAAATAACACTGTAGATTTGTTTAAAAAATAAACCTATACCCCGGTGTGCTCCGACGCTCCTCTTTATACATATATTAGCTTATTTAATATATAGACAGGTAGATTAGATAAAGGGGCTTAAATGACTAACAGATTACTTCTCAAATCCCTCACCGCTCCTTAAAGCCCTTCATCACCTTCATGTTGACCATCATCACCGCCCAATATTTATATAATATAGTACCAGCGTTGGGAATCACTGACGCAGAGCGACAAGATACCAGGAGAGCAGAGAATAGAGGGAGCAGGCCATAGACCAAGAAGTCGATAGTTTTTTCCCCGAGAAGAACAATTGGCGGCCCGCGCTGCCGACAGACCCAGACTAGCGGACTAACAGACCGGCCGAGACCGCTGACGCCCTGGGCACATTATCTGGTCTGACTGGACCAAGAGGCGAAACCCGCTTCAGAATATTGTGTTCGCCTTACTAATATTGAATTTTATGGCTTGCTTTACGCATATGATTACTGAAAACATTGACATTAGAATTTTTTATGTCTTGGGTTAATTTAAATTTGTGCTGTCTGAAACATATTAAACAAAACGTTTTAAACAGAATTGTAGGAAGATTGAGGTTAAGCATTTTTAAAGATTATATAGGAGTCAAAAAGGTTTTGGTTGGGATATTTTTTACGCAGTTTCTATTGTTTTAAAAAAGTTCATACGAAATAACAAATGTGCCTTGTCCGAAACCACACAAAAGGAACAATTATAGTTAGCTTGGATTCGAAAGGCTGGCAACCTAAAAGAACTGCTGATGGGTGATAGATGTCAAGAATAGGCAAAATTGAAGACATTTGAAGGCAAGGCCCAAAGCTGAACGCTATTGCAGTTGCACAAGAGATCTATGGTACAGTGGTAAAACTATCTAGGTTAATATACATCAAGTATCGAGTAAATACTACAAAGGCTCGCAAAAAGAATGAACTTAAGATCCAAATATAATCCAATTCAAGAATATTCAAGACGATACAGCGCCAATGTTGATATTGCCTTTTTCTATCTTGACTTTGATACTTTTGTTCCCAACTTTTCGATCGATCAATCTGAGTCTCCGATCTGCTAAGCGATTTGTTTAGTAACGCTCAATTCACTTGTTGATCGGAAAGTTGCGTTGGAAAGAGCGTAATTGTGCATTTGTTTGTATTTGTGAAGTGTTAAGCAAAAAATTTGGCTCACCAGTTGATCAGTAGGATTGGGAATAACATCAATAGACCACGTATCTTCCTGCAATAAAAGCTTTTGCCCTAAATATAGATACAGATCTAAAGCACGATGATAGGCACCTTTACGAGGGGGGCGACCAAGAAACCAAGGTACCCGATAAACAACCGATAATTTGGGTCCATGCCCACAAGTCGGGCAACCAAATTGCGCGATTAAAATTCGGCTGATTGAAATGATGATTATTGAGGAAAAAATGCGGTACCATTAGCTGAAGACAATACGTCCGCTCTTAGCATAAAGGGGTCTCCACACGGTGCTGCCGCAGTAACAACTGCCGAAGAACTGACTAAAAATCGTATAGTCTGTAGTCAAAAGCGCCAGCCGTATTGTTATTATAATAACAATACGGCTGGCGCTTTTGACTACAGTCAACTAAAGTTCTGCAGCAGTTGGTGCTGCGGCAGCACCGTGTGGAGACCGTCTAACTTAATGGAAGGCTAATGGCTGAATTATCCCAGTTCCAATGGCTGATACCGACAAGAACAAATTAGAATTGAAAATGTAAAACAGAACGCTTACAAGGCGTTATTTATTTTACGACATCATCGATAAGATCTCTTTCCTAGTGGGCATTAAAAATAACGCCCAAAACTTATTATAATTACTATATCTACACGAAAGAAACAGATATAATTGTGCCATTTTTGGAAAATTTATGTTATGGAGACAATGCTTTGCCATTTTGGTATTGTGATCTGTGATTTATGTGCTGGTTTTTGTATGTTAAACATTTTTTGCATTCTGTTATAACAGTATCTAATAGTTTTAATATCATATAAATGGTTAAGCTTAGCGACGAGCATCATCGAGACATTTCAAATCTTGAAATAAGCCATTCAAATGTAGGTATTTGAATTAATTTGTAATTGAAATAATGTTTCGATTCTATCAATATACATATATTATTCCAAAACAAAAATATAGGATACCTATACGAAAAGACAGGGCATGCAATCTAGGCAAAGGAATGAAGGCTGGGTTAGGTCTATAAGGTTACAAAAAAATATTATTTTTACAGATTTTCTATTCGTTTAGGGAGTGAAAAAAACAACCTGTAATTTCAATTTTCGGGTCATCGCTCTTGGGCCAGTTGGTAGCCAATTTCAGAGAAATGCGTGTGTGTGCGCTTGTGTGAGCGTGAGTGCCACCAAAAGTTGATAGAATGCATTGTCATTGACAACGAGTCTATCTCCCAAGTGTCAGTTCGAACGGATGTCGGGAAGTAGGTTAATTTCAACTTCCAAGATTTGCATTCATTCATTTATTCCCGAAAACAAAATCGAAATTCAAATACATATATTTTTACGTTAGCTACACACAGGAGGTCCTGAAGAAAAAAAATCAGAAATTCCCGAAGCAAAGAAAGGAAGGAGAGGAAGTTCTGGGAAGGAAAAGATTAAGGAGGTGGATAGGAATCTGAGGGTCAATGAGTCCAGGAGTGACGGATGTATGAATCCATCTTCGTCAGGTCTCTGTCAACCAGTCTCTCCCAATAATGAACCCGGGCACACTTACTAAGTCACCAAACGTAACGAACGACTTGGAATGACCTATGGCAGGTGTGTTGGTTATCCAATAAATGGTTCTAAGGGAGGCGGAACCCATACCCGCCTATTATTATTTGAAACTGTATTTGACTTGAAAATACGTGACACCAATGCTGGTTATTTCCGGTACAATATGAAACTTTATACAATTACCACACGTGTCATTAAATTTCCATCACGCAGATCAATCTACTACGGAAGATAAAACTCGAGCCATTGCGGTTTCGGTAAAGAAAGAAAACATGTCATATTATTATTTAATAGGTAGACTTAATACACTGATACCGGTTGGCTCACAGTCTATAATTTGCAATGGGTAATGCTGCATTACTTTGTCTACGCTGCAAGTTAGCTCGGGGCATTTTATTAAATATTTTAATGCAAATCGAAATAAACGTAAAGAGAGAGGAAATATAATATAAATATGCATTACAATATGGCTAAGTCATCGATTAACTCTGACGCGTAATCTGATATTTAAACCTGTAATCAGATATATTATATTATTATTGCAAGTAAACTGATAACAAGGTCCAGTATATCGACTAGAAAGGCATAAAAATGCAGACAAATAATTGTGGCTAATTATCATTGAGACACTGTTGTCTTGTAGGGCCGGAAAAAGGGTAGGGCAACCGTAAATAAAAAGGGCTAAACCATACAAAAGAAGGTTCGAAAAGCACCCACTTATTAAAAAATACCTTTCGCATTTAAACCTGACCTAATGATACCTGAACATGCACGTATTTTTGACACTTTTTCACCAAAACACGTAATGATCGCATTTTTAATGTTTTTCATTGGAAGTAAAATGTTGCTTCAAACAGCTATACTTAAATTTTGAACAAAACACGCTATTTTTACGATGTTTTATTGTGTATTTCAATATATTAGATTTTTCAAGTTTGTTTTTTGAATAATTACCATTAACTCACAAATAATTGCCAAAGTTGCGTCAAAACTGATTTATTTAGTTATATATCTACTCGTATCTATATAAAAAATAATTAATTAATTTTGTTTCCGTACATTTGTGTCCGCAAATCTCGGAAAGTAATCGATGGATTGACTCAAAACTTTTACAGAACATTGCATTTTAGCAGAAAAGTGTTTCTTTATATGATGACGTTACGAAATTTGTATTAAAAAAATTATTACAGATGGTGCTGTAGTTTGTATATTTCATCTATTTTAGCGACAGGGAGGGAAGGCAGGAGGGGGAGGGTAACGAAGGAGGTGGAGGGAGGGGAACGGAAACGCATGGGATTGGATATGCAAGGAGAAACAATTTTTTTCTTTGAATGGCATTGCAACGCATGCCGGGTACCTGCTAGTATTTTATAATTAAAGTAGCACATATCCGAACTAGATATTTGTTATACGTTATACCTTTTGGTTAAAAAAATAATTTTTCAGATCGGTTAAATATTTTGGCCTCAAATCCAAAATTAAGTTTTGTATGAAAAAGCCTGAAACTATTTGAACATCGAGCTCTTCCGTTAGGTAGGTTCCTGAAATAACTGCTCCAACGACTAAGCTATTCCGATAATCTTCAGTCCTGCTGGTTACTCAAATATACAATGTTGAAATATGCAATTAATTAGCAACATTGTTGCTAATTGTCAATGAAAGCTGCTTAATAAATAATAATAACGAGCGATTTCAGACTTTGCGTTGAGAACTTTCTCCAAGGGATACTTTCTCAAAGTAACCCCTCCGAGTCAATATCCAATGCTTTCCGTACCACGCAACAGTAGTTATCAGTAGCCACTTGGCACTTATATTTATGATTTACCTCAGATTAGCGTTTGTCGTCAATAATAGCAGACTTCGATTGAGTGATTTGACAGATGCGTAGTGCTCAGGTCTAGGGCGGGTGCGTTCTCAGCACATTCCATGGGAACGTCATTAACCATGTCAACATTGATGGTTGTGATAACCAGCCAGCAATGGGAAACACCATGACGATCGTACGTTGGGCGCCAATTATGTTATGATGTTGTCAACTGATTGACAATTACACGCGCCCGGGGGGCAGAGGATGGAGAGGATACAGGAGGTGGATAGGATGGTATGACACTACCTGGTATCAATGGTGTCATTAGCCAGTTAACCGTCGGCAAGTACTTCCTTCCGGGGAAGGGACCGCCCATGGGAACTCGGCGCGCGCAGTGTGAGGGTCACACCATCATCAAGCCCAAAATGTTTGCTACGGACGTCTGTGTGATACGAGGTGTTAAAAGGTTTGAGGAGGTGTTAGGAGGTGATAGGAGGCAATAAGATATGTTTGGATTTGATTCAGGATGTTAACCTACGGAGAAAGAACGTTAACCTAACTGCATACAGTTTATACCATTTTGGTATACCTAAATACAGTTTAATTGTACTCTATTGAAAACTGTTTAAAACATTGAACCTCATTCGACTTTACATGATTTACAAGATATTTAGGCCAACCGGATTTTATATCTCCTAGTGTCAGATATCATATTTTAGTTTTTTTATTAATTATTACACAATTTTGAAATAAATATAACAAGAATAGAAGTAGAACATGCACTTAGTCCTCGTCACTAGGAGATCCTGTGCTGACGTAACTGGCTTTTGGATAGAAGGTTTTCAGTTTCAACTTCAAGAGTTGGGGTAGAATTTTCAGTAACTTATATGACGATGTTTTTAAAATACGAGTCTGTTCTTTTTCTGATGTATTATTTTTCAAATATTGTCTATTTTGCAGTCATTCTGATTATTTATATATTGTCTCAAAGATCAAACATCTTTAGTATTTTGTTAAAAATCTACCAATAGTAAAAGAAAGTGCCTAAGTTAAAACCTCGGGGATGTCATGTGGAGGGTCTTTTTAAGGAAAGGTAAAAGGTATAAGAGGTGGATTGGAACCTAAGAGTCAATGTACAACGGACGTATAAAATCATCCCTCCCACTATAGTGCAATTGTTCGAGAGAGTCAAGAGGTTTAGGTTAGGTCTCCCTCAACCCAGTCTCTTCCGATCCGGTCCGCCACGCAGAAGATGAACACACACAATCGCCGCCAAGATCTAGACAAACCTCACCCCATGATACTGGGAACCGCTGCAGACGTAGCGTAAATGCTCTATTTTACCAATTTTATGGTGTATTTATGATGCTTTGAGATAACTTATCTAATTTTTTGATAGTTAATCGCTATATAGGGATAATAAAAGGTCAATACTAAGACAATAGCTTACCTGGACTCTGATAAATTAAATTCGCCATTACTATGCTCACGTTTGTGTAAGCGTATTGAGTCCAGTTTATAGCAGTTTGTAATATAATATCGATACACATTTCATGTATCCATGTATATTAGGCCATTGTGCATACGAAATAGGAAATAGAAAGTCGTTTATTCCAACGAATTTAATGTTACACAGCATACATCATGGACAAAGTGCACATTTAGATAGTAACACGCAGTATCAAAGCATTTAAAGCTCACATCTGACTCTATAATATTCTGTGTACCAAATTATTAAGAGGAACGGCTGCGTAACCTTTTCCATGCAAAACTTAAATTTGGATTTCAAGCTTAAATAAACTAACCAAACCGAATCATTTTTTTAAATCAAAAGCCAAAGCAAATGTCTAGTACGGATACGTGCCGTTTAATTTGTTTTTTTTTTTTTAAATATGTAATGTAAACCGTTAAAAAAAATAATTTTGCATGATTTTAGAGATAATTTTGACATTTTTTGAGGGTTAATTATAATTATCAAAAAAATATCTAGCCCTATAATATGTGTTAATATAATGAAAAAAACTTTGTGGTTTGACATATTTAATGAAATACATATAACCATTACTTTGTTTATACCTCCGATTTATTTATTTAATTTTTTAAACATCGGTTTAGCCCGGTTTCGCTTATTAACCGTTGGTATTAAAAAAAACATAAATCGTGGTTATAAAAAAGTCATTGTTTTATTTCATCAAAAATAATATAAGAATAAAACATTTTAAAAAATCGTTTAGCGACCAGAAACTTTAATTTTTATACAACAAATTTGTTCTAAATGTGTTTCAAGGAAAATTAGGTCATTTATACGTAATTTAAATTTACGCCAATCAAAATGCTTTTTTTAATAATTTTAATTTTATATATCATCACATTTTCACAGTATAAATTTACATTCAAAATAACTTTTATAAATAATTATCAATAACTCACTAATAATTGCGAAAGTTGCCCATAAAATCACGAAAAATAGTTTTTTGGTTTATTTTATAACGTAAAACACAAACCATAAAGTAGCATACATCCGTGCCATATATTTGCTTAAAATAACTTTGATTAAAAAAAAATTATTCAGTTGTTTCGTAATTTCTGCCACAAATCCAAATTTAAGTTTTTTTTAATGAAAAATGTCGCGCAACCGTTCTCCTTAATATTATGACATCACTTATAAAAAATATCCAATAACAGAAGCTCTAATGGAAAGATTGTGAAATATGTTGAAGCATGGCGTCAGGGGGAACCAATTAAAAGTGTCCCACTACTTATCATTATACACACATATTATTTATTTTCTTTCGAGCGTGATTTTGTTATTACGACTGTGTGGTGTCACAAGTCACAAGTCCCAGACAGCAATAATGGAGAAGGCATAAATATAGTTTTAATGCCACGCAGTGAGTGGAAAGTTCCGATATGGTGGATTTATGATTTAGTCCAGTGACAACAGAGTGTTTCGTTGGATGCATAGTTCATCTCTATGGGCTACTAAGTCATTGAAAGACATGGGCTCAGAGAAATAGAAAATATTGATTTGATAAAGGGAACTTTGAGGGTCTATTAAATTAGTCTAATGGCCGAAATGAACTTGATAAATAAGAAATTAAAGTGACCTCACAACTAATGACTATAATCAGCATAAAAAATAGTGCTTGATAACAATTAACGAGCCTTGTCAAAGATTGCTTAGAAATATTTCAGATGCCTTTAATTAAATACTGCGAGTAGAACACAATAATTTATTTGATTAATTTTTTATAAGCCCAGAAAAAATAAAATATCAGGCCCATAAAAACTGCTTTAAAGTTCAAAATCTTCTACTTACGAACCGCTTTTTGGTTGTGGCTTTATTGTATAACGTTAAAATTCTTTAGAAAATGATCGTAAAACATTTAAATATTTGTGTTTGAACTTCTCAAAATAAAATAAAACACATTTTTTAGCGATGTTTTTTTCTAGAATAAATCAAAACAGGCGGCTGGTGTTAATAAGGGTTACAAAAGAAAAAGAAGATGGTATGAAAGGGAGAATTGTAAATACGAGGATTGGAGGGAGCGCGCTAATATTATAAAATAATAATTAAGCTAAAATTAAGAAAATATTTAGTAAAACACGACTCGTTCAAAATAGAGCAAAAATCTCTCGATAAATGGAAAGTTGCATATTCAAGCCTATACAAGAAACAAATTAAATTATTGGAGTACTCTTTGCGATTTTTTTATCTAGGAAATTTCATATAATTACCGTTTCTGCTCTACGAATGTAAAGTATTTACTTCAGAAATAACATATTTTTAAGGAACTTAAAATTATAAAATTTTGAAGAGAAATATGTTATAAATCAATATAACTTTAAACTTTAATTCTATCCATTGTTAGCGACCTGATCCAGAATTTTACACGACGTGTTGCATCGCTTTGAATAAGTGTGCAGATATTACGATAAAAAATAAAGTAAAAAAACATTAGCGCCTTATCCTTTTTGCGCTCGACGGTAGTCGAACCCGTGACCTCGTCGGGTAAAAAAACGATGAAGCTCTACCTAGTGACCAGTAAACCGTTGGGCGGTCTCGCTGATATAAAAAGGTAATTTAGTTTTTATTGAAACATCGCCTAAACAAGTGGGAATCAATGAAGCGCCGAGATTATTGTATCTCAGGTATTTTATTGCAGTGTGTTTAACACAAATAAAAATAACCCACTGCAAGTTTTTTTAGTATAAATGTCAGCGTGACACGGAGTGTTCTTTCGGAGAAGTTTTATTTTATGGCTCATATAAAATTTTCCGATTGAAGATCTATGGAAGATCTTTACAATGGTGGAATTTGTAAATAACTAGTGACCCTTCCACCCGAGTTTTATGGGCAGACGCTATTTTCTTCAATTCTATTAACGATTTGATTAAAGTATAATTTTAAATTATATAAATAAATTTTTTATAGCTTTCTAAGGAAATGGAAATACTGTATTTACTCAATTCAATGCATGTCGATCATTGAAATTTGAAATGCTGTAAAAGACAAAATGCTAATTGTTTAAAAATTACATCTCCTGTTTTTGTAGACATAATTAAGAATTTTGATTTTAAAATAAAATTACATGGATCTTTAAAAAAATTCCACTTAAAATAACGTCATAAAAGACGCCCTAATTTTTTTTTTAAATTACATATTTAACTCATTTTTGGATTTATTGTCCTTTACAGCATTACAAATTTCGGCTATCGACATAGAATACGATACGAATGGGATATCCCGTTCAAATCATATTAAAAGGACTAAAAAATACAGATTTCTACTATCGGTGTGGTAAGCAAAATTCTGCATTACCAACACGAATACGAGGTAAGCACATATATGAATGGTTATTATTTATCAACAATTGATTTCAGAGTTAATCAATATCCCATTTTACAACACCAAAGGATTAAGATCTCCTAAAAGAGGTCACGAAAAACACTCAGTTCGTGTCAGTCTAACTCTAAAAGATCTATCTGGATTTGTAAAATGATACGTACAAGTGAATCAAACAATCTGATCTGAAATCGCAAAGGTATTTTAAACTGCAACATGCAAATAGTCAAGAAAATCTCCACCTGCTGACAAAAACACAAAGAACCGAAAAAGCTTCAATGATAAATTATTATTATGACTGGATTCTCAATAAAGAGTGTTAAACTAGATAATTCCAGGTTCCACGATACTGCTGACCTCTTCTCCTAAACAACAAGAACCCGTCATTGAAGTTGCCACAGCTCAATTACTCACAAACTCAAGGTGTCAAATAAAAAAACCATGCGTGCCTGTTTATAGTTTTAAACATTCACCGCCGCGAATAAACCAAAAGAAAAGGTTAAAAGGCAAACAAAAAAGGGTATTTTTCTAACGGGATTTTAAATTCGGCTGAGATTATGTAATAAAACAGTTTTTATTATTGTAGAAAGCAATCACTTTGTGGTTTGACATATTTAATAAAATAAAATACTGTTTTGTTTAAGAGCATATTATAGGGGCAGAATTGTAATTTGCTGAAAAACGGCTCTCTAAAACGGCTTAATACTACCTTTCGTGTGTCATTCTCAGACTTGATATTTTTTGTTACCAAATAATGGACTTTTATTTTTCAATCTGCTTATTTTTTTTTGTAATTGATGTAGGCATTCGACCATGAAAAATAAAAACATTGATACACCATACAACCCGCTTTTAAAACTTCAGTCTATGTTTATCGCCTTAATAATGATTTTATACAATAATTTTAATTTAAAATATATACATAATACATACATCTATAAAAGTACGGCCTCTTATTCTCGTTATGATATCTGTGGATTTAACAATTAAATAAATACTTCCTTTTTTACCAAATTCTAACACATTTCACAGCTCGTCATTCATTCCGGGCTAGAATCTCCCGTCGGCAAGTAACGAAACTATACGCTCCTTGTTTGTTAGCGTATATATTTAAAAAATGCCATCAAAACGCATTGTTAATGGCTCTAAAAATAGAATACCCAATCACTTGAAGCACTGCAATAATCTCAGGAAGCTACAAAAACAGTAAGTACTCGAAAATTCTCTTTTTTGGTGTAAAATTTGACAAACTGTATTTTTTCAACTGCCATTTTGTTCCAGACACTTAAAATATAACATTTAACTTGCGTATGCATTCCAATTCCGAAACCGTTAGCTCAAACTTCATGTGGCAGGTGCACGTTTTGCAAGTATGTGTGAGAATTCATTGTCTTTAAGCTGTGTACACACACATAGCTACAATATACGTGGCGTGGGGTATTTCGGCATATCGCTCGCCGTACATTCCTTATTGGAATATATGGCGAGCAATAGGCTGAAATACGTCAAGCCACATGTATTATAACTGTGTTTGTACAAATCAACGCTAATCTGAGAGTGAACGGTTTTTATGTACACAGTGTTTGGTAATTAATACAATAATTACCCTACATTGCTAAAGGGGAGTTATGGGGTAGAATTATGTAAAAATACAAAATTTTGGTTTTAATTTCTTGAGTTCTGATTGGCCATGGCAATACATTTCTTAATTAATGGGATGTTTTTTTACTTAGTTTTTTTTTGTTTTACTTAGTAGAAATTAGTTACATTATTATCAGTATAAGGATCATACGATACGATTGTACCACCCCAGCCAGAAGCACTCCTGTCCCGGTGAGACCGGTACACCAGGGGGCACTGTTTGTTAGGAGTGGAACACGTGCTCTGAGGATAGGATTAGTATAAGGATCATGTATAAAAAGTTTATTGCCGTTTATATATTTTTATCTAAAATTTCAAATGAAGTCAATAATGTGTAAATGGTGTTGGAGAAACGGACAAAAAAATTTTTGAAAGGAAATTAACAAAAATATCGCCTTTCTGCGTACACGTAATCATTCACACATTGTCAAATCAAAGATATTCTATATTTATTTATTTAAGGAACATAAACAGTCTTATTAAAATAGAGTGAGTGTCGCTGCAGTTTTGTCATGGTTTTCTGCAGCCTTGCACGACAACTACTGCCATGTTAAAAAAGATTATTGTTTAGTTTACTAAATAACACAGAAAAATTTAATAAATATATAAATAAAAAAGAATCTTTCTTTTATTTCTGGTAGTCAATATTATTAATGATGTTATTAATGTATATATTCTATGCAATATAAGTTTCCAAATAATTTGGGGATAGTAATAATAATGATGAATTCTAGAAAATTTAATATTGTTTAAAAAACAATAAACTACTGAATATTTAGAAGTAAAGAAAAAAAAATCGACTCCAAATGTGAACCACGAGATTCCAATCGCCGTTTATAATGGAAGACTGTGGGAAAGGACCATGAACAAGCAAATGATGAAACATTTATAAAAAAGGATCATGCTAAGTATTCTACCAACATAATAAGTTCCATAAACAAACCACACTTTGCTATTAGTTTGTTTTTTTACTTCGATATATTTTTAAAATACTGTGCTTGTCTGTTCATAACGCAATATGTGTTTATAATGGAAGCATATGGGAAAGGACCATGAACAAGCAAATGATGAAACTTTTATAAAAAGGATCATACTAAATATTCTACTAACATAATAAGTTCCATAAATAAACCACACTTTGTTATTAGTTTGTTTTTTACTTTGACATTTAAAAATACTGTGCTCTTCTGTTTATAACGCAAGTATAATGTTGATCTTTTAAAATTCGGGAAGACACTCCTACCGCCATCTAGCGATGTGAAAAAAAACTAATTTTGACAGCTTACGGATTTCTCCACGGGTATAATATCCCTTTAAAACCACGAGTTTTATTAATTTTTTGAACCGACCGGTTTCGCTTTACTCAAGCATCATCAGGGTACAAATTAATACTAAACAATAAGTCATAATGTGTGCTTATATAAAACAAAATAAACCCTTAATAAAAAAATTCCCAGTGCTCCTTACCACTATGTCAGTTGATGCTTTGTTCCTCCAAATTTATTACTGTAACCCATTAGTCACATAATTATCTTTCGGTTTTTCCATTACTTGCGAACTTAGGTTAATGTATTTTATGGCCGTCGATGTGTTTGTTATATTTGTATCATGTTGTCTCCCTCTATATTTTGTCTCTCTCTAAATTTTGTCTCCCTCTATATTTTGTTTTATATAAGCACACATTATGACTTATTGTTTAGTATTAATTTGTACCCTGATGATGCTTGAGTAAAGCGAAACCGGTCGGTTCAAAAAATTAATAAAACTCGTGGTTTTAAACAAAACAGTATTTTATTTTATTAAAACAGTTTTTATTTGGAATAATTGTTTTAACAGAGTGTTTTAAATTGATTCCGAATATCATAGATTATTTCAATGGATGATTAGGTACAAAATATTAAATTTGTTAGTTGGAAATAGAAAACTATTATCGTCTGTTTAAATAAATAAAATAAAAAAACCCATTTTAAACTCTGGCAATGGAAGCTTTTGGTTGAAATATATACATATAATAAGTTGAGGTTTAATTCCTTTCTATTAATTTATAAATAAAGGCGCCGTAACCGGCCTCAAAAAGAAGAAGATTGAGAGATAGGAAATTACGAATGTTAGAGGAGTGCGCTAACATTTACGGCGCTAAAATCGATGCGAAAATTGTGAAAATCTTTGATAAAACACGACTCGTTTAAAAAAGAGCAAAAATCTCGCGATGGTTGTTTTAAACAGCATTTAAAGAAACACTGTGAATTTTTTCATACATATAACTTGTAAAATATCTGAAACGAACGTGTTTTCGGAGCACACTTTGCGATTTTTTTCTATGGAGGGAATTTTATATAATTTGCGTTTCGGCACGGGGAATGTCTGAATATTATCTTCAAGAATAACATATATTTTTTTAAGACCTTTAAAACTTTAAGTGTTTAAGGGAAATATGTAAGAAATTCAACACGTTGAGAGCCAAAATGTTATAAAAACATATAAACTTAATTACATACTTCAATTAAATCAAGTTAGGTGCTAGGATTTTATGGAAAGAAACATGGGGTTAAGTTTCTCAGAGAAATGCATGATTCAAATAAAATTATTTAGTATTTAAATTATATATCTCAGGTGTGCATGGAGGCGGCTGGAATAGGTACTATGTGTGGATGGGGTTATTAAATTAAACAGGGGTGTGCTTTAACACTGAGAAGTTATTACATATATCAATTTAACGCAACAAGTAATAATAATTTGAATCTCTGATCCTGATCTGAAGATACGTGATGGTGGCTAGACTAGTGAATTTACTGGGCTTTAATAATACCATGATCGTGGTTAATTAGCGATATAACAAGCTAAGATAACTTTTTTTTCCATTATTCGCATAATGTCCCAAAAACGTGAGCCTTATTCACAATACAAAATTCTGTAAATGTGAAAATACCACTGTTATGTTTTTCCTTGTCTCAAACTATAGAGCCCTGTTGACATTAAGATTCAAAAAGCTCCTGGCGTCTTTTTATAGCCAATTAGAGCCTAAAAAAAGTGACACAAACAGTGGTCCGTTATTGCCAAAGTATTTGTTATCACAGAAAAAGTAGCGTGGAATTTTACACTCCCAAAATAATCAGTTAAGCACCTATAGTTAAAGCTAGTATTTCTTTATAATGCAAAAATTTATACTAATTGTATAAAAGCTTATATTTCACTGAAACGGCGTTCATCTTTGTATACTTTCCGGATCTATTTTATTTGGACCGTCTATCGCCATGTGATCAAAAGGTATCGTGTTGACTGTCACATCTTACAGCTTTACATTACTCTTATTTTTTGCTCTTTGGCTGTCGGTTCGTTACGTTTGTATTGTGGTTCGTGAATTCATATCGTTACGTATGTCTTGTAGTGTTTGGTGCCTGTATCTTGTTCGGTTCCTTCATTTGATGATTCGGATTCGTACAGTGCAATCCAAATATAATAAAGTTGCGTAAAAGATAGAGTACATAACAACAGACAAACAGACCAGAAACTTATCTAAAAAGATTGAGATGGTACGCCTTAACAAAACACTAGCAATCTGAACTTAACTAGCAATCGGAACATTCTTATTGTCGGAATAGAAAGTTGCGATAAAATGACAGCCATACAAAGAGCCAGAACGACTTTATTGTCAACAGAGATCTAAGAAGAATCCTAGCATCAACCAAATCCTTAGCTAAGGAAGAGAAACAAAAGTTAAGAGGATCCATAAAATGTGAGTCAAAGAATTAACCAAATCGACAAGAATCGACCAAACAAGATGTTTGAGAGAAGTCCACATCCAAAACTGTACACCAAAAATCTGATGAAGAAAACCGAGGCAAGAAAAGCTAAGGATTTATTAAAACTTTAACATTTTCCTTTTGCTTCGACAATCACATTCGCCGAACAATCCGCAAATTCAGTGGCATATAAACTTTAGTCAAAGCATTTACATGTTTAAATAACAATAATATATTAGATGATGATTATTAAAGTCTGGAATGGACTTTTCCCGCACCCAATGGAACCTACTCTAGAATCAAAACATCAACCAAATCCTTGGTTAAGGAAGGAGAACAGAAGTTTAAAAAAACATAATTGGATGCGGGACGCCAAGAATCGACCACACGATAACAAGATATTTGAGAGAAGTCCATGTCCAAAACTGTACACCAGAAAACTGATGAATAAAAACAAGGCCCAAAAAGCGGAGAATTTATTAAAAACCTGCACATTTTTCGTTTGCTCCAACAAATATTGGCCGAACGATCCACAAATTCAGTGGCATATAAACTTTAGCCAAGGCATTTACATATTTAAATAATAATATATTAGATGATGATTATTAAAGTCTGGAATGGACTGTACCCGCAGCCAATGGAAGCCCACGACACATGTAGGAAATTTACGGCCAAAAGCATCCGAACATTAATTCCGCGGCCCTAATGTAGCGTAAATTGAGATTTATGGCTACTTTCAACTGCGCCTGATTGCGAAAACAATAAACGTGTATGGCGTATTATAATAAGACCGCTTGCTCCTTCTCGAGATTTAAATGTGAAATATTGTTTCTGATTCTATTGGGGCGAAATTTGCAACAGTCTGAAGTAAATTTATGGACTTCATCGAGTAAAGGTCTCGTGCCAAGGTGAATATTACAATAATAGAGAAAGGAATTGATACTTAGAAAATAATAATAGGTTATAAGTACTGTTGAGATTGAAATCTTCTCGAAGTGAATATTTTTCCAGGAAATTATTATACAGCTAAACTATTTTCAATTTTTTTTCTAAATTTAATTTTTTACATTTATAGAAGCTACCTCAATAATAGAAGATCCTGTCTGAAGGGAACTATGTTTTGGATAAGTTTTCAGCGACTGATTTTGGTAAGGTTGTTTCTATAACTTCTATGACGATGTTTTTAATATGATTCTTTTTCCGATACTTCCTTAATCCAAGAATTATGTAGTTATTTTTTTGGTTTTAATTTGGTTGATACTATGTGAGAATTATAAAACTTGCCGAAAACTCAAAGCATCTTTGTCTAAAGGTAATATTAAGCTTAGTTTATTTAGCTTGTCTCTGGTTTTATAATTGTGTGAGGTGTTCATTGACGTATGATATAATTGATCGATGGAGGTGTTGCCTCTGTGTCTTTTTTGAGATAATAAACCAGAAAATTTTTGGCATAGATTTTTGTACACCTGGAACATCAAACTGTAAAATAGTCAGGCGTCTTTTTCTAGCCAATGACATCCAATTGTTTTTTATGACATGTTTTTTAATCCAGTATGAATTTAGCTATAGTTACAGAATAGCATTTGGCAATTATAGTACCACAATATTATTATGGTATAAAAGTTAAAAGAATAGACATTTATTTTTAAATGTCAATTATGTTTTGAATTCATTACCCATAGGTTTATTGAATTTGATATTAAAATCGACACAACATTCGAAGTAAATTGTCTTAAAGCTAACCATCTCTAATTAGCAGCATAATATTTTTCAGGCTAATTAGATAACAGTGGTGTTTTGGTCAAAATAATAATTGGCAACAATTAACTAATTAACCGTTTCATTCCTTCACATCTTTCAACTTTTTATTATCTCTTTCAAATCTAACGAAAACATTTTAACGATATTTTCGGTTTTACAGTTGTGGTGGCGAACAAGGCAGCAATTTCGACTTGCGAATTTATTCCTATTCATGGGTTTTTTCATCATCTAGTTTACCGACAGCCGGCGTCGAACGAAAAAGAAGAACCATTCTGTTTCTGATTGCCGCCGACCCAACAGCTCGAAAATAGCTTCGCGTTCGCATCCCCTGATCCGATAACGATTATTGTTTAAATGTAAATTACGGTACGGATTTAATTGTTTAAATAAACTTGTAAAGTTTTTATGCTTATTTGATTTATACTACAACACACACAATCACAATAAAATGGTGATATGAACACGCAACCTTCTGTGCATCATCCAGCCTGACTACAATACTTGTTTTGTAAAGTACGTAAATTTGACCACGAGAGAACCAATTTCAGTCACGTTAGGCAACTTAGGGCCAGTCGTTTTACAGAAATTCAAGTGTTACATTGTCATCAAGTGGCTATTCAGAGCCATTTTGTTTTTTTAAATAAATTTAAAGGTGTTAGAAACGGGATAGTTATCATCTTCTGCTGGTTACAATTTGTTCAGAAGCAGAACTTGAACAATTCATCGAATTTCAAAGTTTATTTTAGAGTTCTGTAAAGGTTTTATTCAAGTTCTGTTATTTTATTTATTTTTTTTATTTTATTTATTTATTTAAGGAACATAAACAGTCATAGTAATAAAATATACATAAGAGGATGGCAAAAAAACAGACCAATTATTAATGTTCACAGATAGGTATTTAGAAACATAAAAGTAACTGAATGTAAACTAGAAAATTATCATATTATTACTGGCCAGTAGTTTCAAATAATTGAAAAATTAAAACTTTTGAAATTTGATGAATTGGTCGAATTGGTCGAATTATTTAAACAACTAGTCCTTAGATTCGGCATAACGGGGACCTTTCAACTTTCAACTTTGAAAAAAAAGGCGCTAAAAGACCATTTGATGACAATGTTACATTTGAATTTCTGTGAAACAACTCGTCTTTACTATCCTTGTACTTGGAATATCAAAAATGTCATTGTTTTGTCTTTCAGAACAAAAAACATTTATTCTTTTCCTCAATTAAATAAATATATAACAAGTAGTTAATACATATAAACAAGAACACAGAGTTAAAAGCGTTAATCGCTTATTTAATTGGCACATTTATTTTCGGTGGAGCCGCGGCCATGTGGGATTGTTGATGGGAAATTCCGGCGTGGGAATCGAACCGCGGACTCTCGGCGTACACGAAGCGGCGTGCCCACATGGCGTATGAACACTTCTCCCCGCTGTACTAATGCGTACATTACATCTTACAGTGCGCAGTAAGGACTTGTGTAACGACTTCAATTACTTGTTACTGTTGAAACACGAATGACACTTACGAAACAAAGCAATATTGTAATGGGTAAAAATATGTTAAAAAAAACCTTCTACTTCATCGAGTTTCAATAGTTTCGTTTCGTTTTCAGGACCAATGGATGTCGACAGGAGGGGTGTTACCTATATTTTTGCAACTATCTAAATTTAATAAAGATCTGTAGAAAATTGAGAAATTTTCTAAAAAATATGGATAAATCAGAAATTTCTACTTTTTTTACGTTAGCTTCACACAGGCGGCCCGGAGGAAAAAAAATACTCAGGGCCTATGTCATCTTTGGGGATGTTGTGTGGACGGTCTTTTTAGGGATAGGAACTCGCCCTTTCCTACTTTCCTCTTCGCCATCTCTTTCCCCTCCCCACTACCTTCAACCTCACAACATACCCCAATTAGGGATGCCATAGTCTCACTGGCTCCAGACGGGAGCAGCTGGGACTCTTGTAAGGTATTCATATAAAAAAGGAAGGAAAGTTCTGAGAGGAAGTTCTGGGAAGGAAATAGGTGGGAATCTGGGGGTCAATCAGTCCAGAAATGACGGGCGTATGAATCCATCCCTTTCATTGCGGCGCAAGGCAATGTGGAGAGAATCCGGCTAGGTTAGGTCTCCCTCAACCAGCCTCTCCCGCCCGCCACGCAGTAGTTGAGCAAACGCATTCGCCGCATAAGGCCAGGCCCATAAGTATATAATATATATAACCCGGGCATCCCTGCTAAGTCACCAAATGTGGTGAATTACTTGGAGTGACCTATGGCAGGGGTGTTGGTTGTCTTGACAGAGGTTCCCATTTACGCCTCTCAACTTTTGAGCAATAATTGGAATTTTCGAAGCACCTGAGCTCATGGTAGAAATTGCATTGAATATATTTGCATTCATCTAGAAAAATCAGACACAAATAAATCTCTGCAAATTTCATGGCGCCAGAGCGCAATGTGCGGGTGGTTTCATTGCTATATAGAAAAAAACTGCTTTAAATTTAAGATTACTGGATAGCATTGCATTTTATTTCAATTCTTTCAGTTAAATCAGAATGATTTCACAAAAAAGTTTTGAAGTTCTTGAATGGCGTT
Organism: Limnephilus lunatus; assembly: GCA_917563855.2. Taxonomy (NCBI): domain Eukaryota; kingdom Metazoa; phylum Arthropoda; class Insecta; order Trichoptera; family Limnephilidae; genus Limnephilus; species Limnephilus lunatus. The sequence goes on from OU830599.1 coordinate 51,345,410, forward strand.
CACCGGTATTCAAATGCCTTTTTTGAATACCCAAAATTATACGAAACAAAATTCATTTTGTCACCAATCGTTAATTACAAAGCCTACTCTTGATTAAAACAGGATTTCTGCGGTCACATTATCGCATTTAAATAATGCTTTATTACACTAACAGAAGATTTTGTCCGAATAACATTTTTCGATACTTTTTTTGCCATTCAAACTGGGTAAACATCCAAGATGATCTCATTCGTATAAACTGTACACTGATGATATTCATCATCTTATTATGGACCGAGTTTACTCTACAGACTCTGCAGCACATCGTTGGCATTTCAAAATATCGTGAGATGAAAATTATAACGGCTGAATTTTACGTGAAATGTCAATTTTGATGCTGCGTATAAAAAATCCCATGGGATCACTTTTGACTGGTCGGGTTAAATGTTGAAACAAAACAAATGATATGTTTTAAAATGATACAACGGTATAATATTAGGAACAAATTTATCGAACAATGGCTTTGTTTGAATCAATATTTCACAATCAAAATGATTTGTTAGTGTATAAAGTCGATTCATCAATATATTCTGCTATTTTACCTGTTTGGTTGAATTTAACGCACGGATGGATGTGCAAATACAATTGTATTAAAATAAAATATAGGAATTCTAATAATTGAACTCGATTGACCCTTTTGATATTTACATATAGTAGTTTTGTACACATCAGCAGATTTTTTGCGAAATTGTCATTCTGCGAAAATCGATGTGATTAAAATCATGGGTTTTTATCAACACTACTAATGAAAATAATGTTATTGTGTATTTTAATTAAAAGAAAACAATAACCCTGTAATTCTTCGTCAGGATAAGATTAATATTCATAACGATGTTAATTTTATCCTGACGAAAAAACTTTTGGTTTCGAAACAAGTTGATAATTTTGATTAAATAGTGTTTTTTTACAAAGTTATTTGTTTTCATTTAATTAAAAATGATGCCACAAAGTGCATTTGCAAAGATTGAAGAAGTATGTATTTTTATTGATTGCAAAGTCGTCAAGTAGATTTGAATTATGCTAAATATTAAGAAGGTTTTTGGAAAGGAATTGAGCCAGCAGTATACCTAATGTATGGTATGGAATTAATAGGAGAACGATAGTAGATGGAATATGGAGGACGATAGAGGTGATATAGAAAGAAGTAAAAATGTAAAATTGGTTTACGTATATTGTTTAGACACCTATGAATTTTGCAAGTCGAAGAGGTCCCAGAAAGTCAATGCCTTTCAAGGCATCAGATTTCAGATAAGAGAGGTGAGTTTGACAAAATTCGGACAAACAGAAGAGAATGTGTAAATACTTGTGGATGCATTAGCGAATCTGTGTTAGAAGAGAGGTGTATAACAATCCATGGTCTCTGTAAACCAAGAACTAGTTAATAGGAGTGGGGTGGCAATTTAGGCACTTCCTGTACCTTGACCGTCGCGTTATTTATTCGGGAAACACGCTATGGGAAAGTTAATTTGCGGTGAGGAAAGGAAGGAGTGTAATGCGCGGTTATCTGGCGATAAGACAAACACATGTGGGTTATTGTGGTCAACACATATACCACAAACTCGGGACGGAGCCGAAGGAACTAAATAAAATTAGCTAGCTTACTTACCGTGGGAATAGATCTGCTGTAAAGTGTACAAGTGTTGCTAGGCAAAACACCACTCAACCACGAAAAGATTAAATAATATTATAAATATACTTAATTAATTATTGTGGTACGCAAATGACTGTAAAAGAATAATTAATGATTGTTCGTTGGAATATCAATCAATAGCTGTTGCATTTGCATTTTAGCACGCTACATAATGAATTCTAAGAAATATGGTTTGTAAATTACAAGGTTTGCTTTTTTAGATAGTTGCACATAACAACGTACCTACCTATTAAGTACGCCCGTTTTTATGAGCTTATTACTAACAAAAAATATTATGTGCTTCGGACTTATAATAAATAAAGCAATTAATTACGAAAGCGAATAAATTAGTTTGATGCAAAAAACGATGTTCCACAGGGCTCCCTCTTCGGTCCACCATTAAATGTTATTAAACGATTGTTACACACCCGTAAAGTGCTTATTTAATTAATAGATAGTTTTAAACTTCAAAACCTTAAAATAATAAAGAACTTGGTATAATCCCACAAAACAAAAAATATATTTAGAAATGTTTGGTTGTCTATTTTTTTCTGAACCAACATTCACCGTTTTACGCATGCGTTAACCCTTGGAAAGTTGGAGCGTTAACCACAACTTACCCGACCTTGTGCAACAACCTTCTAAAACAATTAAAGTATACCTTTTTCTTTATTACCTGTGTTAGGCGTAACTTTAAATGGGCTCGTCGTAAAAGCACCTTTCACGTCTTCGACACTTGTCCGTTATGGGAACACAACGATTTGAATATTCATTTATTCATAATATAAATAATAAAATTACAGCTTTATGCTTATTATATTAGAAAATGGAAACTAATACATTATTGTGAAGTATCTAGTTTTTCCGAAATACGACTTACTTAAATAGAAAATATTGATAAGTAAGTTTTTGGTTTTATAACGTCTTAGGTTGAGTTAACTCCTAGTTAGGTAAGTAATGTTACAAATAGAATAGGTCACTATAAGGTTAGGTAAGAATAAATAGATTCCCCGAACAAGGCGTAGAACTAATTTGCTTAGAATTATCATAGTATATATGTTGTGTATCCACAGAAATATTCTTCCATAATTTTTAATAGTTGCTAATTTTGATATACATAATATTATAACAGCAGTGGTATTGAAGAATGGGTCCATCAAGCAGGTAGGAACCTACCTAACACATATACATTTCACCACAGATAAAGGAATGTGAGATGTCCCCTGAAGGCAGCCACCAACTCTTAATGCGTTATGTGCCCACATCAGAATACAGTCGTAATACCGGCCGCGAGATGTTCACGCTGATAAAACCGAGTATGCTAATCCCAGCTAAACTTGTGTTCCAAAAAAACCACAATCTAACATCAGAGAGAATAATATGTACGATTTCCTAACTGACTTTCGTGTGACTTGATTTTATGTTTTTTTATAGCAAACCGCTAGTTGCAAGATACTGTATTTGGTAGCAAGGTGACACGGTGGGTGGCTAAGTTATTTATTTGTAAGAAACAAACAGCTTATTAATAATATTTTGCTAATATACAATATAGCGCCGTTTTCGTGAAAAATCACCTCAAGGGCGCTGTAAAAATACCTACATAAATAAAATAATTAATGCAACTGGCTTTCGTGTGACTTGATTTTATGTTTTTTTATAGCAAACCGCTAGTTGCAAGATACTGTATTTGGTAGCAAGGTGACACGGTGGGTGGCTAAGTTATTTATTTGTAAGAAACAAACAGCTTATTAATAATATTTTGCTAATATACAATATAGCGCCGTTTTCGTGAAAAATCACCTCAAGGGCGCTGTAAAAATACCTACATAAATAAAAGAATTAATGCAACTGGCTTACAACTTAGATTTATAATTATAACTAGCGACTTACATCAGATCTAAGACTTATAGCTAGTGAGTTGCATGTAATACTTATAGCTAGTGACTTACGACTAAGACATATAAGCTGATCTAAAAAATCTTATAGAACAAGAATTAAGTTGACCAAAGTCAAGCCAAAAAAGTCTCGCGTGCTGATGTTGCTCGGAGATGGTGTTTTGTATTGTCTTCAAATTAATTTTAGGTAAGGGGAAGAGGAAAAGGAATACAGGATAAGGACAGGAGAGGCTCCCGATACATTCCATACTCTATTTACATCTTCAGGTAAATTGCATTATTATCAATAACTACTTACTAATTAAGACTAGTCTCCATAAAAATGGAAGCACTAAAAAAACAACTCTAAAGCACGTGATATTTTTGGGGTTGGGTATATTGTACAAGTGTAATTTTAGTCATAATTAAAGTAATTTTCTGTTAAAAATATATTACAAATCATATTGAATTTTTCAAACAATTAGTTCAAATAAACCATTTGAGATGCGAGAATGGGTACTTTATTGGATAACCAACACCCCTGCGACAGGTCTTCCCAGGTGGTTCGCTACGTCAGGTGACTTAGCAGGGGTACCCGGTTTCATGGGGTGAGGTGTGTCCAGTGGCGTAGCTAGGGGGGGCGGCACGCCCCGGGTGCCGCCCGATTGGAAGGTAACATCCGACCGAGTGTCACCCCCAAAGAGCACAGTTCTCTAGCCACCCCCCCATTTTTTTATGAAGTCGAAATTTGCGTTTGTCAACTTTAATGGGGGGGAGGGGGACACCACGTTATCCGCCCCGTGTGCCACCCATGCTAGCTACGCCACTGGGTGTGTCTAGGTCTTCGCGGCGAATGCATTTTCCCACTTACTGCGTGGCGGGCTGGATAGGGAGAGACCGATTGAGGGAGACCTTTTGAACTCTCCAGCCGGACTCTCTCAACCCATCGCTTTGCACCGCAATGGGAGGGTGGATTCATACGTCCGTCAATCCTGGACACACCAACCCACAGATTTCTACCCAACTCTCATCTTTTATCTTCCCAGAACTTCCACTCCTTCCTTTCCCTAAAAATGCCTTCGTACAGCATCTCCAAAGATGATATACGCCCTGAGGGAATTTTTCTATTCGGAGCCTTCTGTGTGAAGCTAATGTTATAGAAAAAATTTCCAATTTTGAAAATTACACTTAAATTCAAAGTAAATTTGAAATTATCCAACCAGATTTCACGCAGGACTAACTAACGCACTTCACATACAATCGAAATTAGTGCGTATGATGATTATCAATATAGTATTCAATGCAGATAAAGGTACATATATTATTAAAGAGAGAAATTGTGACTGCTAAAACAATCTAAGGAGTAGATAGAGACTTGTAAGTACATAAAATTAGATCAACGCCAAGCCTAATAGCTAATGTTACAAATTAGTGATAAATTGAGTTCTTACCTTCCAGTCCAATCGCATTCATCTCCCATTATTCCAGCGGTGGCCAAGGTGACAAAATAAAATGCGATCAGCAAAAATATGCACGGCGAACCCATCTTGAATGTATATTAATCACCTCTGTTCAAAATCCAAATTATATTATGTCATTTTCAATTCACAAACACAGAAAACATTGTCAACTTCATCTCTTCTGATAATCCGAAAGCACAAAAAAACACAGCCTACAGACAAATACGTTTTAAATGTCAAAAATAATTGAATTCTACATCATAAACATTGATATAACTTTGTTTAAAACATGTAAACACATCTGTTTTTACACCACAGTACAGTTATATATTATTATAACAAATAATAAACTATTAATCCATTAAGTTTTTGGGTAAATAACTATTATAAATCACGATATAAAAGAAAACATGGCCGCGCGAGAGCACTGACTGACACAACCCCACCTCGTGAACTTTTAATAACAACTGAAGATTGAAGAAAATAAACGAAAACTCCCGCGCGACCACTGCACGCTTCATCGGCTAACGTCACTACGCTCAGATTGTGAGATAAGTTTTCAACACGCCGATTTAACCCTTGGCGACATTACCGCAAGAGTGTTTTTTGTATAACAAATAGTGAGCGTTTAGAGCTTTTTGCACGGTTTTTGTTAACAACATAACAAACGTATGAAAGAGAAAGATGTATAATAGATTTCGTTCTTATTTCAATACGTATGTGTATTATTTGTTGAGTGTAGGCATGTAGGAAAATTTTCAAACTAATAAATGAATAATTTTGTTATGTTTGTGGTATTCCCCCCAAACCTACAAACTTGCTAACAGAATTATTAATTGTATTTGTGTTTAATTCGTAGAACTCCGTTTAATGTTTTTGTTAATATAAATAAAATTTAATCAATTCTGCAAGTGTTTTAGTTGTTTTGATTATTGTGACAGCTGTTTCGGCGTTCAAAGCTTAATAATGATATTATTAAATTTTATGGTTTATAGACAAGAAGTTTTATCCTTAGTGCATTTGAATTAAAATATGTTTACACCTTTTTATTCGGCGGTACATCCTCCCTGCACACTCTTTCGGGGACACTGTAGCTATATTTCATGTATGTAGAAATACCGTATTTTCCCTAAACCGACTGCCCATTGCATATAAGTATGCCAGTCGGCACTAACTGCGGGGAATCAATCATGAAATTCTCTAATCTTGTATCTTATATATAAAAATCAACATATTGTGTTTGTTTGTTCGTATTTTATGCGCTGCCGTACCATTCATGCGATTGCGATGAAACTTTGGTGATTTGTTGTGGGCACGCCCGCAAGGGTTTCTTTGTATTAATGGTAAGCTCTGGAGTTGTGAAATTTTTATACTTTTTAGCGGCAGGGAGGGAAGGCTGGAGGGTGAGGGTAATGAAGGAGGTGGAGTACGTGGGAGGGGTGACGAGGAAGGCTGAAAGCGGGGAAGGTTGAAGGGGAACACGGGAGGGGAACGCGGGAGGGGAAGAGGACGCTGGAGGGAGACGGGTACGTACGGGAAAGGATATGCAGGGAGAAACAATTTATTTCTTTGAATGGCATTGCAACGCATGCCGGGTTACGGCTAATACATAATAAAATTATCATATTATTCTAAAGGCCTCAATCCCAAACGTGTTTTAAATTTTAAACAACTGATAAACAGCCATGAATATAATATCTATGTAAAATGGTGGTTTATTAGCTGTATAAAATATTAAATACGTTTATTTGTAAGGGGGTATTTTTTTATTAAAATCGGTTCATTTGAAAGAATACAATAATCCCATTCAAATTATTCGAATAGCAATTCGATTAAATCGACACACCATTCTATTGTTTCAATGTTACGAAATCGAAAGCATGCACTGGTTTGTTTGCAAAGCAGAACGGTTAAAGGATCTAAGCTTTCGCGTCTTGTGCGTTGTTATGTGAACCGCATTCGAGATGCGGATGCTGGGCACGCGTCCGTCGTACGGCTAGAAACAGCCAGAGCCGCTGTGGCCATGGGTGCAGTAATATAATTGCGCCCAATGGCAGCCGAGAAATGATAAATTATTAGTATTTTAATTAAATGAAGACAATATTAGCGAAACTCAATCGAGAAAAAGATACGGTCCCATCTAGGACTCGAAATCAGGATTTACGACTTGCCTGATCGGAGCTCTACCAACTGAGCTAATGTGCCTCTATCCGATTCAGTCGTATTTGACTGTTCAGATTGATATCAGGCAAGTGATAAAATACTTAACTATAATATAATACCCGCTATCCGAATTTCTACCGATTTCTTGCAAACCTCCCATTTGAAGTTTTTAAGCTCTTAAAAAAATATATGTTATTTTTGAAGATAATATCTATACATTCCCCACGCCGAAGCGCAAATTATATGAAATTCCTTCGATAAAAATACATCGCAAAGTGTGCTCCAATTTTTTTTATTTTCAAGTCTGTTTCTGTTATTTTACAAGTTATACGTATGAAAAAATTCACAGTGTTTCATTAAATACTGTTTTAGACAGCCCCCAAGAGATTTTGCTCTATTTTAAACGAGTCGTGTTTTATTAAAGATTTTCGCAATATTTGCATCGATTTTCTGTAAATGTTAGCGCTCTCCTCTAACAATGGTAATTTCGTATCTCTCCATCTTATTCTTTTTGGGGCCGGTAACGGAGCCTTAAACAGAAAACTAATCAAATTGTCATTTTTAAAAGTGGAACTGATGTGTCAAGAATTCAGACAAGTGAGAGAGTAGGTACCTACTTAAATTATGATATTTTTTGCCAGAAAATTATTTTTAATTTTTTATTAATTTGATTTCATGATTTTTAACGGACCTGCGCTTTCTAGCTAATGTGCAATTTTATTATCAATTCTAATATCCAGTGATTTATCATGGGTCTGCGCTGGTTATATTACTAAAAAGATTACATTTGTCCTGTAACGGACGTGTTGTCGTCCTTACAAGACTGTAAATTTATGAGGGCACCGGTGGCTGTGCACGCCTTCCCTTTTGTGCGCCAATGATGATGATGATGCTGGCCTCCCTACATCCAGTGGGTAGTGGCCCTGGATTCGCCTAGTTTCTGCCTGGGCCTGGTTGCCTTGGGAGTACCCAGAGTTAGGGCCGGCTGTAGCGGCAGGCACCAGGCACTCGTCCAGGCAGAACTTCAGCAGGAGGCAGGACTTCCAGTGGTAGGAAGTAGTAAAACAAGAAGAGTAGAATTGAACTTGAACTGAACACAACATATTTATTGACAAATTTTCATAACATTTAAGGGGTACTTGTACCCGACAGCGTTCGGGCAGTGTTTTTATGAAAAAGTGGAGGGGTTTTCGTCCTCAGACCAAATGGTATAAATAGGGCGGTCATTATGTGGGCACCCTATTTTGCCGGTGTTACCGTTGAAGGCGGTCGCTTAAAATGTATTTTTTATAATAATTCTACAGAGTTAATTGTGTACATATGTGTTCGTTATTATACAGTAATCATGAAATAAACCAATTGTCTATTGCTAGATTTTTAGTTAGAGACGTTTAGCTCATTTTTGAGCTAAATCGCATAAAATATAAATTGATTTGCCGTTTGGCTGAATATCTGGTTATTTACAGTTACAATGTTATTTTTACGAGGTCCCCCGTAAGATGTGTTAATGAAACCTGTTTGTTTCACCATCTTACGGGGCACCTGGATTTTTAAAATCGGAAAAACGTATTTTTACCGAAATTTTTCTAAGTGTTTTTTGAGGGTCATTTATTGCCCTAGTTTGAGTAATTTAAGGGCTAGAGACTCAGGCTCTCTTTCCCTCGATGCCTTGTAGGACTGCGGAATGAAATTTCTTAGTTTCATTATCCTACAAGGATCGTAAGTTAAAATATTTAACAATATGTCAAAAAAAAAAGGAAACATAAAAAATACGTTTGAAATTATAAATTGAAAAATGTCCCTGGTGGCAACCTGAGCATGATAGCGTTTATTTGTTGCACCGGGGGCATTGTACATATAAAAATGAAAGTATTTTATTAATACAATATTACAATTAGAATAACTTTTAAATTCTAATTGGAAAACAAACATAAAAATATTTTCAACGAAAAAGATCGCTGGCGGTACGGTACTAACGAGCTCAGTGGGCAAGCGGATTTTTTGGATTTCGAGCGAAGATCAGGATCATCAGATCACATCAGCTTGATCATCGGATTTGATTGAGTGACTGCCGTCCGCGACAGTCGCTTTTGGAGACGCTCCGCTTTTCGCCCCCGATTCGCTCTGTCTGGCTTGTGCTCGCACGGCCAGACACCTGCTTTCCGCACAGGCGCCCGCGCCACCAACTGCCTTTATTAAGGCAACATAGAAGGACGACCTGGCCCCTCCGAGATATCACTCCAAGACCATCCCAATCCAGAAGAGGAAAAATAGACTCCCTGCCGTCCGGATGTTCCCCGGGCGGATGGAACCTGCCAACCCGGAGGATTCGCCGATCGAGATCCCGCCGGGAGCCCGCCAGTATAGACGGCAAACCAAGACGGGATCGATCCTATTTACGATCCCTGCCTCCCAGCCCCAGCTGAGCCACCCTGACCCGAGGACGCAGCCGGCTATCGCCCTGCCGCCCCCCGAGATGCCCGCGACCGGCCCAGCACCCGCACCTGGACCCAGCCGCCATGCAGTAGGCCCAGCTTCGGGCTACGTCCCACCTCCCAGACCCACGCTACCCCCCCAGGACATGGAGACGACCAGGCAGGAGGAAGGTTGGACGAGGCCGTCCAACCCCGTTAAGAGGCCCCTGTCACCTCAGGAACCCCGGGCGGTTGTTGTCGGCAACCGCTTCGGAAATCTTCATGAGGTAAGCGAAGGCGGCGGCGCACCGCAACCAAAGCGCATCAATACTAATTCCTCTTTCTCTCCTGCAGGTACCAGCGGCCAGCCTGCCCGGAAAGATCGTGTCCCCCCGGTTGTGATGACCCTGGGGACTCTCACCCACGCCCAAATCACCTCGGCGGTCCAGGGCCACATCGGGCACCCGAACTTCACGTTCCGCTACAACCGAGGCGGAACAGCTAATATCTTCGTGCGGAGCATGGCGGACCACCGTGCTCTCACCAACGGGCTGCGAGCGGAGGCACGAGGCTTCCACACATACACGGCGGAGGCCGAAAAGCTGAAGAAGGCCGTTATCAAGGGCCTACCGAACGTTGAGACGGAAGATATCGCAGCCGACCTGACCGAACAAGGCTTCCCCCCTGTAAAAGTAGTCAAGATGACAACCGCCTCGGCTGAATACCCGATGTACCTGGCCACCTTCGACAAAGAAGTGAATATGGGCCAGTTGAGGGCGGCAGTAAAATACCTTTGTCACTGCAGAATCCGCCTACAAAAGCACCGCAGCAACCACTTACAGCACGGGACACAATGCTACCGCTGTCAAAACTTCGGGCATGGGTCCCGAAACTGCGCCCACACCGCGAGGTGTGTGAAGTGCTTGGTAGAGCACGCTTCAGCCGAGTGCCCCAAAACTACCAGGGACGAGCCAGCCGCGTGCTGCAACTGCGGAGGCCCCCATCCCGCCAACTTCAGAGGCTGCCCGAAGAGGGTCGCCTACGTCGCCTCGCTCCAGCAGCACCAGCGACAGCCCCAGCGCCAGGCCCCAGGAGCCAGCAGGCCACAGCCTCAAGCGCAGCAGGCGCCGAGGACAGATGGACGCACCTGGGCCAACGTAGCCGGCGGAAGGAGCGAGGAGCGACAGGAGGAACAGCCCCGCTCACAGCCCCGCACGCAGCCCCGCACGCAACAGCCCGCAGGAGAGGCTAGAAGCGATGCCCAACTGATGATGGCCCTGCTCGAGGGACTAGATCGCCTGCGACCGGAGCTGGCCGCAGCTTCCAGCGAAGCTGCGAGAGCCTGGATCCTTATGGGTCTCATCACGTCCACCATCAATGTCTGATCCCGAGATGGTGAACGTTCTCCTGTGGAATGCCCACAGCATCCGCTTCAAGACCGACGAACTGCTCGCTCTGACAAACAATACTGACATTGACATTTTTCTCATTACAGAGACCTTTTTAAAACCTGACATACCCCTGAGAGTGCCCGGCTTCGAAGTACATCGAGATGACCGACTGGAGGGCGCAGGTGGAGGCACCGCCATATTCGTTCGTCAAACCATAACATCTACAAGAATCCCTACTCCGAAGCTGAAGCATACTGAAGCCACAATTATCGAAGTCACCATAGAGGATAGAGCGCATACCATCATCGCCGCCTACTGCCCCAAACTTCTGGTAAGAGAAGATTTAGATAAATTACTTAATTTGCGCCCCATTGTTGTTTTAGGAGGAGACCTCAATGCCAAGCACAATTATTGGAACAACTACCGAGGCAACGCGAATGGGAAAACGCTCTTTTCACATATGCAGACGCACAACTACACGGTCATGGCTCCGGACAAACCGACTCACTATCCAACATACGCAAAGTATCCAAGTACTCTAGATATCGTACTTGAGAAAAACGCCAAGACCATCTCGCCACTGCGTACGCTGGATGAGTTATCATCAGATCACCTGCCCGTGAGCTTCAGTATTGGAGGGACGACTTCAAGGAGCCCCAGAAAACGGCGAAATTACAAGGAGGCCGACTGGGAAGGATTCAAGAAAGAGATTAACGAACGAATATACCTATCGTCGGCAACCCTGCGCTCGAAGGAAGAAATCGACGAAGCCGCAAGCACTCTGACCGAAATCATCCAACTTGCACAAGACAACTACATACCATACAAAGACGAACAGACTTTTACGATCAAGCTTCCCGAGTATGTCCTATCGCTCATCAAGGAGAAAAATCGCCTGCGGCGCATCTACCATCAAACGCGCGACGGCTACTTCAAAACCGCCTACAACACTCTGCAGAGGGAGATCAAACAAGAAATCACCGATCTCAGACGCGAACTATGGACGAAGAAAGTTACGTCACTCACGCCCAAAGATAACAGCCTGTGGAAAATGGCGAAAGCACTGAGACACGAAGATAACACGATCCCCCCGCTTGAGAAGTTAGACGGCTCAGGGCTGGCACTTTCACTAGAAGAAAAGGCAAACGCGCTCGCCGACGGATTTGAGAGAGCCTACGCAGCCACGGACGGCTTATGCGACCCGGAAACGGATCGACTAGTAGATGAGTCTCTACAACATCTTGATCAAGCAGAGCAGACGGACACCGCCGACATACATTTCTGCACGCCGAGCGAAGTAGCCGTCATTATCAGGCGATTGAAGACAAATAAGGCACCGGGAAGCGATCAAATACATAACATCTTACTGAAACATCTACCGCAGAAAGCAATAATTTTCATCACAAAGCTGTTCAATGCCTGCCTCATCACCGGACACTTCCCCCAAATCTGGAAAACGGCAACCGTGCTGCCCTTCTCGAAGCCTAACAAAGACAAGAGGCAGCCGACGAACTACCGGCCGATAAGTTTATTATCCACACTGAGCAAGGTATTTGAACAGGTGATTCTCAACAGACTTTTACCACATCACGAAGACACATTGCCAGACGAGCAGTTCGGATTCAGGAAAAGGCATTCCACTACCCACCAGCTCTCCCGAGTAGCGGAATTCATCGCAAGAAGATTCAACGAACATCGCTTCACCGCCGCTGCGCTGATAGACTTGGAAAAGGCATTTGACACCGTATGGATCAGAGGGCTACTGCACAAGTTGCACATACTCAACACGCCCATATACCTAACGAGAGTGATACAAGAATACCTAAAGAACAGATCCTTCAAAGTCTTTATCAGAAACGCGCTCTCAACACTACGTGAGATTCCAAAAGGCGTGCCACAAGGGAGTCTACTGGGACCTCATCTTTTCAACATCTTCACACATGATATCCCCCGAGACGAGAGATGCAACTTATCCATATACGCAGACGACGTCAAACTTTACGTTTCCTCGCTGAAAGCAGACATGGCGGCTATATACCTACAGAGGGCGCTCGACGCTCTAGTAGAGTTCTACAAGAAATGGCGACTCAAATTAAATGAGGCAAAGACCGAAGTGATAATGTACACGAGGAAACGAAAAAGAAGAACACCAGACGTCAACATCGAAATGGGAGGACACGTCCTAGAATGGAAAGATGAAGTTGTTTACCTGGGCCTGACAATGGACTCACGTCTCAATTGGAAATCTCACATAGCCAAGATACACGCAAGAGCCAGAAAGGCAGTCGGCGCGATGAAGCCCATCTTCAACAGACGAAGTCCGCTGCGTCCCAGAACCAAGCTCCTGATCTACTACTCGCTCATCCGACCGGTACTGACATATGCTATTCCCGTGTGGAGTAGTATTTCTCATTCTGACCATTTGAAACTACAGACGCTACAAAATCTCTGCATTAAAATCGCATACAACACTAGAATCAGAACGAATCTAAAAAGACTACATGCCAGAGAATACATACCGACTTTATTTGAATACACGCACAGACTGACAGACCGATTTTACAAATCTCTGAGACATAGTAAAAATAGACTTATCAAGGAAATCGGTCAATACAATGCACCCAGTGACTTTACTTTCAGATATACACACAGACTACCCAAACATATCCTGATGGACCTGGACCACATCTGGTATGAACCAAATTCAGACGCGGACGACTGAGCGAGCAGTAGGTATTCCTAAACACCAGACCCCCCCCCCAAAACTTAGGTTTACATATCTATGTATATATCTATTTAATATTGTATAATATGTATGTTTATGTAAGTTTATTATAAATTTCCCATATAGTATGTATATATATCTCACATAAAAACAGACACACACACCCCTCACCACACAATGCAGGATTTCATATATTGAAATCACTGAAGGCCGACAAGTTTCATGTGGACTTTCGGCCGACTCTTCCCGGATGAGGTTTTTCATGGTTTCCTCATTCCCGAAGGCAAATGCGGAAGAGATCCAAATAAAAAGGACATGACCGACTCCTTCCCACTCCCAACATAACACAAACAGACACGTATGTATGCATGAGCGCCGCCGGTGGCGTGGCTGCTTGATGATGATGGAGCTTAGCAAAACATGCAATTTTAGTAGGGTTTTTAGATAACAATTTTTCCCTACCGATGAAATACAAGGCCTTTAAGTCTATAATAGCCAGGTAACATTTTAAAATACCCACATGAGGTAAAAATTGCAAGGCGCATATGACGCCGTTCTATTTATAAAGAACATTAACTTTAAATTCAGTAAATTTAAATGATTCATCTCTTCAAGAAACATAAGAATCTAGTAAATGAAAAAAAATGAAAATGATTTCGAGCGAAATCTCAAAAAATGACCACTGAACTGTAGAGGATACCGCCAAGGATGTTTTTCGTTGAAAGAACATTTGAGGGTACGTAACACGTCGGTTACATGTCCTAAATAAACAATTTATCAATGTACATAGAACGATTATCACATAACAAATATTCACAAATTTCAAGACAAAAAATATGGTTCCATGACAACTCAATTTCAACACCATTTGAAAATTAAATAAAAGTTATGAAAAAAATATATTGAAAAATAGCCTATAATTTTTTATATATTTTTTTCTGACTTTTCAAAGGAGGTGTTGAAGTTGCATGATTGATTCTGAGTCGTCTGGTCACCAAAAATATATATACCTTGCTTCCATCTCCCATTTCTTTCAGGAATAACAACCATAAGAAAGAAAATTGAAGCTGTACCAAATAAATAAATAAAATCAGTGTGTGCAATTTACCCGCGGTGGTCGTCAAACCTTCAGAAAACTAAAGTAGATGGGAGTGGGGCAAATAAGAAGAATTTTTTTTTATCAATGTGAAGGATGATTTTTCCATATTTTTGCCGTCGAATTCCAGTGCACCTTTTCCTATACACTTTGGTCATCTTATTAGTACTTTTGTTTTCTTCTTCGGAGTTGCTAGACGTCGCGTCGCTTTCTTTTATGTTGTCTTTGCCTGTTCATTTTGCAGTGGTTCGAAGATTGGATATTGATTTTTCAAAAATAAAAATACTTTTTTTGGATTTCGTAGGATTCACTACACCAAAGAAGGCTTGCGTAGGACTGTGGATGTATCGTATTATATTAGAACCGAGTACCCGTGAAATAATTAAAAAGTTTTTTTTTTACTTTTTCTTTATTCGTTGCATAAATTATTTACATTGTAAGTGGATTTTTCGACCACCATGCTAGGCTGATGCCCGTGCTATCGTGGTCGTTATTGCTATCTCATTCTCTCGCAGGCTAAATTCTCTAGATGTATGTGTTACTTTTTGTCTCTTTTTAGTGTCGCTCGTCTCCGTTTCATCGAGTTTCAAATCACAACGGTGCTAAAGAAGTTTTCCCTGAAAAAAACAGAGTGTGCAATTCATACGCGGTAAAAGTGAAACCTTCAGAAAACTAAAGTAGGCAAGAATGGGGAGACTGCGAAGCACCGCACAAAGAATAGACCGATTATTTTATCTCATTCTCTCGCAGGCTAAATCCTATAGATGTATACATGTTTGTCTCTTTTTAGTGTCACTTTTTAGTTGCATCGAGTTTCAAATCATAACTATGCTATAAAAGTTTTCGCTTCAAAATAAAAATAAAATCAGGGTGTGCAATTCCTTGAAGTAAAATCTTCAGAAATAGAAAAAGTGGGGAGGGTACAAAGCACCGCACAAAGAGGATACCGATTATGCTATGTATCTCATTTTTTCGCAGGCTAAATTTTATAGATATTGTTTGTCTCTTTTTAGTGTCGCAATTTTTCGTTTCACCGAGTTTCAAACCACAACGGTGTTAAAGAAGTTTTCACTTAAAAATGACATTCTAACGTTTCACATTAAATATTCTTATTTCTGTAAAGCAGGTAAATAACGCGACAATAAGTTATAACATTGGCGCCGAAGCTATGGTTCTGCCAGTATTCGTTTTATTACAGAACAGAACAATAAGCCAGAGTTTATGAGATTCTCGCTCCGTGATATATCACGTGTTATTGGCTGGAAGTGCGTAGGGGCTTTTTATTACATTCCTTTCTGTCAGGGAGTGCTTTTTTAACTTAGGTACATGCTGTAAGGAAGGTATTAACAAAAATTAATAGGCATTAGAATTTTAGGAAATATAAAATTTTCCTTATTTTTAATTCTTCAGCAACGAAGTAATTTGAAACTCGATTAAACGGAAGTGAACGACACTAACAAGAGTATAAATAAGTGGTATAAAGCGCCTGACGAACACCTGCGGCCAGATATTCAGCGGACCAAGAATCGAATCCCACGAAATACAAAAAAAATGATTTAGTTTTTATTTTTGTAAAATCAATATTCAATCTTCAAACCACTACAAGATGAACAGGCAAAGATTACACAAAAGTAAGCGACTCCGATGAAGAAAACACAAATACTAATAAGATGACCAAATGTATAGGAAAAGGTGCACTGGAATTCGACGACAAATATATGGAAAAAATCAACCTTAACAAAGTGCTTCGTGATCTGCTCTTGTCTACTTTATTTTTCTGAAGGGTTTATTTTTACCGCGTGTGAATTGCACAATCTGGTTTTTAAAATATTTTTTATATATTTATTTGGTACATCTTATGGGAGATGGAAGCAAGAAATGAGTTATAGAACAATTATAAACACTAAGAAATTTAAACAAAAGAAATACACATCCCAAATTAATAAAGAATTAAAATATTCCACATAAAGAAAGAATTTGTCTCTTCCTGCATGTCCCTGCAGACAAACAACCGAAATTAATATTTTTGACAAACTTCAATCCGTGTTTAATGCAGCGCCACGGATGACTCACGGGAGTCTCTAAATATTAACACATTTCAGAACACCTTTGAAAAATTCACTAACTCTAGTGCCCTGAAAGAATTCAGTACAAATTGTGCTGGATGGTGTTTAAATGATTAAACGAAATGGCCCTCACCTTACATCTTTCAACTATGCGTCCGGGAAAATACTGGTCTGAGGCAGTCAACCCTTAGATTGTAAAATCATTAGCTATAGGCTGACTGATATAACCCAAACGTAAGCCAAATACTAAGTTTGGAGATCGTGCTTTCGGAGTATCTGGGCCTAAGGCTTGGAATAAACTCCCTCCGGACCTAAGATGCATAACAAGACCCTTCGAATTTAGGTCCGAACAATAAACCTACCTTTTTGGGCTTTCGTATCCTTGAATTAAATATATACCTATCTCAGAGTATCATTCTTGTATTGCCTACCTATGTGCAACAAATTGCTGAATGTACGAAAATACGGACGCATTGCAGCCCTGCTTATGACTCACGCTTTAGGGCTTATGGCTTTGCTTATGGAAGGTTTATGGAGAAATGCGGAGAACAATCGATGTAGAAAGGTAGGTACCTAAAAAGGTACTGCTCAAGGTAGGTACCACCTTCCTGTCCCGGTCTGAGCATTGTTTCAACGCTTTTGTTTATAGTCCAACGAACAATCGAATTTCAATCATTTTTCACGCTTTTCAGCACAACCTTTCTGCTTGATAAATAATATTGTATGCACTAATGCAAAGGACGAGTATAATAATAATAATAATTGGACAATTTGTAGAGCGCCGTTTTTGTGAAAAATCACCTTAAGGGCGTTTTACAATTCATTATGAATATCCTAGGTTCTAATTAATTTTATTATTTACAGAAAGATACAAAAACATACTTACCTGCACGTCACTTCCGAAAAACACACTTTATTAGAAAGTTTATGCTTGGGAAAGGTACGACTTTGCACGTGGAGGGCAATATATTAAAAACACTGGACATTGCATGACCTTTGCTACCCTCATCACTGTTGGTTTTACATTTATATTTATAAGAAGATTAATGCCAAAGTAGAGTTAATATTTATTTGAAAGACTGGAGAATTGTAAGAATTTGCTTTATTTTTACAAAATTAGTTATTTAAAATATACATAAATTTAATTTAAAATATACATAAAAATATTAATAATGTATAAATATACATAAATTTGCTTATTTCAGTCACGCTCTATACAATATATTTAAAATCAGGGCCTAAGTCATCATTGGATATGCTGTGTGGAGGGTCATTTTATGGAAAGGAAGGAGTGAACCTGGGTTTTGAAAAGCCCGCAAATCGTTCCACCCGAACCGTTTTCATATGACAACTATTAACCATGTTCATAATTCCATTCAAATATTGCTATCCAATCTGTTGTTGAGCGATGAATTATCTTATTGCGGTTGAGATCGACGATTAGATTCATTCATTCATTTAAGATACCTATCCTTTCATCTTTTATCTATAAGTCACATTTGTAAATATATATGTATGCCACTAGTTTTCAATCAGTAGTAATAAGTCAGTCGTAAGTCACTAGCTATGTACATAATATATCTATAAGTCTTAAATGTAAGTACCTAGTTATAATTTTGAATCTTAGTTGTAAGTCTATCGTATTAATTTTATTTTATTGTATGCTTATATGTACAGCGCCCTTGAGGTGATTTTTCACAAAAACGGCGCTTTATAAATCAGCCAAATATTATTATTATTATTATTATGTGTCAACTATTGGGCGCGCGTTTGGTGTGTTTCCCGACTATGCATCGGTGCCGAAGCTAGGTGTCAAAGGCGCGGAGCGCGATTCTGGTACTTTTTGCGTTAACTCTACTGCTATCGCTCACTAACAATGATGGCGCTTGTAAGGATCCGAATTAGTCGTCTCCTTACATCCATTTTCAACAGAGCGATTCTGTTTCTTCCATTGTCCTTACAGGAGCGGGTAAGGCGAGAGACCTAGTAAAAAAATCTAAACAAAGGTCGTTAAGACTGTTAAGAGATTCTTTGAAAACACTAATAAATTAAAAACAATCAAGAAACGCAAGGTTCTTGATCAAAACTTTTTAAAACAATTACTTTATGTCGTATTGCATTTTATGCACATCTCATTTTATTTTAAAATAACGTAAAAAGCCGTTTATCGAAGATTTTCGTTTTGTAAAAGGTACCTACCTCACTCTTGATGGTAATGACCTTTTTATTCATTCACTACTTCTAAAAGTGACAGATGTCGCCGAGCCAAGATGGCCAATGGATGTCACGATTTCAATACAATCATGTCGGTTCGGTTATTTAAACGATATTTTGCTGTACAAAGCAATAATGAGGTAAGTAAATGCTATAATATATGTATCTAAAAGCATATAAATATACTCATATTTGGCTCGAACCGAATTATCAACAAGATTATGTCTGTGATTTGAGGTTACGTTTTTCATGTAAAAATCGAGACAGTTCATTTAATATTTTACAGAATAATATTATTTTTACCGTATTGTTGTTTTAAGAAACATAAGAAAAATATATGTATAATGTGACGTTAATTGGCGTAAAATTATTTTTCAGCATTTTGATCATCAAACTGTTTATGGAATGTGTATCACGAAATGGAGAACAAAGACGGTTGAAGGAATCAAATATGCAGGAAGACGTTCCCAATGATGTATGTATTTTTATATTTGTATGGTGCTATATTGTGTTTCATATGTACACAACTAATATTGATAAAATGTGATGAACTGTTTTTGGAATGCAGCACAGCGTATGTCACCTTCAGCAGACAGAATATGCACTGTCAAATTACCTGATTTTGAGATACAGAAATTTATTTGTTAGCAACAAGTAATATGTGTTATTTTAAACATAATGCTGTATGATACAATTTGATGTTTATTTCTTTTACAGACACTAATGCGGTGGCAGTAGGATTCGCTGCAGCTGATGATTGATGTTGACGTCCCGCAAACTTGCAGCACGAGGATAATTATCTGGACGTCAACTAGGGTAAACCTTTCATGAAGAGAGGCGGTCGAAAGGCTCAAATGTGCTGAAAGACCTTTCCCATTGATGAAGTATGTATTTAATATTTTTTATGGTATATTGTGTCAACTGATATTGATCATGTGTGTTGAATTGTTTTTGATGAAGGTTTAACGGAACCTACGTTATAATCTACGCATTTACAGATGGCGCCAATTTGATTATTTTAGGTTAAAACACTTATTGCAAGTTACGCTTTAAAATATTAAGATAAATGAATTGTTTGCGCTCGCTCGTATTCAATATGAATATGAATACATAGTTTTGTCCATAAACTATTTTCTGAGAAAGGCTTACAAGTCCAATTTTGTATAGGTGACTCAATCCAATATTGTATTTGTTAGCCTTTATGGAAAGATTTGAGTTTGTTTATAGAATAAACTATTCATATTCATACGGAATACATACAAGCTCAAACAATTAATTTACATTAATATTTCAAAGCATAACTTGCAAAAAAAGTGTTTTTACCAAAAATAAATAAATTGGCGCTATCTGTGAATGCGTAGATTATAGCATAGGTTTCGTTTAACCTTAAATGCTGCATATTAAAGCGTATGTTACCTGTGAATGGTAGTAGAAGTCGAAGACGCCCAAGAATGACATGGCACGACCAAGTGAATCAGATACTTGAGTTGGGCCATGTCAAGAGTCAGAATAATGGAAGAGCATGTACGAATGTAAACGAGGCAAGGAGTGTGTGCCAAGACCGAGTTGTTTGGCAGTCCTTCCTCTCTGCCTACCCCTGTGGCGAAAAGGCGTGATGGTTAGTTAGTTAAATTTCATTTGATACAATTTGATACTTTTATTTCTTTTTCAGAGATTTCTTTCGAAACTGATGGAAGTGGCGTGGTCGCTGTATAGTACCTACTGTCGCTGATGACTGCTCTAGAGTAGTGAAGAAATGCTGGTGACTGAGGCGATGATATCCTCACTGGGATCTCCTGTTCTGGGGATTTCATTTGCATTTTAATATTTAATTATATAAATAATATGAAGTTACTGAAATAACTATAAGTATATGATGTGGTATTTTTTTAGCGAGGTCGAGTATTTGTATAGGAAGGAGTACACTTGAGAGTGGGTCGGTGGTTTAGAACCCACACCAAGTCAAGTATTCCCTCATGTTGGAGAAGGTTCAGAAGAAATTTCTGAGATTTGTCTACCTGAGGGAGTATGGCAACTACCATTGGCTCTACCCTACTGACTTTCTCTTTGGCATGCTCGGTATTAACCATCTACAGGTCAGAAGATATGTGCTCATTATAACACATTTCTTCAGACTGATTCGTGTACGGTTCGAAAACTCGGCTATCATGGAGAGCATTAGTTTCTATGTTCCCGATGGTTTTCTCTGTCACCGACAGCATAGACTGTTTTATATCCCCGCGTGCAGAACTATCTTGCCAATGGTTATGCCAGTCGGGAGAGCTGTTTTAATATCGATATGTTTAACATCAATGAAGCAAAATTCAAACAACAAACTTTGTTGCTGTTAGTCTAAATTTGTTTATCTTAAAATCTGTAGATATTTTCTCTTTTAAAAATGCTTTGAAATTGTAATTTTGTAATATTTTTAAAATGAATAAATTAAATTGAATTGTATGTTTTGAATCCAGCTTTTTTTAGTTTTGAGTTATAATGTTGCTGTTGATTGTTAAATGAATGTGGGGTTTAAAAGTAGTATTGTTTCACAGCAGAATTGTTTAATCGACACGACGCGACGTTAAGATATTGAAAATTTCTTCAGTGCTAGTTTTTTTAAGGCCTTTCAATATAATTTTCAAGACATCTTTTTGGGTTTTAATTAGAGAATTTATTAATAAGAATATTATAATAATGTATTATAGTATTAAAGTTAAGGTTTCCACATTTTTTTTGTATTTTCACAACGGGTTGAAGTTCCGGGAAGGACAAAGTTACTAGTAAACATAAGAAAGGCCCAAGTTTATGTAGGTAAACCTTATACAAAATAAAGTTATAAGTAATTATTTGATTTATTACCCTTATGTGTTTTGCAATTTGAGTATTTTTAATAAAATAATGTTTCCCTTCATGCCATATTTTATTTTTACCTATGAACCATGTTTTCCTATCTCCTTCAGCCAGATATATCACACATACTTTAAACATGTAGTTTATTGTTATTATCACTATTATTATCACTCTAATCAAACATTTTGCAAGTTATGTACTTTAAAACCCCTCAGGCTAATTTATTTGGTTTTCGGAACAACTCACACAGGTCTCGTTGTCTCCCTTACCATCATGGTTAGAAATACGAAAGGAAGAATATGGAAAGAGAAAATACTTCACTTTTTATTTAAATCTAAAAGTTAACCACAAAATAGTTAAAATGTACACCTATATGAATTTATACTTTGTGAATTTTAAAAAAAATATTTTACATGAAACGACAAAAAAATGAGGTGGTGATAACCTTTATAATACATTCGTCTAATCAAATATGTGTGTTTTTATTTTTTTTTTCATAGTCAGTAATTTTAGTGGGAAAAAACGTAAGGTGAGACATTTTCATGTTGCATTCAAGATTTTTATATTTAGAAAATTACATGGTTACTTCTAATAATAAACTTTGAAAGCGTATTTCATCACCTTTCGAACAAAGTTTTTAGTTTTCGGATAGGTTCACAAATATTTCATTAATTTGGAATTTAATGCGAAGCAGAAACATTTTGACCTTCCGAAAAATAGGCCCGAGTTCCGACTAGTTAAAACATCGCAATTACGGTAATTCGGTACATTTAATAGCATTATTATGTGAAGAATAGTTCACTAATCATGTTTACATTCAAAACTTACGACAATATTAAGTTTTATTTTGTTAAAACACGCAAATATCGACAATGTCATACTTTAATGTCAGACACTACCTCGCTAATGACAGCCCACACGGTCTCCTTTAGATCCTTTCCTTCGCGAAGTTCAAAGGAGAGGATTTAGCTGTCATTGTTAGAACGTGAATCGCAATTTGCAAAAAAATCGTTAAGTTGAAGGTAAGGAAAGGATTACTGTCGTTAAATAGAACCAGAATCGCGCTCGTTCCTCAGAAATACCGGTAGAACAAGGACAGCATTCCCATCCGACGACGCCTGTGCTCTAACTAAAGATTGCAATCCGTTTGTTAAGATAGGATAATCTATCAAACAGACCGCGCATTTCTGCACAGAGAAAATATTTTTTTTTTCATGTATTTTTGAGCTCCAGACCAGAGGTGGCTGCCAAATTCAACCGTGGGGTTCACTTGTGATTTGTACAGCATTAGCAGTTGTGTACTATTAAAGTATTTGCATGCCCTGTACAATGCGCCCAGCTTCTGAGATTCCAACTTAACTCTGGCTTCGATAGAGCCCCCGTACTGAGCTGGTCAATTAGAGTTACCCCAAGCATATTAATGGAAGGTCTTTTCATCTATTTCAGAACAAATAATGAGTGATCATTGATATTTTATTTATTTAATTGGAAATTGGTGACTTATTGGCAATCTCCCCATTATATAGTTGCCAATCTATATTATTATTTCAGGGGGGGAGCACTTACCAAGCTAGCTAGCAAGGATGTCAATGAAAGATTATAAATATGCAGAGGATGCTCTCCGTTTTTAATATAAATGTATTTATAAAAGTAAAGTTTTGGTGAATCTTAATTTATTACAAAGACGATAATCTAGTTACCTACAGTGGCGCGTAGGGTAGATTGGCACCCGGGGCGGTTTTGCATTGAGTATCCCTACTTAAAATAAAATATCAAATACTAGACACGCTTACGAGACTTTATTTCACTTAAATATTCGATCACATTATCAAAATTGATGTATCCCTGTCTCTTTCAATTGATAAATTCGAAAGATTGGTTAGTCGCGCTTGGCTCATTGTGGACATTGATTTTATTAATTTTAACTTTGAAAAGCTTCTTTTATATGTAGCCAACGAAATACATATTGTTTAAAAAAATCTAAGACAGCGCTTAACTTGGAACAGACTCAGAATAGCCGCATTTTGCATTGAATCTGAGAAGCTCCAATGTGGTCCATTGAATCGCTTCTTGGGCAAAAATGTTAGCGGCTTCCAAATGGCGTCTCAATCGTAAAATCTCCAACACGACGAGACGTCCTCTGATGAAAATTTATCGTAATTTTTTAACAGATTTGGAACCATTCTACGAAGATCTTCGTCTGTTGATGTTACCAACGCTTTAGGCTGAATAACACTATATGTAACCAGAATAAAATCCATTGCCCTGTAACGATGGTCTAATTCAGTGGTTCTTAACCTCGGTTCGGTGGAAGGTAAGACAAACCCAGAAAAAAAATACTTCCGAAAAATATTGTCACTATCCCATCCCGCCCCATCCTATCCCATTGCGCCTCTTTACTTTATCCTTCCGTCCGCGCAGTGAGCGGCGCAATTCACAGTAGGTACGATTTATTGTTATTCACTCGAGTGCCACGATGGACATTTAGCGCTCGATATTACGCGCGGTATAAGATCAGACCTAACGCAACATGAATTCTTTTTTTTAGGTTAGGTATATTCTTTGTTAGGTATATCAAACTCTTATTTCACCAAAAATTGCCAAAATTTAATATTTGGCACTAAATCAGTCCTTCACATTATCAATTACCTAAAACTGATTTCCTAAATACATTTTTTTTTACAAATCCTCTAATTAGTTCTTTGATCCTCGTAAGGGAGCGGGCACAGCAACAAATCTCCCAGATCCCAGTTGACATCCAATTAAGAAGGCTGCGAGACAAGCCGAGGAGATGCAGAGATTAAACCAAGTGCACATGTGTAGATTATTCAGATAAGGGAGCTTTTTAAACCGTTGCACAATCGCCCGAAGCTCTGTCAACTACAACACTGATTTAAAGTTGGATATTTTGCTTGATTCAAATGGAAACATGAAATAGTAACGAATTTACTTGAAAACACCTTTATTTACCTGAAAAATATTAATTAAGCGATCAAAAGGGCAAAATAAAGTGTACATGCAACCAATTGTGGCTAAAATAACGTATTCGGGTATCAATGTTCAAGTACATATTTATTAACTTACTTATTATTTAGAAACGGCTCGAGGGCGTTGCGCGGCCGTCTAAAGGCGACTATTGAAGCATGGAAATGTGTTGTACGGATTGTCTAAATACGCATTTACCACGTAATATTTTTTGTTTCTTCTAGGAATGATACTGAAATCCTTTTTATATTTGTACTGATTGTCTAACCGGGTAGAATTGTGCCGTTTCTTCGTCATTGTTACACCCTTCCCAATATCCCCTTTTCCCAACCTGGCACGGGTGTTGCCTTTATTTTATGTATTTGTAAGATCTTAGTTTTCTGCACCACCACTCCTGACGTAGCAGTAGCCCTTCGACACTGATCACCAGTTCTCTTGTGGCCCTGTCGGCTGGAGTGAGTTACTTAGTCCCAGGGTTCTTCAGAAGTCTCTTCTGTGGTGCTGCCGGTGACGGTGAGAAAGTTTTGAAGGACCACCATCCCGTCCCACTGTTTACTGCCTCTCTTCGGAACTTCTTGTGGATTGCCAGAAGTTGTAGATGCTGACGATGCTGTTCTGGTGTTATACGCTGCCAAAGGAACGTGTTTTAGTTTGATATTCCTTCCCTTTTTCCTTTGTAATGTATGTTCCTCTATATCTCTATATAAATGTTGTCTCCCGACTAGAAACTTCCAGAAAAAGAAAATATTACCTTACGAATGTGTAGCTCAGTTAGTAGAGCTGCGCCCTGGCAAGGCGATGGTCCTGGGTTCGAGTCCTAGATATAACCGTATCTTTATCAGATTTTTCTGTTGAGTTTCGCTAATATTGTCTTCATTTAATAAAGTAATAAATTATTTTTAGAGACGATATTAAACCTAACTGCCCTCGATTTTGTATCAGTAGTAGGATATAACTGGACTGAATCTAAAAGACTAAATTTACCTAGAGACCTTTCACGGAGTATTTATTGAAGAGATTGTGAATCGGTTGGCTGGTACGCCCAGCAATTAGTGAATGCAAATTAGACTTGAATTGGATTCGAATTTCTTCTTTGTCCATTCAACCGTTCGTTGGTTCATTGAATGTTTTCTCGAATTACGAAGGTCTACATATCGAAATCGATGTGCACTTCATATTATTACTGGTGCAAGCCAATGAAAAATCACGGGATGTTATAATTATTGTAAGATTTGTGAAACTTGAAGAATTTATAAAATATTTGCCTAAGGGTCATTGCCTATCAAAAACAAATATTGTCAATTTTCTTTACAAAATAATTTTTAAAAATATATTGTGCGCTTTTGTAATTACTGTGACTATTCACGGTTACGGTAACGTGACGCAAAATAGCAATAAACATACTTTCATTTTCGCTATAATGCTTCAACTCTTTCAAAAGATGAGATACACAATGTACGTTACGTAGGTCTGATTCCTCCGGAGAAAAAAGTCATCATTTTCTTTGATTTCTCTCACACACCGCACCGTGAAGTCTCCGTAGACCCCATCAACACTACTAGCCGTGACGATAATTTGGAGGTTTGGAATATAGTTATAAGGATAATATTGAAGTGTGAGAGAATTCCAAAAATTCAAAAAAGTAAAATTTCAATGCGCTGAAGGTTCTGCTTTTGTTCCGCTGCCGCTCTAACTAACTAACTAACCATCCCGCCGTTTCCCCGCAGGGGTAGGCAGAGAGGACGGACCGCCAAACAACTCGGTATTGGCACACACTCTTTGCCTCACTCACATTCATACATTCTCTTCTATTATTCTGACTTTTGACATGGCCCGACTTAAGTATCTGATTCACTTGATCGTGCCATGTCTTCCTCGGACGTCCCCGACTTCTTCTACCATTCACATTTGCGTCATATATTCTTCTT
Organism: Limnephilus lunatus; assembly: GCA_917563855.2. Taxonomy (NCBI): domain Eukaryota; kingdom Metazoa; phylum Arthropoda; class Insecta; order Trichoptera; family Limnephilidae; genus Limnephilus; species Limnephilus lunatus. The sequence goes on from OU830599.1 coordinate 51,372,242, forward strand.
ACACTACTTTCTTTGTTCATTCGCTCTACATGCCCAAACCATCTGAGAGTCCCTTTCTTAATCTTACTCATTATGCATACATCAGCCTTACATTCTTTGCGGATATCCACATTTCTCACACGATCATACATTGTTTTACCACACATACGCCTCAGGGATCTCATTTCAACAGCATTCAGTTTACTTTCATCCTTCCTCTGCCAGTTCCATGCCGCACTGCCATGCATCAGGGTAGGTACCAGGACTCCATTGTGGACTGCTAGCTTCGCTTCTTTTGACAGTTTTTTATTAGCGCCAACGGCATTCAGTCCTCCATTAATGCTCTTTCTTACATACTAAATAACAACAGTCGAAAATGAGACAAACGGTGAACGTATATCAGCCTCATAACATACCTCAATTGGAGATGCCATAGTTTCACTGGCTCCAGACGGGAGCAGCTGGGACTCATGTGAGGTATTGCAGTATAAAAAAAAATAAAGCGAAGTACTTTAATGTTAAATAATGCTTTACAAAACTTAAACAAAAAAATAATAAATAAATGCTAATTTTAATAGAATTTGGTTTCATTTTGAATGAAAAGAAACTTGTGGGGAATTTGAATACATATTGTATGATATTGTAGGTATTTTAGAACATTATATGTATATGTACATCGGCCCTGGTAACCACTCAACCACGGAGGCCGTCAAAAAACGTACTGTACAAAGATTGTACTAAAATTTAATGTATGAAAGCCATTGACGTGGGTATACTTGGTCGAAGATGAAAGCCCATTTTAATGGACCCGCATTCTGCATAGAAGCTCGCTTGTATTGCCGTGTAAACAGCAATACAAACTACACTCACACATATTTAAAAGCAATTTAAGTTAGGAGTGCCGATAGCCGATACAGTGAGCTATTGTTTACTCAACTGATTCTTTCGCCTGTTTCGGTCTCTGTGAGACGTGGATATAATTTAAACATAACGGTTGTTCATATTGTTGTCCCGGATTAATACAAAAACCTAAAAAAAAGTTTTGTACTGTGTACCTGTTGGGTAAAATGGTTTTATATTTTGTGCAACAGGTACCTACTTACTGAAGAAATTCCGGAAAAAAACTTGAAAGGGGGTGATGAGCTGAACAAGTTCGAAGTACTTACTGAATGCTTTTATTATTTCCGTGACGATTCACGGTTTCGATACCGTGGCGGAAAAAAAGCAACAAACGTACGTTCAGTAGGTCTATTTCCTCCAAAGGAAAAAAGTGATCATTTTCTTGCATCTCTCTTACACACCGCACCGTGACGTCTCCGAAGACCACCACTACAATTCTACTAGCCGTGACTATAATTTTGAAAGTATGGAATATAGTTACAAGGATAATATTTAGGTGTGAGTGATTTCCAAAAATTCAAAAACGTCAAACGTCGATGCTTTTGTTCTTAAACATGTAATGCTGTCGCGCTTTCTTACACACTAAATGACAACAGTCGAAAATGAAACAAACGGTGAAAGTATGTCTGCACCCCCCCAAAGGAAATATACAATCATTTTCATACATCTCCCTCACACGTATAAAGAAAATGAAACGCAATTCCCGTCGCAAAAAATAGTACTTTGGAGGAAACAGTCACACGTATTTTGTGTGTCTCAACATTTGAATATCTTTGGTCTCAACAATATTTAATGTGTAAGAAAGAGCTGCAGCATTATAGCGATAAGCAATGTACATATTCCGTTGGGTAAAATGGTTTTACATTTTGTGCAGGTACCTACTTATTACAGAAGGAATGCGGACCAAAAGGCTTGAAAGGGGGTGGTGAGCTGAACAAGTTCGAAGTAACTACCCTATTTGGATTATTTAAAGGTATTCTTTTAAAGAATACATAGTACATTATGATACAAGTTAAAAGGTATATTAGATTAAATTATAATATGGTTATAGTAGGTACCTATTATGTAATTCCATAGAATATCAATAGGGAATTTCGCATGAGATGTATACGGTTCTTAAAACTTAACTAAGTAATATTAATAAAAAAGAAGAAAAGTGTGGAGATGAAAAGAGAAAATTTTAAATCCAAAATTATATGCTCGCAAATTGTAATAGACTGTTAATAAAAGTTTAATGAAAAAATCAATTTACCTTAGTGGTTTTAAAATAATTTATATCACGCTAAGAAAATTAATAAATTAGTTTTGTATGTTAGCAAGGAATCATGAAAAATATCTAAGTGTAGTAATGATTGGTGAGATATTTGGTGTATTAGTGTTATTTGCTTCTATATGAAAGAGCGAAGTGTGCCTGTTACGCCTCGTTGGAACATTTGAACCAATGGCGGATAGCAATTCGGGACTGTCTATCTTATCATTTAGCGGAGTATATAGAAATAGAAACTACAGACCTAATATTATTACTTGCAGTTTTGTTATAGTACTTTAATATAAGCGGAAATAATAAGAGTAAGAAAAGAACGCTTAGACGGTTTGGGCATGTAGAGCGAATGATGAAGAAAGGAGTGTAAGTAGAAAAAAACGAAGCGAATGCGAATGTTAGAATAATCGGGGACGCCCTAGGAAGACGTGGCACGATCAAGTGAACCAAATACCTCGCCCTCTACCCGCCTCGGACAGACTTTGTCTAGTGAGGCGGGTAAAAGAAAAGAAAACAATGTAAATAACCATGAAACTAAATAAACGCCCGGGTTGCCGGCACTGAAACTGAAACTGAAATACTCGAGCCGGGTCATAATTTTTTTTTTATAAGAATACCTCACAAGAGTCCCAACTGCTCCCGTCTGGAGTCAGTGAGACTATGGCGTCCCCGATTGGGGTATGTTGTGAGGCTTAAGGTAGTGGGGAGGGGAAGGAGATGGGAGAGAGGAAGGTGGGGAAGTACCTGGCTATTCAAATCTGGTCACCAAACACGGCAAAAAGCCATTTCAAGCAACGTTTCAATTCTGAATGGTGTCTTACACCAGGGCGATATTGAGAGAATCTTACATTCTATAAAATCTTAATAACAGAAGGTAATGTATGAGACGATGTATGAATGTGACTGAAGCAATAGACGTAGGTATTTCAAGACCAATTTGATTGGTGGTCCGTCCTCTTTGCTTACCCCCGTGGCGAAACGGTGTCATGCTTAGTTAGTTTGTGTTTATTTATTCTTCAAAATGAAATCTCTTAGCCAACAAAACGTAGAACAAATAGGCCATAGGAAATACTGTCGTTCTTTTCACATTGAAGCGAACTCTCGCTTTATGAACATTCATACATGTTTTACAGCGGATAGGTGATAGTACCTAATGCAGGCAAGCTTGTAAGGGGGACATGTGGGAATGAGCAGTGGCCTACCGGCAAACTGTTGACTGTTGCACAAATATAATAGATGTGAGAATACAAATAGGTAAGCAATAGATATAATCACACGGGTGACCGGACAACTCTACAATGTGAAACTTCATCACTCCTTTAAAAATTTATGGAAAAAAAAACTAGGTTAAATAGGTTTCGCTAGGTTGGGTTATTGGCTATATTTTGTTTCATCACGAACGAATTTTTAAGGAATGTTGAAATGCCACTTTGTTAGGTTGTCTTGGAACCAGCACACGAACTAAGATGGTGACCGGACAATTCAGAATGAAATCAACTCAGGCTATTTTCAAATTGATTTTTTCATAGCTTTTAATGATTTTTCAAAGAGGTGTTGAGTCGATTTGATTCTGAGTTGGCATAGAACCGAGCTCAGATAATAATAAATCACTTTTGAATCAATCTATAAGATATTAAAAACTCGATAAAATTTACTATTCCATCAAAACCCAGGAAATAATATGGTAGTACCTCAAAAATTTGAATCCAGAACATTCTCCTAAGACTTTTAATATAATCGTTCAGACGTTGAGAAAGTGACGGATGCCACTTTCCCTAAACTTCCACTTGGCCAGACACCCGAATAAAAATAAAATCTAAAATTAATTAATAGCACCCTGCAAATCGCCGTTATTAACAATGTTTCCATGTAATGTCGACTCCTCCCACCTTTCTTCCCCTTCCCCAAAATATCCCCTCCCGCTACCCCCACATAATTAAATCCAATCATTTTTGTACTTGCATAGAATTTGCATTAGTTTTAAGTTTGCTAGTGAATGACACGGATATGTCGAAATCGGCAGCAAAATTTTTTAAAAAAGTAACAAATATACATAGAAAATAAATCTTTTTAAAACAAAAAATTCTCCCACCTAACAAGTCCTTCGTGTGCATACCACTATATACTGTAATGGATTTTTATGCCCGCAACTGTTGCAACACAACTGTCTCCGAAACTAAAGTCTCTCGTCTGCGGGCGCCCTTAAATTTCATAAAAGGAATCGTTTTATTATTTTAAGTATGTATTCGAAAGAAATAATGATTTTTTTTTAGATTTTAACAAATTCTAAACCATGGTCCCCTGTACCTGGCGGCTGCCCAGTTAACCTACCCCTGATTACGCCACTGGAGAGAGGACATTCTCGTCACACAAAGTGCTCAATAGTGCTCAATGTTCACCAGGGAAGTTTGAATTTACGAGGCATTTCTCCATCAAATGACAATTTTGTGGTCAGGGTAGAAATTTACGAGCGTAACTCAATCATGGGAATGTCGCATTAACATTATTTACATTCCTTAATGGCTTCATAAATGTGTACATTGTACAAAGGTACACATTATGCAATCAATCTTGCAACTAAATGCGTCTTAGTAAGGGTTCCTTCAGCCTATATAGTACCTGGCTATTTATATTCATAACCAGTGTAGTGTACAACTGTACATGTTATTCCTGATATTATAAAGATGTCATCTAAATTTTTTTTGTCTCCGGTGACTTTATTGGTGTTTTATATTTAATTCAATTTTTTTTTCTTCAAAACTACAACAAAAAATCTCATTCAGCCGAGTAACCGCCAAACCCCTCACCCCGACCCTACCTGCCCAATACCTACTGATTTTTCATGAGTTAAGTTTAAAAAAAAATAAAAGAAATGTTACCAGAGACCAATAAATATTTCATTAAAAAAAATTATTTCAAATGATGTCGGGAATCACTGGTTAAAGTAAGTCAAATACGTACCCTGTATCTATTTAAAACACCGCCTGGGAACGGTATGTTCGAAATCCATTGACGTATGATATCTAGACGAGCCCTGTGAAATTCAAAATGACGCAAGAAGCCAGCAAAAGCAGGCTCAAGGCCAATTTATGAAAAAGTGCCTGCATTGTTTTGCACCGTTCAGATCGCATAGTGCTTTGTGTTGTATCTTTTATCGGTCTACAAGATCTACACTGAAACTAATTTGTGTGTCAGCCGTCCGGACCGAGTTAATTTTTTTAAAACACAAAAATATACCACTTCCGAATATTGTACAAGGTACACACCGCGTACTTTATTTTTGAAAATGTAGTCAGCTATCTGAATACAACAAAAAAAAATATACCTTACAGATGTCTTTTAGGCAGCTTTTCAATAAACGTAATAATGTTAAAGAAATTACTTTTGGTCGAGCAATATTTCTGACGTCATGCCACGTAGCCCGGTTCGTTCACTAATACATTGACATACAGGCTCAAAACAAAACATAACGGCTTGTTTAAAATTAAAAGACCACATCTTGTCACACACTGAACGCCCTCGGGTTATTTCTTCAAGCGACTTAGCGAGCGTGTACGGCTAGTTTATACCAAGTAGGAGTGATAAATTCAACTCCACAATACGTGTCGCGTGATATTCAAGGCATCTGATTGGTTGATGAATGTCAAAACTACATAATGGGATTTGAGAACGAACTTTGTGTTTTAGGAACTGGCTTCTCTAGGCTTTTTGAGCGAGGCGGTGGAATACGATGAAGAGTTGTATTGTTAACATTAATATGATGGCGTCATTATTCACAGGCAAGTTAGTTAGGTAGGGCTTATCTAGACTTAATTGATCGAAGTCGAAATCAGTAATTTTTTTAGTATAACATTCTCCCGGAGAATCGAAGAATACTTTCTCGAAATCGAAAGTTCTTGTAAAATGCGTACCGAAAAACTGACATTGACACCTTTAAAAGCATGCTACATAAATATTTAAAATGTTCAATTTTATATGAAACAACTGGTTAAAATTATCCAAAAAAATCATGATGACTTCTCACCGTTGGTTATAATATGTCATACCACGCCACACGTAGCAAGCGTTTTTCGGGCATGCCATCAGATTGTGGTAATCGCACACGCCGCTGTAATTTTCCTCTCCCTACAGCAGTAGAGGGGGTAAATTTAATTAGGGAGCTGCCGTGGTCATGCGACTGTCGGCTGTCAAGGTGACAGATCCCCATTCCTCAATCCACCATTATTCCAAGGTTGCGCGAATATCGTCTGTATGGGATCTGTCACCTTGACAGCTGACAGCCGCGTGACCACGACAGCTCCCTAAAAATTCATCTGACTCCCTCTCCTAACCACAGTAGGTACCTGGCTAGCAGATCACTGCAATCACAATAAATAACACATCATCTGTCTGTTGCGACAGGTCCGTATGGGATTGTATAGCGAGCAATATGGTGATATAGCCCACCATAAAAATGCTTTGAACCTCATGGCGTAATGTGACAGTAGGTACTATAAAGAAAGGAAAGAGGATTGCGTGTCCTGTAGACCGTGCTCTATCGGTCTATCGGTCTACAGAACCCCAAGACCAAGGACCGGGGATCAAAAGACCCGGATCTGATCTAACTGACCCCTGTCCGTGGATCTCCGTCATAATAATTGTCCTAACACGCCCAACTCCATTAACGAATCACGTTTGGTTATCTTTTAACTTCCTATGTAGAAATTATCAGAGATGGGCACTAAATCACGGTAAATGCGTAGGAAATAATTGGGAAAATGGGTAAGCGTTTTATGTTCATGCATCTATCACTGAACTTTTAGTTACGTTAGAGGATTAAAGGCGGGTTTTAAGTAAAGTGTCTGGATATGGTTGCCGTAAGAGTTATTACCCCTAAATAACTCAATCTGCGGTATCGCAATATACTTTTCAGACCGATAAGTCGGTGATATCAGCAAAACTGATTGTGTAAGGTGGTAAACGTTAATCACAGCGCAAAAACCTTTTTTTGTTCCGACTGCAACTATTTATTGTTATGTACGGCAAACTTTAACTATGAAGTGAAAACTTCTTTAGCATACATCTATAGCAGTTCTTCTTAACCTTTTTGAAGTTACTGAACCTCACCAGTTTCGTATGCGCTTTCACCGAACACTTTTTAATTAAAAGGCTGCGCGACATTGGTGGCGACGAATTACCATAAGGGGGAGCGTAAAAATGGGATAGGATGCGTCGTGAATTTACCGCAACAGGAGTGGGGGGGGGAGGGGGGGATGGGATAGTGACAATATTCTTCGTAATTTTTTTTTGGGGTGTTGCCTTCCACTGAACCCCTGAGACTGGCTCACCGAACCCCTGGGGTTTATTCAAACCCAGGTTGAGAACCACTGATCTATAGGATTTAGCCTGCGAGAGAATGACTTACTATAATCGGTCTCCATTTGAGCAGTGCTTCGTAGCCTCCCCACTCTTGGCTACTTTAGTTTTTTGAAGATTTTTAAAAAAATAAAAAAACAATGAAGACTGATATATTATTATGCATTATGTGATACAGTATTTCTGACTGATGAGTTTTTCCGCCCACCAGGTGGATAGTATTTATTTTTATGATGTGAAACAATAGTTTAAAAAAATTAGGAACTTACTGAATGGTTGATAGTATTTTACAACGAAAATCTATGGGTTCTCTATAAACATTCTCTATAATATCCATTTTTACTTCTGAATAAAGGTACTTATTTTGATAATAGAAAAAACATATTTTTCTTTCGGGTTTCTTTTGAAAAGGTTTAATTGGAGGTCGTTAGATCTCCAATCAATAGTAGGGTAGGTAAGTACTGAGGTTTGTATTGTATGTTACAGGGTGGTTAATACTTTATGTGAAAACTAGGAAGAACAATTATTAACTGACGGCCTCCGTGGTCGAGGGGCAAGGCTTCCGACTAACAATCCGAATCCCGGCGTTGGCAAGCAAATTTTATTTAACTGAATTTAATCATTTTAAATAATGTTTGTTATAATTAATGAGTATTTTCTAACGGTTAATAAATGAATTGTGAAATAACACCAATCACATAAAATTTATTGCGCATGCGGAGATTTAAACTCGCGACGGTCGTAATACTAGTCTAGAGACTTACTCCTTGACCACGAAGGCCGTCAACAAGAAAGTTTTCTAAACTAACTAACTAATCATCACGAAGGTTCCCCGCAGGGGTAGGAAGAGAGGACAGACCGCCAAACAACTCGGTGTTGGTACTCACTCCTTGCCTTGTTAACATTCATATATCGTCTCATACATGATATTCTATTATTCTGACTTTTGACATGACCCGACTCAAGTACCTGATTCACTTGGACGTGCCATGTCTTCCTTGGGCGTCCCCGACTTCTTCTACCATTCGCATTTGCGTCATGTATTCTCCTTAGATTCCTTTCAAAAAAATTGTTTGTTCATAATTAGATAGAACCTAGGAAGACATATTTGGGTGATTTCTCACAAAAATTGTACCATCCAGTACCAGTCACCATGTAGGTACACTGGAGGATCGTGTCTCAGTATTTGGGGAAATCATGACTCGTATTATAAAAATAATATTGAATGGTATCCTCAGCCCTGGGAAGTAGGAACTAGGAACTCGTGTGAACAATTATAGAGGGCTTGTAAAATACCACGAAATATGTGGCTACCTTTGACCTTATAAATTACACTTCTAAATACGAGACTACCCAGGTATTGTTATAAGTACCTACTTGGTAGTTTAAAATGATGTGCCGTCTCGTGATTTTGTGGAGGGTTAAGATTGTAAAATAATTATTTTTTTTCGATACTAGTAGATATATTTGCTAAAGCTGAAAAAATTCTTAAAAATTAACTCTGTGGATTTTCAGCAATTTGGAGTAACTCACCACGTACCATTGTATGACACATACATAGTCCTATAAAGTACCTACCTGATGACTTTGGAAAAACAAATAATTTTTCAGAATGCAGTCTCACCAGAAAAGTTATTGATCCTAAGAGTAACCGAGTGGTCAAGAAGAAAACACGTTGGAATAGCAGTTCTGTTTTAACCCGACCGTTTTGCATTTCATTTTAATAATTTTTGATAAAAAAAAACATTAAAAAAACACAATTTTAATAGATATCATAATTAATTTTGTATGTAATTAAGTTCAAAGTCAGTTCTGTCAAAAGTCGGAATAATAGAAGAGAATGTATGAGACGATGTATGAATGTGAGTGAGGCAAAGAGTGTGTGCCAAGACCGAGTTGTTTGGCGGTTCATCCTCTCTGCCTACCCCTGCGGAGAAACGGCGTGATGGTTAGTTAGTTAGTTTAGTAATTATTAAGTTGTATGCTTTACATTACATTACCTACCTCACTAAGTGTAACCTATTACATTATTTTGAGCTTATGATTTAAAGCAAAAAAAATATGAATACTGCACAAGAGTCCCAACTGCTTCCAACCGCCTGGAGCCTGGTGAGATTAAGGCATCCGCGATAGAGGTACGTTGTGAGGCTGAAGGTAAGCGAGGAGAGGAAGGTTAAGGGGATGAGGAAGGTGGGAAAGTACCTGGATACTCAGATCACCAAACAAATCCATTTAAACAACTTTTCAATTTTGAATTGTGGTCTTATACCTACCAGGGCGCTACTGAGAGTATTTTTCATCATGTAACGTGCTGCAAATATACCTACCTTATATCACTTTTAAATCATTAAATTGTGAAGAAATAAATTAATCAAATGATTTTTTCTTGCACACGCCGGGATTTGAACCTGCGACTGAATCTTGATGTTGCAGCGCCCTTGAGATGATTTTTTTACAGAAAATACGCCATACAAATTATTCAATAATTATTATAATGCATACCTATAGAATTATAATTGCACTTAGTTGCAAAAGGGGAAAAAACCAGGGGAATGAACCATTCAAATTTCTGTGTCAACGTTTTACAAAAGTTTTTTTTACTAACACTGCAATCATTTCACGTCCTCCAAATGTTACTAACGTTTACAGTTTTAAGTTTTCTGGGAAACATTCTGAAACTAGTGTGTTTGCATTCTTCACACAAAGGATTGTAAAGCAAGAGATTGTTATGCTTTACAGAAATGTCTGCCGTTTGTAAACAACATTATAATAGGGTAATATACAACCACCAGCAACATAACAACGTGTTGTTGTAAACGTCAACGGTTGTAAATTTTACAGGACTTGTAACAATGAGAATCTTGAGTCATAATCTTTATTCAACGTTACTCTGAGGCTCTAACGCATACTTTTTTATGTGCCATGGTCAATATGGTCATCGTCTTCATCAATATGTCGTTTTAAACATTTTAGTTGATATAATAATGTATATTTTATAATAAAAAAATAAAATCCTTTGTAAAAAGCATGTCGATAACAATAATTTTTTTTATTATAATCTTTATTTATCAAGTTACATAGGTGATTGTGCTGTGCCTGTCTCACTAGGAATTCCTGTGTTGAGAGCAGGCGCATTTTAACATAAGTAGTTTAATATAAAAAGAAGAATAAGGATAACAACAACAATGTTATATACATTTAAAGGTACAAGGACAATCAGCATTGTACCAAAGGGAAAGCATGCACTAGGAGGTTATAAAAATATTGTTAATATATGATCTGTCTTTGCTAGTGATCCAAGACTTGGTATCTGATTTGTATTTTACATAATTAGTGTGCTGTCTAATGGTCAGTGGAAGTGTATTATAAATTTTAGTTGCAAAGTATCTGAAGTTTCTTTGACCAAACGTTGTTTTGGCGAAAGGGATAAGTAAGAGATTTTGCCCTTTGGTTCTCGTATCACGAACAGTTTGGATATTGTCAAAAACAGTTCTGTGTTTGAATAGGTAAGTTAGTATATTTTTTGCATAAAGTTGCCTAATGTCCAAAACACCGATTCTCCTAAAGATTTCATCCGAACTGCTTGTGATCGGTAGTTTTAAAATAATTTTTATAATTAGTTTCTGGGCTTTGGAGATCGGATCAATGGCGGCAGCATTTGCTCCTCCCCAGGCTATGATACCGTACTCGAATAGAGATTGACATAGTGCATAGAAAATTGTTTTGAGTTGGTTCAAGTTAAGAAAGTTAAGATTTTGTCTAAAGAAGTATATAGATTTTCTAAGTTTGTTTGCTGTAGTGATAATATGTTCTTTCCACTTTAAATTACTGTCAAAAATAATACCCAAGTATTTGATTTTTGTAACACGTTCTAGATAGGGGCAATCACATGTATTAGAATTTGACAGGGGGCAAGCACATATATGAATATTATTTCCAGGGTTACTTAGGGACGGATTAATACTAAACTCAATGTACTTGGTTTTTGACACATTCATTGTTAGTGTATTATTGTCTAATCATCTTTTAAGAGTAACTACGCCCCTGTTTGCTTTTATGTAAACATCATACCAGTTACTTGATTTGAAGAGGAGAATCGTGTCATCAGCGAAACTTACGATTTTGGCATCTATTGGTAGATTACACAGTTCATTTATGTAAATTAGGAATAAAGTGGGACCCATAACGCTTCCTTGAGGCACGCCAAAACTAATTGGCAATTGATTGCTGAGGCAGTTATTGATTTTAACACTTTGTCTACGGTTGAAAGGTAATTACGAATAATACTAAGTTCAATCCCATTTATTCCAATGTTTGATAGTTTTTGTATTAGTTTGGAATGTGAAATAGTGTCAAATGCTTTGAATAGGTCTAGAAATATTGCCATGCATTTTGATCCCCTGTCTAAGTTTTCATTTAAAAAGTCGGTAACTGTCGCAATGGCATCGGAGGTGCCTTTATTTTTCCTGAAGCCAAATTGGTTGTGGGATAATATGTTATTTTTTTCAAGGTATTCGACCAATTGAACGTTGATTGCTGTTTCAAAGACTTTGGATAGTGAATTTAGTAATGTTATTGGACGATAGTTTGTTATATCCACTTTAGAACCTCCTTTATGTATTGGAATTATGATTCCGTGTTTAAGTTTATCTGGGAATTGGCCTTTTGCGATACTTAAGTTAATGAGATTTGTAAGGGGAATGGTGATTTCTGGTAAAAGTTTTTTTAAGGCAATATTTGAAATGTCGTCTAAGCCAGTTGAAGATGAGTTCTTTAATGAGTTTATGATCGTTCTAGTATCTTCATTCGAAATATTTTTTAGACTAAAATTCAAGTTAATGGGCCATTTTGTATTACAGCCTTGTGTGCTAGAATTGATAGAACTTTCACCGATATTTTTTGCGAGGTCACCAATTTCACCAATTTTTGAAAAATATTTGTTTGCGTGATTAACAATAATATTGGGATTACTAGAAAAACTAATTATTTTATTGTTTATAGTAAGTTGTTTCACGTCATTTACAGGATTAGGTTGAGAATGAGTGGCTTCTTTAAGTGTTTTCCAAATTTTTTTAGGATCATTATTACAATTTTCTATTTTCTGTTTGTAATATATCTCTTTGGCCTTTCTTATTATTTGGGTACATATGTTTCTATATCTTTTATAAAAATTTTGAAGTTGTATATCGTAAGGATTGTTAATAACTTTTTTGTGGAGCTTGTTACGTTTACGTATAGATTTAATAATAGTGTGGTTAATCCATGGCTTAATTGGTAAGAGGTTATTTGGAACATGCTTTATAGTAATATTAGTCTGTTGGTTAATGGTAGTTTGTAGGTAATTTATAAAGTATGTCCAGGCATCATCTGGATTTGTAATTTCATATAGTTCAGACCATGATTTACTCCTTAGCGAATGAAGAATTCCATCATAGTTATTTTTTTTTATATTTGTTGTGTTTTTTTGTTTTTTGTCTTTCTGGTTGTATAACTGTATGGCAAGTATGGTGGTATAGTGATCAGTTAGTGTAGATTCGTATACAATAGATGTTATTGGGTAGTTTGATTTGACCATGAGGTGGTCAATACATGAGATGGAATCCAGTATAGCACGTGTAGGAGTGTTTATGGTGCTTTGGAATCCATGGTATGAGAGTGTGTTTAGGTATTCTTGGCATTGCGGATGTTCATTTGTGGGCAGAATATTTATGTTGAGGTCACCAGCAATAGTACAATTTTTAATATTACATAAATTAGTTAAACAGTTATTGATCGATTTTAAGAAAGGTAAAATATTGTAAGAGGATGGAGAACGGTATACTGCTAAGATACATGTGTCGTTGTTGAAATTTATTTGTGAGCAATTTGCACCGCTGACTTGGATTTCTTTGACAGATAGACCAATTATGTCAGATCTAGTATATACAACAACTCCATCATTTTGTTTTGTATGCATTGAAGTGCTATGATGGTCATATCCTTTCATAATTTTAGGTATATAGTTATTTGATAGCCAACATTCAGTAAGAATGAGAATATGGAAAGAGGTTCCAATATTATGAAGTTGTAACAGAAATTCATCAAAATTCTTAGAAATGGACCTAATATTTTGTTGTAGGATTAAAAGAGAGAAAGAGTTAGATCGTAGTACATTTTTACAGAAATTTGGATTTGACGTTATATAATTTGTAATAAAATCCATTTTTGGATTGCAAGTTTAACAATAGTTGGACACTCGTAGACAGTAGGTAGTCTTGCGAGTTATTTGGATTAGTATTAAGTAGAGAATTCATAATAATATTATGTAGATTAGGAAATGTTAATTGCAGCAATGGTTTACGAAAGACTCCCCATTTTTTTTAGATCGTTTTCATGGTTTATCCGGATTATTTTATCACCTGGTCCTTTGCGTACCATCAGTCTACTGGATTTAAACCATACAAATTGGAAAAGCATTTCTTTGGCCGTTTGCTTAGCTTTCCACATTAGCTCCTTAAAATAGGGCGAAAGCACTTCGCTGATGTAAATTGGTGATGAGGTTAATGTTTTGGCCGTGTTTTTTAATGAAAGTAATGATTCTCTTTTTTTTGGGTTATGGAAAGAAATATGTAGTTTATTGGGGGTGTTCGGTCGGCGATCTTGGATCCTGGTCACCAGGCGAATGTCCTCTCGTAGCAGGGGCAGTCCCATCGAGCTGGCTACCCGTAGTACAGCTTCCGTCGGTTGTTCGCCCGGCTGCAGCTCCATACCCGCCAATTCCACGCAGTCAGAAAACTTCTCCTGCTCTTATTCAGCCAGTCTTCCTTCAAGGCTGGAGATTCTATTGTTTTTCTTCTCGTTTTCCTCGCGCAAAAATTTTGTTTCTTTCTGTAGATCTTGCATGTGTTTGAAACTCGCGACTAAGTCTTCATATTGGTTGCTAATGAATTCGTTGCTCCTCTTAAGGTCGTTGATTTCCTCCTCGAACATTTTTTTAATTTCGTATATTTTAGTGTCAAAGTGTTTCGTTATGCGAACATACAAGGCATCAGCTTCTAAACCGGATGACGCACTTGGTGAGCTGGGTCTACTTTTACATTTTGGACTGTTCCAGGTTAGTTTGTTATTAACCGCCATTCTTATGAAATTGGTATATATATATATTGGTATTGGTAGATGTTGACGCAGTGATTGTGGAATGAGTTATTGCAGTTGGCACAGGTGAGAGCATGTTCATTTTTGGAAATTATGTTTAGGCAGCCTTCACAGTTCATTTTTTATTGTACCGCACACTGTTTGTATCAGTCACAACACTTATATACTTATATTGCAGAACTGTTTTAATTTCCGACCGTATTTGGGCACTAAATGATTGATTGAAATGGAAAACTTAATATTATTAAGTTGATATTTTTAATGTGTTTGGACGAGTTTCAATTGGGATAATTCCCTTTTGTATTTAGTAGTATTGTATTTGTTGCACTGTTTTGGTTGAGATGAAAGTGACAGATAGATTGAATATAACAAATTGTTTCCGTTATATTATTTATATGTGTTAAATCACCAGTATAAAGTAGTAACACAATGTTCTGTGTTAGTTTGTGCACTTTTGTAATGTTTTCAGTTACTTTTAATAATTAGAATTCAGAAATTTTGTCGGAGCAATTACTTGAGGTTGTTTACAAGATGACGTATTATTGTTGTATGAAATCAAAGCAAACATCTATTTCGATTTTCCAGAATTTCCTGAAAAAAAAAAACGATGATGTTTTTATTTATTTTATCGAGTTATTTATCTTGCATCTTATAATGCAGGGAAAGATTGCCGAAATGGATGGGTGGCTTGGCCAGTCTACTTCAGAGCAGTTCCGGGCCGCAGTAAACAAAGTCCGCATAGCCAACATGATAGCCAACGTCCGTTGAACGGACAGGGCACAAGAAGAATAAGAATCAAGTTTAATTTGTATTGAAGTGAAAACTTCTTTAGCACCGTTGTGATGTGAAACTCGATTAAACGGAAACGAGCGACACTCAAAAGAGACAAACACATACATCTTTAGGATTTAGCCTGGGAGAGAATGAGATAGAATGAAATCGCACCTACGTACAATACCAACGAAGAGTTCCGCTCTGTCAAACTGTCTTTTATACAGATAAAACAACGTTTTAATAAATAAAGCTTTCCAATAATTCCCCCCCCCCCCCCTTTCACCCATGTCCTCCCCCAAGAATCGAATCCTTCATGTGAATTTCTACAGCTACGCCCTTGAATATAGTGAAGGATTTAACAGATTACGCGCATGAAATAACAACCCAAAATAAATTCCAATATTTGTTTTATCTTCTAAGGAACTTCAAACCTATTTTGTAACACAAGAACTGAACAATAATAGAAGTTTAATGCATATCCTCCAATACCTGCCTTGTATTTACCTGTTGAAGCGATACAAACTTAATCCTGGAATGTACAACACGACGCTAACACCGGGGGAATAGGTGCACGCAGATTACAGTCTCTCGGCCCATTGTCCCTCTGGGCTCATGCCAAACAATTCAGGAGCAATAGTCTGAAACTAATTCAATCAGGTGGAATAGAGATGCTGTCTGAATAGTCTGGAGTTCTGGAGTGGCGAGACAGATATTAATTGGCAAAATTTTCTGCAGAGGAAGGCGGTGGTGAGCTTCTATTGTTCAAAGCATTTTGTTCATGCATTTTGTACTAGCATGTACATGAGTGAAACATGGTGACGCTACTGAATCAGCTCGATGAAACTACTCCGGATCAAATATAATGACGCCTGCATAAATATAATTGGATTCGGAAAGTACAGCGACGCATTGACAATCTTTATGGAACTAGGACTGAAAGAACACTTTTATTATTACCGTGAAGATTCATTCATCACGGCAAAAAAGGCAATAAACATACAACATACGTTCCTTATGACAGTTCTTTCAAAAGTTGAGATACACAACGTACGTAGGTCATTACGTAGGTCTGTTTCCTCCAAAGGAAAAAAAATATTATTTTCTTGCATCTCTCTCACACACCGCACCGTGAATTCTCCGTAGACCCCTGATAATACTACTTGCCGTTACGATAATTTTGAAAGTATGGAATATAGTTACAAGGATAATATTGAAGTGTGAGTGAATTCCAAAAATTAAAAAAACGTCAAATATCAATGTGCTGATGGTTTTGCTTTTGTTCTTATATATAATTAGCAGACTCGGCAACACCTTGCTGTGGCTAACGAAACCTTTATAACAAACGCTATCTGTTACCCCGCTGCCTGCTGCCCGCTGCCCGCTGCCCGCTGCCCGCTGCCGCTAATATAACCAATTTACACAAAACCTTGACAAATTATATACCTAAAAACCTTCCTCATGAATCGCTCAATCTATTGGTGAAAATCGCATGAAAAACCGTTGCGTAGTTTAAAAGTTCAAAGCGCACATACATCGTGAGCGACTTCATTCTATACTTAGTAAAGATGCCGCAGTTCTTTCTTACACACAAAATAACAACAGTTTAAAATTATACAAACGGCGAACGTATGTCTGCATTGCCCCAAAGGAAACATACAAGCATTATCATACACCTCCCTCACATGTATAAAGAAAATGAAACGCAAAGAAAAAGTACCACTATGGAGAAAGGGTCGCACGTATTTTGTGTGGCTCATCTTTTGTTTCACCATTATTTAATGTGTAAAAAAGAGTTGCAGCATTATAGCGGTAAGGAACGTATGTTTATTGCCATCACATGGTACCGTAACAGTGAATCGTCACGGTAATTATAAAAGCGCTCAATGGATTCAACGATTTTTATGCCGCCATTTTGAGACCTTTCTCTTCCGTTTCCTCCCGCCAAATATAACCGGTAGAGTTCCTTACCATAGACAAAACTACGGTACTCATCCTATTAATTACATCACAATAACTTGCAGAAAGTTTTTTTCCTAAACTAATTAAATTACCGCCATAAATTACCACCTATAAAGAGCCAATAATGAAAAAATTATTTTAAGTTTACCCTTGAAGCAGCTATTACAACAACTAATAGGTACCTACCCACTTCTCAGGAAAATTATAAACTTGAAACTTTTATTTTATGCACGGTCAAAGAGTTGGAACTTCACAAAAGGAACAAAACGCGCTATAAAATCTGTTTGATTTATGGACTAGTTTTGTCTTCCTAGAACTACTTTTTTCATGTGAGTACCGCACAAGAGTCCCATCTGCTCCCAACCGCATGGAGCCATTGAGACTATGTCACTCCCAAATGGGGTATGTTGTGACTCTGAAGGTAGCGGGGAGAGGATGGGAATGAGAAAGAGGGAGGTGGGTAAGTACCTGGCTATTCAGATCTGGTCACCAAACGCGACACAAGACTAATAACGGGGGTTCGTTCAGGTTCACATTTTAATTAATTCCGACGAATTCGTAACTACAATATCTTTTTTCAAAACTTTTTGGGAAACCATTTTTTTTACTATTATGTGCCTCGAACAATTAAATAATCGTCATGCACCGCAGTGGGAGGGATGGATTCATACGTCCGCCACTCCTGGACACACGAACCCTCAGATTCTTAATAACCCTTCATACTTTTTTCCTTCCCAGGACTTCCTCTCCTTTATTTTATAAAAATACCCTCCACACAGCATTCGCAATGGTAACATAGGCCCTGAGGGAAATTATTTTTCCTCAAGGCCTCCTGTGCGGACTTTAAAAACTTTTAAAAATGAATAAGTGCAGTTCTGCGAATTCAGCAACAGTGGCAACAGTATAAAATGTCCTGTCCAATTTTATGAAGTTTGTGAAGTTCTTCAAACATTTTTTTTCAATGTGATTTTTAATTAAACCAACAATAATAAATATCATTTAATTATATTTGTAGTCCCGGTACCTGCTCAAATATCCTTTATGAATTCATTTGACTTTTTAAATAATTTATTATTCCAAGCGACTCTCTGGAAACATACAGGAAATTAATAAACAGCCGGTTTAACTATCTTATTACTATTTAATGAAGTTTTCTAATGATTCGCTAAACATTAAAATGTCAGCGTCGGCTTTATTGAACATAATAAACACTTTTTTGGATAGGTAAAAAATAGATATGTAAATCTCATTATGCGGCCCTACTAATACTTACAAATATTATACTTTCCCAACTTTAGGAGATTGAGAAAGGAAAACTGTTTACCTCAGGGACAAGAGGATTTTTTTTTCTCACTGCTCCCTAGAATCTGGAGCCAATGAGACTATGGCATCTCCGGTCGGGGTTTGTTGTGAGGCTGAAGACAGGGAGGGGAAGGAGGTGTGAAGGCGGAAGGTTGGGAGAATCTGGTTATTCAGATCTGGTCACAGCTACAACCATTTAAAGCAACGTTTCAATTCTGAACGGCGGTCTTACACCAGGGTGATACTGAAAGTATCTTTTTCGTTGTGAGAACTGAAATTAACCAAATAAAATTTTCTTGTGACGCCGAGATTTGAACCTGCGACCTTCGGATTGCTAGTCGAGAGCCTTACCCCTTGACCACGGGTGCCGTAATATGTATGGTGGAGATTGAAGTAGACTCACTAAAACTAATAGATTGTGCTAATAACGACTTAGGAAACAACTAAATTAAAGATCACAACTAAATTAAAAACTAAATTAAAAATCACATGGTAAGCAAAGTAAACTTAACTCTTGTTCAATGAATTCACTTTGAATTTAAGTATCGCTTTCAAAATTGGAACTGATTGGTCAAATATTCAAAGAATCACAAATTGTGTATGTGCTAGTGCCTATGCAGTCTATGCACTAGCACTATGTATATTATAATAATGTAATCTTACTAATATTATAAATGCGAAAGTTTGTATGGATGGTTGGTTGGATGGTCGTTACTCTTTCACGCAATAAATATCGAATGGAATTTATAAATTCTTTCACTAATCGAAAGCTACTTTATTTGCGAGTAACAGGGGCTATATACATATATTGGTAAGTTCTGGCTTTATGAATAAGCTGTGGCGTTATGAAATTATCTATTATTCGTTTATTGGCAAAGCGTGTTATTAAGTAAATGTTTGACGTTGGCTGTCAATATTATTTCTTTGATAGCGAAAATTCAAATATTAGTATTCTAATATGAATATTTAGTGTAGGTAGATACAAATATAAAATAGGTACTTATCTACATTTTGACCTAAGCCAACAGCTATTCTAATATTATGAATGCGAAACGTAGCGTATTTGATTGTTGATTGATTGGGGGAGGGGGGATGGTAATGCCGGAGAGGGGGTGGGGGGGGTGGGGGTGAGAGTGGGGGGGGGGGGGGGGACAAATATGCGAGCAAAGCCGGGGGTAAAAGCTAGTATAATATATTTAAAAGATCGACATTCTGTAGATTTTATTTTTATTTATTTAAACGGCCATAGGGCTTTTACTTAAAATGCGGTTCATGTTTTTTTTTTAAATTACAATGAAAATTAACAGTTAACAAAATACAGGTAACATAAAAACATTGTTTAAGTATTTGTTACCAGGGGTAGGTAAACGTTGTATTGGGGAATGCAAACTATAGTTGGAATAATATGAATGATATAATTGAAATATTGTTGGAATAAACGTTCTCCACACCTCACACAGGTTCTCCTAGCGAGGTGTTCACGAAACATACAACATTACCCATCCACAGTTTCACCTTCTCAAACCCACCTTACACCCAACAAAATAAAATTGGAAAATATATTATTTAAAAACCTTTTCAAAAAATATTATGTAAAAATGTTAATAATTAGGTGAAAAGTAAATACTGTAAAATATAGAAATAAATAACTTAAAAAAAAAGAGAAATATGTACATAAAATGTTAATATTTTATTTTAACCTTATGAGTAAAACCTCAAATTAAATGAAGACAATACAAGCCAGCCCTGGCCAACCCGCGGCCCGCGGCGCTCTTACTGCGGCCCGCGGTCATGTCTGACGAAAAAAAAAATTTCACATTTAAGTTATGAAAACCAATAAAGTGTCAATAATAAGGAACTCCAGTGAAAAATATTATGGCTTTAAAAAAATATGTTCATATAGACCAATAAACGCTGATTCTGAATTTATAACTTTTATTTAATAATAATAAACGTAGAGTTTTTAAAAAAATATTAAAAAGTGCATTTTTAATATTCTCGTTAAAACACAGCGTCAGGTTGGTATGCTGTGTAATGCTCTGTGGTGACGTCACGATAGTAATCACGGTAATGACTGGTTTATTTATGCTATACGTCATTTATATGGGAATTTAGGTATGACACAAGCGAATGTTCTATATATTTCTTATTTTTGAAGATGTCGTAAAAGCATATACCTTTATAGAAAGTTAATAGAATTGCCTTTTAGATTTTTGTATCTGACATACACGATTGTGTTTGAAAAATGCAGTATTTTAAGTTTCAAAATGAAAAAATTTAAAAAAAACAGCCGACTGTAAACATATTCTATTAAATGGTCGAAAAAATTAGGAAAATTCAAAATTTAAAAAATACAGTCCTCTTACTTTATGAATTTGGAATAAAACTGTCACTTCACTTTTTATCTCGTTCATACAATTAAAAAGGATAAAAAAATATTATAATAATTCCGAAAAAATAACTGAAAAAATCCGACATCTTGGACTCGGTTTTACGCAATAAATGCGTTGATTTCTCGAATTTGTATTTATTTACATATGCATAAGGCTTTTACATTATCAAATAATATTACTTTTATGGAAGTTTTATTTAAATTCACGCGGAAAAGTGATAAAAATTATAGAGAAGTAACCTTTGATTATGTAATGTCAGTAACCTAAAAACCGAACGAAACTAAATCACCAAAAAAACATTATTTAAGGACTAAAACTGAAAAAAAGTACAGGCAGCATTAGTACTTATGCTGAATTACACTAATATCACAGTGAATTAATCATTTAAATGAAAATTATCATCAAAAACAGCAAACTGCAAGTTAAATTCATCAACGTCATTCATTGTTTTGCAAAGAATTTGATTTCGCCATTTGCAATAAATAAGCCATTAGCCAATCAATGCGTTATAATAAACAAGATGGCCGCGCGCCTGCGCAAATCTATGTGAGATTCAAGAAAACCAACATAACAATCATAAAATAGTGAATCGTTATTTTAGTAGATGACGTCACAAAATTCACCATAGATATGGGTGTTTTCGAGGGATCTCCAAAAATTAAAACTTTGAAAATTATTTTAACTATTAAAACTAACTCTAAAAAAAAAAAAAATATGCAGTAATTTAAGTTAGAAGGTCATTTTTCATAAAAAAAAATTAAAAAAAATGGACTGGACTTCTCTATTACACCAAATTTATGCGCTCAAGTATTATCTATGAGCCAAGTGATGCATGTTGTTATAAAAACAGTGAACTATATCCGTTCGCATCTCACTGAATTAGATTCTGAGTACGGCGACATTGTTTATTTTACCAATGATGGTTGAGTCGCGGAAAATGTTTAAGAAGATTTTTTGAGTTACGGGAAGAAATCAATTATTTTATGACCGAGGAGAATATGCCTATTCCCGAATTAAGAAATGAAGAGTGGTAACAAGACTTATGTTTCTTGGTAGACATGACGGAAAAATTGAATGATTTAAATATAAAGTTGCAGAATAAGAATAATTTAATTACCGGTGCTTGCAATTTGATTAAAGCGTTCCGGATGAAATTATTAATGTTTGAGAGCAAACTTAAAAATAATAATGCACACCATGTTGAAAGAATGCCCAAATAATAATTTTTCAAAATATTCGGACGAAATAAGAAAACTTATAGTAGCCTTCAATTGTCGTTTTAAAGAACTAGTAAATTATGAATGGGATGTTCAGTTCTTCATTTGGTTTTGATGTTTTCACTGTTTCAGAAACGTTACAAATGGAATTAATCGGCCTACAATGCAATATTGAACTAAAAAATATATACCAAACGATTCCAAAAATTTAATTTTGTAATAAGTACATAACAACAACAGAATTTCCCAATATAAGCTGTTTTGGCCAAAAAATTATTAGTGCCTTTTGATCTACATACGTTTGTAAAGCTTTTTTTTCCAAAATGAAATATAATAAAAATAAAAATAGGGCGTCAATAACAGAAGTAAATCTGTAAAACCAGTTAAGGTGTGCAACCAGTTAAGGTGTGTTTAGAAAAATTAAGTAAGCGAAACGACACTCAAATATCGCACTGAATGAAATGGTCATGATAATTGGTTGTATTTCAAATAAAAAATTTAATATTTTTTTTTTTTTTTTTTTTTTTTTTTTTTAATTTATTTATTTCAAGAATTTTGTTTTTACAGTACAAATGGTTACATGTGCAAGGTTATACAATAATTCATTTTATATTACTACTACTCCATAAATTGAGCTCAAGAGCTCGTGTTTATGGGAGGAGTATTAACATGCAAAAAAAAAATTAATAGTGTTTTAGTGAGATGTTTAAACAATGATCAAAGAACTTATGAAAATAAATATAAATATTAATAATTGTTTGATTTGTGTATCTTAATTAATAATTTGATTGTTAAAAACGTTAATTACTATAAAAATACATTATTTGTTGGCTCAATGTATGTTTACTTTTCACATCTGGCTATAGTATTGTTTTTTTTTTCACAAATAACCTGATTTTACTTTCAGATTACCTCTGCATTCAAATTATTTATAATACTTACAAAAAATAAATAAGTATTTATTTACTTATAAAGTACGTGTTACATAATTAAGACATTTACATACAGTATGAAATTGGCTGGAATAAAAAAATGTTATTGTTTTCTATAATGTCTGTATGTGCGGCCCTCGGCAACATTTTAGATCGTCAATGCGGCCCGGGGTGCAATTTGGGTTGGCCAGGGCTGATATAAGCGAAAATCTATTTTCTTTTTCAGATTTTTGATTGAGTTTCGCTTATTTTGTCTTAATTTAATAAAAATTTTAATGTTTGTCTAGTTGTTCGTGTAGGTACGTCTAGATTTTTTCATTTTTTTTTATATGAATACCGCACAAGAGTCCCAACTCCTCCCATCTGGAGCCAGTGAGACTATGGCATCCCCAACTGGGGTATGTTGTGAGGCTGAAGGTAGTGAGAAGAGGAAAGAGACATGGAAGAGGAAGGTGGGGAAGTATCTAGCTATTCAGATCTGATCACCAAACACGGCTAAAGCCATTTCAAGCAACGTTTCAATTCTGAATGGTGGTCTTATACCAGGGCGATACTGAGAGTATCTTCCACTCTGGAGCGTGCCGCAAATATACCTACTATATATTTTTTTAAATGAATGAATTGTGAAATAACAAAAATTAATCAAATAATTTTTTTTTGCCACGCCGGGATTCGATCCCGCGACCTTCGGGTTGCGAGTCAAGAGCCTTACCGCTGGACTACGACGGCCGTCAATTTATTAATTGCAGGAGGTCATTTATTTTTCGGATGTTTTCTAAAAGAATTTTTAAAATATTCATTAACGACTGTTAATTTATATGCTCTAAAGGGGTGTTAAGTTTAAAATTAACGAAACGTAGAAATTTGGTTTTTCCCTAATATCACCAAATACTGCTATAATAACATACGGAATTCTAATGCAAAAATGAGTAGAATGTAATGTGATGGTCACATTACAACTCCCCAATAGTAGCATTTTGAATGACACTTCGGGTGTCTGTTTGTTTAGTGAGGGGAAGCTCTCGTGGGAGAATTTCTGGCAATATATCACCTCAGTTAAATTCATTGGGGGGATTGTTCATAAATTCATTCTTCTAGCAGTGATTTACTCCTGATTGCCGCATTTGGAACATCGCTTTAAACATGTTTTTCATATGCCGCAAAGTAATTTGATTACTGTTGATGTATAAACATAGGTCGCGGCATTCCGAATCTATACATTTCTAATAATATGTGTATTTCTGTTGAAAACTTTAATTTTCTAAAATACATATTTTATTTTTGAAGATAATATCTATACATGAAGATAATATATATATATACATCCCGCAACAGATTTGGCAACCTTTCACTTCGCATCCTTTTGGCAACCACTGCTTACGGTAGGTTTTTAAATAAAATTGCTGTGAATGTTCACATGTTTTTAGCTTAAGAAAAGAGTGATAGTAAAAGAATTATCTAGAAATTGTGTTTTAAGGGTATTCAAATTTTTGGTAGTTACGTATACTTTAGAGTCTTTTGGACTTCCTTTCATATTGCCGTCGTATTGGTAACCGCGTATATCGTACGTATATCACACTTCATTCCATATTTAGGGCGTCCGTTCATTACGAACATTTGACGACCTCCGTATATTCCTGTATGCATTACGTTTATATTACGACGCTTTCAGAATCCTTTTAATTCGGTCGCGATTTGCCAACGGTGTATCATAGGTACATAATGATTGGTTATCATACAAAGGCTAACTTGACGACATAATAAAATTTGGCATTTTTTTAAATTTACTTGTTTGGTTTGGTGGTGCTGGGGAGTGGGGATAATGCTCACTTCCTGAATAGAATTCTACCTTCAACATTCTTCTACCACTACGTGCTTAGTTTAGCGAGGAAATTAAAAGAATGCATTCATGTACAATCTTGATTTTTAAAAAAAATAGCGTTCAGAGCCGCTAATATTACAAATATTATTTTGAAGGAAACCAAAACAGAATCCCAATAATTCAAAACGGTATACGATTATTATGATAACATTTTACATTTGGGAGGCAATATCAAACAAATTATAAATTTGGGAGGCGGGTGTGGGTACCGTCGCCCGGGAACTATTTATTGGATAACTAACAACCCTCCCATAGGTAACACCAAGTGGTTAGATATGTTTGGTGACTTAGCAGGGGTGCCCGGGTTCACGGGGTGAGGTTTGTCTAGCTCTTGGCGGCCTATGCATTTGCCCACCTACCACATGGCGGGTCGGATTGGGAGAGACTGGTTGAGGGAGATCTTTTCATCTCTCCAGCCAGACCCTCGATCCATCGACTTGTACCACAGTGGGAGGGATGGTCACTCCTGGACACATTGACCCCAGATTCCTAACCACACCTCATACTTTATTCCTTCCTAGAACTTCCTCTCCTTCCTTTCCCTAAAAATACCCTCAACACAACATCTCCAAATATGACATAGGCCCTGAGGGAAATTGTTTTCCTCAGGCCCTCCTTTGTGGAGCTAATGTAAAAAATATAAAGTGTCAAAATTAACTATCGCTTTTGGCTTCTATTTTAAATCTCTGCATTGATCCAATCGTTATTTTAGTTACCGATTAATCAGAATAAAAGTGGCTACCGTTTTGCGATAGGTAGCAAGGTAATATTTTTATAAAAAAAGACAATCATTCTCGGGTTACGAATAACCTGTCACTTATATAAAACTAGCTGTTACGCAGCATGCGTTGCTATGCCATTGAATAAATAATTGTTTCTCCGTGCATGTCCTTTCCCATTCGTCCCGTTTCCCTCCCCGCCTCCCCTTCCTCAACTGCGTCCTCGAAGAAAAAGATGTACCTACCTATGTTTCACTTCATTCCTAACTTTTAGTGGCGATCGGGTATGACGTATTCCACATTTCATTCCTAGCCTTTAGTGGCGACCTGTGACGAAACAACGTTGCCGGTTCAAGTCAAATCCCGTACGAGTGTTGAGGTGCACGCCGCGGCGGCGTGATTTGCGACGTTGCCGCACATATTTCTTCTTTTCGATCGTTTTTACGGTCAAATTTACTTCTATAAAATTTCGTTTTCTTATTTTTTAATTTTTTTTATTATTATTTATTGAGTTAGTTGGACTACATGAATATAAACTAATAAGCACAATGTAACATTTCATTTGATAAATTTAAATATTTTTACAGTTAGCATAACATTTATTTTTAAATACATTCATTCTTTCTTCATTCTTCATACTTTCAGGCATTTCATCGTACATCTTTAGTCCTCTATACATTAGGCAGTTCTGCGATTTTTATTTCTTTATTTGTGGCAATCGAACTCTGTTTATATTTCTTGTTTCGTAATTATGTACGTCTCTATTAAAAAAAATTTCATCCTTAAAGTATTTTGGCATTTGGTTTTTCATAATTTTATGCACAAAAATTATCACATTAAATGGTAGTCTCTTTTTTATCGGAATCCAATTGAGCTAATCTCTCATTTGATTAATCCTTGCGAATTTGCCTTTCCCCAGTATACATTTCATAGCTCTGTTCTGAATAATTTCTAGTTTGTTTAAATTTTCTTCATTGGCCAAATATAACATCGTAGAGACGTAATCCAAATGTGGAGTAACGATAGTTTTATAAATGAGCTCCGTAGTGTTTCTATTTAATTTATGTCGTAGTTTTCTAAAAAAATTGACCTTTTTTGATACCTTTCTTAGCACATATTCAAAGTTTGCCGTGAAAGTCAGTTTTGAATCGAATATTACACCCAGGTATTTGATTTCATTTACTTTTCCAATTTTTTCACCATTAATTGTCATATTTAACCCTGTGTTACGCGTTTTATCGCCTATTTCCATATATTTTGTTTTGTTTACGTTCAGTTTTAGCTTGTTTAATTTCAGCCATTTGCTATATTTTGTAGGTATTCGTTTATTTTGTTAATTGAATCTATGTAATCTTCACAGGAAAAATAGATTAAGGTATCGTCTGCAAATAGTCTAATTTTGCAATGTTAATTTATAATTTACAGGAGTTCACTTACTCTGACGGTGATGGTGGGATACGACCCAAATCCCAAATTAACACTGATTTCAGGTTTTAGACAGCGGATGTGTGAAACAAAGACGAGCTCACCAGTTAATTTTACTCGAAAAAATATTTAAAAAATTCTGATAACGACCTTCGTACATCGTTTCCATAAAACTTCAATGTATTGACCAAATCCAAGAAGAAAATATGAATAAATGATATAGAAATAACAAAATAAATACACTGCGCAGTTCACACGCCATAGAAATGAAACATCAGAAAACTAAAGTAGGCAAAAGTGAGTAGGCTACGAAGCACCGCACAAAGAGGAGACCGATTATTCTCCTCTTTGTGCTTTGTGATTTAAGTTTTTGTCCCTTTTTAGTGTCGCTATTTTTCGTTTCATCGAGTTTAAAATCACAAAGAAAGATAGACTAACATTGCTGGGTTACGAATAACCCAATAAATTTTGAAAATCTCCATCATTATTTGGTTACGAATAATCCAATAATGTTTGAAAATCTCCTACTACCACCACAGAAAGCCGAAAATGTTGTTTGTGTTGGGGTGGGACTTTTTTTACATTAGCTCCACACAGGGACCCTGAGGAAAATAAATTCCAAAAGGGCCTATGTCGTCTTAGGGGATGCTGTGTGGAGGGTCTTTTAGGGAAGGGAAGGATAGGAGGTTCTGAAAAGGAAAAAGGTATGCGGGGTGGGTAGGAATCTGGCGGTCAGTGAGTCCAGGAGGGGACGTATGAACCCATCCCTCCAACTACGGTGCAAGGCGATGGGTAGAGAGAGAGCACTACTGGTAAGGTCAAAAGGCCTCCCACAGCCAGTCTCTCTCGATCCGGCCCACCACGCAGCAGGTGGGCAGACGCATCCACCGTCAAGACCTGCACAAACTTCATCCCATGAACCCGGGTATCTCTGTTATGTCACCAAACGCAATGAACCACTTGGGGTGACGTACGGCAGAGGTGTTGGTTAACCAATAAATGGTTCCTAGGGCGGCGGTACCCATACCCGCATCCCGAACCTAAACGCGATGCCCATTAAACCACTGACCGGTCAATGATTCTATCTTTAAAATAAATATATAAAACTTGTGTGCAGTTCACCTTCACAAACCTACCTTACACCCAACATAATAAAATTGCCAAATATATTATGTAAAAATGTTAATAATTAGGTAAATACTGTAATACTTATATAGAAATAAATAAATAAAATTCACACGAGGGAGAAGTGAAGCCTTCATAAAACTAAACCTAGAAAGAATGAAACGAATCAGGGTAGGTTAATTGTAGAGTTTATTTATTGTAATATTTTTACCAAGTGTACAAATTATTTTATTCTACGAAACACCGCACAAAGAGGGCACAGATTAGTGTCATTCTTTCGCACGCTAATTCCTATATGTATAATCCTAACATCTGGTCTCTGAAAATGCAAATAAATGCACATCCATTGTCAAAGTATGGCTCAATAAAAACCTTATAACTCTGAACTGCGGAAAAACTCTTTATATTCCATTTAACAATACCAAAAAGGCGACAGACACCCTTAACTCCCTTAAATATAAGGTTTCACAAAAATACTTACAATCCTGTCTAATGCTCTAACTGTACGGAAATGAATACGGGGATTTTTTTATATGAATACCTCACAAGAGTCACAGGTGCTCCGTCTGGAGCCAGTAAAACTATGGCATCTTCCAAGGTGGCGGGGAGGGGAAGGAGATGAGGGAGAGGAAGGTGGGGAAGTACCTGGCTATTCAGATCTGGTCACCAAACACGGCTAAAGTCTTACACCAGGGCGATACTGAGTGTACTTTCCACTCTGGAACGTGCCGCAAATATACCATATATTTACTTCTTCAAACTTCGCAAAATTACTTTGTGGCATCATTAATTATATAATGAATAACAGATCACTTTGTAGAAACCACTATATTATAAACAATATCTACATGTTTCCATAACAATGTTATCTTCATCAGGATATGTTAATATAAAGAAAAATAAATGACAAACAAGTATAGACAAATTAGAATAAACTAGAACATAGACAAAATATTAAAAAAGTAGAGGTGATTAATTGCTTAAAAAACATAAAAATAGTTATACAAAATGAAATATAAAAATTACCTATTTAAGGAAAAATAAAATTGCATTTAGATAATAAAAAAACTTTTAAGAACAAATAATTCAAATAATTAGTCTAAATGAAAAAATAAATAATTATTGTAAGTATTAATAAGAAAAAAAATTTAAGAGATGGCTATTTTTAAAAAATGTTTGGTTATTTATAAAATTTAATTTACTATTAATGCTTTTTCTAATTTTTAAAATTTCGAAATTATCCAATTGTATGCCCGTAGTGTTAATTTTAAGACCTGTATTAATATCAAAAGAATGACTTGTTTCCAAAATATGGTTGGCAAATTCAGAATAATTATTATTATTTAAACATCTTATATGTTCCTTAACTCTAATGTTAAAATTTCTAGAAGTTTTTCCAATATAAAAAAAGTTACAATCATTACAAATTAATTTATAAAACCCAGATTTGCTAAAAAAATCACATTTATCCTTATTATTTAATATATAATTTTTTAATTTGTTATTTGTATAAAAAGCTGGTTGTACATTATTTGGCATGTTTTTAATTTTTAAATTTGAAATGCTATTATTTAAAAAAAAAAATTCTCCAATTATTATCATTTTCAACAACGTGTGGATAAACAAAATATCTAAAAAACTTTTTCTTAAATTTTTTGTTTAACATATTGTCTATTAATTTTGAAGTATAACCGTTATTAATTGCAAATTTGTTTAATAGTATTTAATTCTGTTTTAAAATTACACAAAGATAAGGGAACATTAATTTATCTACTTAGCAAGGTATGAAAAGCTGCTAATTTTTGTGAAAATGGATGATTAGATGTTTCATGTATAATGATATCTGTATATGTATCTTTACGAAAAATATTAAATTAAAAAAACATGTAGATATTGTTTATAATATAGTGGTTTATACAAAGCGATCTGTTATTCATTATATACCATATATTATTCTAAAATAATAAATTGTGATATATAACAAAATTAACAAAATAAAGTTTATTTGCTAGACAGGGATTCGATCCCGCAACCTTCGGGTTGCGAGCTAAGAGCCTCACCGCTAAACACCGGCCACACCGGCCATCGAATACAGTTAAATACTTAGGAATTACATTAGACAGCCAACTCAAATGGACAGATTACATAGAAAAGCTTGTAAATAAATTTATGTATTTAACTTTGTTAGGGTACCCCGATGTCGGCTTCTAAACCAACATCAGCACACCAACACGTCCCTGGCTAGCTCTCAGCGGGACAAGGGTACTCTCTATTCAGGGGGTGGGCAGCTCAAGGCTAGGGAACTTCTCTCCATCCTTCGGTGACCCACGGGATCCTCACCGGCCAACAATCCTCCCGCCGTAGCAGAATAATAACAATGTTAAATCATTTAGACATGTATTGTAAGCTCAAACACATACATAGGTTTCTACAGTACAATTCAATTACAAGAAATGCAAATTACACAAACCTAGCTAAAGTGTTTAACTCTCTCTGAATTTCTCTCAAAACGAAACTCTCCGAGTCGTGATTTCCGCGGGGCCCTACATTTCACTGAATTACGGACACATTTAAGAAGGAAATCAAGATACAGCTTACATGTAGGTTGGCAGGAACCTCGTCTCATGTGGCAGCTTCATCAGGCACTTTTGTAGTCTAAATAGACCGAACTATAATGCGGCAAAAGGCCAATTATACTCAAAGGTATTTCAATAATACAACGCGGCCCGTTGAAGTGGGTCCGCCGGCTATAGAGAGCCGCGTCCGTTCGCAAAGGCGCTCAGATCTTGTCTGGCGAGCGCAGCGGAATGCCGAGTCGCCGGGCAAGCGGAGAGGTAAGGAGAAACAGGATATGGGGCGGGAAGAGGGGGCGGCCAGCTGTGGGCTGTCGCGTTCTCGAAACTACTCGCTTCAAGGGCGTATCGTAACACTTCCCCCCGCGCTTGGAAAAAAAGCGACGTGGCAATGGAGCTGTAGGAAAAAAAAATCCTCTTAAACTTCCATCGGGGTTTTGAGAGATTCGTTGCTTGAGAGATGCCTAGCTAGAACATGCAATTTATGTTATAGTTTAGGTCACAATGTTTGTAGGGAATGGGTGAGGGGTACATACAATGTTTGGAAAAGAACAGTTTTGGTGAAAGTACATGGTGTGAAACAACATACAAGATTATGCAATTGAAAGATGACAATACATGGTTATGCAATTGAACAAAATAACAATACATGGTTATGCAATTGAAAAATAACAATTCATATTTGTACAATAGAAGAACAAAAAGCAAGAACAAAAATGCCTGTGTGATTCTAAGGTTTCATTGGTCTGGGAGCTAAGTTTGCGAAGCGTGGATTTGTTTGGTTTCGGAGAATTTCGAAGAGGAGGACGTGGTTTCACAGATTCTAAGGATTACATTATCACTGTAATCAGACCCCTTTGAGATAACACTCAAAAGTACACTTGGGCCTTAGAAAACACTTGGTTTCGTCGAAAACGTCGAAGTTCACGAAGTGGAGACTGTGGTTGCTGTGCCGCGACTATGGTTACAGAGGTCATTGAGGAGGGGAATCCAGTGTCTGCAGACATGCCAGTACGAATCCTAAAGTGTTATTAAGGTAAACACGGATCGTATATAATGGTTATTGAAGCATAATGTAGCTCAACATAACTTGTATTGGTACGCATTCAGCGAATACTGGAGGTCAAGGTAATGATGGTTTACACATGACGATATATGCGTCACTGCATGACAGCGCAAGAGACGACATGGTTGGCATTGATAGCAAGAGTAAGAACAAACCTAGGAGCTAGCGTGCCCAAAAGGTGGTTCAGAGTGTCATATTGTATAGTGGGACAACTCAACTTGCTGTGGCACGACAAAACAACATACATATGGGCGGTATGGTCTGTGCTTTCAGGAACAAATGCGTAGAAAAATGGCAGCAGGAGGGACCTAGTAACCACAGCGCGTGCTGTCAGGAAGTGGAGCTCAGCTTGGCTGTTGGTGATGACATCCGCCTGGGCTTCTTTTTAATCCGGGAGAAATTATTATTAGAGCAAAATTCTTGAAGTTTACCTGCCTAGGGACCAATGAAGAAAAGGTTTGGAGAGAAACAAAATGTGTCCAGATAATGAAATAAACGAAGTTTTAATCACCGACCCAGAGAGTGACGAAGAGAGAGTTTTCTAACTAAATTGTGATTACATGAACATTTTCCTTTACCAGAATGGCTTGGCGTTTGCCGAGTGACAATATGTCTTGGTTAAAAACAACCGGCCTTCCATGGCCTATGTTAACATAAAGGTGGTAACATTTTTTGTAGAATTTCAACGAACAAGACAAAGAAGTCGTGAATGAGTCACGGTAAAAGCAGAGAAACCAATTCATGAATAAAGGTTGTCAAAAGGAGACAGACGGTACGCCAAGTGCATATCGTACATATCCAACATTCATGAATGTGTTTCGTAAAATTGAGAAAAAGAACAAAAGGTGAGACATATGCAGAGAGTGAGGGAGAAAGCCTGCTGATAATTGGTTAGTTTACCGATTCGCACTCCCAGTGAGGGCGAATTATGGTTAACAACAGATTTTCCTCTTCATAACATATACCTGAGAACATGATGGTGAGGAGAAAGGAAAGGAAAAGGAAAGGAGTTGAGTGACGAAACTTGCTAGAGACTGGACTAATTTCCACTTCAAACTCCATGTGAGAATGAAACCTGATCAACCAGCAGATTTCCTGACTCTTTACAATTGTTAAAAGGATGAGGAGAAATTTGAATACACATTAACAAAGAGACTAATCTTTTGCGTGTATTGGGCAAAAGACTAGGGGTCATTTTAAAAACTCCTGCGTGATTGTGAGAAAAGACAGACCCTTGCTCCAATTTCACAAACCTGGGGGTTTTCTTATCCGTTCCCCAGACAACGAGTTGGGTGGTTTTGTGCTCAATCGATTAACTCCCACAGCACTATGCCCCATAGTTAGCAGTGAAGCTACAAACTAGTCCTTTTGGGATAGTAGATATTCCTGGGCTTCTTTCCTTTTTGCAAAGAAGTAAAAAAACAGGAGGTCCACGGGCATTGGCGTTGAATGACAACAAAAGGTTGTGGACTACATTTCGTAGATCGCACACAAAAGGTTTGATATTATTTCGTTCGCACGACTCATGGTAAGTGTTTTAACGTCTCCACGTATAGTGTACAAAAACATGTAAGTACATACAAGATAAAACTCAATTATAGACAGAAGTCAAGAGTTTATACAATGCCTCTTAAAGAAGATGGCAAGGCCGATATTATGTCGTTCGCACGAATCACGGTAAGTATTGTTATTACGTCTCCACGTCTCGTGTACAAGGGTTGTACACAATTATACATACAAGCGGTACTCATGACAAATTAATGACACACGACCAAAATACAAGAGCGGTACTCATGACAAATGAATGACACACGACCAAAATACAAAAGCGGTACTCATGACAAATTAATGACACACGACCAAAATACAAAAGCGGTACTCATGACAAATTAATGACACATGACCAAAATAGATTGTACAGAAAGGGTGGTACTCATGACAAATATGTCACACGACCAACTCAATAACGTTTAGCTATGAGCAAAAGTGATTATGACGAACTTCTCGTATCGTGGCAGGTATTTTAAGGATCCCTCCTATGACGGTGGATGTTCTAAGGATCTCTCCTATGACGGTGGATGTTCTAAGGATCTCTCCTATAATGTAACAGGGTTACGTTTAAATACAACACAATAAACGTTAACGATGCTTGATTTTAACACATTTTATAAAGATTCGTTAGATTAACTAACTCCGTAGCCCAAGAGCGTACGACAGAGAAGATAGACAATTTGATGCTACTTCATGTGTTACAAAATACAAGGGTGATGGCAGAGTATAATTCTACTTACACCAAGTATTTAAAACAAAGACAGACCTATAATGGTTTTACATACTGTCTGTTGTGGCAACCTGCAGTGAGGAAGAC
The DNA here is from genome assembly GCA_917563855.2 of Limnephilus lunatus. Classification (NCBI taxonomy): domain Eukaryota; kingdom Metazoa; phylum Arthropoda; class Insecta; order Trichoptera; family Limnephilidae; genus Limnephilus; species Limnephilus lunatus. Next base: position 51,406,606 of record OU830599.1, read on the forward strand.
CAAAGAAAAGGGACCAATTAAGGTTTTACATACCCTTTGTGTAGTTACAAACATACCAGGTTATGTGCAATTTGGGTTGCAAATACTTGGTTAAATGGACACCTAAAAGTAGTGAATTCCAAAATCAGGATGACCATAAGGTTTTATTAACCTGTCTTGTAGGGTTGAAACGTGTCAAATAAGACATACGTAACGTACAAGCAAAAAAAAATAACAAAAAGGTGGCTTTGTTATAACAACCAAAGACCGGATGATTCGGTTTTACGTACTTTAGTTGAAACGAGCCAAATTGATTTATATACAGGGTTATAAAGACCAATCATTGGTTTTATAAATACAAGTTCCAAAATGGACGTGTCGATATCCAATTTGGGTACAAGAGCATGAATTTGGGTAGGACGCCATCAATTTTTAATTTAAGAGGAAAAAATTGAAAAAAACTTATATACACGAGGGGCGACTATGTAAGTAACCACTGTTTGATTTTCATTGGAGATACCTCGGAAGGTTTTACAACTCATGATGAACAAGATACAAGGAAAAATTGTAGAAATAGTTAACTGGTTCTGAGTCGGAATTTAACACTTTGGAATTTACAAAACCCGACTTCTAGAACGACACGCCGATGGGCAATTGTCAACTACCTTACATGAACAAAATAAACAGGTGAGAAAGTTCCTTTCCACACGACAAAAATGCAACAAAAAAATAAATAAAAAAATTACAAAATTACATGACAAGGCAGGGTATGACGTGGCATGAACATTGCGTAGTGTACGTGTTGAGACAATAAATGGGCTCGCGACTTCCCAAACATTGAAACTCGAAAAGTGTCTCCGTTCCAAAGTGATCAGTTTTAGAACAGGTGAAAAAAAATAAAAGAAAAAAAAATTGTCGTGAGGGCAAGAAAAAACAGTGCAAAAACAACATTTGAAAGTAACTTCAAGGAGAGTACGCATTAATTTACAAAATAATTTACAACTTGTTTCATTTACGAAACGATGGGCATGTGATTGACACAATACACGCCTGACGTAGTAAGACTCTGTAAGCTTACAAAAAGGTGATGCATACTGGATCATTTTACGTTTGCTGAGATAGTGGGGGCAGTTTTACTTGACTCCTCACTTCCAGACTTTACAATGTCCTTAATGTGGTAATTACCAATGTGCTTTCCAGATGAGTCAGACAAGGAGTACACTAGGTCTGATATTTTCCTTAGGACTTTGGCCTTCACGAAACGTGGTGCCAGCTTAGCAGAGAAGTACATGGCTCCTTGGGAAAGTGTGTTGTTCTTTCTCCAAACTATGTCTCCTGTATTGAAGGTGACATGTTTTCTACGTAAGTTATATCTGTCCGCACTCTTTTGGTGAGCCAGGAGCAAAGCATCAGTGACTTCACTGTAAATGGCCGACAGTTCTTCCAAGCGATGGGCATAATCTGCGGTAGGGTTGCTTGTGGTGGCAGATGACGTAGGAAAGTTTGTGTCCCTATGTAGAGAACCATGGACGACTTGTTCCATACCGTGTTTTAAGAAGAAAGGTGTGTAACCAGTGGCCAGATTAACAGTGTTGTTCATAGCGGCCTGAATTTTATCTAGGTTTTTACACCAAGTGCGTTGGTCTTTATCAACTAGAATAGCTAGAGCTGTGTTGATTGTTTGGTTGTAACGTTCGACAGTGTTATTTTGGGGGGTGTACAAGGTGTTATAATAAATGTCCTTGATTCCGTATTTGGCAAGAAATTCTTTGAATTCTTGGGCAATAAACTGTTTTCCGTTATCAACAATTACGGTTCTGGGTGTTCCGTAAGGTATAAAAATGTGTTTTTCCAGAAGTTTGATGATGGCGGACGCATTGGCTCTTTTTAAAGGGAAGATCCAACAGAATTTGGTGAAAACATCCACTACACTAAGTATGTGCATGTGTCCGGCATAACTTCGAGGAAAAGGTCCGACGAGGTCCATTGACAATGACTGTAGGGGTCTGTCGGCGCGTTTGGGGTTACCCATTAGGCCGGCAGGTGCTGCCGTGCTATGTTTATAAGCTTTACAAGTTTCACATTTAGAGATGTAATTGCGAATTTGTTTGAAAAGACCAGGCCAGTAATACTTCAAGGAAATCTTTTTATACGTCTTGAAAGTTCCTGGGTGTATAGAGTCGGGAGCACTATGATTGTCAATTATTATTTGTTCTCTTCCTTCGAGGGGAACGACAAGTTTCCAAGAGTAATCTTCGAGGATGGATAGTGGTGCCTTGCAATTACGGTATAGTTGTCCTTCTTTTATGATAAAATTAGGAAACTTTTGTTGATTATTTTTACAACCTTCGAAGATTTTCAAGTACCATTCATCTTTTGTGGATGGAGGGGGGGCAATTGTGTCAACATTTAATGAAGCCAATTCAATTCTTGAAAGAGCGTCAGGAACAATATTGTCCGCGCCTTTACGGTGTACAACATCAAAATTGAATTGAGACAAACGGGAGGCCCAACGAGCGAGTCTACCGGAGGGATTACTTAAAGAGATCAACCATTTCAAACTACTATGGTCTGTGACTACAGTAAATTTGCTACCGTCTATGTAACCGCGGAAATGGTGAACAGAATCCAATACAGCCAATAACTCCTTTTCGGTAATTCCGTAGTTTTTCTCGTGTTTATTTAGTGTACGGGAAAAATACGCTACAGGGTGTTCGCCATCTGGGAATTCTTGAGTTAGGACTCCACCGATTCCTACGTTGGAGGCATCCGTGTGGAGGGTAAAGGAGAGTGCAAAATCCGGGCAATTCAGAACGGGGGCTTTTTGAAGGGCATTTTTTAAAGTTGTAAACGCTTCTTCAGTTTCAGCAGACCATCGGAAGTTGCTGACACCTTTACGGGTGCCGGTAATTTTATTTAAAGGGGCTGCAATTGTGGAAAAGTCTTTGATGAATCTTCTGTAGTAACCTGCAAGTCCAAGGAAACCTTTGACTTCCTTCGCGTTTTTGGGTCGGGGAAAATTTGCCATGGCTTCCACCTTAGCGGGGTCTGTTCTTAGACCTTTTTCGTCGACAATGAATCCCAAATAACGTAAACGGGACTTACAGAATTCAGACTTCTTCAAGTTGATGGTTAAACCAGCGAACTTGAGTTGTTGAAAAACCTTTTCCAACATTAATAGGTGTTTTTCAAAGGTGTCGCTGACGATGATGAGGTCGTCAAGGTAACAAAACAGGCTGTTATCGACTTCAGGACCGAAGAGTTTGTCCATCAGTCTTTGTAATTCGGCGGGGCTGTTCTTTAGACCAAAGGGTAATCTTTTAAAATGGAACATTCCCCTACCAGGTACAACGAAAGCAGTTTTTTCACACGATTCTGCGTCCAAAGGTATTTGCCAAAAAGCTTTGCTTAGGTCAACGGAGGAGATGAACTTGGCGTTGCGCAGTTGGTCTAAGGTCGCGTGGACGTAAGGTAAGGGGTATGCGTCAGCTTCCGTACAAGAATTTAAACGTCTACTGTCGAGACAGAAACGTGCGGAGCCATCTTTTTTAGAAACCAAAAGAGTTGGGTTGGTCCATGCACTTCTGCTGGGAACCACCACACCCATTTTTAACATTTCATCAAGTTCTTTTTCCAAAAGTTTAAGCTTTTGGGGGGCTAAGTTGTAATAACGTTGCTTTATGGGTGGGCCATTGGTTTTAATGTGGTGTTCTACCAAATTTGTCAAACCCAATCCACATTTTTCGAAAGATATTGATTCGAATTTATTGACCATTTCCTTTAGTTGGAGAGCTTGGTCCGTGCTTAAATTTTCGTGAGGTATTATTGTGCGGATCTCACTAATTTGAGCAGTAGTGGAGGTTTCGCCAAGAGTATTAAATACTTGGGGAGCAACGTTAAAAGCCTTCCAGAAGTCAACGCCAAGGATGAAATTCTGGGATATAGAGGGCACTATTAGAAAATTGATTGTAATTATTTTATTGTTACAATTAATTGGCAGTGCAAGGGTACCGATGACCGGCTGGGAAACATTATCCGCAGTCGTCAGGTGTGTTGTTTGTGGCGAAATTTTGAAATCACTGTTAACAAAAGGCAGGTGAGCATTGTTGCCAAGACAGCTGACAGATGCACCGCTATCAAGTAATCCGGAAAAGGGCACATTGTTAACAGAGAAAAGAGCATAGGGTCTCCCATCTTTAGCTTGTTTGCAACAAACCGAGGAAACATTTAAGGTCTGGTTAAAATACTTAATGTGTGATAACCAATCAGTCCATTCTTTAGACCTTGGTTCAGAATGGGTGCCTGAGAGGTTATTATTTAGTTTTTTGGCCTCTTCATGTAGAAATTTGGTGGGGGCTTGGAGAAATCCACCTGAGGTCTGACATCGCTTGGGTTTTGTAACCTTTCTGCATTGTGCCTTGATTTCTTAAAAATGTTGCGCAGTTCGTCGCGTGGAGAGCGGTCCCTAGAGTGGTGTCTCTTGGAGGTTCGGGGTTCCTTGGATTCCAGAAGTCTTGCTTGCTTGAAACAAGTAGCGGCTAGGTGGCCTACTTTTTTGCAAAAGGAGCACACTTTTTTGTTGTCAAATTCTGGCTTTAAACCAGACGAACGGCTTGGCACAACCACATTATTTGACACATTCTTTATGTTCTTCCTGTCCTGGTATGATTCCAGGAGGAGACAGACTTCGTTTAGCTGGGCCAGGGATGCAATTTTCTGTGAGGTGATGATGTTCTCGTATTTGCTTAAAAGGCCATCAGTTATGACTGGTAATAGTTCAGCTTCCGGAACAGGATGTGAAAGCTTGATGTTGATGGATTCAGCCCTTTCTATGAATGTAGCCACAGGTTCATCTACTAGTTGTTTAATAGATAGTAGAGATAGTTTGATCCGGTGCTGGGCCTCCTTTTTTCCAAAGCTAGAGATTAGGGCAGCTCTGAGTTTATTCCAATCTTTGCATTTAGTCTTTTGGATGCGGTGCCACGGAATTAATTCTGGGGAGATGAGTTCTATAAAGTTTCTCCGTAGAATCTCGAATGGGATATTTTTGATTGTAGCCGTTTCTTCAATACGGTCAATGAAATCCAGCACATCGGAGACGCCATTATATTTGACTTTCCAAGAGGATAAATCGTAAGTTTTATCTTGTGTCAAGATGGGTGCGACGTCCTGTTTTATCATTACATGCGGCGTAGGTTCTTTGTCAAGATTATCCAAAACTTGCGTAGCCGAACATGAATTATTTTCGTTGGAGGGGGCGAGATTTATTCTCCTAATGTACTTTTTGTTGAATAAAAGTGCATATGCCTTCAATGTAGATTTAGATTTGCTTGATGGCGAGAGTCCTCTATCCCTTAAAGCAGCTTGTAAGTGGGCTTTGGATAAACTATGCACATTGGGAATGGTACCCAAGTTGGATGATGTAATAGTTTGCTTGTCCTCCATTGTGAGTTTCCTGGGTGGTGGGGAGAAGAAAAAAAATTGGCCAGGGGTTTCCTTTAGAAAGCGCAAAAATTATTTTTTGTGAGGCACTTTTCACTTGGTGATCACTGTTGGCACTTCCAAATGTGTTTTGTATACATGACACCAGAATTCTTGTCGAAGAGAGGCAGACGAGAAAAAATTTTGCGTGGAAAGACCTTAGTGGTAAAGGTTTTTGTATTTTACTGACCACTTTTGAGAAAACTGTGAAATTCACAAGTATTTATTTATTTTAGAAAAATTTTTCCAGGACTGACCTTTAGAAAACAGGTTTTTTATTTCCACAAAACACTTTGCACTGAGAAAGGCACTAAAGTTCACAAAAGGCACATTTCTGGCAAATAAAGGACAAACTTCCGGATGAAAATGACTGAATATGGGGTTTATTGCATCCAACCATATTAAAATTATTTTATTTATTCATGGAATCAGTCATTGGTTTTATTATCATTCCACTTTTCACTTATGTAAGGAAAAAACACAATTCACTTTCACTTATGCTGAAAAAAACAGTACCTATAATGTACAATGGGGAAAGAAAGTCATTATTTTGTCCATTTGGAGAAACATTAAATTGTACTAATTTGACAGACACAAGTGGGCCAATTGGTATATTGTGCAGAAATAATAAAAATACGTAAGTCCGAAATTTTCATTAAGGAATTCGCAAAATAACTGGGGTTCCAGAATCAAATTCATAATGATGATTTCCGTTGGTAACCCAGTTCAGTCATAAAAAACGGTTTGGATTTAAAACGCAGCCTAGCAACAGTCGGTTGGGGTATCGGCGGGAACAAAGCATTTGCGCGCAATCCGGACTATCGCTTGGAACAAAAGCCGTTGGATTTTGGGCGCGAATAACTGTTGCTAACGCGCCCGCCGCTTGGTGACGCAATTCAGATTCGCGGTCAAAAGCTGGCGTTTCGGGTACTCAAAATGGCCGTTTCAAATGCGATTTAATTTCATAATTACAATCAGATCCGTTATGGATCTAATTTACATATTGGTTTCTGTGGTTTTTTCACAGGATTCACTGTAGAATAACAAGGCATAATTAATGTTTTACAAAATAGTTGTTGTGCGGGAAGGATTTTGACAGAGGAAGGTCCCGCAAAGTGACCGAGATAGAGAAAAAAAATTCCAGCCCCACGATCGGGCGACAATTGTTAGGGTACCCCGATGTCGGCTTCTAAACCAACATCAGCACACCAACACGTCCCTGGCTAGCTCTCAGCGGGACAAGGGTACTCTCTATTCAGGGGGTGGGCAGCTCAAGGCTAGGGAACTTCTCTCCATCCTTCGGTGACCCACGGGATCCTCACCGGCCAACAATCCTCCCGCCGTAGCGGAATAATAACAATGTTAAATCATTTAGACATGTATTGTAAGCTCAAACACATACATAGGTTTCTACAGTACAATTCAATTACAAGAAATGCAAATTACACAAACCTAGCTAAAGTGTTTAACTCTCTCTGAATTTCTCTCAAAACGAAACTCTCCGAGTCGTGATTTCCGCGGGGCCCTACATTTCACTGAATTACGGACACATTTAAGAAGGAAATCAAGATACAGCTTACATGTAGGTTGGCAGGAACCTCGTCTCATGTGGCAGCTTCATCAGGCACTTTTGTAGTCTAAATAGACCGAACTATAATGCGGCAAAAGGCCAATTATACTCAAAGGTATTTCAATAATACAACGCGGCCCGTTGAAGTGGGTCCGCCGGCTATAGAGAGCCGCGTCCGTTCGCAAAGGCGCTCAGATCTTGTCTGGCGAGCGCAGCGGAATGCCGAGTCGCCGGGCAAGCGGAGAGGTAAGGAGAAACAGGATATGGGGCGGGAAGAGGGGGCGGCCAGCTGTGGGCTGTCGCGTTCTCGAAACTACTCGCTTCAAGGGCGTATCGTAACAACTTATATTTTTAAACGTTTAAATTAAAGAGTCGACATTAAAATAATGAAATTTGTGTAACATGCATTGGTGCAATCATCAGAATCTTATGGAATAATTGGATGGGAGGGGAGGGGGTGTATAATAATAATAATAATGTCGCATAATGATATGAACTACCTGCAATTATTCCAAGAAGCTGAATTGTAAGAGATGAGAAAAATTTACTGTGTACGATGTTTAAAATACACATTTTCTAGAAATATATTTTTTTCAAAAAATGAAAAACGATTTAGTAATAGGTTAAATAATGCCTTTGAAATTCCATTGTGTAAAACTAGGCTTGCGTACAGACATGCGAATTTTATTACACCAGAAATTTATAATGCTCTCTATAAGACTACAGAAATTGAAAGTAAAAATGTATCCTCGTACAGCAAATATAAAAATGTATAAAGTCTTGGATAAATACCATTGAAACCGACATTTACTTGCTGTAACATCTGAGCCGATGTAACTTCACAAATTTTATTAATCTTTATTAACATGTCGTGTGAATTGTAATTCAGTAATCACGATCACAATGATTTTATTTTTTATTTATTTAATTTTATTTTTTAATCTCTACGAAGATAGTGCATGTTTATGAGTAAAATTTTAACTGTTTTAAAAACACACAAGTACACCCACGAACTGGTGATGCCTGTGTGGGATTTTTTTGGTTAATCTGCTAATTGTATTATTCTTTGCTTTTCAACTGTTTATATAAAAACCATTATATGTATTGTAAATTTATACCAATTTAGGTACCAAAAAAAAAAATCCTATACTGTTTGTCTCTTTTTAGTGTCGCTTGTTTCCTTTCGAGTTTTTTTCTAATCACAACTTTGCTAAAGAATTTTTCACTTCAAATAATTGCTTCATCGCAGTTCTCGATCCAAATTGCTACCCAGCGCAAAAATGTGTCCATTTTCATGCATTCAGAATAATTATTGGTAACTAACATAATGTTTGATCGAAAGCGGAGCTTTAAAATAAAAGTCAAAATCGATTGATAATTTTGACACCCGAGAAGAAAGATATTTATAGATTTGTGTTATTTTTCTGTTCAATTATCTAACACACTATATAAAGAGGTAATATTTGTTTGTTTGAGTGTTTGTTTGCATCGAATAGGCTCCGAAACTACTGAACCGATTTGAAAAATTCTTTCGCTGTTGGGAAGCTACACTATCCCTGGGTGACATAGGCTATATTATATTTTTAAAAAAATAGGCATCCTTACTAAAACTTCATAACCAGGGTGTAAAAAAATTACCTAAAATATTCTTTAAATCGCGTGCGCTGCGAAAACTATTGATGAAAGAATAAAAAATGTACTATGACTTTATAGAACACATCATTTTTTACAAAAAAAGTCGCGACAGCATATGTCTAACTATTATGGTTATGCCACAATAAGTATTCTTTTATTTTAAAATTTTAATTAATATGTCGCCGCTTGAAAAGGCTCTTTATTTGTATCTTGGTGTTAATCCTTATCAAAATAAATTACTTCATATTCAAGACAACTTCAATACCTTTATTTAACTTTTTGAATTTCGCAATTTGGATATTTAATCAGAAAGATATCACGAGTTTAAAAATGTTAGTATTAGAAAAAAGTTTCGGCTACGGGCCGCGCGGGAGAGGAGTCAAGAAATGCAGTGCCAGGGGGGTTTGCGGGACGGGGGAGCGGGAGAGCGGTGGCGGGGAAGGTGGAAGTGGAACGCTGGAGGGGAACGCACGGGAAAGGACATGTAAGGAGTAACATTTTTTTATTTGAATATGGCATGTAGTATAAAAGAAAGTCCAAAAAAACGTGCAGCTCGCAAAAACTCAGAAACGAGTCCCGGTTCGATCAAGGGAGTTATATGGTGTGGTAGATCTCTCCCCCCCCCCTAGGGAATAAGGTTATCCGTTTTTACCTAAAGGGCGTGATATAAGGGCTGAAAACTTCGCCCTCTTGAAATTTCTAGAACAGTCTTCCGGAAAGTTCTAGAAGGTTCCGTAGAGCTGTAGAAAGTTCTGGAAGGAGTGGCGGAGTATGTCGTGGAATGATCAGGAATAGGGAATCGGGAACATCATTGTGCAACATTCCAGAACACTTTCGAATGTTGTCCTGAGCGAAGCCGGGTAACCCAGCTAGTACAACATAAAATGATATCATGAAATCGTCTGCCGTTTTAAATTTTCAGAATTCTATTATGAGTTTTTTTAAATAATAATATAGTGGAGTATTAACGGCTCTGAAAGCAAATTATGTTTAAAAAAAGAGAAATCTTATAAAATTGTACACTAATACACTATTTCAATTCCATTATTTCCACGCATAGCTAAAGGGCTTGTTCACATTGGTCAAGTGGTGAGTCAAGTAGAGAGTACGCTTGCTACATGACTCGCCGAAAACCGTTCGCCTTAATTTCAAATAGAGTAGATACATTTGTGCCCGCCGCCCGTTGTAGGATGACGGCGGATGACGGGCTGCTACAAAGCAAAGTAAATACGCTAATTAAGCTGATTTTAATGCTTATTATAGAAGACGTGGAAGAATAAATTAGTGAGATAATAATAAATAAAATGTCCACAAAAAGAGATTAATAGCAGCACAAATAAATAATTTTAGAGTAGCAACTTCGCTCCAATGCCTCGACATTTCCGCGGGTCTACAAATGAACTCTGCTAAAACGGCATGTCAGTGCACAGGGATGCGAGGGGGGGGGGGGGGGGGGTCCCTATACGCTCTAAAAATAGAACGAAATTGATTGAATCCACTAAAAAGCTGACTAACCCACTCTACTAAAATGATGGTGTTCGGACGCGTTTAGATACTACTTTACTCCCCACTCGAATAAAATACATAGCGTGTTTGAACGGCTCTTAAGCGCTTGGGTAGGGGAAAATAGGACAAAATCTGCGGACGTGGGTAGGATTCTAACCAGAGGTCTTCTGTTCAGGAAGCGAGCATTATCCCAAGCACCACCAAGACAGACAAGCACATTAAAAATACCAGTTGATTAGAATTAGTGGTTGAGTGGGCATCGCGTTTGGGTCCCACCCGCGGGCGTGGTGTGCCCTATTCCTCGGCTGGCTATGGCTATGTCCTCCATCACAACACAAGCAAAATTTTCGGCCTTTTGTGGTGGTAATAGGAGATTTTCAAATACTGTTGGGTTATTCGTAACCACAGGGAATGTTTGTCTTTCTTTAAAAAAAAACAAACAAAAAAATCTTTGTTTATATGAATGCGTCTTTAAAATGATAATGCATATGCATGACCTGAAGTTCAGCAAAAAGCTGCCCGCAGAGTGCTTGAAAACGCTCTTTATTCAGGGGGACGTTTTACGGTGAAAATTTGAATGTGGGATGGAAGGTTACAACTTATTTTTTATGTGTAAACCTTTAAAAACCAAATTCATGTCCAGGATTTAGCCTGCGAGAAAATGGGATAGTGTAATCGGTGTCCTCTTTGTGTGGTGCTTCGTAGCCTTCCCACTCTTGTCTACTTTAGTTTTCTGAAGGTTTCACTTCTACGGCGTGTGAATCGCATACTCAGTTATTTTTAATATGAAACTACAAAAATCTAAGGTGGCAATAACGTTTAAAATACATTTGTCTAACAAAATATGTGTTTATTGATTCTTTTCTCGGTATCCATAAGTAGTTTTAGTTAGAAAAAACGTAAGGTGAGCCGTTATTAAATGTTTTAATGTTTGCATTGAAAAATTTAATGTTTTCAAAATTATATGTCTTTCTAATAATAAAAATCTTTCAAAACCAGTTTTTCGTTTTTGGATACATTCGAAAATGTTCCATTTATTTGGATTTCATCGCGAAGCAGAAAATTATGTGACATTCTGACAAAACATGCCCGAGGACTGGAGGGGTAAATTAATGTAAAAGTTCAAAAAGGTGGCAGATTTTAATTGATAATTTTTTTTTAATTAGTAAATTAAAAAAGAAAAACGAATCAAAATGTACACATCTATGAAAAACAAATTTTCCAAATGTGTTCAGTATTACTTAACTAAACTAAAAAATGCAATTTTATCAAATTTAAAGAAAAATATGAGTACCTTGCTGACCAACACACTTACACTACAAGGATGAAATCCTCAAAACTACTAGACATCCCGAAATTAAATAGATCTTTTGGGCAGAGAAACCATAATTTCCATGCTACAAAACTATATAATACCCTTCCAATTGAAATTAAGAACACCATGCAGAAAAAAAAGTTCAAAAAAGACATCAAATTATGGCTAAGTAAACATGAAGATGAGGAAATAATTAAAATTATAGAGTAATCCTAACGTAACCTACAGACAACAAACTTAAATACTTTTAATTTTATTTATTGTTTATTTTGTGAAAATCAACAAAAGATGCAAAAGTGATTCGTAAATAATAATAGCTACTGGTTTTTAAAATATTCGAATGGAACCTCCGGGGTGCCCGGAGCTACGATTTTTAGAAATAAAGATAGCATTTTTGTATTTGATTGATGTACGCTTTTACTCATGCGTTAATGCAAAAAATATAACGGATAGTATAATCAATACAAACAGATTGCATCAATACAAAAGGATTGCAATCTTTAGAGCAATCTTTAGGGGTCGGGTGGGAATGCTACCCTTGTTCTACCGGTATTTCAATGGAAGATGCTCCGAGGAACTAGCGTCTTTGATCCCTTCGGCGCCGGTGCATAGTCGGGAAATACGCCAAACGCGCGCCCAACCTGCAGTTCATTCCTAGTTTTTAGTGACGACAAGAAGGGAAGATGCATTCTGCATTTCAAAACTCGTTGTCAGTTCGTTTGAACTCTCCCGTACGAGGGTTGGGGTCAAGGGTCAGGGGACGGCGCGCGGTGGGTTTATTTTGGAGGTTGAGCGTGTTCACTGTTCACACACAGCTATAATATGCGTGGGACGGCATATTTCAGCATAACGCTCGCCTTATATTACAATTTGGAATGTACGGCAAGCGATATGCCGAAAAACGCCATCCCACGCATATTATAGCTGTGTGTTAACAGAGATATCCGGGTTTCAGGGGGGGGAAGTTTGTCCAGGTCTTGACGGCGGTCTACCCACCTGCTGCGTGGTGGGCCGGATCGAGAGAGACTGGTTTTGGGAGGCCTTTTGACCTTTCCAGTAGTGCTCTCTCTCTACCCATCGCCTTACACCGTAGTTGAAGGGATGGGTTTATAATATATGTCCCCCCCTGGACTCACTGACCTCCAGATTCCTACCCACCCCGCATGCCATTTTTCCTTTTCAGAACCTCCTATCCTTCCCTTACCTAAAAGACCCTCCACACAGCATCCCCTAAGACGACATAGGCCCTGAGTTAATTTATTTTCCTCAGGGTCCCTGTGTGGAGCTAATATAAAAAAAGTCCCACCTCAACACAAACAACATTTTCGGCTTTCTGTGGTGGTAGTAAGAGATTTTCAAACATTATTGGGTTATTCGTAACCCATCAATGTTAGTCTATCTTTCTTTGTGATTTTAAACTCGATGAAACGAAAAATAGTGACCCTAAAAAGGGACAAAAAAATAAATCTATAGGATTTACACTGCGAGAATAATCGGTCTCCTCTTTGTGCGGTGCTTCGTAGCCTAAACACTTTTGTCTACTTTAGTTTTCTGAAGTTTCATTTCTCTGGCGTGTGAACTGTGCAGTGTATGTGTTTGTTATTTATATATCATTTATTTATATTTTCTTCTTGGATTTGGTCAATACATTGAAGTTTGGTGGAAACGATATACGATGGTCGTTATCAGAATTTTTTAATATTTTTTCGAGTAAAATTAACTGGTGAGCTCGTCTTTGTTTCACACATCCGCTGTCTAAAAACTGAAATCGGTGTCAATTTGGGATTTGGGTCGTATCCCACCGTCACCTTCAGAGTAAGTGGAACTCCTGTAAATTAGAAATTAATATTGCAAAATTAGACTATTTGCAGACGATACCTTAATCTATATTTCATGTGAAGATTACATTACAAATGGCTGAAATTAAACAAGTTGAAACTGAACGTAAACAAAACAAAATATATGGAAATAGGCAATAAAACGCGTAACACAGGATTAAATTTGACAATTAATGGTGAAAAGATTGGAAAATTAAATGAAATCAAATACCTGGGTGTAATATTCGATTCAATACTGACTTTCACAGCAAACTTTGAATATGTGATAAAAAAGGTATCAAAAAAGGTCATTTTTTTTAGAAGACTAAGACATAAATTAAATAGAAACACTACGGAGCTCATTTATAAAACTTTCGTAACTCCACATTTGGATTACTGCTCTAAGATGTTATATTTGGCCAATGAAGGAAATTTGAACAAACTAGAAGTTATACAGAACAGAGCTATGAGCTGTAAATGTGATGAGCTAAATTGGATTCCGATAAAAAAGAGACTACCATTTAATGTGATAATTTTTGTTAATAAAATCGTGAAAAACCAAATGCCAAAATATTTTAAGGATGAAATTGTTTTAGTAGAGACGTACATAATTACGAAACAAGAAATATAAACAGAGTTCGATTGCCACAAATGAAGAAATAAAAATCACAGAACTGCCTAATATAGAGGACTAAAGATGTACGATGAAATGCCTGAAAGTATTAAGGATGAAGAAAGAATGAATGTATTTAAGAATAAATGTTATGCTTATTATAAAAATATTTAAATTTATCAAATGAAATAATACATTGTGCTTATTAGTTTATATTCATGTAGTATAACTAACTCAATAAATAATAAAAAGGGAATTTTATAGAAGTAAATTTGACCGTAAAAACGGTTGAAAAGAAGAAATATTATTTGAAGGCACACATCTCACAGTATCTGAATTCTACGTCAGAGGGCTGGTGTGACTCCGAAGAGTAATCTTGGTATGGCTATTCTGTTATTCTTTCAATTATTTTGTTCCATTTCAATTCATCAACAGTAATCAATACTGTATTGTAAATAAGACACTAAAATGATCGGTCGCCAAATACACCCTAAGCCGCACGGACGTCAATGCTCGGTATACGATAATACGGTTGATCGCGACAAAATTTGAAAAGGCAAAACATTCGCAGCAACCGGCCAAATATGTGCGGCAACGTCGCAAAATCACCCCGCCGGGGCGTGCACCTCAACACTCGTACGGGATTTGACTTGAACCGGCAACGTCGCCAATTTGGGCTAGTACGAAATGCCGAATACACCACCAAAATTTGCCAACGTCACCGGTCGCCACTAAAGGCTAGGAATGAAATGCGGGATACGTCATACCCGGTCGCCACTAAATGCTCGGAATGAAATGTGGTATACGTCATACCCGATCGCCACTAAAAGTTAGGAATGAAGTGAAACATAGGTAGGTACATCATGTTCTTCGCGGTCGCCATTTCGGACTTTATGAAATGCAGGATACGTCGTTTCTGGTCGCCACTAAATGCTCAGAATGAAATGTGGAATACATCAAACTCGGTCGCCACTAAAGCGTAGGAGTGAAATGCAGAATACATGGCCATGTATATCACCTAGCGCCTAGCTGCGTAGCGACAGACTCCGGAACTTTAATATTCGAAATCATCCACTTCAAGCCCAATTTGGCGACCAGGACAAATTTCGCCAAGATGCTTGTGACGACATATATTAATGAACTGTGTAAAAATTTCGAAAAATAAAGTGGCGACCGTATATCGGTCGCCAAATGTCGGTGGTCGCCACTTTAAATGCATATTTGCCCATGATGGTCGCCAAATAGACGGTGTGATATATATATATATATATATATATATATATATATATATTTGCTACGCCGAAACGGTATTTAGGCAGGTTTTTACTGCTAGGCCTTGCAGGCGGCATTTTGTCCGGCTTCGCCCAGTTTGAGTGTCGGTGAGCATTTTATAAATTCGGTAGGAACTGGTTCCAAAAATAGCCAGTTCCTCGGATCCACTGTAATCCAGTGACTGCTAGTCACCGGAATAAATTAACCGCGACTTTTGCACTATAATTGTGAGTGATGAAGGATACAACACCAAAACCGTCCACTGTTTTTAATAAATTATATTACCGGTCGGATATTTTCCTCATTTAAATCAAATTTGATAAACGCCAATGCAGATTTAGATGTTATTAATCGAAATTTTCGTCAAATCTAGCCGTTAACTATTTTTTATTATTTTTTTTATTTATTTTATTTATAACATTACATTTGATATATTTGTATAGCAGAAATATCATAGTA
This sequence comes from Limnephilus lunatus, assembly GCA_917563855.2. Taxonomy (NCBI): domain Eukaryota; kingdom Metazoa; phylum Arthropoda; class Insecta; order Trichoptera; family Limnephilidae; genus Limnephilus; species Limnephilus lunatus. The sequence goes on from OU830599.1 coordinate 51,422,253, forward strand.
ATAATATTGCAAAATAACTATACCTAGACATTGAAATGTGTACAAGTGTTATTATGTCTTGTGGGTCGATATTAGTTCCTAGCTAGGCAGATTGCCCGTTCTTAGGAACCAAATACTGGTGAAAATGCAAAAAAAATATTCTGGTACAAAATGTAGAATTTAAAAAAAAAATTTAATATATATTAATAAAAATGCCAAAAATTTATTATGTAACAAAAAAAAAGAAAAGTGTTTTTTTTTAAATTTAATTATATACCTACAAAATTTTTACTAAATGTGCCGTTAATAGGCCATCTAAAATTTTAATTGACATTATTTAATAGTTTTTCAGATTCCACCCTACCCAAGCCAATCAACCATTTCGTTATTATTGAACCGATGTGGGACATTTTGCAAGCTTTAATATTTAATTCTAGGGGAATTTTATTATATGTTTTTGGTCCAAGATACGTACCTACATGTCTTTTGATACTTTGCCGTATTGCTCCCTGTGACCACGAGATCCTTTCTGGTGAGACTTCTTGTGATATATTTATGATCGGTTTTTTGAAGATTTTCTAGATTTTTATGTACGTGGATAATAATCCTTTTTATATAGTTTTGACGAACATCAAGTACATAAAAAAATTTGAAGACCCGATCGCTAGAATTCCTATAGGGTTTACGCAAAATTACTCTAATTATGGTTTTCTGGGCCTTCACAAGAGGATCTAAAATTGTTCTACCCGACGCTCCCCAACCAATGCAACCATACGTTAAGATGGGGTTGCACAATCCGAAAAATATTTTTCTTAGGTCTTGTTGTTTAATTATGTTCCGTAATGCAAAGAATATGTGAATCAATTTTTTTACCCTTATTGAAAAGTTTCTATGTGATATTTCCATTTAAGATGATTGTCTATAATAAATAATAACACCTAGATATTTGATGTTTTCTACACATTCCAAAGCTTAACAGTTGCAGTTTGAATCAATATTAACGGAATTACAAATAGTCTTATGTGTTTTTATTGTTGGGCTGAATCTTATGTATTTAGTTTTTGCTATATTTAGTGTTAGTAGATTTTTGTCAAGCCACTGTTTTATCGCATTTATTCCACTTTCAGCACGTTTATGAGTTTGAGTCCAATCCTCTCCTTCAAATATAGCTACTGTATCATCTGCGAAAGTAATAATTTTTCCGCCTACTGTTAGCTCGCATAACTCATTAATATAAATTATAAATAGAAGAGGTCCCAGTGTGCTTCCCTGTAGTACCCCAAAATTAGTGTCTAGTGAATTACTCACCGTTTTTTTCCCATTTTGACTTGCTGACTTCTACCCGTTAAGTAACTCTTTAACCATTCGTAGTACAATACCAATATTTTTTAATCTTTTGAGGAGTAATTTATGAGAAACTGTATCAAAAGCCCTTGGCTAAGTCTAAGAACAGTACGATGTTTTTCTTTTCGCAATTTATATTTCCAGAAATATGTTCTGTAAGTGTGATATAGCGTCGTCCGTTCCTCTCCCCGGCCGAAAGCCAAACTGATTTTTGCTTAAAAGTTGTCGACTCTTTACATAGTTACTTAATCTATTTTTAAAGATTTTTTCTATAATTTTTGAGATAGCACTCAACAGGGATATTGGCCTATAATTGCCCACTTGGTTTTCGGGTCCACTTTTGTGGATTGGTACTACTAATGACCTTTTAAGATGGTCGGGGAAAACCCCTGAAGAAAAACTTTTATTGAAAATGTTCAGTATTGACACATTACACACAATATTGCATCAATAAAGGTGATGCAATATTGTGTTTAATGATTTTTATTATATGAGTGTTAAGACCGTCAGGACCTTTCGAATTTTTGTCAATAATTTTTCAAACCTCTTCATTTGTCGTAAGTGATAATTTAAATGATAAAGAAATGTGTTGTGATTCTATTGTAGATGACAATGAATCTTCTACGATTGATCTATTTGTGTAACTGGCCCGCTCATTTGAAATAAACTTTCCTCTTACTGATATCCAGAACTTGGTTGAATTTAAACGGGCTTTAAAAATCCAACTTATTTAAAATATCATACATTTCATGAATCTTAACTTCTTTTCAATATACTCCAATAAGGCATTTGCTCAAGTTTCCGGTAATTGTTTGGTTTAGGTTTTCTCCTTACTGTACCGTGCCCTCACAATGTTTCTTATTTCTGAACGTAAACTGCCTCCTGTTTTATATAATATTTTAGTTTTAATTTAGCACTGTTATTGTGTAATATTATGTATTGTCCTGTGCCAAAACAGCACTGTTATTGTTAATTTTGTTATCTTAGCATTGCTTTGTGTACATGTATGTACTGTAAATTATTTGTTTCATATTATTTGATCAATATTTTGTAAAGACTCGTAAGGAACACAGTAGGATTACTTTTAAGTTTATTATAATTAAGCGCACTTGAAGTGAAATAACGCAAAAAATGCGCTATTCAAATGTTACGTTATTATTATTATTATATCAAAAGTGATAAAACGAACACGCTTTCCCTCCTAATTTTACTTACACGTCCATAAATTATAGTAAAAACTAATAATTCTAGAATGTATTTGAAAAAGCTATAATTAAAATATAATAATACAACGTTTCACGAGGAGATAAACTTAAATGACTGTAATTTCTCCGACTCAATAAATCAAAACAGACAAACTCTCATTTTCAGCAAGTGTGCAGAATCATTTTTCAAGTTTTCAAAGTCCTTTGAAAATAGATCGCCGCTAAAAGCGACCGTAGAAATGTCCCGCCCATTGGGCCTTTGTGTTTTTTTTTAATACCGGTAAGGGTATAAACTCTGAAAGGGCCTTCAAAATAGTTCCTAATTGCACGGCTATGCGATGGCATTTTTTCTGTGTGCATAAGAAGTTCTTGGCGCCCTTTTTGCTATTATTTTTTCAGCTGATAGTTTGTCTTTCGACTTCACAGGCCGAAGGGTTTGTGTTTAGCTAATAGCTAAGCCAGCAATATTTCAATATTGAAAAATCTTTTATTTTATAGTGGGTAAACGGTGAAGTACAAAAATTAACTAAGAACGATTGACTTATTTATATAGCGCCGTTTTCGTGGGAGAATATATATCAATGTTTACAACTTAATTTATTTAACCTCCAGCTATCACTCAACTAAGGGGTATTTCACCATCCTCCTCGTAGATTATCCATACGATAGCGCACATTTTCGATTAATTAAACACGATTTATTTATTTAAAAAGTCCGATTTTGGTATTCGGTACTTGAACCTATGAATACTGGCTATACGAGTATATAGGATAAGTTAGCTGAGTTTTTTACCAGTTCCGAGTATTAATTTGTTTATATATTAATATTCGTTACCGTATGGATAAGCTGTCAGGAAGATGGTGAAATACTCCAAAAGATTTGGGGTATGTGACTCACAAGTAAGACGTACCAATAGAAACTTAGTACCTACTAAGACTTATAATTATGTTTACAACAAAGATTAAGTAAATAGTGACTTAAAATAATACATACCTATTTACGACCAAGTGGGTTTAAGCATAATACTTTTTTAAGTGAATACCGCACAAGAGTACCAATTGCTCCCAATCTTCTGGAGACAATGAGACGATAGCACCCCCAATTGGTGTATGTTGTAAGGCCGAAGGTAGTGGGGATGGTAATGGGATTGGATGGTAAAATACCTATTATTCTAATTTCTTGGCAACCGTGTTTTAACTTAACGTCTATTTTTAAAGTTGGACACCAACAATTTGGTGAAATATTGCAGCCCGTAAATAGTATTAGGTATAACAAATTGATTTCCAATAAAAATATTATGATTAATTATACTAACATCATCGCCACAATCGAAACATTAAAAAATGGCATGACGTTTAGCAAAATTGATAAAATTTGCACCGTCATAGCACGATCATCCTCAACAGGACTAATAGATTCATTGTTGCTGATTTTAAAGTGCCAATCTTGCTAATGGTTGTCTACATGTCTACCTACTCTGCATTAGTTGACCACTTATCTAAAAAAAACATACTCTCACTCCTTCGGGTGCCTTTCGTTTCTATAAAAAAACTGTTTGATTCTAGTATTACGTTGATTGATTTTTGAGTTTTAAAAGTCGTTTTGCGCAGGGCATAAAGAATCAAAACGATTTTATAAAGAGATTAATGACATACCAAACTGAAATTCCGTTCGTAAATAAGGTAAATAAAGGTCCAATATGAGTATTTTAAAATTTCGCGAGGCCTAAGCAGAATTTGCTCTTTTTAGCAGTTGTAAAAAATATTTTTAGTGTTCTATTTCAAGCAAAATTGATCCAATTAAAATTGATTGAAAAAAATCCTTTCTCGAAATCGAAAGGTTCTTTTAGTTATTTTTTTATTTCTCGATAATTAATTATGTAGCAATTTCTAGATATTTTTTATTGAAGAGTTTTATTCCACATGTACATGTGTTACTCAAGTTTTATTTATCTGCTACCGGTTTCGGCCCAACCGTATCATTCACTAGTAACTCCTCCACCCCCCCCCTAAACCACCACACCTACTACCCCCACCTAATAAAATCTAAATATTTCTGTACTTGTATAATTTTAAAGTTAGTTTTAAGTTTGCGGGTGAATGACGCGAATATGTCGAAATCGGTAGCAGATAAATAAAAATTGAGTAACAAATGAACATTGCGAAATAAAACTCTTCGAAACATAAAGGTTTTTTTAACTAAAAAAAACTATAACCATCACGCCGTTTCCCCGCAGGGGTATGCAGAGTGAACGGACCGCCAAACAACTTGGTCTTGCCTCATTCACATTCATACATCGTCTCATACATGCACATCTATTATTGTGAGTTTTAACATGGCCCGACTTATGTATCTAATTCACTCGTTCAGACGTTCCATGTCTTCCTCGGGCGTCCCCGACTTCTTCTACCATTCACATTTGCGTCATATATTCTCCTAACACTCCTTTCGGCGTTCATTCGCTCTACATGCCCAAATCTGACTTAAGGTTAATGTTACTTCTGTTACTTAAGGTTCTTTTGGACTGATATTGGCCCTTTTAGAAGCAAATCACAGATAACTTATAATCTTTTACATTACTTTATATTATTGCTTATTTAAAATGTTAATGCACTATATGTAAAATCGTGTTTATTTAAAATGTTAATGCACTTTATGTAAAATCGACCACCATAAAACGGGCATGTGCCTAGCATGATGGTCGAAAAATCCACAAATTATGTAACCATCAAAGAAATAACTTTCAGCTTTTCCGATAGAGGAATAGGTATAATAAGATTATAATTTCAAAAAAGAAATCATGTCACAAGTCACAAGTGACAGTTTCCACATTACATTCTTCCTACTACCACATGCATTGCTGTTACTACAACAATGCCGGCATCCGTACTGAAAAACCACATACCTGTGTTTTTAATTGAGGAAAAGCTGATTTATGTTAACTAAGAGCATACCCAAACAATATCAATTCATGCTAACTAAATGTATTAGAGTTTGAATGACGAGGCGTTTTCATTTTGCGTTCAAATATAGGGTATAATTTTACCTAAAAGCCAATTTTCAATAATGGTACCTTCCCCAAAAGCCTTTTATATTATAAAAAACTAAGAACTATTATTTCCAGCCTCCGTCTTTCCCAAAAGATGGCGTCTTCTAATTACTTACCTAGGACAGGATTTAAGTTTCTATCCCATGATTCCAATTATATATAATTTGCTACATTACAGCCTATGTTTAGAGCCATTAACAAATGACGATGTTAGAAGTTTTTAAATAATAAAGCACTGTGTTTTGCGTTATTGGTAAAACGGTCATGCCATTTTAAAATCATCATTATTTTTAAATTATGGAATACATATATCAATATAATATGTTACATTTTATTTTAGGAAAATCAACAGTTTACAATTTTTTTTTTTTTTTTTTTTAAAAGAAAGACAAACATTCCCGGGTTACGAATAACCCAACAATGTTTGAAAATCTCCTACTACCACCACAGAAAGCCGAAAATGTAGCTTGTGTTGTGATGGAGGACTTAGCCAGCCGAGGAATCGAACATGCGACGCCCGGGTGGGACCCAAGCGCTATGCCCACTCAACCACTGATATTTTCGTTGTTTGTTTTTGGGGTGTTATGCCGTGTTGCGCTACCTTCTTCTTTAGCCGACGTTTCGGACAGTGTTGCAGTGTCCATCATCAGGGTAGATCCGGCAGATCCGACAGATCACACATCTGTTAGTATCAGTTGTGAAGTAGCCAACTGTTCAGATCTGATCATAAAACACGGCTAATGTCATTTGAAGCAACGCTTTGATTTTGAACGGTGGTCGTTCATCAGGGCATTGGTGAGAGTATATACCAAACTTATTTGAGACCATAGTAATATAGGCAATTAATAACAACAGTGCCATCTGAGTAAAAACAACTTCATCACTGCTGTCGTAGAATTTTTAACCAATGAGCGCTTTTATTATCGTGCCGACCCACGATTATGGTACAGTGACGACATAAAAAAGGCAATAAACATACGTTCCTTATCACAATAACTCTGCAGCTCTCACAAAAAAAACCTCCACACAGCATCCCCAAAGATGACATAGGCCCTGAGGAAAATTATTTTCCTCAGGGCCTCCTGTGTGGAGATCGTGTAAAAAAAAAGCTCATTCAAAAGATGAGACACACAATGTACGTAGGCCTGTTTCGTCCAAAGGAAAAAAGGGATCATTTTCTTGCATCTTTCTCACACGCGTCTCCGTAGACCCCTACAATACTACTTGCCGTGACGATAATATTTAATATATTTATGGAATAGAGTTACAAGGGGAAAAAGTAGTACTTTGGAGGACACAGTCACACGTGTTTTGTGTGTCTCATCATTATTTATTGTTTAAGAAAGAGCTGCAGCGTTATTACGATAAGGAACGTATGTTGTTTGCCTTTTTTACCGTCACGGTACCGTAAACGTGAATTGCCACGATAATTATAAAAGCGCTCAAGGCTTCTCATATTTCATTTTACCTATTAGCGCCCAATTTATGTAAGTTTCAGTGAAACATAATATAGAGTAGGTATAACGTCTGGCACGGCCTCTGTATTCAAATAACTCGAAAACCATCTTGTAAGTGCTGTAGTTTTCCATATATGGGTTAATACAGAAAATAAATAATGGTTAGAATTAGAAGAAAAGGTTTTGGAAGTGAGAAGATAAACACAAAGCAGGCGCTGGGCGGGACTGATGGCATATTTAATCATGGCGCCAAATATAACACCCAAAATTCTGAGTCCAAATGTCTACTTTCCTGGTTCCTGTCAATTGATTCTCCAAATACCACACCTGATTCTGACCACTGCAACTAACTGCCCACGAAACTACTCCTAAATAATATGGTAATAATCCTCAATGGAGAGACTACAAAATTATCGGGTCTGAAATGTATTTTTTTCCATCTTCAAACTTTGCAAATACACTTTGAGGCGTCATTTTTTTAATTATGAAAACAAATAAATTTGTAAAAACACCATTAACCACTGGAGCGATTGGGGTTCAGTTTTTGATTTAGCCATTCGATTTAATTAATATCATTCCTCAAAATATTAATAAGGAAACATAAAAACTGCTTACCGCGGTGTAAAGCTAATGAATCCACCTAAATTTCACCGTTTATCCCATATTTGTAGGTTTGTTAAATGTGGTCCAATTTTGAAACGATATCAATCGCTGATAAATAAAAACGGTCCAAATTTGGACCTAAATCGCTCCAAATAATCAATATTATCAACATGTTTCGAAAACTAAGTTTTCTTCGTCAGGATAAAATTAATATTAAAAATAACAAAATGCAAACAAGTAATAAAATGCAAAAGTTATTTTAAATACACGTAGGATTACGAAAGATTTTTTAAATATTTATATTGAGGGATCAGTAGGATTTATCGGTCCAGTTAGGAGTTCCATCGAGCCGAACCCTCTGATATGAAAATATCTGGAGTCGGTGAATATTTTTTCTCATTTGGTCTCTGGTAGATTGACGCGTTGTTCTTGTATTGTTTTGTATTTATTATACTTATATAGTTTACTTACATAGCGTGGATTGACTAGATAAACATTTGTGGAAAAGTGTGTGAAAGGGTTTAGTTTTTCCTGTGGCGAAGATTTAACCCGGACTAATTTTAATTAATATTTAATTGACTAAAATTTCAAAATTATCTAATTGTAAACCCGTTGTGTTTGTATGTAAATTTTTTTAACCCTTTATTTATATAAAAGGAATGATTTGCTTCTAAAATGTGGTTTGCAAATTCAGAATAATTGGTATTATTTAAATACCTTAGATTTTAAAATTTCTAGAAGTCTTCTCTATATATGTAATTAATTTATAAACCCCAGATTTGTTCAAAAAATCACTCCTGTTTTTGTTATTTAAGATACTTAATTGGTATGGTATTTTTTTCTCGTTTTTATTATGTGTAGATATTATTTGGTGTAACGTGGTTTTACTCAAAACTAAGAAATTAAATTAAGAGCCTTGGCTCAAATTGGTCAAATATTGCAAAAAAAGTAGGACAATGAATTAAGATAATTAACTCAAGTAGGATATTTGGTAGTAACTTAGTGAATATTACACATATTTAGATATATACGTACCTAAGTCTAATTTATTTGTCCAATTTGGCTACGAGGTCCGAAATCCGAGGTTTCGATGAGATATTGGTACGAATTAATAAGTAATAGTACGTATTAGGTAATAAGAAGTTACACAATCAAAATAGAGTAGGTATCTACTTTAAAAAACTACAAATTTATAATACAATAAATTATAATACACGTTAACCAACTAACCAAACACAGGGGACAATATAGTTTAAAATATCATTGAAGAAGTAGATAACATTAATAATCCAAACGGAAATATGAAAGAGAACAAGCCACAAAAAAATAAAAAGATAACGGTCGCAACTAGAACTCGAATCCAGAACCTCTCGTCTTACAGGGACGAAAGCCTTTCAAATTAGGCCGCTGCCACTCCTTATTAAACCGTCATATTTGTCAATCTCATATTTCAAATATCAGAATTAACAGTAGATATTATCTTCGACTAATTATTTTCCATATTACTGGCAACTACCTTTTATCATTGGAAACAATCGTTCGAAGAACTGGTTTGTAACCTAGATAATGTCTCGGATAAATATTTCCGACTTTATTAAAGATTCCTCAAAAACGGGTGGCGCGAATCATTTTATCTTCCGTGAACTTTCAGTTGGATAACACACGGACGCGTTCAGCTCAGCGCTGGTGTCGGGCACGCATTGATTGTGTTACAGGAGCTCCGCAAAGTCGAAGTCTGCGTTGGAGTAACAATAATTATTTTTTAAGAGGAAATCTGGTCGCCGAGAAATTTGAACAATAGGTATTTTACCTAACTGTTGCTGTCACTGTCGCTCTTCCTCCTCCAAATACTGAGCGAAAGGGACAATTGCACCTCAGGCTGATAATACCTAAATAAAATCATTAAAATCATGGTTCTGTATTCCCCATTTTTCTCCTCCAAAACTGGACCGATTTATAAGATTTTTTTTACTAAATTGAGAAGAAGAAGAAGGAAATAATCTATATATGCACGTTTTGATTTTTTTAAAATACATTGTGTAGCTTGTAAACTGAACGTCTGTTGATGGCGTTCAAACCAGGCAATTTTTACAATTTTTTGAGGGTCCTAACTGCTATAAGAAGTTACTTATCAAAAAAGCAAAAAGTACCTACCGACACGCTGGTGGTCGATATCTATATTAAATTAAAAAATATTTGCAGAAGTGTAAAAATCCAGAGAGAAAATTGAGGAATACCTTTGTATGGACAAAACTCCGTCCGGCTTCCTTATAACCCCTTTAAAAATATATATATATATCGCGAACTTTCATGCTGTGAACAGGTTCGAGTTCTTTTTTTTTTGGATGCACCGATTATGATTTTTTACCACTGATATTTGACAGCTGGCATCAATAATATTGACATTAAATATACAAACAAAAACAACGCAATGTATGATTATTGTGAAAGTCATTACTACAAAATTGGCGAAAATATTGCTGCCATATTGAAAGCCGCTTATAGTAGGTACAAACATTTTTTCAGCATACTTTATCGTTCACCTTGTTCAGCGAGTTTCGCTGACAACTGGCAATGATCGTTATCAAAGAATTTATACAACTTTTTATTGATAAATTGGAAGGTAGGTACCTGTAAAACACATTTGGTTTCAACAAGTCGGTAAAATCTGCAACACAGATACAATGTAGTTATTACACGGAGAGTTTCCGGGGCGGACCGTGTCCGATCACCGATGATCTCGTTTCGATGAACAATAGGCCACTTGCATAACATTTTTTAAAAAAACCGGTTTAGGCAAATATTCTAAGACATTCTGTATTTTTAAATTTTTTTAATCGTATTTTTGAAACCCTGGCGATTTTTAGAAAATTTCAATCCGAAAAATCAGACCATTTTTATAAACCGGAAAGACGATAATTACATAGCCGAAAATCATTTAAAAAAAAAATTACGTTTTCCGCACGATTAGCAATAAATTGTACGGGGTTCTCTTCGTAACATCTGTAAAAACACCGCCATCTTTATCAAAAAATCAAACCAAAGGATAAGTTCGCATAGAACAAACAATAAACCTTAAACGCAAGTCCAAAAATTCGCCGGAAATCAAAGTATTGCCATATAAAAAAAAATTTAATCAGTGTGGAATTTTACAAAATTAAGGGAACATAATCGGAAACGGGACATTTTCATATAGTGACGCCACGAGCTAAAATAATGGATTTATTTATTTGAAAAAAAAAAAAACTATAAATATCTAAAAAAATTTACTAACATTTTCGTAATCTTTAAAAAAATCTATCCACACGATTTTTTCCAAGTCGTTATGAAATCTATAAATGTGGCTTATTCAAGCGAAGATCTTGTAGTATTTAATTAATAAAGTCTCCATCAAGGGTCATCATTGATACAATAGATAATATATGGAGAATATATATTTAAATTAGCTAAGCATAGAAAACAAAATCCCTCAGGGACTATGTCATATGTATATAAGAGAGTGGGATGATATTGTACATTATAGGTACCTACCTACCACTCTCCTTCAAACAAACATTAGCTGGACACAAAACATAGGGAAGGAAATAGAAAACATAATAACACCAAATAAATACTGAAACAAAAACCCCACAACTTCATAAAAAACGACCAATTCTCATGCGGAAAACATGTCAATCGTGTATATAAAGTCTTTTGGCGTATCAAAGGTACCAAAGGCAAGGCATCAAAGGCACCAATTTTTTGTCTACGGTCTACATAATATTAAAATAAAATCTTTTCCCAATTTTTGAATTTTTTTTTAATAACACAACGTTTACCGTAGACTCCATAATCTTAAATCTTAATATATAAAAAATGATTTTTTCTTTGTTGGTCGGTTATGCGGTACCTAAATCATTCATCCGATTGCTATGAAACTTTGGTGATTTGTTGTGCGCACGTCCGCGATGGTTTCTATCTATAATCGTGCGCCCTGGCCTTATTTCCGATACCATTCATTCGATTGCGTTGAAACTTTAGTGAGTTGTTGTACGCTCTACTGCGAAGGTTTCTTTGTCTAAAGGTGAGCTCGGGCATTATGAAATTTGTAAAAATTTTATTTTAATACAATAGGTGGCGCGCGAGTTGTTTGATAAATGAGTGTATTTCATATAGTTTAGCGGCAGGAAGGGAAGGAGTGAGGGTAAAGGGGAATCCAAGAGGGGTGGACGCGGGAGAGGAAGGGGATGTTTGAGGGTAAATGGGGCGGGAACGGGGACGCATGGAAAAGGACATGCAGGGGATGGGGGGGGGGGGACTGAGGAAGGGATTGCAAAGAAGACGTAGGAGCGGTAGGGGATAGCAGGAAAAGTTGGAAAATCCATGCTTTTCACACGGACAACTGCTTGTGGCCTACTCATGCGTCGGAAAGACCTTCTGATTTATTCGAGTACGCACCAGATGGAAAAAACAAAAAATCTGAGTATGCAATTCACACGCGGTAGAAGTGAAACCTTCAGAAAGCTAAAGTAGACAAGAGTGGGAAGGCTAAGAAAGACAAAGAGGAGACCGATTATTCTATCTCATCATCTCGCGGGCTAAATCCAATAGATGTATGTGTTTGTCTCTTTTTGGTATCGCTTTTTCGTTTCATCGAGTTTCAAATTACAACGGTGCTGAAGAAGTTTTCACTTCAAAAATACTGTCTATCCAAAAGCACTTCAAATAAACAGAATTAAAACACTTTCTTTCTTTGAGTGGCATTGCAACGCGCTGGGTAGGTAGGTACTCTCTAGTTATCTGATAAAATGTAATATTTTTAAAGCCTCATGCTTACCAGGTAAAGACTCAACTCACTTAGGTACGTACCTGCCGATGGTACATCAAAAATAATCAAATTTCCAAGGAGCCACTTCGAGTAAACATTAATATTATGTTACAAAACGACACTAAAGTCCTCCAGACCTTGGCCAATGGAAGCTACAATGCTGTATTACCTACCTGTTGCTTTAGTGCCAGCTCCTTAGCCCTTTTAATAACAAACTCCTGTAAACACAAGCTGTTTTTGTGGCCCAGAAACGGGCACGCCTCATTTTCACGCCGAGTAAATAAAAAAATAAACCATTCCTATCCAAAATCTCACCTCTAGCCGTTATGGTACGTATAAAATAAACATCGAGAGCCAACAGCGAACGTGTCAAAACCCTTTTATCCCAAATAAATGGCTTTGTTATGGGGAACATAAACTTCTCACCTCACAAATGGATATTATAATGACTTTTGTAAAGAGTTATGCAGCTACCAATGTGGTGTGGGTTCTCCTCATAAAACGCATTACCTACTGCATTAGTTGACAAGAATCTAAATGATTGCCACTCTAATTTTGGTGGACAAGGCTCCTCTACTCTTCGCGGTTCTGCACTGAGTAGAGAGCCAAGGATACCGATGTATCAGACCCCAGTGATACTTGGTCACTCCAGCGCATTGGTGACCTTCTACTGCTTCTCGCGCCTTCCACTTTGCCAGTGACTAAAAGTTTCTCCATGTTTGAGTCCGCAGTTTGGCTGGGAGCGTGTCCAAAGTATCTTAAAAAGCTACCTTGTACTTGTACGAGTTTGTTTACATTAACCCCCAATATCGCCCTGGTATAAGATCACCGATCAGAATTGAAACGTTGCTTGAAATGGCTGTAGGGGTGTTTGGTAACAAGATCTGAATAGCCAGGTACTTCCCCACCTTCCTCTTCCCCATCTTCATCCCCTCCTCACTACCTTCAACCTTTCCCAACGTACCCTAATTAGGGATGCCATAGTCTCACTCGCTCCAGACGGGAATAGTTGGTATTCACATTTTTTAACCCACACAGGAGGCCCTGAGGAAAATATCTTCCCTCAAGGCGTATTTCATCTTTGGGGATGTTGTGTGGAGGGTCTTTTTAATGAAAGGAAAGAGAGGAAGTTCTGAGAATAAAAAGGATATAATGTTTGGCTAGGAATTTAGTGGTTAGTGTGTCCAGTAGCGACGGACGTATGAATTCATCCCTCCCGCTGCGGTGCAAGACGATGGAACGAGAGAGATCAGCTGGAGAGGTCAAAGGGTCTCCCCAAACCGGCCTCTCCAGATCTGGCCCGCCACCAAGACCTGAACGCACCTCACCTTATAAACTTGGGCATCCCACACCCTTAAAAGGGCTAAGTCACCAAACGTAGCGAGCAACTTAGGGTGACCTTTGGCAGAGGTATTGGTTATTGTAATGTATGATTATAATGAGTCTATGATAAGTTCTAACATTGTTTTAGTTGTCTATGTTGTCTTGGGTTACGACTTGTGCCGAAGATAGCCGAAGACGGAGAGGCAGAGTCATTATTTTGCGAGCTCTTCAGTCTTCAGCTTCAGAATTTCAAAACAAATGTAACTTTCGAGATGCAAGTGTTAAACACTTGTAAAGTAGGTACGAAATGACAATAAACAGTTACTGTGATCTCAGTCTTTTTACTCTATACACATACAGAATAGTATTGAGATACTGGCCCAGTACTAAAAAAGCACACTATCTTTGGAGAGATGTACAGAGAAACTTTTCAGTTATTCAACAAATTGCACCCGCCTCCCAAATGAGTTGAAAGGAAATGAAATGCGTAAGTAGCTTTTTTAAAAATAAATAGTCGGATGAAAGCGAAGGGCCTCGCGCCAGACAGGATGCAATGCTGTTTGGCATTGGCACTTAGCACGGCATTCCAGTGTAATCCGCGTAAATGGATCAATAAAAGCGATAAGTTCCCACTTTCATGTTTTATGAGTTATTTCTTTCACAAACTTGCCCAACGTTGTGGTTTATCTTTTCAAAATCATTGGCAGAGAGATGCTATTACTAGGTGCAAACCACAGAGTAGTACAAATTGTCACACTTATCTGTGAAGACGGGGGCGTTTCTGACTAACTAACCATTAGTATATTTATTATACTTGTGGCACGTTCCAGAGTGCTCTCAGTACGTTGTCAAGGGGTAAGGCTCTCGGCAAGCAATCCGAAAGTCCCTGGCTCAAATCCCAACGTGCGTGCAGTCAATGACGTTATATAAATAGAGCCGTCATATTCTCACATAATCACAATATAATGTGGAAAGCAAGCAACACTCTTTTGTTTTCAGCGGTTTTCAGTATGATTTCTAAATTCAAAACTTTATTCCTGTGTGATAAAGATAGACAATCAAAGAATGTACGTGTGTGAATGTCATAGATATATGGTAGGGCGGCTTATTAATTTCTTCGCCGAATACTGCTTTCACATCACGGGTGTGACCTATGGGTGTGACTGAGATAACACGATACTCTCACTCGGTTACACAATGGACAGGGAAGGGTAAAGAATACAATGACGTATTATTATAAAATTAATTGTAATAATTATAATAATTGATAATAATAAGTAATTTGCGTGTACTTACAAATGAAGTGTTATTCCTTCGCCTTTACGACTATTTGCCGTGTAATTGAAGCATTTTCTCATCACACAGGAGGGCATTTTGGCGCTTTGCAATGCAATTTACTTACTGGTAAGACACGACCTCACTCGACGCGTGGCAATTTAGTACTAAAGTACTAGAAATAGAGACAGCTACAATCACCTTGAGATTTCTACCCCGCGTCCGCAGTATTAATGTTATTGGCGTCAGTACATTTTATTTGATTGAATTGTTCTCACACAATTTATTATTTTAAAATAGTACAAAACCATATAATACTAATTTTCTCTGAAATAAATACTTACCCTTAATTTCAACCTATTATTTCCAGGGTACATACAACAGAGTTCAAAGGATCGCTCCGTGAAAAGTGTACCACAATAATGCTGCAGCTTTTTCTTACACACTAAATAATAGTGAAACGATGAGAAAAAGGATACACGCATGCCTGCTTCCTCCAAAGAAAAAAAGTAATCATTTTCTTACATCGAGATCTTACAATGAGATGCCGCGTGCCATCGCCGTCGCCGTGCCGTTATCGTGGGAATTATAAAAGCAGCCATTTAGACATAAAAAAATCACTCCATGCTGAAAGAGAAACCTTAAGAATTATTATTATATCACATAAAATTTTGGACTTTCAACAAAAAATGTTTCGTTCTGGAAAAATCTCTGAAATGCCTGCTATTTACTCAATCAGGCCCCAAAAGGAATAAGATGGTTCTGATTTCCCCCGGGGCCTGCCATATCTGGTGTGTGGTTATACTAAGTGCATGTCTTGCTAAAATCAATTAAACACAAAAACTAGCATAACCATAGAGATCTACAAAACCAAAACTGTAACTTATGCTGTAACGTGTGCGGTCTGTCCCCTAAATTTTAAAATCCTAAGTTGTAACATCTATCTATTAACCTATAATGTCACCGTGAATAGAAGGTATGAATGTTTATATTGCTTTTCTGTTTTTGATAACAAGCAAAATACTACTAATGAGCAAATGCTACTCTACTCCGCCCCGGGCCCCGGCAAGTCCTGAGTTCGAGACGACTCCAGATACTAATATCTACAGCCTGTATGTCGGACGAATATCTACAGCTCATATGTTGGACAAATATCTATGAACTTCAGAGTGAAGACTAATATCTACAGAGCTAAGGTCGGATAAATTTCTATGACGGTCCCAGTGGTGACGAATATCTATGGAGCGTAGGTGGGACTAATATCTACAGAGGGCATCTGAGCAAGAGGTTGTACGGAAAAGCATAAATTACTTCAATTACGTAATACTAACCTAACCTAACTAAATTAAGTTTTTTACACTGCATACGCAATATTACGTTATGCAAATATGCTATATATAATTGCAAATCCAACCTCTGCCATTATATTCGTCAACATCACCTGTTCCATAGATATTAGTCAGCAGTTTGAGCTGTAGATATTCGTCCTCACTTTGGTTCTCATAGATATTAGGCAGTTTGAGCTGTAGATATTCGTAGGTACTCACTTTGGTTCTCATAGATATTAGTCCGATTTGTTCAGTTTTTGGAATTCCTGTAGATATTAGCCCTTGAGGTGATTTTTCACAAAAACGGCGCTCTACAAATTGTCCAATTATTATTATTATTATTATTAGTAGACGCCTCCTTCGAGACCTAGATGTGACCGTATCTTTCTGATTTTCTGTTTACAGATTTTCGATTGAGTTTCGCTAATATTGTCTTCATTTAATTAAAATATTTTTATTACCTATCTAGTCATCTAGTCATTTTCAGATTTTCTCTTTCGTCCAGATTTTATAAACATAGCCATTTTTGCAAATTTGCAGCGAATGAAATATTATTGTACGCAATGGTTGGCCCAGAGTGCCCGCATTTTCCCCGCGAATAGATTCTTCCCTCTTCCATTTTGGCTTCCCCGCTTCCAAAAGCATGCTAATAAAGAGCATGTGTGTTCAATTGTAAGTTTTGAGTATGCTTATTCATGAGTACGCCGAAAACATGGATGCTCATTCATGCTCACAAACAAAATAATACGCGAGCGATTATAGAAAACAAATAAAAAATATATATTTACCTATCTAACGTCCAGTGAGCAATAAAAAATTGACTTATGAACATAATAGGGATGTAGACATGTGTAGTACTTACTTATAGGGATGTATACGATATAAATGTAGAGATGTACAAATGGGCGTATGTTTGTGTAAAAAATCGAGGTTGTTGATTGTGGATGTATTCTGACTTCAGCTGCACTGCTTGGCTTGAAGCAGAAAACTTGTTCCACCCGAGGTCCATTTTCGGAAGTCGGAGCAATCCGAAGACGTCCCACCACCATAACACGCTGGACAGATTCATCTGATATGGACACGGGGAGTGGCCATCTCGGGATGCGTTTATTACCTAGTATTTCCACTGAAATAGCATCGAAGATCAAAGTGATAAACCAGCAAGAAATTATAGTGATGGATCCACCTGTATATGGCTGTACCATAGACATTACGTCAATGAGCAGTACCTACCTTATTCTAGCCATACTGATCGATAATTATTCAGATAAAGGCTCTGGTAAACGTAAACCAGCAAGTTTTAAGGCAATTTCTTGCCGGCAAGGTATTGGCAGGAGGTCCTGAGGAAAACAATTTCCCTCGGGGGCTACATAATTTTTTGAGATGCCATGTGGGTAGAGTTTTTTTAGGGAAAGGAAAGAGAGGAAGTTCTGGGAAGTAAAATAGTATGAGGGCTGGGTAGAAATCTGGGGTCAGTGTGTCCAAGGGTGACGGACGTATGAATCCAAGGAAAGAGAGGAAGTTCTGGGAAGTAAAATGGTATGAGGGTTGGGTAGAAATCTGGGGTCAGTGTGTCCAAGGGTGACGGACGTATGAATCCATTCCTCCCACTGCGGTGCAAGGCGATGGTCGATTGTCCAGCTGGAGAGGTCAAAAGGTCTCCCTCAACGAGTCTCTCCCGATCCGGTCCGCCATGCAGTAGGTGGGCAAACGCATTCACCGCCAAGATCTAGACCATATATTCTCAACCTTTTTTTGCCCACCGCCCACTTTGACAATATGTTTTTTTCTAGCGCCCCCCCCAACTGCTTTTACATACCATCTTAGGGGGGGGGGGGCGATGGGTTTCTCTGGGTTTCCTGAAAGTCCTTTATATTTTTACATACTAGGTACCTAGTATGAAATAAATAGTCGCGAATCTGAAACAGCTATTGCCACGATTATATTTAAATATGTAATTACACTGTAATATTACGTAATTGTAAGAAAGGCTATGATTCCTATCCTATTTCTGAGAAGAAGATTGTTTCAATGAGAACAATTAAGCGCATACTTAATTATATAGAGAAGTATTTTTATTAACATTGAAAAGATATTGAATTTATAAGTTATCTAATGAGATGGTTGAATTTGATGCGTTTTAAGAAGTTTGTTTATATTAGGCTCGATTTTACTTAAAAACAAACGTAAGTCGCCGCGTTCAGTAATATGGAGCCTATTTTTCTTTTTGGTTATCAACGTTGCTACAGCACTGAATCCACGTTCAGCTAAATAGGACGATGGGAATGCTATTAAAAATCGTTGAACTATCGACCATAATCTTCGTAGCTATTCTTAAATTTAATTTTTAATTCCTCATTTGTTATCAGTTCTATTAGTTCTTCTTCTAACGGGGATGATCCTACTGTGTTGACATTTGAAAAAGGATCCAAAACTCAGTGTGGTATATCCATGTTTAAAATATCCTGGAATCGTTCCTTGAAATCAGTGTGGAGGTTTTCCAAGTGTTGACACTAAACAAGCAAGTCGTCGATCTTAAATGATACTGCTGATAAATTTGGGAAGTTATTAAATTCCCGTCTGCCGATATTTCTTTTGTATAACAGCAGTTTGGATACAAAAGCTGCAACACAATTTTTTGTCTTAATCAAATTTAAGTTGCCTTGAAGTTGGAGATTGACATTATTAAACAATTTATACTGGCCTGTAAAGTACGTAATATCGTTCTTCGATGAGGTGAGATTGTCGCGCAATTCTGTGTATTTGTTTCCTAGGAGCTCTATCACAGAATCAAACAGATTGTAAAATCGAGTCAAACAAGAACCTTTTGACAGAAAGCGCACCTCTGTGTGAAGCAGCAATCGGTTGAAATCTTCATCATTGGCAATGCAAAGCTGACTAAATAATCTGTCGTTCAATGAGTTACTTCTGATTTTATTAACTGCTCTGATAACATATTGCAGTGATGTATGGAGACGTTCACTCAGATTTTTCGCAACCAAATGCTTTTTTTTTTTTACAGTGAATACGGAATACCGCACAATAATCTTAACTGCTCCCGTCTGGAGCCAGTGAGACTATGGCATCCCCAATTGGGGTATGTTGTGAGGCTGAAGGTAGTGGGATGGGGAAGGAGGTGGGGAAGAGGAAGGTTGGGAAGTACCTGGCTATTCAGATCTGATCACCAAACACGGCTAAAGCCATTTTCAAGCAACGTTTCAATTCTGAATGGTGGTCTTACACCAGGGCGATACTGATAGTATCTTCCACTCTGGCGATGAAATACGCAATTCACAGCAAGCAAGTCATGAACTTTATTTTTTAAGCACGTTATGAAGCCTTTGTGACGCCCTGTCATAGCTGGGGCGCCATCTGTAGCAGCTGACAAAATATTATTAAAAGGAATTTTCTTTTCGTCAAAAAAATCTTAAACAGTGTATTAAATATGGTTTCTCCTTTTGTATCTGTTTCCAAATTTGTAACAAACAATAGTTCTTGACATATTTTCTCATCTTTGATGAACCTCACGTATGACAATAACAAGGCTTCATTGGTTGGTAAAGTGGACTCATCCAGCTGAATTGAAAATCGACAAGACTGCAGATGATTGCACAATGATTCTCCAATGTTTTCATCCAGTTCATCAATTCGTCTTTGCACAAAACTATTACTCAAATGAATTTTTCAGATAATATCTGCAGCTGGTTTATGGAGCACAGTGGTTATTACTTATTTTACTGCTGGTAAAATTAAATCGTCCCCAATAGTATGTGGTTTGCCTGTTTTAGCAATCAACAATGAGATATTGTACGAAGCTCGAAGTCCATCATCGCCATGCTTAGAAGCTGTTAAAAATTGTTAGCTGAATTTTGTACTTATTTTTCATGTCTTGAAAATGGGTCACATCTTTGTCTTTCTTGTCCGGCTGGATTTTATTAAAATGATCTTGAAGCATAGACATATGAATATTCATATGTCTATGTCTTGAAGCCTAGAAGGCTTCATCGCTTCATTTGAAAATGTTTTTCGACAAATAAGGAACAATGGCGATGATGATTTGTGGGATTTTTGATAAATCCGTATTTAATATAATCCACGCCATATTGCCGTATCTTCTTTTTTACTTCCGACATGGGTTTTTAATAACAAAAATTAACCAATATTAAAGTTTACTTTGCTTTATTATGTGATTAGAGTGTTTTGTTTGTCTTTTTTAGACCATATTTTTTTTACTTGCCAACGCCCCCCCCTGTGCCATCTCAACGCCCCCCAATTGTCTCTGGATCTTCTACCGCCCCCCCCTGAAGGTCTCAAACGCCCCCAAGGGGGCGTTATCGCCCACGTTGAGGCACTATTGAATATGATCTAGGCAAATCTCACCCCTTGAACCCAGATACACTTGCACCAAAAACCAAACGGAGCGAACCACTTGGGGTGACCTATTGCAGAGTTGTTGGTTATCCAATAAATTGTTCCCGGGGCAGCTCCCAAATTAGTCATAGTACTTTCACACAAACGAATTATTGAATTTCATAAGTCTAAACTTAAACTTTAGGGCGCACAGTTTACATTCGCGCTGTGCAAGCGAGTTCCCTACAGAGCATCAGACCATCCCTTGGTCGAACAGGAATACAGGCAATACTCGACATTTTGTCGAATATTGCCTATAGTATATTATAATAATAATAACGTAATATTTGTATAGCGCAGTTTTGTGTCATTTCACTTCAAGTGCGCTTAACTATAATAAATTTAAAAATAATCCTACAGTGCTCCTTACGAGATCATCACAAAATATTTATAAAATTATACCTATGAAATAAAGAATATACAGTATTTACAAAACAATGACAAGAGAACAAAGATTAACAAAACAGTGCTGTTATAGCACAGAGGAAAATAATAATATAAAGGGTCCGCCAAATAACTTTTTTTTTTTGAAAATGCTATAAAAAAAAAACTACTGAATATTTTCTCAAATTTCTTTTTTTATTTATAAGTACAATCCTTCCGGTTAATAATGAAAAATAATTTCATTCAAATGGCTGCCTCGGCTGGCCATGCAGTAGCCTACACGATCGGTCCAATTTTTAAGCACATTATCGATTGTGTGCAGCTGTATTTCACCAATGGCTTCACGAATATTGTCCTTTAAAGCGTCAATTGTCTCTGGCTTGTCGGCGTAACATTTATCTTTGAGGTCACCCCACAAATAATAGTCCAACGGTGTCAAATCGCAGCTCCGAGGTGGCCAAACGACATCAGCTCTGCGGCTGATAATGCGATCTTCAAAAACAGGGCGCAAAACATCGAGTGTAGCTTCGGCTGTGTGGCACGTAGCGCCGTCCTGTTGAAACCAAATGTTGCCAATATCCTCCTCTTCAATTTTTGTGAACAAAAATTCGTTCAACATGGCCCGATAACGATCGCCATTGACTGTAACGGCCACTCCTTGCTCATTTTCAAAGAAAAATGGCCCAATTATGCCTCTGGACCAAAATCCGCACCAAACAGTGACTCGTTTTGGGTGTACCGGCTTTTGACGCTTTAAAGGACAATATTCGTGAAGTGGGCCAATTGACGCTTTAAAGGACAATATTCGTGAAGCCATTGGTGAAATACAGCTGCACACAATCGATAATGTGCTTAAAAATTGGACCGATCGTGTAGGCTACTGCATGGCCAGCCGAGGCAGCCATTTGAATGAAATTATTTTCCATTATTAACCGGAAGGATTGTACTTATAAATAAAAAAAGAAATTTGAGAAAATATTCAGTAGTTTTTTTTTTATAGCATTTTCAAAAAAAAAAAGTTATTTGGCGGACCCTTTACAATAACAGTGTTATTGTAGCATAGGACAAAACAAGAACTTTTAAACTAAAATATAATACACTATTGTTTGGCAAGAAAGTGTAGAAATTAATTAATTTGGAACTAAATTCTTTCATTACTATGGTAACACCGAAATACTCGTTTTGTCAATGACATTTTGTATGGCTCTTGGCTTTACTGACTTTAATCATGTAGAACACACTGAAAATCGGTCGTTTAGTGTTTTTTTTTTCATTGTTTGCCTGTGCATTGTTTGAATTGAATTAAAATGAACAAACCAATACGCAGTGGTGCAAGAGAAGTTGTAAACTGCGTGTTTCAACGCTGCCTAGCTGAATATCGTGCGAAGAAGCTCCTATCCAATTTGAAAGAAGTTTACAAACGAACTGCAGAAATGAATGGTACGTGGTATAGTTTTTTTTAATAAATTTCATTAGTATTACAAGATTTATGCCAATTTTTGTGCGATTATAACCATTACAATCTGATTTGAGGTTATGTTTAAAAATCCGAATTTGACATTTCCATTTGACAGTTAATATTAGGCCACAAGAAAAATGGAATAACTCAATTTTAAAAAAAATATATAATATGCAACTTCTTTAAACTCATAGAAATGTAACTTGTTCTTAATTTTCTCTTTCTTTCTTTCTAAATGAATATTTACAGGTGTGCTTTTTTTAAAACTACCTTCTATAGAATAATCATTTTAATGATGTTTTCCACATACAGGTAAATCTGAAAAGTAAGATAAATCGTCAAGGAAGGGAAAAGGCAGATGGAAAATTTGAAACACCGGGAAAACGGAAAATAGCATAAGTGTTGATGATTTAAAAAAATTGTTGCAAAACGTGATGAAAATCGAGGCAGATTATTATGCATGAGGAAGTACTCTTTATGATGATATAGATGAACTGATAAAACGTTTAGATGAAGATGAAGATATGGAAGAAGAAGAATCATATGAGGACTAAGACAATAATTATTACATGTCGATGTCGGGTGTTGAATAAATATACTCAGATTTTTAAATACCTATGTACCTACGTTTTTATAACAAAATAAATGCCCACTTAAAACCTGTTTTGTTTTATTTTACTTATATTAAATTATGTGTTTTTGTGCAAAATTTATGAAAATACAAACACGTTATGAAATATGCATTTTGGCTGAAGGGTTTTTTAAAACTTACATTCATTGTCTTATGAGCCATCACGGTGTTGCCATTTAAAACCAAGAAATCGATCGCAGCGCCATCATTTATTTTCTACACTTAATTGTCAAACTGTAACTTCTTACAAAAAAATTCAGATATTAAACATAAAAGTACAATTAGGAGGAAACCGAAACCAAACGATTACCGGATAGGTACTTGAGAACATGACTTATTACTTGTATTGAAAAGATGTTAGGATTCATGAATGGTACGATTTTTTAAATAATTTTGTTTTTAAAGCCCGTTTAAATTCTGCCAAATTCTGGATATTAGTAAGAAATTTATTGGTCAACGTATTGCCCCGTCTTGCCGGTGATTCCATCGGCTACCGACGTTAGATGTTGCAACAATATTTCCTTCTGGCTCTGTTAAACATATATGTGACCCTGTCCGCCACTTAGGTACCGCTATCAAAACGGTTACAATTTCGAACGCGATTTATTATAATAAAAAATTCCTTCCACGTTTATACAAGTTTAGTGGAATTATTGCAGGAGATCGGTTTTTTAGTTGTGAATTTGTCTTACCTACACCTTACGGCAATCTTGACGGAAACGCCAATATTGCTGCCTTGTGTTAGGCGGCAATATTGGCATTTCCATCAAGATTCCGTCAAGCCCGGCAAGACTATTGACCGGTGAGACAATTGTCCAGGTGCAGGCAATCCCTAACACAATTTATCTTGTTTGTTTATCAGCAACTTGACAAAGTGTAGTCGCTAATAACAATATATCCGCAATGTTTACAGCGTTGTTTTTGTAGAAATTAGCCGTAAAGAGTTGGGTAAATTTATAGTAGGAAAATAGGTAGGTGGGTAGGTACCTGTAGCGAAAATAATCGAAGATATAGAAGTCTGTCAAATAAGAGTAGAAAATAAATAAAATGGAACTAAGAAATTTTTAGGCTGGCAACACCAATTTATCTGTCAAATATTCTTTAAAAGTGCAATGACACTGAAAATTCAAAACGCTGTATACACATTTAAAAACATTTTTTTGTTCTTAAAAAAAAAATTATTTAATAAGCACTATTGTGAAGGTACCTGCTAAATGACATAAATTTGATTAAATTGTGTTTTACAAAGTGATTGGCTTTCATTTAATGTACCATAGATTTGAATTTAACAGTAGGTGGAAAGGAAGAATCATTAATGGTGAGTTTAGTTACACTACTTTTAGATCTGAATGAGTTATATATATTCAGATATAAAATTAGAGGCATGATCTAAAGCCCGGGCAACGCTAGGTACAAGCTAGTATTAAATAAATGCGAGCAATTTCTAAAGTATGCTTTATATTTTATTATAATATCTTTATTCTTCATTATGTTAACACAATATTGCAAATGTATAATAATAATATACCTAAATGCAATTCTAATTTTGAGATCAGTGGGTATCTATACAAGCAGTGAAAAATATTTTTTTCACTTTAATGCCTTTTTAATTTTTAATAAAAATGTAGGTTACATAGCTTTAGATTAACACCATTGTTATATTTTTAGTATTGCCATTTGGGCAACGGTGGCGCCCTCATTTATTTTCTACTCTTATTTGACAAACTGTATATTAATTGTTTTCGTTTTTGCCGTAGGTATATTAAAAAAAATAAAGCCTGTCGGAGTAATCGTTTAAACCATTTTAAAAGGAGAGTAAATTTGCTACTATTTGAGCATAACATGAGCTATTTAGGTATGGCCATTCCCGAGTCACAACTTTTAAAAACAGCGATTTAAAAAAAAATGCGAAAAAATTATCAAAACCTATCAATTATGTTAAATATCTCCTAAACTATGGGGTGCACGTAAAAAATCGCTAAGGTCGTATTGAAAGTAAATTAAATTTGCTATAATTTGAGAAAAAGCTGAACTTGTATAATATGTTGGTCTTATGATCCCGAGTCACAAGTTTTTTTTTAAAACAGCAGGCTTTTGAAAAATTATCAAAACCTATGAATTATTTTAAATATCTCCTAAACTACGGAGCGTATGTTAATATATATTAAGATCTCATTCAAACATGTTAGTTACTAATCTCACATGTTAGTTACTATATTATTAGTGCGTAAGGTCTTTTTACCCACCCTAAGCATAGCTAATATATTTTACAAATATTAGGAACTATTTGACTTTGACAAAAAAAGGTCATGTTATGATCGAATTATTGAAAAATTTTATCTTCGTTACACGTGTTATTCACAAAATTTTATGTACTTGTACACCCCATAGTTTAAGAGATATTTAATATAATTGAAAGGCTTTGATATTTTTTTAGATTTTTTTTAAACCGCTGTTGTTTTTAAAGTTTTATCTCGGGAATCGCCACATCTATAAAAGCTAATATTGTGCTTAAATTGTAGAAAATTTACTCTTCTCTCAAAAAGGTTCAAGCAATTTTTCGTCGGGTGTTTATTTTTTTAAATATACGGCCGAAACAAAAACAAGTGCTTACACTTTAAATTTGGCTGTATTTGTCGAGTAACGCCGGCCGCGGAAATTCCCCGAGGTCGAAAACCCAACTGTGGCAACACTGGCAACCCAAATGACAATAAAAAGAAATCAAAATACGCGACTTTTTGCAAGGAATTGCCATTTTTTATGCTATATTGACTGGACTGACTGTCAATTTGTATTTATTTTGAGTAACTGTTATTATTTTGTTGTTATTATTTTCATTTTTATAATAATATGTAAACAAAAACCTAGCAACCACTGTAAATTGTCATCTCAACACAGGCGTTTTACACCTAGTTAGATGGTCAACAGATCATTAGGGGGCATCCATTAATTACGTGAGCAGTTTTCCTTCCAATCTAGTCCCCCCCCTCCCCCCCCCCCCGGTGAGATAAATTTGGGCCAATTCGTATATTTTTTTCAAATAACGTAAGATTTTGCTAGACCCCCCCCCGTTTATGCTCACCCCCTTACTGTAATAAAATGTAAAATAATATATGTATTTTAATGAAATAATTAAAAAAATACATATTATTTTATCATTAAATATTTTTAATAATAATAATAATTACAAATAGGCCACTTGCATAGATTTCATAACGACTTGAAAAAAATCGTGTGGATAGATTTTTTTACTAAGATTACGAAAATGTTAGTAAAAGTTTTTAGAAATGTATAGTTATTTTTATTTTTAAATAAATAAATCTATTATTTGAGCTTGTGACGTCACTACATGAAATGTCCCGTCTCCGATTATGTTCCCTTTATTTTGTAAAATTCCACACTGATTAATTTTTTTTATATGGCAACACTTTGATTTCCGGCGATTTTTTGAATTTGCGTTTAACGTTCACTAGATTTGTTGTTTGTTCTATGCGAACTTATCCTTTGGTTTGATTTTTTAATAAAGATGGCGGTGTGTTTACAGATGTTACGAAGAGAACCCCGTACAATGTATTGCTATTCGTGTGGAAATCGTTCTTTTTTTAAAATGACTTTCGGCTATGTAATTATCGTTTTTTCGCACCCCTAAAATTATGTCCCGTCTTTCCGGTTTATAAAAAATGGTCTGATTTTTCGTATTGAAATTTTTTAAAAAATCGCAAGGGTTTCAAAAATACGATTAAAAAAATTAAAAAAAATACGGAATGTCTTAGAATATTTGCCTAAACCGGAATTTTTTTTTTTTAAATGTGATGCAAGTGGCCTATTAAAAGTACATCGCGTATTGGAGTACGTACTGCCATCTTGCGGACGTGTTATAAGCTGTATCTTCTAACCGTCGATAAAACAGTAAATAACATCATCGATATAGTAAAAATCTTCTCAAAGGGTTCGAACTGTCAAAGTGAGCAAAATTTGTTTTTTGTTACAGAAGTTAGGTTATATGGTTATGCGTATATTTTTTAAAACTAAATAAGTTAAATAAATAACTAACCATGTTACGTTTAAGTTTAAATATTTGCTCCAAAGCTGTTTTCAGACATCAATCAACCACATTCAAATTACCCAGTCGGATATTAATCCCTAAACGATTTGAAAATTTTAATGCCTGTGCTAAATTTTCAACAATTCCCGACGAGAAACCCAAAGTAAAGATTGGTTTAAACCTTGGAAATACCGAGCACATATACCACGGAATATTAAGCAGACAAATACGAGCTGTAAAAGTCTTTTCCCTTACCTCCAGCATCGCAGGCCTATTTCTCCAGCCTATGTTGTATGAAAAATCCCAAGAACTTGGCGGAATTGGTATGACGGTGGCGGTCTGCAGTATTGTTGGATTCTTCACTTTTGTCACTCCGCTCCTGCTGCATTTAATCACTAGGAAATATGTCATCGACATGGAATATGATCACGAAACAGAGACTTACACCGCATCAACAATTGCCTTCTTGCTGTACACAAAACGCGTAAATATAATTCTCCTTAAAAAATAAAAGAATGTCACCTTGTGTGTCCAGTACTCTAAAACTTTAAGGATAATTCGCAAGATTTTGTTTCCAATTCACTCAAATTCAACTCTGAAAAGCGATAACGAGTGAGACTTAAAAAATGCTTACACACAACATCAAAAACACAATGTTAAGATAACGAGGTTCACATACACATAAAAAACTTGAAGAATGAATGTGTGTATGAAAGTGGTCTGAGCATGGCTATAACTTACTGATACTATCAGACTTCACGTTTTTGACATTGTGTTTGTGCAGACCTTTGATAATTTGTGTAAAAAGCTCTGTGTATCAGTTGTAACCAATTTCCTTTTTCCACCGGAGTGTTCTGCAACACAGTTTCAGCCTTAATTTCTAGGAAAGTGTTCGGTTTGGAAATTTCTGGTCCTCATTAAAAAAATCATACCTCCGAATTTTAATATGGAGACATATTAATTGCTTATTGTATTAGAGAACTACATTTGACAGTTTATCCCATATAGGATTTATAAACAAATAATTAAAATTGTAAACTCGTTTAATCTGCACATTATTTACTTTAAAATTGGCATGCGTGGTGGTACCTTTTGGAGAATATTAAATATTACAATTGGTATGTTGTCTGTGGCCTAGTTGATAATTACAGATATAAATTTAAATACGAACATGCATTTATATGTAAACACATGATCAATGATTTCCAAGAAAAAAAAATTTCAAGAATTTCGGTTTGCGGAATGTCACTAACAATTAATTATGAAGAGTCACGAGACATCTCTGAAACTGTTAAACTATGAAACTACTAAGTTAGCCTAGTGATTATCCAAAGATCGCAACAAGCGGGAACTTTTTAAAAATATCTCTTCATATTTGCCACATTATGGCCAGCGGTTGCTCGCTGATGTTTGCAAATTGGCTAAAATGTGGCCAAAAATGCTCCAATGGATATACACTTAATACTGTCACACGAGAAATATGTGTACAGACCGTGTAAAAAATACCATACATGTACAGGAACATGGAAGATAGGAACAGATATTATCGTTACGCTTTGCTGACCATGAGAAAACCGTAAAAACAGACGTGACTGTTTTCATCAAAATACTCTTATTTCTGAATATTCTACTAATGTGGGGGTTATTTATTTCCAGTTTCACTTCAAGCCCGAAGATGTAAACATCCCCGATGCCCTGGGCATGTTCACCAGCTGCCACATCCGAGGGACCCCGCTGTTCTTCGACATGCGGCACTTCACAGATGCAGAGTACTACGCCAAGATAATGGGATACGACAAGCCAATGGACTTCAAACTAGGAGAAATCAATATTCAGGAATCTAATGAACCCAAAAAACCTACATAAGGCATTTTTTAAGACATTTTTGTTTGAAAATTAATTAATTATTAGTTACCATAATTTCACACAACTATGGTCCAAACACCCAAGCTTACGAAAACATCGATATTTGATACATGAGTGACATCTAGTGAACAGTTTACACACTAACGGCTTGTTCGCATTGAACAAGTAGTAAGTCAAGTAGCGAGTATATTTGCGACTTGACTCGCCGAAAATCGTTCGCATTACTTTCAAGTAAAGTACATTAGTGCCCGCCGTCCATTGCAAGATGACAGGCTGATACACAACAAAATAAATACGCTAATTAAGCATATTGTAATGCTTACTTTAAAAGAGATGGAAGAATAAATTAGTAAGATGAAAATAAATAAACTATGGAAACGAAGAGATTAATAGCAGCATAAATAAATAATTTTAGAGTAGCATCTTCACTCTTAACGCCACGAAATTTCCGCTCGTGTATAAATTTACTCTGTTAAAACAGCGGGTTCGCGCATGTCAGTGCGCAGGGATACGTGATGGAGGTCCTTAATGCCCCCAAATTATAGAACGAAATGGATTGACTCTACTAAAGAGCTGGCTAACCTACTCTACTAAAATTGTGGTGTTCGGACGCATTTAGTTACTAATATACTCTCTACTCGACTAAAATACTTGCTGTGTGCGAACGGCTCTTAAATGACAGAGCACAGATGATTTGATAATATTCTTATGGTTTGTCCGCCATATTGGTTCTTGTCAATGTTAGTGTTAGTAACCTATTGTATATAAGCTGCTAACTTTAACATTCTCACAATTATGATCCTTTATCGATTTATTAAAGGAAATATTTTATGGACTATAGTTGTATACTTCGTAACACAACTATTGTAGTCCAAAGTTTCAATATGTTTTTTTATAACAAATATTATAATCAATAATTATCAGCTTGAAACACTCATCTACAATTGAAAAAATCTTCCGAGAAAAGATACTGGCCGCCAACGGGAATGTCAATGTAGATGAGTGTTTCAAGCTGATAATTATTGATTATAATATTTGTTATCTACCCTTTGTGCTATGCATAAAAATCTTGTTTAAACGTTAGTTTGTCAATTAAAAATAATAATTAATATTTGACAAGTTAAAGTATTTCAGCAAAACATGCAGACATAATTAGTCTCGACGCCACCTAGCGGGAGATTTAGTATTAAAAATACCTCTCTCACAAAAATAAAGTTGGTTGTTTTCAGTTGGAAAAATGTAATAATAAGTAATTGTCGAATGAAACACTTGTATATATTGAATTATTTGGCGGGTATTAGATAAGCCGCCATAGCTCAGTGGTCAGAGCTGCTGACCGGCAATCAGATGGTCACGGGTTCATTTCCCGTTGGCGGCCAGTATCTTTTCTCGGAAGATTTTTTCAATGTAGATGACGACCGGCCGTAGCGCAGCGGTAAGACGCTTGACTCGCGCACTGAAGGTCGCGGGATCGAATCCCGGCGTGGCAAATAAATTTTATTTGATTAATTTGTGTTATTTCACAATTTATTCATTTAAAATAATAAATTGTATATTTGCGGCACGTTCCAGAGTGGAAGATACTCTCTGTATCGCCCTGGTGTAAGACCACCATTCAGAATTGAAACGTTGCTTGAAACGGCATTAGCCGTGTTTGATGACCAGATCTGAATAGCCAGGTACTTCCCCACCTTCCTCTTCCATATCTCCTTCCCCTCCCCACTACCCTCAGCCTCACAACATACTCCAATTGGGGATGCCATAGTCTCACTGGCTTCAGACGGGAGCAGTTGGGACTCTTGTGAGGTATACATGTAAAAAAAAAAAAAAAATGAGTGTTTCAAGCTGATAATTATTGATTATAATATTTGTTATCTACCCTTTGTGCTATGCATAAAAATCTTGTTTAAACGTTAGTTTATCAATTAAAAATAATAATTAATGTTTTTTTATAGATTTCAACTTCCAATCCTTCTACAGACAATATCAGCAAGAAAACTTTTTAGGGACATTATTTAGAAGTTATGTTGAAGTATGAATACTGTTTTTTTTCTGATGAAAAATATAACTCGGATGATTGGGAGTTTCATTGATACTTTTCGTTCGTCAGGTTACGAGTCGTGTTTATTATCGTCTCAATGAATATTGAACTGGACTTAATGTCCATTTTAATACATGCTCTGTGTTAATCTGCAGCAGAAGAAATGGTCACTGGAGGTGCCCACCTGTCGATTGGATATCGCAGGCTATTTTCATGACCGTTCGGGTATTAGACCTGAGTTGTCTCTCTCGTATGGTACAAATTACTGACCACTGTTAAGGCACCTCAAAACTACATATTGCTATCTATACTAATGACATTTGTCGAGAGGCATTGAAACTACATATGTATTCATATACACTACCGAAGCTGTAACGAAAAATCGAAAACGGAGTAATTTTGGACCATCGTTGTGAAAATTATGTGTTATTTATTTTTTGTTATATTCTGTTGATGTCAATTTCTAGATAGGCCTTAATGAAGAAAGAACTACCTTTAAAGTAGCTCAGTAAAGCACAGCCAAAGTTTTTGTATGCTATCTTCTTATTTTATCTATAAAAAATACAGTATCTTAAGTGGAAATCCATTTATTATATACCAAAATCAGTAAAAACCAATTTAACTCTCTTAAGTTTCTTACAGATATTAGCAACACAACATGCAATGCAACAAGGTTGCAAAAAATTACAATACAATGGTGTCTATGAACTGGGCATGAACACAATGGTAATTAGTTGCAACCTCTGTTGCATTGAATTTTGTGTTGTTAAGTGCTGTACGTGGTTTAAGGGTTAGTTGTTTCATCCATATTCAAATATAACATTGTCATAAGCTCAATTTTGTTTTTTTGACATTTGAAAGTTCCCCGTTAACGGTTAGGCCGGTTTCAGCTGTTAAACAAATTGTGGTTAGCTGACAAGCATAACAACATAGCCGTTATACTAACAGGTGATCAGCATTTGTTAAACAATTGAAAAACATGGAGAATCGGCATTTAACGGGACTTTTCAAATGTCATGAATCAAAATGGCGCTGATCGATGATATGATGTTCATCAATAATGTAAAGAATGTTTAAAACACCCCAATCTTAGATTATTCAGTATCTACATCAACTCCGAAGAAAACTAGTATTATAAATCTTAGAAATGGTAACTGGTGCATAGTATTTCATGATTTTTTTTCTATTATATGTGCTCAACTCGTTTCTTTCACAAGAAGAAAAATTTTATTGTAATATATTTAGTTAAAATACACCACAAGACTGTGTATACCATTTGACCACCATTATATAAGTTAATATATATGTATTTATGTCCCTGCATTTGTAAAATACTGAATACCTGTTTCAACTTGACTACTTTGCATTTCCTCTGTCAAATTTATTTGTGTGTTCAGAGTCCTGTCAAGATGGTAGCTGTGATTGATAGTACCTTTTTATTCCGCACGAGTGCGCTCCGGCGCACGAGCTGTCACATTGGAATAATCAACATTACGCGATGACTACTATAGTCGAACAGATACCAAATGCACTCGCAAAATTTCACACGGGGATTAACGTACAGTCAAAACTCCGAAAAACCCAAACTCGAAAGACACTCCACCATTATATTATTAATATTTATATTTTAAATATTATCTAATAATATAATGGTGGAGTGTCTTTCGAGTTTGAGTTTTTCGGAGTTTTGACTGTACGTTAATCCCCGTGTGAAATTTTGGGAGTGCATTTGTTATCTGTTCGACTATAATATTGATCTATGTATAATGCAGTAGCAATAAGTTGATTATTATTTTTCGTAGCTAATAAAAAAAATATGAATATTGGAATGTCTTTTATTATATTATTTTTAAGTCTTTTAAATTACATTCTTATTATTATGAATAACAATACCTAGAAGAAAAATAGTTACACAGGTCATAATATTAAATAATTTCACTATAAAAATATAGGATTAATGAATGGACTGTCACTACATATCGATCTTCCAGTAAATTAGTCAGACATTTCAAAATACTAAGTTAGAAGATAACGAGGAAAGAATATTGTGAACACGTGTCTGTCTGTAACACTTCACATTAAATATGCTATAAAATAACACCGGGAGGCATGACGGTCCGGTACATTAGTATGAAATTTTGAAATATCCCAGAAAAAATCAACATTTTTCAACAATTCACTACAAGTTTATCTGCATTATAATTGATTTGGTGGAGTTTTGTAGTAATCTGAGTATTGCACCAAATAGAGGGTACACTTTTACATATAACTGCATACTCAACTCAAATTTCGATTTTTCGGAGATGTTTGATTAATCAACTGAACAATCGATGTATGTAATATTATTTTACATAGATAACTAAATTTAATATTAAATTAAATAAAGGGCAAACAGCTAAATAAAAATTGTACATTAGTTATGTGATTTTTCTGGATAAAATATTTATTTTATGTACAAAAAATGTTTTAATGGTTTCAGAAATAAAAATTAAGGCACTTAATTTCATAATATTACCTAATTGATGGCCAAAAAGAAATCAATCAATTCTTTGAATAGCAATATAATGGTAACATAATTGAATTTTTTAGTGGTGCAAATTTATCAATAAATATTGTAAAATCATTTTAAGGTAGGTAGCTTTATTTAAATTCTATCAATTTACATTAAAGTATCTGCGTGGTATTTCAATTACAAAAATATCTCTACGGATCACCTTTTCATGTATTGTTATAACAAAGAGGTTAACCAGCCTAAAGGTACTTTATATGGTACTAATTTGTGAAATATAACAGTATTTAACTCCAAATCTTCTGGCTATTTTTCTATTCTATAATTTGCAATGACATTACAATATATACAGGGTGTCCGGGGGTAAAGTGCATTAACTTCGGGAGGTGATTCTACATGATATTATAAGTAAAAAGGATAAATATTTTTTTTAGAAATTCCAACTTTTAGGGGTTGTTTTGTGGTAAAACAATCCCTAAAAGCGTGTGCCGCCAGCTTTATTATTTTCCGCTGTTACGATACGGGCCAGTCTCAACCATGCAATGCTGTCACAATCTAGCCCGGCGGGCACTCAGCAAGTAAGATCCGTACCTCACACTAAGGATTTTTAGTAGGTACGTCTTTTTGTATGGGAAAAAAATGTTGGAATTTTGGAAAAGTTGTTAATCTTTTTTACTCCTACCATCCTGAAGATTCACCTCCCGAAGTTAATGCACTTGACCCCCGGATAGCCTGTATAGATGTGTTGTAGAAATCTCAAAAATGACGTAGTCATAATTTTAGTACTAAACTGCCACGTGTTGCATAAGTTTGTGTGCTACCTCTAAGTAAATTGCATAAAAAAAGGACCAAAATGCCTTCACATGATGATAAAATGTTTACTCGGCAAACACTAGTAAAAGCTAAAGAATAACAATTCATTTGAAAATACACGCAAATTAAAAAAAAAAAACGAAAACTGGTTGGCAACTCAATTCACGGCGTTACTCAAATTTAAGATTTCAGTAATTATATCAGCTTATTTACTAATCCAAATTAATTTTTAATTCAAACAAATGCTGCTATGGCCCGAACTAAGGAAAAGTGAACAATTTTTTTTTTGCAATTTATCAAATATGTATCAACCTGTATATAATAATTTATCAATGTCCTGAACAAAATCGATATTTTCCTCTGACTTATCGCAAATTACTCGAAAACTTGACAGATCGTGAGGTGTAACCATGTCAACCTGGCAACTGAAACGCGACGGCCGCAGCAAATAGCACTGTGAGTTGTGGTATCGCCCTTGACAACTGATCTTTAACAAGTTGCCTGTGTGCAGACCGCCAACGAAATTAGCAAGTTGCTTTCCTCTGGATAGCGATTGAGTTGCCAACTGGTTTTTTCCGTTGCCCCTATGCGAATGGACTTCATTACCATAACTTAATTTTGTGAGACAATAACAAGACTAAATTTATTGTAACGTTACTGATTATTTGTGTTCAAAATATATTTCTTAATTATTTGATAGTTTTTTCCACTTTTAGTAAAATTAAATGCTTACTAGAATATTATGCCAGATTGCAACCTGTCCCGGTAACATAAAAATACTATTCTAAATTCGAATTTTTGTTAAGAGAATTCACAATAAAAAATAACTTAGCAGTACCTACCTCAAGAATTTTAAAAAACGTTGGAAAAGAGGGTAAACAATTACACAGCTACCTATATTTTAATAAATAAGTCATTATTATTTTCCGAGGCATTTAAAAAACAAATTCTATTCGTTGTGAGGGTTGAAAGCAATATTGTAAAGCTTGAAAGGAAATGGGGAACTTATTTGATTAGAGTATGGCAATAAAAAAGTGATCTAAAGGGGAGTGACGTACCTGAAATTAAAACATTTCAACAGTACAAAGAAGCTAAAATATATCAACTCTACTAGAAGTAGGTTACCTATTTATAATGAGGACACAATAAGTTTATGTAAACAAATTTATCACAATTTTGTGAAAAATAAAATCTATGCATGTTGTCTGGTAACCTGCTGGTAAAATATTAAATATAAAAATACACAGTAACTACATACATTCATATATGAATTATTTCACATTTAGCAAGTTTGGATCACATATATTAAGGTGATACTTAAAAGAATTCATAATCTACTGTAGGCTACAATTAATTCATCAATATTTTAACTTGCAAAAATGCTTTTCCATAAAATATTAAACTCGCACCATCTATGAAAGAGCAGATTATAAATTCTAAGTATCACCTTTAAAAGAAGGACTGGAGTCCATTATTATGCATGTTCTTACAATGATAAAACTTGTATACTTGCGAGACCTACAATGGTAGAATTGAAGTTATTAAGAACTAAATGCACCATGGAAGAACGCAATTTAAAAAAAAAATCATTTAGTTTGGAATGTGAAGAAAAGTATGTGATCACAAAAAGTTGGCAGTAACATTTTTTAGGACTAGAAAAAAATTGTTTCTCTGTTTTTAAATCATATTTTTTTGTTTACTGTAGGATATTGCATAAAATATTGTCATATAAAAAAAAAATTATGCAAAAAAAATGCTCTGTAAATATCACATATTATGTACACTTCATGTTAGTATTAATATTTATTAAGACTATGAATAAAAACATATTCATTTACTAAATTTTCATGTCATTTTTATCGTTTGCGTTAGACATTTTTATTGTGTTAAATAATATTAACGGAGGCAAGATACCTAAAAAAATATATCTGTTATTTTAAAATTTTATTAAAAAAACAATAGGTAATTCTATTTTATTTACACATTGATTGAATCTCGTATATATTTTAATCTCAAAATGTAAAATCATCTAGGGATATGTATTATGCGATAATAATGTGAAATCATTATAATGGATACAACAAATTTGAACAATAAATACTTACTACAGTAAAATAATTTAAACTTAATGCTCCAAGCAGATAGTACGGGCTGCATTCCATTCCATAGATATTAGCGCTATTTTTCTTCTTCTTGTTTTTCTTAAATCAGTTCAGCACCTGCATCTATGTTATGATTTCTATGGAATTGGACATAGCTAACAATCGATTTGGTCCTTAAAACTATTTTAAATACTTAATCTTATTATAACATGACTAATGTACGTTGATATAGAATTCTTAAACTCGATTTTCGGTATGAAAATACCGTTAAAAGTTGTGACCACTGTGTTGTGGGGTATATATGTATCAATAATCAATGTATACCCCAAGAATTTTTTTATTTAAATCTAATCTATGAACCCTATATCAATACTTACATATGCCTCAATCACATTCATTCTTGTTATTTTTCTCAGCGGGGAAAAATTCCGATACAAACATGACTCAATTTATTAATAAAAATGTAAAAACTGTACAATTTTTGATCAAAAGAATTATGCATAAATCAATGTAAAAAATTATGTGTGGGAAAGTCAAAGGGAAATTAATAAAAAAATTATCTTTGAGCTATGTATACAAAGTCACCCGTTAGTCATGAATCCAGCAGGGAATTAATTATCTTAGCGCCCTGGTTAATGACATGCATTGCATTTTAATAACCAAAAATATAAAATATGATAAGTACAAAGGCTGAGTGTACTCACACAGATATTATGACAGCAAAAAAAAAACTAGCAAAACTGCCACTATCCACACTTTGTTAATTTTTAACTAAAATTA
This sequence comes from Limnephilus lunatus, assembly GCA_917563855.2. Classification (NCBI taxonomy): domain Eukaryota; kingdom Metazoa; phylum Arthropoda; class Insecta; order Trichoptera; family Limnephilidae; genus Limnephilus; species Limnephilus lunatus. The sequence continues at coordinate 51,459,663 of OU830599.1, forward strand.
GTAATCTATATTTCACTCTCTACGCCATACAATCTTCAAATCAAAGCAAAAACACTTCTAAACCATTCAAAACTGACTTTCAAAAAGGTAGTCAAATGCAAAACCGCTTCTGTTTCACTTTTGGTGAGGTTCAAAAGCGCCACTCTTGAAATGCACCAACCACGAGCCAGAAAACATATAAGCACTTCGCAAATCCAATACGGCCGCTGTGCTGGCTTAAGTGCAAAATCGCCACTCTAACAAATGTTCAATTCAAAAATGCTACTAAGTTGAGTTGAACTGCAAAATACATTTGTTTTTAGTGCAGAAACCAATCTAAAAATGATTGCTTCAAAAATACAAATCTAAAAAAATATGTAAACACTTGTAATATTAAAAAAAATCACCAAAAAAGTTCGAGGGAAATATGCTAAGCATTTTTTTTTTATGTTGAACATTTTGCATTGGAGGAAAGCAGCGGTTTTGATTTTATACTCCTCATCTATTACATTTCATAAAATATTTACATAATGTGAATTTTTATCAAGCCTAAACTAACATTACAAGTGTAAAATCAAATTCATATTTAGAACTACCCCACCATAGATAAAATCTTAGTTTACATCCCGTCAACAGTAGCGACAGCCTCGATGCAGGCGGTTTTGGAAGCCTCCCTGATCATCTTCTTCTTGGCGAGCCACTCCACATAGCAGAAGGCCACGGTGCCTATTGTACCGAGAGATACGAGGATTCCGAGCTGCACGCTGAGGGGTGCGTGGGAGGAGTAGAAGAAACAACTGGCCGCTGCTACTGACTGGAAACATAAAATATTATCAATACAATTAAAATTAACTAAATTACTTACTAATAAAATATTATCAATACAATTAAAATTAACTAAATTACTTACTGAATTTACTAACAAATTATTGTGACTAACTAACTAACCATCACTCCATTTTCACAGGGGTAGGCAGATAGGACGGACAGCTAAACAACTCGGTCTTGGCACACGCTCCTTGCCGTATTCACATTCATACATCGTCTCACACTCTTCTACTATTCTGACTCTTGACACGGCCCGACTCAAGTATCTAATTCACTTGATGGTGCCATGTCTTCCTCAGGCTTCCCCGACTTCCTATATCTCACCTTCACCTTCCTACCATTCACATTTGCGCCATATATTCTCCTTAAACTCCTTTCTTCATTCATTCGCTCTACGTGCACAAACCATCTTTTCTTAATCTTACTCATTAAGCTTACATCAAGCCTTGCATTCTTTGCGGATCTTCCCATTTCTCACACAATCATACATGGTTTTTACACATATACACCCCATAGATCTCATTTCTACAGCATTCAGTCTACTTTCATCCTTCCTCTGCCAATTCCATACCTCACTGCCATATATCAGGGTAGGTACCAGCACTCCATTGTGGACTGCTAGCTTCGCTTCTTTGAACAGTTTTTTGTTGACGCCAAGAGCGTTTTACGCACACTTTAATGATTCTCCTACCATCCGCTCTGTATATCCAAATGATCGAAATGTCCCTTTCTCAATTTTATCCATCTTTGAACAGTTTTTTGTTGACGCCAAGATCTCATTTCTACAGCATTCAGTCTACTTTCATCCTTCCTCTGCCAATTCCATACCTCACTGCCATACATCAGGGTAGGTACCAGCACTCCATTGTGGACTGCTAGCTTCGCTTCTTTGAACAGTATTTTGTTGACGCCAAGAGCGTTTTACGCACACTTTAAAAATTCTCCTACCATCCGCTCTGTACATATATCCAAATGATCGAAATGTCCCCTTCTCAATTTTATCCAATAAGGCCTACATCAACCTGGCATTCTTTTAAATTCTTCACAATCGTCATATGATGCACAAGGTTTAGCCACACATACCCCTAAGGCAACGGTTTTCAATCGGTGGTACGTGTACCCATTGGGGTAAACGAAGCAAAAATTGGGGGTACACAATATCGTGGCACGAATGTAGGTTTTAAAACCAGCTCAACAAGTTGTGTTCTGTATAAAATTGCATTAATTGTATTTCTGTGACTTGATTATTAAATTCATGTAATAATTTATTGAAGTATTAAAAAATTACAAATGAAACATGCCTTTCATTATACGTGTACACGAGAGAGATAGAGCATACAGGGTGCAACACATTTGTAGTAAGAGTCAAGGTGTATGCAGTGGCGTAGCGAGGGGGGGCGGTCCGCCCCGAGTGCCACCCGATGGAGGGTGACACCAAACCCGACGGAGGGTGACACCCGAACAAAATTACGAAGGATATTGACACAAAAATATTTAACACAGTCTGTTATTTATATTTTCTATGGCTCCCCGTGGAGTGCCCCTAAAAGGGAGAATGTTGGGTCTGGCAGTCTGTTCATAGGCGAAAATAGACTGAAATTCTCTAGCCCCCCCCCCCTCCCCCCTTGGGACGGACCAATTTTCTACACATTTGACTAGGTTGTTAATATTTTTATCAGTCGAAATTGAGGGGGGGTGGGGGGGGGACAATATGTTATCCGCCCCGGGTGTCACCCATGCTAGCTATGTCACTGGGTATATGCAGACTCAAAAAGGTTGAAAATCGCTGCCCTAAGGTACTAAATTTCTACGGCACATTTTGTCCGTCATCAAAATACCTTAGGATTGTTAATTACCTGAGTAAACTTGAAAATAGCAAACGCCGAAGTGCTGTTATCTGAGAAGTTGCCGCCGAGCATTGCGTAGATCTGTGTGTTGAAGCAGGCGTCCCCGAAGCCGAGCAGGAAGCTGCACAGCATTGCAATGTAGGGGGATGGGTCTATGTAGGACTTCTCGTCCGTGTCCCCGAAGGGGGCGTTGTTGGGCAGATTCAGGAAGATCAGGAAGAAGCTGACCACGTGGATGAGGTAGCCCATGATAACGATCGGGTCCCGGCCCCACCTTGCCGTCTTGGTGCCGAGAATTCCAAATAATGCACCACCTGGAAAACACAAATAATTTTTTTAATCATTTGGGACCTAATGTTAATTCAAATGAACCTTGCATTGCATAGTAACCCCAATACAGGCGAACCCTAATGGAGTTAATAATTACATGCTAAAAAATGTAATTAAATCGTGAATAAGCAATAAATAAATTGTATGTAATGAAGTCCCACAAAAAAACATTGTTTAATCATTAACGGGCCGTAAGAAGCTGTGGTCTTTTCTAATCAATTTTTGATATGTTCCTTTGTAAATATTTATGGCAACTTTAACCCTTTAACCCGTCAAATCACAGGAGACCCAAGTTGTCCCAAAACATCATATGCCGTTATAATAACAGGAGACCCAGATTGTCCCAAAGCGACCCTGCATTATTAAAAGTTAGATATATCTCTTCCTGTCATACGAACATTTGTGATTTCTTTTATATTAGAAAGCGAAAGAAATAATGCTTCTCATTGTCTTAGGATTATATGAGCTATGTTGTTCAGATTTACAAACCCGATCATAAGTGACGGTTTTATTTCAAGCCAATTTTTGACGTAACAAACATTTAATTTCAAAATAAAATTGTATGAAAGTGATAAAAAGTGAGGTGACTGTTTTATTACAAATTTTAATATAAAAATGAATCTGTTTTTAAAATTATAAGTTTATTCTATTTTAAGTACTTTAATTTGAATATTCGCAGGTATGCATTTTTTAGCTAATTTACGTTTCCAATATCAAAATTTTAATATTTAGAAAGAAAAATGTTGATTTTTAATACACACATCGGAAAGATTATTTTGTCTAAATTATAGAAAAAAATTTGTTTTTGCAAAAGAGTTAAAAAATAACCCATAAATAGGAAAATTTAAGATGCATGGGAAGAACCAGGAATTTTGCGCGCAAATCTTGACAGGCAAAAGGTTACAGATATTATTTTCTTATTATTCGAAGGGTTAAGGGCGCTCCAACACGAGCGTGCACATTCAATAAAAAAAATCCTGCGCGTCACCTAATCAATTTTTCAGAAGGAAGACGGCGGCAAACGATAGTGCATGAAATTAGCTACTCACAAAATTAGATTATTCGTCGTCATCGGCTGGCCAGTTGAAATTGGTGAGGTGACCAGGATGGCAGTCTTTTTCTTCGATGAGAGCGGTAGATGTAAGTGATGTTATTTTGTACATTTTTTAATTGATTCATCAATCAATTGTTATTAGTTTGTTGTTTTAATGGCGGTGGTTGCGTTGTACAAGTATTTGCATTGAAAACTTATGATTTGTAAATAGAATCACACTTTTTGGATCGGGAGTCACGATTATGACGGCTAGGCCTATCGTGACTTTAGGCAGTTTTAATTATTGACTAATATTTCGTTGATTTGATCACTATTATTCACATTTTTTGCCGAGATGGAGCTGAATAGTGATTTAGTACTGCAACTGATAAGAGATGGCAACGATTCAGAAGTGGATGGCATGGATGACGATGAAGAATTGCCTCCCCGAATGCCATATAATCATTTTACTGAAGAAGCTCCACCAATACCGACCCCGTCTTAACCTCCACACACGATTGTAGGCCAAATAAGCCGGCCAGTAAGAAGACTTTGCAGACGGGTGCCATTTAACCAAAAAGGACACAGCTACCCGCAACGTGCCGATCCAGGAGTAATTCGAGAACCACAAAAATATTTTAAAGTCTACTTCGACGACGAGTTTTTTGAATATGTACTCTACAATGTGTGTCATAAATACGAATCTCGTTGACTTAAAGAAGCTCATAGGCATTCATTTTACCATGGGATGTAAAAGTCGGATACCTGAGCGGAAGAGCATAGATTTTAAACAAGATGGTCGTATGCAGCGCGGTGAATTTCAGCAGTTCGTGAGCGATGATGTCGTAGTTGTCAAATGGATGGACAACAAATCCATACTAGTTTCATCAGATTGCACATCTGCAACGAAACAGTAACTGAGAAACGATGGAATAAAAATTGTTCAGCTTTCATTGATGTTATCGCTATAATAAACACATGGGCGGCGTTGACAATCTCGATCAGTCTATTGAATACTATCGCACATTTATGAAGACAAGGAAATACTCAATATATACTTTTTTTTTTTTTTTTTTTTTTATTATTTATTGACCAAGATATTGCAATACATATATGTATACAAAATACAATGTACATTTTTTTTTTTTTTTTTTTTTTGGTATAAACCACCTCACTAGGCTGAGCCTGTTCCGAGGTGGCAGGAATTTAAACTAATTTTGATATCTTTGATACTTATACTCCATTTCTTTGATTTGGCCACTACCAACGCATGGCACTTGTATAAATTAGATTGTGTGGCAGCTGCGGTTCCAGGCAACAAAGTTATGGACTTGTTGGAGTTTCGGATGCAAGTTGCACATGGGCTTACCAACGCACCTATTCTCCAAAGGAGGATTAGCAAGAGTGATGGTGAGGCTGTTGAAAATTTAGAGATAGGTGATCGAACCAACCCTCTCAAGCTAAAAGGTACGACGACTATGACGATCTTCCGTGTTTTGGCGAGATTGAAAATCCTCGTGCCTGCAGAATGGAAAATTGCAAAAGCAGTTCAAAGATTACTTGTGAAAAGTGCGTTGCGTATCTCTGCCTCTCAAGGAAACAAAATTGCTTTGCATTTTATCACAAAAAATAAGATCAAAGATCGCTTTCATCAAGTCTGATTGAAAAATTAGCAGAATTCCCATTATTAATTAAGCGGGGAGAATAATATTTTTGTCTGATCTTAATTCTAGCATCACAAATACATTTAAGATATATTCTAACATCGTCGTTATCTTGTTACTATGATAATAATTTTTTTAATGTGATTACTTAAATAATAAATACTATTTTTGATAAACTGTCTTTAATTTCTGTTAAACAAGCACATAAAAGCCGAAAGTCTAACAGAGTCACGACCGTGCATTAGTAGAGTTCTAGCCCAAACGTCACGATCGTGCAGGGGTAGTATTTGACCTTGGGGGTAGCTAGGATTTTTAAAATTATTTTTCGCACATTCCTTATAAAAGGTCCTTTTCTAAGATCACTGCAAAAAAGTGTGATTTTAGAAAAAAAAATACAGGCCTTTAAAAACAAAATCTACCAAAAACAGTTTATTTTTTAATATGTAGGTTCGGAAACACAGAGTACAAGCCGTAAGGAAACTCACAGTACAAGCAGGAAACTGGTGAATTTAGTAAAGACCCTCCATAGATGACATAGGCCCTGAGGGAATTTTTTTCCCCAGGGCCTACTGTTTGAAGTTAATGTAAAAAAATATATATATTTACACAATGATTATACAAGTTTGAATGCAGAGAAAACGAGAAATGCTGAGTTATTCCACAAAATGTTCCGATGTTGCGCAACAGGGAACCAAAACACTAATGATGATGTATTTTATTAAATAAATGTATGGACTCCGCTGGTGTCGATTAGATTTTCACTTAGCTGCTTCCAGCCGTCGTAAGGGAATGCAAATGTATTAAGACATGTTTATTTAATCAGATGTCTGTTGGCTTTAAACCACAGTAAGCAGTATTTGGAAACTACAATAAATATTTGAAATGAGTGAAATAATCTAATAATGAGTGCGTAATCTCTATAATTTACGGTGTATTTTTTAAATATACTATCGCTTGAGTTATTAACAAATAAGTTGTATTTACCTAAAACCTCTCCCAAGCCGATGAAGACTCCAGAGAGTCCCACCAGTTGTTTGGCATTGGCCCCCATCCCCTGGGTGAACCCAATGCTGGGGCTGTACACCCCACTGAAGAAAGACAGTTCAATACCTGGAATACAATAAATCATTTTTGTTTATTTATTTCATAATGCAAACTTACAAACTTATATCTTATGGTCAAAAGTGAATTTTCCACTAATATAACATTTCCACTAATATAACCTCCCTGTTCATGCAAAGGTCACCAAACCAATTTGGAAGGCGGGAAGGGTACTGCTGCCACGGGAACCATTTATTGGATAACCAACACCTCTGCCATAGGTCAAGCCAAGTGGTTCGCCACATTTGGTGACTTAGCAGGGGTGCTGGTTCATGGGGTGAGGTTTGTCCGGGTCTTGGCGGCAGATGTGTCTGTCCACCCGCTGCACATGCCACGATGGACATTCTGCATGAGTGATTTGAGGGCATGGTTATCTCGCACGGCGGCGACGTAAACTGGCCACCGAGATCGTGCCTTTAGGCTTTTTCCGTTGGGGCTATCTTAAATCACAGGTCTGTGCGAATAAACCGCAAACAATTTACGCCCTCAAAGTCAACATAACAAATGCCGTCCAGCAAATTCGGCCAGATTTGTGCGACAAAGTCATTGAAAATTTGACCTCCCGAATACGTGCTACCAAGCAAAGCCGCGGCGGATATTTGAATGATGTTATATTCCATACTTATTGCCATAAAATATATTTTCAAATAAAAATTGAGTGGATACCTCACAAACAACTTGTTTTATTTACATTTTAAAATCGAGCATCCTTATTGAAAGACCCTGTATGTATATAAAAAAAGCATACCTACTCAACAAATATCTGAAAAAAACAGTGGTTTTAATAAAAAGGGAGTCATTTCATTTTTATTCATTCGAATGGTGGTTTATTTAATAGGGCGATTCTGAGAGTATCTTCCACATAAAATATCACTATTGTTCATTACTAACCTGTATAGAAGAAAGTAATACTTAATATAAGCATTTCTTTAGTGCAGAACAGTTTAACAGCTCCCTTCAGAGCTTCCACGGGCCCGCTGGGTTCGGGAAGTTCCACCTTCTCCGTGTCGCCAACGATCTCCGTGGGAGATACCTGAGGCTCCACATTGCGCAGGGACATCAGGAAGACTATCCCCACGATGGCCAGTGCGATCAGGACTCCGAACACCATGTTTCGGGTGCCCGCATCTATCTCGGTCTTGCCTTGGAACTGGATGTAGACAAATAGGTTTCCCAGGAACATACTGAAAGAAAAAAGGTTTTTATAAATGTTAGTGTTCATCATTAGGTGTTCTTTTCAATGCTTAAATTCAACTGAAATGAACCAAAATGCTAATAGGGTTTGTGAAATTATTTGTACTTACAGTTAACATTATGCAAAATGAGGATTACTCGAAAATTTTACAAAAAAAAAATAAAAAGTATCAAAGATTCGGCAATATGTCCTTACAAAATATATGCTTAATTGAGTCATTGTATTGATGTATAATAATGTACAGTGGTACCCATACCCGCCTCCCCACATTGAAAATTATTTCAAAAAGATGTTAACATCTAAGATTAGATGGCAGAATATTGTATTTAGACTTAAATAATATTTATGAAAGATAGAATCGTAAGAAGAGAAATTATATCTAAAATAAAGAGGTAATAAAAATATACTCAATTGAGTTATTAAGTTTCACATAAATCACAGGCAAAAGTGAAATTAAAAAATAGAGGCGATTTACATCATATTTATCTCTAATTAATTGTTTTTTCATCATCGCACCAAGAAAATATGAAATTAATTTTTATCAATTATTGATGATTTTAAAATTGCGACGGTAACACGCAAGTACGCACTTGACATTGTTTTTTTATTTATTTATTTTACTATTAATCTATATTTACAGATTAATAAAAATAACATCGTAAGTGTTCTAATAAATAAAACACTTAACATTGATTTTGTTGAAATAATTTTAATAGTTTTGTATTTTATCTAAACTTAACTAACTAACCATTATGTCGTTTTGCTTGGCACACATCCCTTGCCTCATTCACATTCAAAATTAAGTTTAGTTAGCTAGCAGTCCACGATGGAATGCTGGTACCTACCCTGATGTGTGGCAGTGAGGCATGGAACTGGCAGAGGAAGGATGAAAGTAGACTGAAGGCTTTAGAAATGAAATCCCTGTGTATGTGAGAAATGTGGAAATCCACTAAGAATGCAAGGCTAGTAAACGTAATGAGTAAGATGTGGGATGAGGGATGCCCAGAATGTTCATACAGAGCCAAAGAACGAAGAAAGGAGTTTGGAGAATATATGACGAAAATGTGAATGTTAAAAGAAATCAGGGGCGCCCGAGGTGAGACATGGCACGATCAAGTGAATCAGATACTTGAGTCAGGCCATGTCAAGATTCAGAATAATAGAATGTATGTACGAGACGATGTATGAATATGAATGAGGCAAGGAGTGTGAGCCTAGACCGAGTGTTAGTTAGTTATGAATAACAATTGAAAACTAATAATTATGTTCTCTACTAATCTCTAAAACAATGAAGCATTAGTGTTTAAAAGAAACCGAGATATAAAAAAAAACATTATAAAAACGGCTTAATCTTTTGAAAATCATCTAAAGTCTTTTCAAATAGATATTACTATCAGGAAATTGATTTTGAAATTCAATCAGTGCATGTTGTTCAAGCATGTTGTTTGCTCCTCACATCAAAAGGATTTAATATTTACTCAAGCTATCAATAAAAATAAATCAATAGGCAATATGTTTGCACTGTCCAAAGAAATAGTTTGTCAATGAAGATAAGTTTAATCTCAGTTCTATTTAGGACAAATGGGGACTGTTTACACTATAAAAAAATGTTTTATTGACAAAAATGATGAAATGAAAAGTGGTTTGTTGATAGAGTTGACCTGAAATAATTCTGAGTGGGTGAACAACAAAAAATAATGTGCAAAAAAAATCCTAATTCATTATATTTTTTGCACAATCAAGCAAAGGTCAGAAAGTCATTGGGAGAATGTTAAAATGTTTGGGAGTTTTATCAATATTTGAGAAAATAACGCAATAATACTGATGCATGGCAGGCAATGTTGTTGTGGTAATGTGGTAGGTAAAGACAATGAAAAATGTAGTGTCTAGTAAAACTGTGTCTATATGTCGATCGGTCAGTGGCTGAGTAGGCATCGCGTTTGGGTCCCACCCGGGCGTCGCGTGTTTGATTCCTCGGCTGGCTATGTCCTCCATCACAACACAAGCAACATTTTCCGCTTTGTGTGGTGGTAGTAGGAGGTTTTCAAACATTGTTGAATTATTCGTAACAAGAGAATGTTTGTCTTTCTCGATGTTTGTCTTCTCATGACATGTATGTCACATGACGGTGAGAAGTGGATCTGTGCTCAAAGCGCGGCAGGCGGAGACTTGACCGTAATGTTGTGGTCAACTGGCGGTGAAGATAAAGTAACTTTCTGGTCCTCCAGTGAGTTGCTCGACACCGTGCTTGATGACGATGATGTGGCAAATTTCTCCAGGCCGATGTTCAACACCGTGGATAGTGGAGGTAAACAGTGGTGGAGTGTGGTTGTAGTGATGTAATCGCTAGATGTGTGCGCTAGGCCGGAGACGCGAGTAGATCTCGAACAGCCGACGCGGTGAAGGGTCAGACGCGAGTTTTGCAGGTCACAGTAAGTTGTTGAGCACTAGACTAGACCGTGAGCGCAGCAGCTGCGTTTATAGTTTATATAGACGCGCGATGCCTTGTAGAGCCGGAAGAGTTGTAGATCAGCACACTTAACCTCGAAGTTTTACCTAGAAGCTTACAGGTGTAGCTTGCATATTAGAAGTCTACGAATTACTAACTTACATGACACTTCATCGCCTCAGTTCTTACTCGTCCAACAGACCATTTAAGTTTTTGTTCAATCTCCACTTTAAAATTAAAAATAAAGTATAAAAAATTATAGTTAATCACATAACTAAGAATTATTTAAACTAATGAGACCTTTACCTTTACGGAAATAACTTTATCTTAAACACCTATCATAATGTTTCATTGAAATAATGAATGAAAACCTTCTCCTCTTGTAAAATTTTCTAGTCTGTTGGACAAATACAAACTGACGACTTTTTCATGCTGTTTTAATATTATATTCTACACAATATTGTAATTGCTTTTGTTGGTTGTAATTATAAGTAAGTTATCACTTATTTTTTATTATGCTTTTTCAGTTGTTAACCTAATTTGATAAATATATACAATTAAATATGTGTTAACTTGCAGTACAAGTGACCATTATGATTTTATACCATCACGGTAAGCGGAAAATGTTGCTTCTTTCATGATGGAGCCTGCCAGCTGAGGAATTTAGCTCGCGACTAGGAACTAGACATGATGCAAACTTAGCCACTGACCGGCCTAAGTTTTACTGAAGAAACCATTTAAAAAAATCTGAAATCTAAAGCGGTATTGTACAATAATCAAATTCTGATGATTACCTGGTCTGCAGCATGGCCCAAAAGATGCCGGAGTTTCTGGAGATGGTGGCTGCGTCGCTGTTGAGGGTCAAGTAGTTGCCCTGCCCCGTCCAGATGATGGCCGCCCCCGCCCCCAGCACGCAACTGGCCGCATACAGCAGCCATGTCTTGGGGAACAGGAATGTCACGATGAAGAGGCTGCAAATACAAAACAATTTGATTAGAGGGAGTTGAATTAGTATGTACTGTCCAAACTGCTTCCAAATGTCTGGAGCCAATAGGACTACAGCATCCCCAATTGGGGTATGCTATGAGATTTAAGGGAGTTGGGAAGGGAAGGAGATGGGGGAAGAGGAAGATTGGGAAGTACCTGGCTATTCAGATCTGCTCACTAAACACAGATATTGCCAGATTCATTGAATGGTGGTGTTTCCCGGGTAAGAATGTTTAGTTTTGGATTTCGTGCTATCAAACATACTAATTTCGGTTGTCTGTGATGTGCGTTAGTTATTCCTGCATGAAATCTGGTTCAATGAACTCAAATTTGCTTTGAATGTAAGTGTCATATTCAAAACAGGAACTGATTCTATGAAGAACCTATTTTAAAATATTTTTAACAGAAAATTATTTTAACTGCCATTTTCAAAATTGAAACTGATTCGTCGAGAATTCAGACTATGGTTCCCGGGGCGGCGGTACCCATACCCGCCTCCCAAATTGATAAAAAGATGTCATAGTACAATCAAATGCCACACTTAGTTGATATTTTTTAAGATTATTTCGAGAATTTTAACTGCGACATGCAATTATGGTTTACGGTACATATATTTATACTGACAAATAAATGAATAGTTTATCTGAATAAAATTATTACAACTTTAAAACATTTAAATTATTACAACTTTAAAACATTTATTGTGGGTCGGCAACCTTCGCCACATTGCATATCAAAGTCATTGCGTATAGATAGCGAAATCAAAGTCAATAACTAGCCATAATATTGTTTTGTAATACTTAATTTTTATGCAAAATTATCACACATACATGGCTTCACAAAACTACCTAACCTAACAATATTTGAAAAACTCTAACTACCATTGTTACTTGTGCAATGATGGAGGATTTTTTTTACATTAGCTCCACACAGGACAGGAGGCTCTGAGGAAAATAGTTTCCCTCAAGGCCTATGTCATCTTAGGGGATGCTGTAAGGAGGGTTTCTTAAAGGAAAGGAAGGAGGGGAAATTCTGAGAAAGAAATAGGTATGAGGGGTGTGTAGGAATCGGGGGTCAGTGTATCCAGGTGTAATGGACGTATAAATCCACCCCTTCAACCGCGGTGCAAGGCGGTGGGTCGAGAGATTCCGGCTGGAGAGGATAAAAGACACCACATGGCAGGTGGGCAGACGCTTCCTACAAGACCTGGACAAACTCATCCCATGAACCCAGGCACCCCTGCTACGGCACCAAACGTAGCGAACCACTTTGGGTGACCTATGGCAAAGGTGTTGGTTATCCAATAAATGATTCCCGGGGCGGCGGTACCCATACCCGCCTCCCAAATCTAGCTAGAAGAGGAATTGAACTCAGAACTCAGCTACCAACCAATCACTTATTTGTTTCATGTCTACCAAACCCAGACCAGGTTTCATAATATTAACACCAAAAAATGTAATAATTAAGTACCTACCTAATTGTTATTTATGAATTAACCTGTGGTTAAACAACAAAAACATTTAATTTACAACCTGTAGGTACATATATGTACAAAATAATAATGTATATGTTATTTAAATATCACTCATATTACTTTTACATTTCAATTTCTTTGTAAAGATGGATGACCTAAGTGGTTTTGAAGTAATTTAGCAGGCAACTGTAATTTATTTTTAAAAAACTAGGTTAGATTAGGATGGTCTCAGTTATCATAAGGTTCATAGCCCGGGCAATGCCGGGACTTCATGTCTTATAAAATATTAATAATATATACAATAAACATCAAAATATGCTCGATTGGGTGCATATACCTACATATTTAAATATTTAGTTTATGAGTTGTTTTTGTATTGCTATATTAAGCATAGGAAATGTTTTAAACTTTCAAAATACCTTCTTTCCATCCTCGCGAAGGTTTCTGGATTATTACAACCACATGACAATAAATCTGAAAAGTTTTAATCATTACAAAAACTCTTACGAAACTGTCAAAAATGTCACAATTCGAGAATGACATTTTGCAAAAGAATGATTGTTCAATCAAAATTAAATTTTCGAAAAATGAATTTATTTGAAGTCCTTGTATCTCCCTTACTTATAAAGGTTAAAAATATGATCTAAAATCTAAATTTGCTTATTTTATATGTAAAAAAAATATATATGTTTATTTTGAGTTATACAATTTGAAAGTGTATTTCATCAAAAAAGTTGTTAGTTTTCGGATGCATTCAGAAATACTCCATTTATTTAGATTTTATTGCAAAACCGAAATATTTTGACCTTCCGACAAAACAGGCTCGAGGCCTGAGGTAGTTAGATAGTCTATCGTGGGTGTGATTGGCTATTGAAAATATTTGTCAAAACGACAACATTATTATATATGTTATTGACCATTGGTAAATACGTAAGCATTTTCACAAACTGGTTAGGTATACATTAATAGCTATCCGTGTTTAGAAATTGACGATTTGCTATGTAGATACTAGATAGGACAATATTTATGCAACAAGCAACAGGTCGTTTTCAGAATGTCAATGCACAATAAATTAGAACAAGGGTAACATGCATTTCAACAAAACATAAACTTTAAAATTTACGCAAGGATGTGCAATTTTAAGATTTGAGGTGTGCGAATTGGTTACCTACTATCGAACAAAAATATTTATAATTTGACAGCTAAATCGCTTATCTCATAAAAGTGAATGTTTCTTTGTTTGTCTTATGTGCGTTCCTAAACCATTCATCCGATTGCGATGAAACTTCCGATTGTGATTGTGATTTGTTGTCATGCTCGCTAAGGTTTCTGTACCTATAATATAATGGCGAGCTTTGGCTTTATGAAATTATTTCCTATACCATTCATCCGATTGCGATGAAGCTTTGGTGAGTTGTTGTGCGCACGCCTGCGAATGTTTCTATGTATACTGGTGAGTTCTGGCGTTATGAAATTTGTTAAATTTTGCAATAGGTGGCGTGGCGCGTGAGTTGTTTCAAAAATGTGTTTATTTCATATAGTTTAACGGAAGGGAGGAAATAAGGGGAATTCGGGAGAATCGGGAGGGGAACGAAAGAGGGGGTGCGCAGGGTGCGCACCCCCTCCCTTCCGCAAGAGGAAAGCGGAAGGGAAACGCAGGGAAGTTGGCGACGCGGGAGGGTGAAAGATGGGGAAGTTGGAAGAGGAACGCGGGACGCGGGACGAAAATGAAACGGGGGCGGGAACGGGGACGCTTCGGAAAGGACACGCAGGGAGAAACAATTTCTTTATTTATTAGGTATTTCAACGCCTACCGGATAGGTACTAAATTTCAACAGAATAATGGGGCCAACAGACTTGGCCACAAAATATAAAAGATCATTTGGCTTGGCGTATTTCGGCATATCGCACGCCGTAAACTCCCAATGGAAATATATAGTGATATGCTGAAATAGGCCAAGCCAAATGATCTTTTATAGCCAAGTGTAACGGCCCCCTTATAAAATAATTCGAGTGCAGTTTACACGCGGTAGAAGCGAAACTTTACCAAAACAATCTCAACCAATACTTGAAAAGTAAGGTCATAATCAAAGCGACCAATGAGCGCAAACCTACCGTAATTTCCGTTTCATATCTCAACCAATAGGAGCCTTTAAAAGTGACATCATAATCAAAGCGGTCAATGAGCGCAGTTGATGCGTCGCAGATGCAGTAATCGTCATTTCCGTTTCATCAGAATCCCAAATCACAGCGAGACTATAGAAATTGCACTTCAAAAAACATAATTTATTTATTTATTTTATTTATTTATTTATTTATTTATATACATATTTATTAAATACATTACAAGTGGTACTTTGTCTGTCCAACTGGGAAG
This sequence comes from Limnephilus lunatus, assembly GCA_917563855.2. Lineage (NCBI taxonomy): Eukaryota > Metazoa > Arthropoda > Insecta > Trichoptera > Limnephilidae > Limnephilus > Limnephilus lunatus. The sequence continues at coordinate 51,474,927 of OU830599.1, forward strand.
GATACCCGTTTTAGGACAGCCAAATTGTATATTTAGTTCATAATATTTTTAACAAATATTAATCGAAATAACTATTAAGAACATTAAATTTTGTTTTATGAACGAAGCGATGGTTTCTATATGCCTTTGAAAGAATCGCAAAGATGTGTTTTTTCAAGGTCATTTTGAGGAACATACTTGCATTCAGAGTGGATGAGTGGTTTCTTTAGTGATATCACAAGTAGGAGATTCTTTCCAAGTCATTATAGAGAACATTTACAATTGTATAATTAGGATTTACATATATGATATAAATTCTCAGTGTATTTATGACTTTAATAAAGTACTACAAATTTTATAATTTCTTAAGTAGTAGTATTTACACATTTATAAACCCAATATATGACAAGTGAAATTTTCAGGCTCGTTTTGGAGAACATTAATTTATTTGGTTGTTTATTTATTTGTTTTATGTTTTATTTTACGCCCAGAGGGCTTTTATATAAATAATAATAAAGGCAGTTCATCTTAACCATGAGAAAAAAAAATAGAACAAATAAAGTTACGATGGAATAAAAGCATTTAAATGAAATAAAAATATGAGTAATAAAAATTTTTATGTTCAGTGAGATATACAATACTATCAATAAGTTACGATAAGAAAGAATAGATACATAATATAAAAATACATACAACAAAAATTTAAAGTAAGGTGATCATAGGTTTGTTAGGTAAACAAGTTCTAGGAATGGAACAGTTTAATAATTATTGAAATCTTACATTACATATTTTACAGCTATAAACAAAGGTGAAGTTAGATGGATTAGTGAAAGTAGGTACCAACTAATTTTATGATAATAATAGAGCAGACCTGTAATAAAATCACGAGAGAGTCTAAATTACCTATTCTAGATTGTACTCGTAAATAGCGCTTTCTTGAAATTGCTAAACTGTAGACCCTTGAAACATCACGAAATCGATAGGAAAGGATAGGATAGGATCGTGTCAAGATTACCCTAAGAAATTTAAACAAAAGAAATACATATCTATTCATATTACAGGTAAGGTACTAAGAAAGTACCTATTACAGTATTTAGTAAAAGTATTACAAGTAGGTACTAAAAAGTACCTACTAAAGACAACTATAAAAAAGAAATCTGGTAAAACAACATCTCTACATATTATAAATTAAAATCCGCCGCGTCTGTATGTCTGTCTGTTCGCGATAAACTCAAACTACTGAACGGATTTTCATGCGGTTTTCACCAATAGATAGTGATTCATGAGGAAGGTTTAGGTACATCATTTGACAAGGTTTTGTGTAAATGGGTTGAAATATATAATATATAAATGAGAATGTCTGTATGTGGTGGACGAGCGGGCTGGCAAGCGGACGGTGTGGATTTGATTTGTATCAAAGATATTGAAATATAAGGAGATGTGCTATCCGCCGTTTTTACTAGATGATACTGCGCTTCCGGGTGTCTACCAATTGTTGGTTGTTTACCAATTAACGAATAAACTAAACGAACGCTAAACTAAATGAACAAATTCTTTCCGTATTCAAACTATATTGTTAACCAATAATAATGCACACCTTCAAAAAATCAAGAAAATGAACAAATTCTTTTTGTATGCAAACTACGCGCATTAGGCCGTAGTTCGGCGATAGTCGCGCGGACATCATATCATATCTCTTTTGTATTTGAATATCTTTGATGTATACAAAGGGATTTCACTGTCTACATTTGATTTCTAAAACTCTATGTAAAGCCCGGGCATCGCCGGGACTTCAGTTAGTGATAAATATTTGCCTATTCGCCACCACTTTTAACAAGCTCAGATTGTAGAAATTACACTTCGTTTCAATTTAATTATCTACTACAAAAAAAACAACTAATTACGTTTGGATACACGGTAAAAGATTGTTTATTGTTATCAAGTTTAATTTGTAGAACTCCCTTTTAATTATTTTTTTAACTTATTTATATATTCAGTGAGTAATATTATTATTTAATTTTTAAAAACAGTTTATTTATAAACAAATTCTGCAATGTAATTATTATTCACCTTCAAGGCATTATCAAACTGAAAGCGAAAAAGCTGTCACGCGAAACATTAATTACATAGCAGAACTTTTTTATAAATAAACTGTTTTAAAAAATAAATAATATTATTATTGATCATAAAACAAATAAAAAACAGAACGCGACTTAAACATGTTTTTATATGCCCAAAACTAAATACGTCTTTTGCACAACATCATTACACTTTTTTCAATCGTCTACCAGAAGAAATCAGAAGCATTAATGATAAAACCCAAATACTGCTCTCTGTCAAGAGACATTTTAAAAATATTCTGAAGAAAAAAACTAATGCCACTTAATTATCCTTACAAATATCCTTAGTTTTCCATAATATTATTCTTTCTTTTATTTAAATGTATACAAATATCCTTAGTTTTCCATAATATTCTTTCTCTTCTTTAAATATATACTATTATATACTATTACAACACACATATATTTATGTAAATGAATTATTTAAGTACTAAGTAATAACCACATTTATGTACACTCCTTTTCCATACACAAGCAAATGCTTTAAATGGAAAAGTAGTAAAAAACCTAAGATGTAAAATTATCATTTAGCAACATGTAAAACATATTAATGAAAATAAAAAATAATTAAAAAAAAAAAAAAAAAACAGAGGTAATTTTTCTTGAGGTGATTTTTTATTTCTATATACAAGTCATCCAAATATTATTATTATTAAAAGATTCATTAAAATCCCATTTTATTCAAAGTTAAAAATTTCCCGTATAAAAAGATCTCCTTGCCACCATTTTGTTTTTCAGATTCGTTTTAATCAAAATACGCATACATTATTTAATTAACCAAACAAAGAACCTAACCTAACCAATTTTGTGCTTGTTAATAGTTGTTGATAACCAACACCCTTGCCATAAGGTCCGGTTTCATGAGGCGAGGTTGTCTAGGTTTGGCGGCGGATGCATTTGCCCACCTGGCGGGCCGGATCACGGGAGATCTTTTGAACTCTTTAGCCGGAATTTCGACTCATCGCCTTGCACCGCAGTGGGAGGAAAGGATTCCTACGTCCGTCATTCCTGGACACATTGACCCATCAGATTCCTACCCACCCCTCATACCTATTTCCTTCTCATAACTTCCTCTTCCTCTTCCTTTCCTTAAAAAATCCTCCACACAGCTTCCCCTAAGATGGCATAGGGTAATTATTTTCCTCTGGGCCTCTGGTGTGAAGCTAATGTAAAAAAAATCCAATTTTGAAAATGACACTACACAAATTCAAGTTCTAGAGTTCATTGAACCAGAGTTACAGACTGTCACCCTGCTGAAATTAGTATTGTGGATGATGATTGTTTTATTACTCGAAATATGTGCGTGCAAAACATGGTTCCATGACAAATCAACAAAGTGGCGTTTCAACACCCCTTTGAAAAGTCATTAAGTGATGAAAAAATATAGCCCGTAACCTAATCCTAACGTAATCTATTGAATCTAGGGAATGAAATACCGAGATATCGCACATATTTTGCGGGACTAATCTCGGTCGAAAATTTTGCGGGATCCCGCTGGACTGGCGGGATTACAGAGAAGCGTAGTTCATACGCGTTACTCTGCGCGCCACTCTGGCCCTGATATCACTTCCAGACGAATTCGAACTTACGTTGATTAGTATGAAGAGTTCGAGATCAACAGCCCAACAACCTAGATCTGGCAATATGAGCAACCTTGAGATTTTGATAAAGATGGAAATGAATTACTTCAAGTCCGGTGGATTAAAAGGCACATACCTTCAATTCACTAACAATGCGCTAATGACTATTGTGCCAACCAGCGAGGAAGCTGAACGAGCTTTTTCAGCCGCTGGCTACCTTGTGTCCAATATCAGAAGCTGTTTATCAGACGACCAAATTAATACTTTAACTTTTTTACGAAGCTATTTCCAAAATAATGTTTAAACTTATGATGCTTATTGGGCAAGAATATTGTTTATCGTGTGAACGTTATTATTTAAATTTAAGTTGTTATGTAAATTTATGTCTTATCTTATTCTTTGCCAATTTATGACTTAAACTTTATCTATGTCTGACTAAAGGTATATTAATAAACCATTTAAAACGTCCCAAAGAACTGGTTTGATAAGGTACAAATTTAAAACTCTAAAAACATGGTAGATCGAGGTATTGGGTCTTTATTATACGATTGGTTAGATATCTAAGTCCACCCTGCTGGATCCCGCAAATATCTGGATCCAGCGGGACTAAGATTATTCAGTCCCGCAAATACCTGGATTGACATGGTCTTGCGGGATTGCATTCCCTAATTGAATCTAGTTTTTTATTACTTTTCAAGGGAGTGATGATGTTGCACATTGTTGAGTTTTCCGGTCACCACAAAATATCTATTTGTTTTCGAAAATAAGAGTTTCCCATTGTCCCGTGGGATAAAAAACCATTCAACCTTTTCTTGTATTATGAAATAATGCAGTTATCGGCATTAAACCGTCACTACGCAATGTCTAGTCTAGAATGTGCATTTGGCACACATAGATAAACAATTTGGGTGTCGAAAAAATCGGATATCACAGATAACTCAAATAATAATTGTTGGGAAATCCGTGTCCCAATCTAACGCGTGGGAGATAACTAATAACTAATCACAAACCCGTGTGACATTACAAGGATCGCTGCTGACCATTTTGTGTGACCTACTTATAATTTTAGCCATTATTTGCAACGAAGAAACCGTACGTTTTCTAAAATGGACAACGAGCCAAAATTATGCACGGCCATTTTAGATTTTAATGCATGCGCGCATTAGCATTAAGTTTAGAATAATAATGAAGTGAACGGGTACCAGCAATTCTATGAATTGTGATGAAGTGAAGATGTACACAATTTGAGAGGCGGTTATGGATACCACCGCCCCGGGAACTATTTATTGGATAACCAACACCCCTGCCATAGGTCACCCCAAGTGGTTTGCTACGTTTGATGATTTGAGCAGAGGATTTATATAGGTTTGTATAGGTCTTGCCGGCGGATGTAGACTCCCACCTTTTGGGGAGAGAGAGGGAGACCTTTTGACCTCTCAGCTGCACTCTCTCGATCCATTGCCTTGCACCGCAGTGAAAGAATGGATTCGTACCTACGTCCGTCACTCTTCGACACACTGACCCCCAGATTCCTACCCACCTATCACACGTTTTTCCTTCCCAGAACTTCCTCTCCTTCTTTTCCCTAAAAAAGACCTCCACACAGCATCCCCAAAGATGACAAAAGCCCCAACGGAAATTGTTTTCCTTAGCCTCCTGTGTGGAGCTAATGTAAAAAATGTACAAAACTCATCTAAAGTAGAATATTATTACTAAAGAAGAAGATAATACTAATAAATATGAAAAAGAACTAAACTAAACTAACTAACTGTTCGTTCCAGAATGCGATTTTCCCTATTTAGTCTTAAGTAAAATAATTATTCGTAATATTCATGTTATTTTAGTTTCGCATAGTTTCTCTTTTTCAAATGTGCAAACCAAATATTATCCCACGGTTTCTTCAAATAAGGTCCGAACCATGGAACTAAAATCCAATGGAAGCGGCATACCTAACTCAGAATGTATAAAACCGCCAAAACCAGTGTAGCTCTAAAAATTTGTGGCCGCCGGGAAGTGGGGATACAGACGGGGTAAAGGGGCCAGCGTGCGGGGGGAGGGCAGCCGCCAGGAGATAAGGGCCGAATTGGGAATGGGCTTCACTTTTTTTTTATTATTAAAAAAAACGTTCGTAAATTTTTTATAAATTTTGAACATATGTATAAAAGTTGTTTTCTGAACAGGGAATGGTGGTGAAAAATAAGTAATGAAGAAAAGGGAAGTACTTAACAAAAGACTTTTGAGTAAGTTAAGTAATTTGAGACTACATTATTTAATTTTTAAAATGTCCTGATGTATGTTACTCATCCAGACCACAAACAATCACATAAAAAACAGACATATCGTGACAATAATTCGAAAAAAAAAAACCTAACGGAAGATACGATTATCTGACCAATGTCATGTTGAATTATTCCGACTGATGACGAAACTTATTACTGTTGGATACTAAAAAATATTTTGCTGACACCAGATGTTCATCAAAAAAATTATTCAAAGCATCAAGAGTTTATACTGCTTTCATCAATTCAGGATGGTAGACATATACAAGTTCATCCTACAGGCTCGTCGGATACATAGATAATATATCATACTCCCAGGTGTCCAGCAGTCAAATGATCCCCGTCTTCATGATATTGTCGAAAACAAAGAAATTTTGCTGCCACCAGCTATCCAGCACCTAAATAATTTACACAACATTGTCGGATATCAAGATATATCTATAATTAAAAATGACAATTCCAAAACCAACATTGACCTTATTATGAGTAGAACTAAAATTCATGTGCAATATGTCAACAAAAAAGTGCTATCAACAATAACTAAATATATATTTTTTTTAATGTGATCACCTCACAAGAATCCCAACTGCTCCATTCTGGAGACTATGGCATCCCCAATTGGGGTATGTTGTGAGGCTGAAGGCAAGTGAGGAGGGAAAGGTCCGAACCGGTCAGTGGTTGAGTGGGCATCGCGTTTGGGTTCCACCCGGGCGTCCCGTGTTCGATTCCTCGGCTGGCTAAGTCCTCCATCACAACATAAGCAACATTTTCGGCTTTCTGTGGTGGTAGTAGGAGATTTTCAAATATTGTTGGGTTATTCGTAACCCGGGAATGTTTGTCTTTCTTTTAAAAAAAAAAAAAAAGTGCTATCAACAATAACTAAATATATATTTTTTTTAATGTGATCACCTCACAAGAATCCCAACTGCTCCATTCTGGAGACTATGGCATCCCCAATTGGGGTATGTTGTGAGGCTGAAGGCAAGTGAGGAGGGAAAGGTCCGAACCGGTCAGTGGTTGAACAAAACAAAAAAAACAAAAAAAACAAAAAAAAACAAAAAAAAAAGGATATGGGGAAGAGGGAGGTGGGGAAATACCCGACTATTCAGATCTAGTCTCCAAATAAGGCTAAAGCTACGTTTTAATTCTAATTGTTGGTCACTCAGCCGAATAACCGAACAACTTCTAACCCCGCCTTTAGCTGTTCAACACATACCATTTTTTTATGTTTTTGTAGAAAAAAAATGTCACAGAAGACCAAACTTTCAGTTACATTTTTTACTCCAAATAATGTCAGGAATCACTGATTAGAGTAAGTCAAGTACGTCCCTTAACACCCTATATATACACACACACACACACACACACACACACACACACACACACGTATATATATATAACATAAAATTCGAATATTTATTTATAAATATGTAAATAACAAATAATCGAATATGTACATATGAATAACACATAATCGGATATATATATGAGAGGAAGGAGATAGGGAAGAAGAAGGTGGGGAAGTACCCGTCTATTCAGATCTTGTCAACAAACATAGCTAAAGCCATTTCAAGCAACATTTCAATTATTATGGGTGGTCTTACACCAGGGCGATACTGATAGTATGTTCCACCTGGAACTTGACGGAAATATACCTTATATTATTTTTAATTATTAAATTTTGAGAACACAAATCAATCAAATAAAATTTATCTGTGCGCACCGGGATTTGAACCCGCGACCTCCGGATTGCTAGTCAAGAGCTTTTCCCCTCGACCACGAGGGCATGTCAATGTGAATTTTACATAACAATACAGTGATTATATTATTTTATTTTATATACTATGAATTACAATTGTAAACATATGTAAAAGGAGTGATAAATTAGTAGGAAAAGAAATAAAAATAACAGTGCAAAAAAGACGAAGTAAAAACGTTTAAAAATGAATAAGCTAAACGATAAAAAACACGTACATACGACATGTGTAAATCAGAACTTTATATTTGTGCGTTATGATTTATAAAAAAATAAAAGTTTTTTGGTAACTTTTAATTATTATAATTTAAGTTGACTGATTCGGCCCATTGCCATTCCGAGATCACGTGATAGCGACGGGCCGATGGCGGTAGCGGTTGAAATGAACACGTCGACAATTATAAAATGTATATTTAAGCGATGTTTAAACACTTATATGTGAAAGGTAAGACCGTCTTTCTTTTTAAAGGTCTTCATAGAACTACTTTTACACAATTTTACGGCGCATTGGACCATTTTTCTATGTTTTATGAACGTTTTACTGGGAGCTCTATACGCGACCGAGGTGTAAAAGCCAATGTCAACCGTCTAAAAACCGTTCGGTAAAATTTTTGAATAATCACACTTTGGGTCAGTGTGCACACTTTACATGCCGTCTCTCTAATATCCCATACTAGGTCCGAACCTAGTAATTAAGTAATATGTTTATGGCTGGTATTATTATGGAGACATTGCTTTACAAAGTTGGAACAAATTCTTTATTTTTAAGTACGTATTTGCACATTTCAAATAGGACCCTCAAATAGCACCTATAACTATTTATGGCAGCCCCAAGGAAAAGTGTTTGCTCTCGGCCTTTTATGGCCCAACCTAAGAGGATCTTTTATAATAGTAAAATTTGCAAAATTTGTCTGTCTTTAAGTGTTTTGGATGTAATTTTATTGGTGGCCCTTTTCGGCCGACTTTTGAGCAATTGTTTTATTGCTAGATTTTAAAATCCAGTTGTGGGAACCGCTGAAATATTCTGTTCCCACAGTTAATGTACCATATTAATTATTTGTATTTGTATGTTTTTCTTTAAATGTGGTGACGTGTTCAAGAGAGAAGAGAGAGTTAGTATTGTTGAGACGGTTGAACTGGAAGGTACATGAGATGTCCTTCAGTTGAGTTTGGAAAAACTGACAGAGATATCGAAGTAGAGACTTCGATATTTGTCAGTGTGGTGTGATCGGGAAGATCAACCGAGCAGAGGGGAAATAGGCCCTTTGCGTGAGTGTCGTTGTTAACGATTGAACTGGGAGGTACAAGAAGTACCTACAGTTCAGTATTGTAAAAAACTGATAAAGATATCGAAATAGAGACTTCGATATTTGTCAGTGTGGTGTGATCGTGAAGATCAACCGATCAAAGGGTAAATAGACCCTTTTGTAATAATTGTATTTTTATTGCATTTAATAAATTGTGTTAAAGAAGAAGTGTTTTCCTGCAAACTCCATTCTGCTGGGCATGTGTAGGCAGTGAGGACGAACCGCCAAACAACTCGGTCTTGGCACACACTCTTTGCCTCATTTACATTCATACATCGTCTCATACCTTTGATTATTCTCATACATACTCTTCTATTATTATGACTCTTGACGTGGCCCGACTCAAGTATTTGACTCACTTGATCGTGCCATGTCTTCCTCTGGCGTCCCCGAGTTCTTTCACCATTCACATTTGCGTCATATATTCTCCTTACACTCCTTTGTTTGTTCATTCGATCTACATGCCCAAACCATCTGAGGGTCCATCAGATCGTTACGATTACATTAGACTTGCATTCTTCACGGATCTCCACATTTCTCATACGATCATACATGGTTTTACCACACGCACGCCTCAGGGATCTCATTTCAGCTCATCGATGCAATATATCATTAAAGAATAGGATAATACTAATAAATCTAAACGGATATATGAAAAAGAACAAAACACATAAAAATAAAAAAGGTTACGGTCGCAGCTGGGTTTCGAGGCCAGGGTGTTACTGGGACAAACTCCTTTTATATTGAAGTATTTTTGTCGATCTCATATTGCAAATTCAAAAATAACAATATTATCTTCGACTAATTTTTCCCATATTTTGTATGTCCCGGTAAGATAAGAGATCGTGGGTTTGAGTCCTATTTGCGACCGTTACCTTTTTCTTGTTCTTTTTCATATTTTCGTTTAGATTTATTAATATTATGTTCTTCTTCAATGATAAATTACACTGATGGATAAATCTTCAAAAGTTATTCCGTTAAAAATTAAAATATTATTTCCGCTTTACAATTAAATCCATATAAATATATATATATACATATATATATATCAATGTATAAATGGAATGTTCCTGAGCGTATCCGAAAACTAAAAACTGTTTTGTAAGGTGATAAACGCCCGTGTGATACGCGCCCAACATTTGTACACGGTTGACATTAGTCACATGAGAACGGGTCGTTTTTACGACTCGTTCTTGAGTTCAACAGCTCAGCTGTGGAACGATTTACCGGCCTCTGTGTTTCCTCACTTCTACAACATAGGTCTCTTCAAGACCCATGTTCACTCCTTTCTTTCCTCAAAAAGACCCTCCACACAGCATCCTCAAAGATGACATAGGTTCTGAGGAAAATTATTTTCCTCAGGGCCTCCTGTGTGGAGTTAATGAAAAAAAATACGCTTTCAAATTATATAAATCGATTTTGCATGTAAACATAAAAAAGTTTTAAAAATGGCTATTTTAATAACGTTGGAAAAAACCTAGCAAAAGCCATAATTTTTTTTTTAAGCGACTATATAAAATGATTCCATACAAAATATAATGGTTAGTACGGTAAAGTATTTCTTAGTCCTCCTCACTAGGGGTTCCTGTGCCGAGGCGGGCTAAAATTGTTTCATTTCCGTTTTTTTTGTCTTCTATGTCGTTTTTAGTGTCTTCATTAGGGTGTATTCGTTGACCTCTTTCAGCCATATTTTTATTCTTGATTTGTATTAATTAATTTTTTTTATTAGTTTTATGTCTTGGGGAAGAATGTTATGGAGTTTAGTTGCAAAATAAGTGTAGTTTCTTTGTCCGAATGTGGTTTTACAACTTGGAATGTTTTTTATGTCATTTTTATTTGATCTAGTGTGATGAATACGCTGTCCGACCGAAATATCAAATACGACCGACATATCAAATCCAAAACAAATAACACAATGTCAAATAAATAAATTTCACCCAGTCACAGAAGCCGATATTGACAGAACTAATTCGGAACTAATAGGAGATTCTGCCCCCGGCTTTGATAACATTGATGCTAAGACAATAAAAGCGATGAAAACATACTTAGTTCTCCCCATTACACATATAATAAACCTAAGTCTAGTAAATGGCGAATTTCCTAATAATTATAAAAGAGCAATTATAACTCCCATTTATAAAGCAGACTGTCGTAAAGATCTACAAAATCACCGCTCGATTTCTCTTCTATCAGAGATATCAAAAATATATGAGAAAATTTAAAAAAAAACAAATTTCGACATTCTTAGAAGAAAAAAAAATAAAAAAAAATACAAGTACTCATGACGCGATAGTAAAAATAAACAAATATTTATATTCGGCCCTAGATTCCGATAAAAAATGTAACGGAATATTTATAGACCTGAAAAAAGCTTTCGACAGCATATCACATAAAAATTTAATAAATAAATTAAAATCGATAGGAATTAATGGGAAAGTATTAGCGTGGATAACTAGTTATTTACATAAAAGACCTCAACAAGTAAAATTACTCAATCAACTCAGCGATTCAAAATATAAGACTTTTCGATACCCCAAGGTACAGTTTTAGGACCATTGTTATTTATTATATATGTCAATGATATATTCCATAATTTCAAATACGGAGACATTGTCTCCTACGCTGACCACACAGTCCTACTACTGAAAGCAAACACCTGGTCTGAATTAAATAAAATGGCAAATACAGATATCAATGCACTAAAATTATGGTTTGATAAAAACCTGTTGACTTTAAATTCTAAAAAAAAACGATTATTCACAATTTTTCATTAAAAAACAAGAAACACCTAAAGAAATAAACATAATAATCCACTCTGTGACAAATACAGAAAACCACAAATGCAATATATTATGTATAAACATAGAAAGCAAGACCGATATTAAGTAACTGGGCATAACAATAGACCAGCGTTTAAAATGGTCCCCACACATAAATATTCTGAGCAACAGAATAAGGAAACTAACATATATATTTAGACGTTTAAAAGATATTTTAAACGAAAAATTACTTAGAACCACATACTTTCTCGCTTTCTGTCAATCAATTATACAATACGGCATTGTAGGATGGGGCGGTACATAAACAAATCAAACACAAACAATTTATATATCACAAAAACTAATAATAATAACAATTTTAAAAAAACCTTACTCATATTCATCAGAACTTTTATTCAAACAATTTAAGGACAGAAAATTAAGTGCATTATACTTTTATCATGCAACATTACAAATTTATAAAGATAATATTGAAAATAAAGTTGCAACCTTTAAAAATAACAGGAATCTTAGACAAACATCAATACTTCCTACTCCAAAATGTAAAAAAAAACAATTGGAGTTACATTTTTTAATTCATTACCAGAAAAAATTAGAAACATGAATTCTAATATAAAAGAATTTAAAACTCGCCTTAAAAATTATACTGAAAACTTAAACAGAATCATGTAAAAAAAAAAACAATACAATAACACCCCCCTATACACACAAGCCCTGCTTACTTATGGGGGTGCATAAAATATATCTATAATGTAATTAATTACTTTTTTATTTTTTTATTTATTGTTTTCAAGATACAATCCCGTTAAACCGCAATAAAGCAGTTTGTCAACAGGATGTTAATGTTCAATTACAATTTAAACATACATACATATTATTATTACTATAACTATACAAATAGACACAATTAACAAACATTAATTAATATAAACAATCTCTATTTAGTAACCATTGTTTCAGCATATATCTGAATCTATTTGTAGAGTCGCAATTTTTTATATTAATTGGTTAACATTTTAAATATTTTTGGCACGTTAAATTCCAATTTCCATTTATAAAATCTATTTGTAATTTATGTATCTATTTGTTACTATTAAAAAAATGTATAGATAATCTTGTTCTTTATTCTGTACATAATACCTAATAAATATTTCGAAACATCAATTGATCGTTTTAGCCATTTTAAATCAGATACCTCTATAACTTCTCCACCATCTTAAAATTTCTTTATTGGATTGCTATTAAAATTTCTTGATTATATTGCTATAAAAATTTCTCGATTATATCCATCTCTAGTCTAAAGAAACCATGCAGCCTGTAGGCAATACATCGATATTAGAAGAACTAAACAATTATAGCACATTGCACGTGACACCATTGAATTATTTTGTCAAAGGGTAGTACAGGTACAGTAGAAATGCGGAAGCCTATTCTGTTATTAATGTTATGCAATCCACATCGTGAATCGTGATTAGCCACCACCACTTCCTACGTATTCTATTAGTTAGGTATTAGTACGGACTATAAAAAGATACCACACGATTGAAGAAAGTGAAAGGAATATTCAATCACTATTATGAGATATTAAATAAACCTATTTGAATTTCGTTTACTGGTTATTTGATCTTCGACGACTTAAAAACAAACAAAAAGTCAATAGATGTCGCACATTAAAAAAATTGAGATATTTTTATCCATGACACTATCTAGATTGCATTTAGTTGGGGAAGAATCTTGCAATCATACATAAAGATAGCAGCCAATACGCGTAAAGAAAATGAAAATAATTTCGAAATATAATAAGCCAAATCCTGAGTACCGAATCTTTTTCTGATTTTTATGTATCAAATTTTCATTTGAGAGTCTCTAATATTTATTTATTCATTAACGCCTTTTTTCGGAGCTTTTACATTACACATGAATAGGAAGAAATACACAGCATTCATTGTACATAATTGAACTGTCTCAGTAACAATATTTATTTAAAAATAAATTGAAGATGTCCACTGACTTGGTATAATTGTTTCTCTCCGTTAGTATTCTGGGCAATGAGGAATGCATATGGAAGTTAGTCCCAGAATTTCTGCGCTGAAAAAATCCTGATTTCTAGTATTACGTAGTGTCTTCAAACATGATCAAACAGAAAATGTTCACACGTCGCCATTGGCTTATAATATTCGCACAGTAACCACCCACCCCAACCGTCTCTTAAATTAGGAGGAAAATGGGTAATAACGTTAAAAATAAATTGCTACAAATAAAATCTAGTTATCGGTAAATAAGCGAAAAATATTATAAACAATGAATAAATTAAACAGTCAAGAAACAATCACATACATATTTGAATAATGAAAATGCTCACGTGTGAAAAACGTTTGTTACCACTGCTCTAGTTACCACTGAGTCAAGTCAAGATTATTAATAAAAAACAATTAAAGGTGTTGTTTTCCACTCATCAAAACAATAAGCACAAAGCATTTATACGTTTATAAAAAATAATATATTTTAACAAGTTTTCTGTATTATCGAATACAAAGGTCGACAAAACAATAATGGCCATCTGGTTCCACTAAATTAACCCTTTCAACACCGCACTTTTGTTTCCATATATAGACCATATATTTCATACTTGATATGCAACACCTTAACACCTTAAATAATCATTTATATTTTTTTCTAATCTGATTTTTATCATTTTTAGACCTGATGTGGTAATTTTTAATTAGTACCTAAGGAAAAAACTACCTCACAAACATTTAAACATTTTTTTAAATTTTTTTGAAAATCTTATTTGTAAGAAGATTTTCAGTAAGTCCAAACTAAATTTTTTGAAATTTTTCATACAAAAACAAATTTATTAAAAAAATTTCGGCTACAACTTCAATAATGCCATTTTTTTATTGTAGCACTCAAATATATTCAAATACAAAAGAGATATGCTATGATGTCCGCGCGACTGTCGCCGAACTACGGCCTAATGCGCGTAGTTTGCATACAAAAAGAATTTGTTCATTTTATTGATTTTTTGAAGGTGTGCATTATTATTGGTTAACAATATAGTTTGAATACGGAAAGAATTTGTTCATTTAGTTTAGCGTTCGTTTAGTTTATTCGTTAATTGGTAAACAACCAACAATTGGTAGACACCCGGAAGCGCAGTATCATCTAGTAAAAACGGCGGATAGCACATCTCCTTATATTTCAATATCTTTGGTTAGCACTCTAGCACACCCAAAAGTCACGAGCCGCCAAGGAAACATAAAAATAATAATAGATCCCAGTGCAAGCAAAACAGCTGAAACGGTATAGATACGTTATTATATTTACGGTCATTGTCGTTGGAATAAATATTGCAATCTAGCAGAAAAAAATTGACACAATGAGGAAAATCCTTTACACGCTATACGCAAAATGTGGGGCTATTTGTTTCACAAAATTAAGAGATATTGTTTTTTTTTTTGTTCCTCAAGAAGAACTTTGGTATTGAAATGGGTTAATAATTAATGTTAAGATGAATGACCCATTCGGCAGTTGCGCATTTCACATAGACGAGACCGGAATGACAAAACAACACTTGCCCGCAATTCGAATTAAAGCAATACCAATAGAACTTTGGTACCCCATACAGGCATAAACCGTTGATAGATCCTTCTAATCCTTCGTAACCTCTCCCTCACTCATTTTTTTCAAGAGAAATCAAAGTTTATGACAGCGATGATGAGGTGATTTTATCACAAAACGGCGCTATATAAAGTAGACCACCTAGAAGTCAGCAATCAGGCCTAATAAACAAACATATACACAAGTCCTATCTGGGCGCATTCTTCCTTTTAAGTCATGATCATCATCGAACATACTAATTACGATTGTGGATCTGTCTGTGAGTGATTGCAACTCTGGTTCAATGAACTTCGATTGGTTTTGAATTTAAGGTCATGCACGACGTCGTATGAAATTCGGAGTCCAAAAACAACACGCAGATGGCGATAAAATTTAAATTCCCGCTTAACATCAGCCGCCCCTTTTGATTTATTCAAGAAAAAACATCGTCAAAGAGCGTTTTTTTTATTTTATTTTCGGAAGTTCAGGCACAAATATTTAAATATTTTACGATAATTTTCTATAAAACTTAATTATCCACATTATACAATAAAACCGTAACCGAAAAGGGGTTCGTAAGTAGGAGATTTTAAACTTTAAAGCAGCTTTTATTGGCCTTTTTTCGGGGCTTGTAAAAAGACTAATAAAAAATACTCGATTATTTCAAAGGCAACTTAAATATGTGTTCTACTGGACTACTATATAATATGTGTTCAAAGTATTTAATTAAATAAGTTAAAATATTTCCATGCGGTCCAATTTTCAAAACAAATACACACGATTTTGCATTAGGTACTTAGGATGGGTTGTTTCAAAAAATTTAACGGATTCATAAAATATTTTAAGTTAACTTTCATGTTATGTGTAAGTTCCATTCAAGTTCTGTTATTATATCATTATAGGCCAGTTACTTCATAAAACTGAAATAATCACAGAACTTGAATACAACTTAAACAGAACGTGAAAATTAACTTCAAATATTTGATGAATCCATTATTTTTTTAAACAACCCGTCCTTGGTAGTGCATACATCACCATAAGTTATTTTTCAAAATTGGAACTGAGAACATTTATAACAAACAGGCAGAGAGGGCCCATCAAACAACTCGGTCTTGACTACCTAACTATAGGACTTTCTCACATAGCCCCGTGATTTTTCACGCGTCATATTTTATAAACATACCTATAATAGTTCCATTTTAACCCCCCCTTATAAACTCATAATTTAAAAATCAACAATAAGGCCAAAACTAACGTATGCAAGCCCAGCCCCAACTGGGCCCACATTTCTTTTCATTTGAAAAAACTTCAAACATTCCAGAATAAAGCCACACGCATAGCCCTGGGTGCGCCCAAATGGATAAAAGTATCCTAACTCCAAAATAATTCTGAAATCCCGTATTAAAAAAACACATCTTAAGTCTCACAAAACATTTTATGCGGGAATTTCCACCCATGAAAACGCATCCATAAACTGCCTCGCCCGGTACGACAAAAACTTACGTACCATGCGCAAAAACCTACCCATTTTGCAGCCATATCCCCCTGCAAATTTTTTAACAAAAACAACAAAATAAACCATTTTTTGAACAACCGTATATTATAAATTCATGATGAAAGAAACGGGCATTTTTGGCCCGGAGCTCTGTATGCCAATACATCAAAAAGTCATTTTAACCTCTCCCTCTTTCTCATTAGCGATGCGTGCAATGGGTAGAGAGGTTATAACAAATCTCTCAGCAGCAGGACCACAAAACACGCGTGTTTAGTTAGACTTCACCCCGTGGTGAATGATTCATTTAATGAAAGTGACTTTTTAAGATTCGGTCCGTCATTCCAAGGTTTTATACAGAATTAAATCCGCAAGTATTTATTATTATTCTATTAAGTATGCTGCCAATATAATAGTAGGTATACCAGATCCGGGAATAGGTTTTCCAACGCTTGAAGCGCCCTCTCAAAAATATGCCTCCACAAGTATTTATTCATTTATTAACGCCCTTTTTAGGAGCTTTTACATATGTTTAGTAAAAATTATACAACATAACTAAACTGCTTCAGAAACAACATTTCTTTTTGTGATAAATTGAAGATGTCCACTGAATTGGTATAATTTTTTCCCTCCATTAGTATTCTGGGCATAAATACATATAGTAGTTAATCCCAGAATTTCTACACTGAAATAAATCCCGACTTCTAGTATTACGTAATGGAATCCGAAAGCTAATCAATGCAAGCATTTCTGAATAACCTGCACACAGAAGAGTCTTTCAAATACCGTAAAAACTACTTTCATGAAAAATATCCTAATTTATCCTTAAAAAACCTAAAAATTCTTATGGTCCTGTTGTTACCAAAACCACTAAATCAAAGCTAACACGTACCTACATGTTATTTTCGTATGCAAATTTGCTAATGACGGAATTATTGTAAAAAAAAGAATAAAGCTTAAACTTTCTAATAAAAGTGTGTTTATCTGAAGTGACCTGGGGGCCTAGTCCCTATCTTTTACGTTTTACTAACAGCCTGTTAGCTTAACTTGGTGGTTTGAGCAAAGTTGTCGCACCTGGCTAAAAATGGTAGTCAGTAACTTTTCTGTTAAGGTTTAGTTAATTTATCGTCGCGACCGACAGAAAAGAAACAGAAAAGTTACTGACTACCATTTTCAACCAGTTGCGACAACTTTGCTCAAACCACCAAGTCAAGCTAACAGGCTGTTAGTAAAACGTAAAAGATAGGGACTAGGCCCCCTGACCGGGTAAGGAGGTAAGTTGGTTTTCTTATCTGTTTTTAAATAATAATATTAGATAGAGCATAGGATATCATAGTTGTACAGCGCCCTTGTGGTGAATCTTCCCAAAAAATGCCACTATAAAAAATATCCAATTATTATTACCTACACATATTTTTGGCAATCGTAATTTGATTTATTTATTAATATTTATTAATTTATTTAGTTATAAAAAACATTTGAAAACAGATTCCCAGAATATTTAATTTTTAAAAACTGGTTTCTGGAATCCGCTGGATGACAGCACTGCCTATTGCCCCATCCTCGTCCCGGATCTGGTAAAATATTATGTATGATTGTATTTCGCATTGTATAGCATATCTATACTAGTTACCTATCGACTTGTTATAGTACATATTATACTACATACCAGTATTAATATTCCTAGATAGCCTTGTAAATAAATGGCAAATGATCGCTGTTTCTTTCGTATTCACTATTGCCAATCATTAGCAGGTAGCTCACTTTCATTGACACGAATTCCTATTACGGGCTATTTGTTCGACAACATTGGAAGGCATCACAATATTGTCTAGTCTTTGAAATAGATGCTATGTCTTTTGTTAATGCCGTTGAGTAGGTAGGTACATATTACTAAAAAAACAACAACACACGCGAGGAAAGATCTCGATTAGAACAAATGATCAATTGAATTGTTTCCATGCAGAATATCGTCGTATATTATTATAACGTAATGAATAATAAATTCATTAAAATATAATCAACAGATTTCGGAATTCCAAAGGGAACTAACTATATTAGGTCCTTACTGTTTATTTTACATCAAAATGGAATTTTTTAATTACCAATTGGTGGAAGTTATTTATCCTAATTATACTGACGATACACATTTGTAATACACATTATTCACTTGTACATATTTTAAAATCTACAGTTATTTTAAATATTATTATTATGTAATTTAGCTGTATAAATGTAACTAATGTAATAAAATAAATAAATAAAATACAGTAGATAATAATAACGAAAACGAAACGAAATAGAAGTATCAGCTAATAGAGCAATAAATTATCTGAAAACTGGTTTAATATAAATCTATCATCACTAAATAGAAGAACAAAAACTAATTATGTACCTTATAGATTGACGAAAAATGCTGCAAATGTCAATATTGCTGTTTTATATATTCACAAAAGAAATTGTCTATAGGGACACACCGGACGATTTAAATTGTATTGATTTATGTAGTACCTAAATCAAACATAAAATGCCTCGGAATTATGACATCAAATGGAAAAATCCAATAAATTCGACAATAGACAGAATGAGTCTTTCACTTATCATGGTTTAGACCTGAGGCCATAAATATTATTGTAAATTAGAACACTCAAGATTCCCGCATACGAAATTGGTGTCATTCAAATAAGACCCTGATATATTTAAAAAAAAAAGTTTAAATACCGATCTAATTAACAAAGAAATATTTTTTTAATTAAAGTTTAAAACATATTTTGCCTCAAAACTCTTAAAATACCTGTTAGAAATGATAGCCAACTTAATACAGGTAAATTCTATTCTCAGAACTATAATCTTATAAATACGACGTGGGCGAAACGGTTTTGCAATAAGCTCAGTTTCGCAGACATTACAAAATGGTTCAACAATAACATATTACCATTTACGATTTCCCTTCTCATCAAATTTTGCGCAGACTTGTCTACGTAATCGTGAAACTATGGATAGATAATATAATATATGGTATAGCATTATGTTTGCAATTTGTAATACTGATTCATTACCACTATTACCCGTCAACAGCTTAACAAAGCAATATTATCAAACAGACAAGACACGAACACGATATAAAATATAATTTATTATGTAGGTACCTTTATTTATTTTGCATTTTACGCCCAGCTGGACTTTTACCTGTTTATTATTTTTTAACACAAAGAACATCTAAATGAGCATAAAATTATGAAAACAAAATGCTCCATCGTACAAAATGAAAAATAGTAGATTGGGAATAGTAGGTAATATAATATAAATGAAATGAGTCGAAGCAGAACTAGGCAGATTGTTTAATTAGATTTGTTGTTTTGCTTTCCGATATAAATTCTGCTCAGACCTGTTTGATACGTTAAATATGTCAACAACGTCCTAATAATCATTAGCCAAATTCAATTCAAATTGTGATTCCGTGTTGGAGTAGTCACAATAAAACTGTAGATATTGCCTTAATGTGGTTTGTGAGGTAGGTATATGAAAAGAATTCAAGTATAAGAGCTGTCAATTATTGAATTTATGATTTTATATAAACAAGTTGTCATTATCAATTCTATGTTCCGATCATTTTAATTAATTTACTTGATACAGTAGATTGAATGGATAATCATAAATGGACAAATTCCTTTGTATTACCCATTCTGAAGTTAATAAACCTTAAGAATTTATTTTGAATTATTTATATCGTGAGTGAATGAATAGCATAACTCGGTTCCCATATTGTTGAGTTGTACTCAATTTGACTTATAACTAGTGAGTAATGACATGTAGAATTTTTTTATGGTTTGAATATTACTAAATTGGCTGCCATATTCTTAATACCAAACTTGACATTTTCAAATTATTTTATTAAGAATAATATGTAACAATTTAACTTCTACACAATTATGTTAGGTTTATTAAACAACTAGATAGCGTATACATGGTGTGTCCAAAAACTAGAAGTACAAGAGGGAAACTGATGAAAAACCTTTTCAAACTGAGTATTTTTTTCAAATTTACTACAATAATTCCAACTTCGGACTCGATTTACTGGAAAACGAAAGATATCAAAAAATCACAAAATATGATGTAGCTAGATTCGTCAGTTTCCCGTTTATACTATGAGTATCCGGACACCTCGTATTTATATTATAAAAAAAAACATCGCAAATATTTATTTCAACTTTTTTACTGCGATGACTTAAGGCCCGGCTTCCCGCATTTCTACCTTTTTTATTTTCCTTAAATACTCACAAGTTTTAAATATATGTTATTCCTGAAGATAATATCTATACATTCCCTATGTCGAAACGGCAAATATATGAAATTCCTTGGACAGAAAAAGATCGCATGGTATGCTCCGAAAATTATTATAAACACTTTTTTCAGTTATTTTACAAGTTATATGTACGAAAAAAATCACAGCGTTTCTTTAAATGCTATTTTAGACATTTCCAAGAGATTTTTGCTCTATTTTAATGAAGTCGTGTTTCATCAAACATTTTCACAATTTTCGCTTAAATATTATCGTTTTTAATATTAGCGCGCTCTCTCTAACATTCGTATTTTCATATCTCTCCATCTTCTTCTTTTTGAGCGGGTATACCGCACCTTAACTAGTAAAGGTAAAATGATATACATAGATATGTAACACAATAATTATTTTAGGTAGATGCATTAGCCGAAATGGTTGAAATATTGAATTTTCCGCTGGAAGATTACTTGTCGGAAAACCCGTTTTTACACTAATGTTTTAATAGTCATTCTACATTATTATTATTGACGAATGTATTTCCATCAATATTGAATATACATAATGTTTCGGAGAGTCATTTTCATTATACTATTATAATAATTGATGACCTTGAATTGCTTTCAATCCCTCAGATATATTTTCTGTCCTTTCTAAAGTAGCCAACCTGTTAACTAGTAGGTACCTATACACCTAGTTTTTTTAAATCTAAACTATGCAGGACCTATGTCCATAAAGATATGCGGAGGTATTTTACAATAACAAAAACAAGACAAGTTAGGCGTAGATCGAGCAAATTACCTATCTGGGTAAGTAAACCTTTATCTATATATAAAAAAAACACGACAAAATACTTTATATCTACAGTATTATTTTTTCGATCGATGGAACACGAATATATTGTGTTAAATTATTATGTAAACCACATTATAATTTTTAAATTTAGTTGACACGGAAGTAAGCAAATAAATAGCGAGTACCTGCCTAGGTTCAGAAGAATTTGATTAATTTAGTACTTATCTAATTTTAACCTGGTTAAACAGGTATGGATAGCCAGTTAACAGCCCTTCAGAAAAAAAACACTACGTAGAATAATTTAATTACAGATGAGTGGAATGAAATCATTAAAATAACGGATAGGTGTCCAACAAAATTATTTAGGAACTCCAATTCGCTATAGGTAGGTACCTAGGCACTAGTAAAAGTTTGACCTTTAATTTTATTTAGTGACGGTAATATTATGAATTATTTTGAATAAATTACTTTAAAGCAGCAACAATTTACCTAATCCGGCTAAGAATACAATTCTGACGCCGCGCCTTACGCAAAACCGTTTTCGTGCGTGGAGTTTGTATACAAATTTAATCTACTTTTGTAATATAACCGAAAAGACAGCACTACTTACGTTAATAGCTAGGGCCTAAATGCGACCCTTGAAGTACACCACTTGCAGCCATGAATTTGTGTGTTAGAATTAATTTTACTTGAAGAATTCTTTTAGTTTAGTTAGTAGCTCTTTATCAATTACTAAAGTTACAAAACAATGACTGGTTTCCGGTGAGCAGTTCTGAATGCCACTATTTTTTAAATATCTATTGATAAAATAAAAATACAAATGTATTTTGACATATGTCAAGGACTCTAAAGACTCACTAGAAGATTTTTTCTAATTACTTGAAACCTCTCCGTCTATTCGCACTTTTAGGTGTGACTAGATCTTATAACATTTAAAAAAACACTACCCTGGACAATTCACTGTTTGGCCTTTAGTGTTTGACCATTTAGTTTTACACTAGATAGAGATAGAAGTGTTGGTACTTTTACTGTTTGTCCATTTTAGTTTTACACTAGATTTACCCTTCGTCTATTAAGTTTTACATTAGATAGAGAAAGAAGTGATGGTACTGTTTGTCCATTTTAGTTTTACACTAGAACTAGATTTACCCTTTGTCTATTTAGTTTTACACTAGATAGATAGATAGAAGTGTTGGACTAACCAGTAGGTGATGCCCCCTGCCACCATGGCCATCCTGGGCCCTGTGAGGCTGATGAGCGAGGGGGCCAGCCAGTTGAAGATAGCCAGGGTGGCGTATATGATGGCCAGCGAGGTGTATCCATCGCCCTGGAAGCTAGGGTCGTCGGCGGTTATGCTGTCCAATATGGTTTTCTGCAAACAACCGAAAAAGGAATGATTTAGCTAAAATTATTGAATACAACATATCGCTGATAGCTCGTGGAAACCAAATGGCCATCTTATTTGTGAAGATTAATGTAATTGCTGCAGATTTTTTCGCCTCTTCTTTCTCATAAACATAACAGAAATAGAGGCTAGGTTAATTTAAGGGATCCCTCGTGTGACATGCACAGTAAAAAATGTATTCAGCGTGTTAAGGGATGTACTTGACTTACTTTAACCAGCGATTCCTGACATTATTTGGAGTAAAAACTGTAAGTGAAATTTCGGTCTCCAGTAATTTTTTTTAATATTTTTTTTTCTTCATAATCAATAAAAAAAAACAATCTTCCGCATGTCGCCACTGGTCACGCAGCCGAGTAACCGACTAACCCTTATCCCGCCTCGTAGAAATAAAAATAAAAAATAAAAAAGTTACCGGAGACCAAAATTTTGTTTACATTTTTTACTCCAAATAATGTCAGGAATCACTGGTTAAAGTAAGTCAAGTACGTCCCTTAACACCCTGTATCATCGTCAGTGGCGGCTCGTGACTTTTGGGTATGCTAGACTGCTAATATTAAAAAAGTGGCATTATTGATGTTTTTTTGTATGAAGATTTTTCAGGAAATCCCTACGACACACGGCAAAACTGAAACTTCCTTAAATTATTTAAGTATACAAAAACTTGTTTTAAAAAAAATTTTTTTTTTTTCGATTACATCAATAATTACATTTTTTTAAACTCTAGCACACCCAATAGTCACGAGCCGCCACTGATCTTAGTTGTATATATGTATGTACTTACATAATAATAACCCTATCATTAGTATGTGGACACTTCCAATTTTATTTGCTATTTCAATTTACTTCTGTATTAGAGTCAAGTGCTGTATAATCTACTACTACTTAATAATCTCATTACTCTATAATCATCCAATCTATAATCTACAGATCTAAATAGGCCGACCATGCACGACTTAAGTAGGTAAAGAATACGAGCACTTCCCCGCGCAGTTTTTCCGATTGATTTTCATTTTATTTGTAATAATAGTAAGAATTCAATATAAAACAGTCAACGCGCCATTAAAAACCATCGGGCTCAACCTATTCAATATTCTGTACGTCAGCTAATTAACTGTTATTTCACCGTACAATGTTACGTGAACAGGATATCTTCCTGACACTGTCAACAATAACTTCTTCTAATAGTTTTCTTTTCTTTTTTCTGTTCTATTTCATATCATTAGTAGCATAGCAACGCATGCCAGGAACTCGCTAGTTCAATATAAAACAGTCAACGCGCCTAGGAAAATTATCGGGCTCTAACTTATTATTAATATTCTAACGTGATTATGTTAACGTGTTCAGAATATCTTCCTGACAATGTCAACAACAACTTCTAATATGTCTACGAATTTAAAGATCAACTTATAATGGCTTATAAAACTTAGAAGTTGTGCACAATTTGTAAGAAAATAGCAGATAACATCATTCGGTCACAAACGGGTTTCCAACATAAACATCTTTTAACAAGTACATACTGTACCTAGTCACAAAAACACCTTTTCAACAATGGAGTTAATGCTATATATTTACAACGGACACATAAAATATATTTAAATGTGCAATAAAGCAACGGGAAACATGACTTTTTTTTCTAATTCGATGGTGAAAATTTTAAATGCTGTAAACTGTAAGTAAAGGATAATACACTCCTTTTTTCCTCTTTCAATTTGCTTTGTCGAAATATTTCTAGGAAAATAAGTGGGTCTTTTACGATGTGGATTTTAAGAGATTTTTTCTTCTGAAAAATTAAAAATAAATTAAATACTGTTTTATTTCTGAAATCGATTTAAGGTTTTAAATTGGTAAATAATTACAATTTTACTAATTTAATTTCGTGGGCTAACTGTCAGATAATATGAAAAGTGTAGCCCAAGTGAATAAAATAACTCATAAACACTAAATACCCAGTTTGCTAAAGTATGTTAATTTCGTTTATTCACTAGTCATAGAAATTTTCTAATTTTTAACATAACTTGTTGACTTGTTCTAATCCTGTTCAAAAGTAATTATTATTTCATTCATTTTCACTACAGTCTTATGTCTAGACATAACTTGATTATAAATCTACAGGACAAAAAAGGTGACACAATAAGATAACAGGTTTTTGATTTCATTACAAAACTGCGACGGTATTTAAAAAAATGTATCTACTAAAATACGATGATTCGATATTGTACCACCCCACCCAGGAGCACTCCTATCCCGTTGCGACCGGTACACCAGGGCAGGGACACTGATATGTAAGGACTTGAAACGTGTGCCCCGAGGATGGGAATTTTTAGGAGAGTTGGAGTTTAATCGACCGGTATACATGGCAACTATACTTCCATGATGGCAACTTACCAAAATTTTATCACACAATAATAAAAATCGACAAAAAACCAGAATAAATAATTTATTTAATATTCAGAAATAAAGATCAAAGTTCATCATAATGACACAACTACCTATTTTAGACGGTCTTTTTACGACTCTTACGAAAAAGTCACAAGAGCGATACAAGATTTCAGTATCGCTCTGGTGAAAGACAACCTTTCAAAGCGTTGCTTGAAATAGCTTTAACCGTGTTTAGTAAACAGGTCTGATCACCAGGTACTACATTTTAGGATTAGAAAGAGTGCGTATCACGTGATCCGTCGCAACGCTTAGCAGTGTGATCAGTGGCAACTCGTGGCAGATTTTTCTTTGGACAGCGAAATGACATTTACATTTTTTACTTAAATTAATATTATTTTTTTACATTAGCTACACACGGGAGGCCCTGAGGAAAATAATTCCCCTCAGGGCCTATGTCCTCTTTAGGGATGCTGTTTAGTGGATATTTTGAGGAAAGGAGGAAGAGGAAGTTCTGGGAAGGAAAAGGTATGAGAGGTGGGTAGGAATCTGAGGCTCAATGTGTTCAAGAGTGAAGGACGTATGAATCCATCCCTCCCACTGCAGTGCAATGCGATGTTCCGAGAGTCCTGCAGGAGAGGTTAAAAGGTGTCCCTCAACCAGTCTCTCCCGATCCGGCCAGCCGCGCAGCTGTTGGGCAGATGCATCCACTGTCAAGATTCGGACAAACCTCAGCCCATGAATCCGGGCACCCCTGCTAAATCACCAAACTTACCGAACCACTTGGGATGACGGAAGAGGTGTTGGTTATCCAATAAAAAGTTCCCCGAGTAGCGGTACACATACCCGCCTAAAATTAGATATGCTCAGGAATCGCTGGTTATAATCCTTCGAGTATGTACGTTCTGTTTTACCCCCTTCATAGATAAAGCAGTACAAATATGATTTATCTTCTAACATTGTCAATCAATTTAGAAATAATTAAAAATGCCAAAGATCTTGACAAATATTTGAACACTGCGTTCTTTATTTTAGCAAACACTTTCTCCTTATCTCGAAGTGGTTTTTTATTCCTCTCAAAGCGAGTTACTTGTTTTCAATTAAATATCAACATTGCCATATCAAATCTGCGGTAGCAATCAAATATCTTGATTACACCCAATGGCTGTGATTTTAATGCATTTTTATCTAGTTTAAAAATTATTTGTTTTTATAAATTCAATCTATAACCCTTTGAACACTGTATTTCTTAAAAAACAAATATATCTTTTAATTAACCTTTTTTTTGGGGAATTTTTTTCATGGAATTCCTTTACGAATGAACCACTTTGATGGCCTTTGGGTGGAAGGGTAAGGCTCTCTAGAAATTCCGGCGTGCGGAAAAAAATTATATTTCATTAATTTGTGTTATTTCAAAATTTAATCCTTTTAAAATAATATACATATAGCATATTTGCGGCACGTTCTAGAGCGGAAGATACTCGTATCGCCTTGGTGTAATACCATCATTCAGAATTGAAACGTTGCTTGAAATGGCTTAAGCCGTGTTTGGTGACGAAATCTGAATAGACAGTTACTTCCTCACCTTCCTCTTCCCCATCTCCTTCTTCCCACTAGCTTTACACTACCCTCACAATTGGAGATGCATAGATTGCATCACGGGCGTAGCCTTTAGTACCGGGGGGGTTCAATTCTCTAGCCACCCCCCCCCCCCCCCCAGGACGGACCAATTTTCATTCGTTGTATTCCGCAAGTAGTTTTTAAGTCTCCGTAGGCTTGAAAAGGTCCTTTCTGGTGTAGCAGTGGAAACAGGTATGGTAGCCAATATTTGTAACAACGTGTAAATATTTGGATATAATTTTTGATCGCACTTATCTAAGCATTCCGAAGCAGATTTTGGAGTAGGGGAGATGATAGTCATAGCCGCTTTCCACACGAGTTCTGCTTTGACGACAAATGTAGGTACTTATTTCGGGTAGCATTGCCAAATACATAAAAATTGCGTCTTCAATTTCAGAAGAGGCCGCAAAATTTGAAGATAACACACCAGATAATGCCAATACTACTTTACGGGGTTTCGCAAACCTCTCGATTAATTGTTGAATTGTGTGCTCTAGAAATGGAATGAATAAATCTATTTTGTAATACGTGCATATATCCGACGCACGAGTGTTAGAGTGATTCAGTTGCCTTCCAACGATACGTGGCATTTGTAGTATATCACCATTTTCTTCGAGCATCACCTTTGTTTCTTCATACAGATGAAGGTACTTTTCGTCAACTTTATTTCTCAAAAGTTGCAAAGCATTAATAACATCATTCAGTGGTTAAATGTTGTTATGAGTTGTTTTAGTTGTTCTGTTTGTTTGTAAATATACGAAGGTTACCGAATGCGATCGGAAAATCGGGGACGGCCGGCGGCGCGGGTGGTAGAGAGGGCGAATCCAAAATACATTATTAGTGTAATAATTAGTAATAAAATAAGTGTCACTCGCCTCTCCCTATTTTAATATTATTGATTTTGATATCTTAACTTTTCGGATGGGGGGGGGTTTGAACCGCCACCCCCCCCCTGGCTACGCCTGTGGATTGCATAGTCTCTGGAACTCTTGCTAATTATTTTATAAGCCATTTTTTTCAAATTGGAATCGGTAAATATTCGGAACAAACGTCAACGGTTAATACGCACTTTTTTTAATAAAACCTTTAGATTCTTCTTAATTACCATAAAAGACAACTATTTGCATTGGAGGAGGTTGAAAATGTTACATTTTTAATTTTAGTTACGTTAATTGAAAATTTGCTTTCGTATTTAGACACAACGCTTCACCATATGCAATTTGTAATGATTATTGTCATTTTATTATGTTGGTATTACTGATACTATATGGAAGGCTACATCATTCCGTAACTGACTTCATGGCAATATATTCAAAGGCGCGTAACCGAAAAAACCTATACGCTAGGTTTGTGTAACATGATTTGTGATTCAAAAGAAAGTGCCCCTTTATAACGCCTACTCACGTCAAGGCAAGAAAAACATCCCAGTTTTCAAGTAGTTTAGCGGCTACGCTAGGTTTGTGTAACATGGATTGTAAAATATCAGTAATACCAACATATTAAAATAACAATAATATTGCAAACAGAGTGATTTGACAGTGTTAAAGCAAATTTTCAATTTACGTAACTAAAATTAAAAATGTAACATTTTCAACCTCCCCCAATGCAAATAGTTGTCTTTTATGGTAATTAAGAAGAATCTAAAAGTTTTATCAAAAAAAGTGCGTATTAACCGTTGACGTTTGTTCCGAAGAATTACCGTTATTTTAATATGTTGGTATTACTGATATTTTACAATCCATGTTACACAAACCTAGCGTAGCCGCTAAACTAGGTACTTGAAAACTGGGATGTTTTTCTTGCCTTGACGTGAGTAGGCGTTATAAAGGGGCACTTTCTTTTGAATCACAAACCATGTTACACAAACCTAGCGTATAGGTTTTTTCGGTTACGCGCCTTTGAATATATTGACATGAAGTCAGTTACGGTATGATGTAGCCTTCCATATAGTATCAGTAATACCAACATAATAAAATGACAATAATCATTACAAATTGCATATGGTGAAGCGTTCTGTCTAAATACGAAAGCAAATTTTCAATTAACGTAACTAAAATTAAAAATGTAACATTTTCAACCTCCTCCAATGCAAATAGTTGTCTTTTATGGTAATTAAGAAGAATCTAAAGTTTTTTTTTTTAAAGTGCGTATTAACCGTTGACGTTTGTTCCGAATATTTACCAAAAATAATTTTAAAATAGCCCATAACCTAACGCAGCCTATTTAATGTTTTTTTTAATCACTTTTAATGACTTCAAACGAGGTTCTGATTTGATTTCATTCCGAGTTGTCCAGTCACCGACTTTATATGATTCTATTTAGCCCCGTTCAATTTCAATTTTTATGATGCCCAAAATGATGTATTACTAGTAAATTTGGTATACATTAAATTTAAAAATAAATATAAATTACTCTCTATATCTGATTTCGAAAAACCATGTGTAAAGCCTGGGCAAAGCCGGGGACATCAGCTGGTATTTAATAAAAGTGAAAACCCGTTTATCTCAAACATTCGAACAGGTTATCGAACCTTGTCGAGTACTTTCAATAATCATTTTAAACCGGGCAATTGTTTTAACACGGTCTTGTCGAAACAGGCAGCACAATAAATAATTACAGAGAGCATCGACAGATTTACAAAATAACTTAAAAAAACAGGTTTTTCAAACATTTCAGGTTGTCTCCCGAAGGTGCGTGGTACTGTTTACTATTTATTCGCTTATACAGTGAACTAGTTACCAGTTCACCATAAAAACAACGGACTAACATCAACACGTACCACAGCTGTTTAACTTGTATGTAGCTTACCAACGTCATGGCGAGCTCTGTAGCAGAGCGGTAGGAGTTTTGACTCCTTGACTTGACTGTGGGTTCAGAAATCGGGAGTTCATTTTTTTACATTAACCCCACAAAGGAGACCCTAAGGAAAATAATTTCCTTATCTTCTTTGAAGCTTCTTCTCTGATCTTTGAAGCTGCTGTGTGGACGTTCTTTTTGGGGAGAGGAAGGAGTAGGTCTTGAAAAGACCCATTTTGTAGGAGGGAGGTCAGACAGATGCCGGCAAATCGTTTCAGGCTTGACAAATGTCAACTGTGTACAAATGTTGGGCGCGCGTTTGGCGAATTTCCCGACTGTGTACCAGTGCCGAAGGAATCAATGGCCAAAGTTCCTCGGAGCATCTTCCATTGAGATACCGGCAGAACAAAGACACCATTCCCACCCGACGCGTGTGCTCTAAGATTGCAATCCTTTTGTTAAGATAGGAGAATCCATCAAACGGACTGTAGGGCGCACCTACGATTTGTACATGGTTAGCAGTTGTGTACCTACTATTAGTATTTGCGAGCCCTGTCTAGTACGCCCAGCTTCTGAGAGGCTTCGATGGCTTCAGGCTTCTGGCTTCGATGGAGCCCCCGTACCTGAGCTGGTCACATCAAATCCCGGAATAAGGAAATAAATAATGTTTTTAATTAAAAGAGTTTTATCGCGTACGCAAATAAAAAAGCAATAGGTATATGGTATGGTGACCAGACAACTCAGAATGAAACAAACTCAGAAGCATCTCAGAAAGGTCATTAAGAGGGATAATAAAAAAAAAAAAAAAAACATTGGTTGAATACGTTAAGTTAGGTTAGGGTTACCGGCTATTTTAAAATGATATTTTCATAGCTTTTAATAACATTTCTGAGGTGGTTCTGAGTTATTATAGGTTGGTTTCATTCTGAGTTGACATGGAACCACATGGTATATGTGCAGGATAGAATACACTGCATTCAGTAAAGAAGACACAACATACAATGTAGAAAACACTACAAGCAATGTAGAAGACACTACATGCAGTATAGAAAACACTACAAGCAGTTTAGAAGACACTACAAGTAGTGTAGAAGCAGTGGCGTAGCGTAGGGGGGCGGGGGGGTCGGCCCGCCCCGGGCGGCACTTTTCAGGGGGGCGGCAAATTTTCACAATAATGTTTAAAAATTATTTAAGAAAAAAATTATTGTCAAACATAATGTAAACATCGTTGTACCTCAGTGGCGTAGCGTGGGGGAGTAAAGTAAGTTATTTTTTTAAAATGTGTGATAATTATTTGAAAATGCTCTACGATACTTTCCTTTACGAATCCAACTCTTTCTTTTATTATTTATTATAAATGTCAATAAAAAAAATTTTTATGCTGCTAATTTTTTAATTCGTAGGATAACCGTGCGTATATTATGAGAGAAATACTAATTAAAGCTGGGAACTCTCAAACAAATTCACTCTTAATTGAAACCAAAATTGTGTTTAGAATGTAACGATTGAATTTCAGTTGTGTATTCATCCGCTGATACATTTCGAAGTAGATCATTATCTTATTCGAAGTGCATTTGAGGTTATCCACCACATACCCGCCCCTCTACTAGAACTAGAAAGTAGACCTCCCTCACTCGAAGTGCAGTTATGAAATTATCTTTGCAGACTATGTATATGCTGCCAGAATCAAAGAGAAACCATTTTCACATTCTGAAGTTGTTTTAATAAATTCGCCACATACAGATTTAATTTAACCAGTATCACAGAAATGCAAATTGTCCCACACATTTAATTTTAAAATAAAATTGTACGAATGCGATAAAAAAATGAAAAGACAGTTTTATTAAAAAAAAAATTAAGAAAAAGAATGTGTATTTAAAATATTAAGTTTATTCTATTTTAAGTACTTTAATTCGAATATTCGCAGGTGTGTACTTTTGAGCCAATTTACATTTCCAATACCAAAATTTTTATATTTAGAAACCAAAATGTTCTAATAAGCACGTCGGAAAATTTATTTTATCTAGATTTTAGAACAATTTTGAAATTGTTCTAAAATTTAAAAAAAAAGTAACCAAAAAAAGGAACAATTAAAATGCAAGGGAAGAACCGGGAATTTCATCTGCTGACATATTTCGAAGGAAAACATAATCTTATTCGAAGTACAGTTATGAAATTCTAGTTGAAGACTACACATGTATGTGTTGCAAGAATCAAAGAACTC
This sequence comes from Limnephilus lunatus, assembly GCA_917563855.2. Classification (NCBI taxonomy): domain Eukaryota; kingdom Metazoa; phylum Arthropoda; class Insecta; order Trichoptera; family Limnephilidae; genus Limnephilus; species Limnephilus lunatus. The sequence continues at coordinate 51,507,315 of OU830599.1, forward strand.
TCAGAACATGGAAAACCATTTTCATGTTCTGAGTGTAGTTTTAATTCGCCGCAAACAGATATAATATAAACCAGTTTTGTGTTCAGAATGTAAAATTTCTGTTGTGGTTTCATCTGCTGACACATTTCGAAGGAAAATATTCTCTTATTCGATGTGAAGTTATAAAATTCTAGTTGTAAACTATTTATTTAATGCTAGAATAAAAAAAAACATTTTCATATTCTGAGCGTAGTTTTTATTCACCTCATAAAAACTGGTTTTGTTTTGTTTGGAGGTAAATTTCGCAGCCCCCTTATATGGGAACAAGCGCCGGCGGAGGGGGGGGGGGGGGGGGGGGGGGGCTTGTGGAAATCAGATTTTTTTATTACAACCTAGGTATATATACAAGCCGATTTTCGACTACAAAGTTGCTACTGCTGTCTGAAATCGAGAATGGTATCCATGTAAAAGGATTTCAATCTCGGTTTTAACTAGCGATTGATTCTGCGCTAGAGTCCCCAAATAATAGTTACAAACGGAACAATCAATTTCTCAGAATTTACTATGAAACTCAAATGTGAAGCTTCACTCGGTACACGATGAATCGTTAAATCGTTAACTCGTTATTTAATTTATCGTTGTATTCTGAACACAAAACCAGTTTGTATGCGGTGAATTTAAATGACATGAAACATAACATGAAATTTGTTTCTGGCAACAAATAAATAGTCTGCAACTAGAATTTTTCAACTGCAGATCGAATAAGAGAATTTTTTCCTTCGAAATGTGTCAGCAGATGAATCCAACTGGAATTTTGCATTCTGAACACCAAACTGGTTTAAATTAAATCTGTACCTGGCGAATTAAAACTACACTCAGAACATGAACATGGTTTTTCTTTGACTCTGGCAGCACATACACAGTCTGCAACTAGAATTTTATAACTGCATTTCGAATAAGATAATGTTTTCATTCGAAATATGTCAGCAGATAATCCACAACTGGAAATTCATATTCTCAACACAAAATTGGTTTAAATTAAGTCTGTATGCGGCGAATTAAAAGTGGGTACATTCAGAAAATGAAAATGGTTTTTCTTTGATTCTGGCAGCGTATACAGAGTCTGCAGCTAGAATTTTATTAACTGCACTTCGAATAAGATAATGTTTTCCTTCAAATTGTCTTAGCAGATGAATCCACAATTGGAATTTTACATTCCAAAAACTGGTTTAACCCTTCGAATAATAAGAAGAAAATATCTATTAACTTTTGCCTGTCAAGGTTAGCGCACAAAATTCCCGGTTCTTCGCATGCATTTTAAATGTTCCTTTTTATTGGCTATTTTATTTATTCTTTGGCAAAAAACAAAATTGTTTAAAATATAGATAAAACTAATTTTTCCGACGTGGTTATTAGAATATTTATGTTTCTAAATATTCTTATTGGAAATGTAAATTTGCCCAAAAGAACACACCTGCGAATATTCGAATTAAAGTACTTAAAATAGAATATACTTAAAGTTTTAAATACAGACAACCTTTCTTTAAAAAAATGTAATAAAACTTCTCTTCACTTTTTATGGCATTCATACAATTTTATTTTAAAATTAAATGTATGGGACAATTTGCGTCTCCTGTGCTTAGACGGGTTAAATATTAAAACTAAACTCAGAACATGAAAATGGTTTACATTCTGGCATAATTGCTAAATTTTAATGGACGGAATTGTTCAATGACGGTCCACATTCTGGCAAAATTGCCACCCCCCTTAAAAGTGCCGCCCGGGGCGGGCCACCCCCCCCCCCTTACGCTACGCCACTGTTCGGAATACAATGATAAATTAAATAACGAGTTGCAGATTCATCGTGTACCGAGTGAAGCTTTACACTTGAGTTGCATATCAAATGCTGCAAAATTCTGTGAAATTGATTTTCCGTGTGTAACTATTATTTGGGGACTGTTCGTTATTGACTATTGTTTGGGGATTGTTCCGTGTGTAACTATTATTGGGGACCATTTTCGATTTCCGACAGCAGTTATAAACTTTGTAGTAGAATTTATAAACATGATTATCGTTGGCGTTTGAAGTACCCAAATAAGGGGGCGGCGAAATTTTCCCACGCTAAAACCACGCTACGCCACTGTGTAGAAGACACAACGTGTAGAAGATACAACGTAGAAGAAGATACAACTGTGTAGAAGATACAACGCGCACTGTAGAAGACACAACATGCAGTGTAGAAGACACAACATGCAGTGGAGAATACAATATATGCAGTGTAGAAGACATTACATGCAGTATAAAATACGCACAGTATTGCCCTTGCAAAAGACTAATAACATTAGGAAATCAGTACGTTATCTACTTAAACAACAACTTACAACTAAGACATTATTGTAATGCCATATTTCCACTGGCTTCTGGCAAAGAAACTATGTTGTGGTGTCACACTAAAACAAAAAGTATTTAATATTCGTTGGTAACCCAAAGTGAGAGAAACCCGTGAGAGTTCACATTATTTAATAAAAAATGGTACTTGCTTAAAACCTTTATAAAAATAACAGCTTGCATCTTCGGCGAGTTTCGTTTTGCGCAATGGTGTTTTTATGCCTCGTTAAACTGGTGTACCATACCTACCTGTTTTTAATCTTATTTATAAAAAGATTTCTTTGGAATATTTATTTTAAATAAACAAAAATTTTAACAAAACAAAAAAAGACTTCAAAAATGCACTAAAAAGTAAAAAAATAATTTCGTACGATTGTTATTTTTGGAGTCGGTGTCAGCCAAGGTAAATACATACATAGGTAGTTAGTTATAGGTGAGATATGGAGACACCGACACCGACTCCAAAAATAACAATCGTACGAAATTATTTTTTTTACTTTTTAGTGCATTTTAGAAGTCGTTTTTTGTTTTGTTAAAATTTTTGTTTATTTTTTAATTTTTGGTGGAGAAGTTTTACTTCAAAAAAAGAAATGTGTTAGCTTAATATTGGGTTATTCGTCCATTTGTCGCGCACATACTTATTGCAAATTTAAGACATATATGGTTTTCTCATGGATCCCACTAAAAAAAAAAAAAAAAAAAAAAAAAAAAAAAAAAAAAAAAAAAAAAAAAAAAAAAAAAAAAAAAAAAAAAAAAAAAAACCTCGAATTGATAACCTCCTACTTTTCGAAGTCGTTTAAAAAGTCACTCAACTTGGTAAGGAAAGCGCTACAGGCGATTTAGAAAATAAGTATACACAAATAGATTCGTCAATTACAGGAAGCCCTCGAACCCCCATTTTGTAAAAGGGGGAAACACAGAAGCCGGCAAATCATTTTACAGCCAGTTGATCTAAAACTGATGATTGAAACTTGTTCAGATTGTTAGTAAAAAATCACCTCGCATCATATTTGTCTAGACATTGGCAATAGATTTTTTGTGGTTGTCATTGACTAGACAAAGAGGTCAGGTGCTTTTTTTATCAGGGTCTATAATAATACAAAGAGTTTTTTCTTGGATTTATGTACTGAGATATAAATATCAATAATAAATCCAAAACCTATGCCTATTAGATGTAACAGCGTAGGTACCTATATTACTTCTGTTTTTGTGTAATGCATTATAATATTGTCCCGTACATTTACACAACAGATATAATTTGTACTGTTGGAATAAAAATATTATCAACATAAAATAGATCTTAAGAAAATGTAGGCGTAGATATAACAGGAAGATTTAAGAAAATGTGGACACACAGCAGGAAGGATTAAAAAAACGTGGGCACATAACAGGGAGATTTAAAAAAAAAGGTGGGCATAAAACAGGAAGATTTAAGAAAATGTGAGCACATAACAGGAAAATTTAAGAAAACGTGGACACATAATAGGGAGATTTAAGAAAATGTGGGCACATATTAGGAAGATTTAAGAAAATGTGGGCACGTAATAGGGAGATTTAAGAAAATGTGTGAACATAACAGGAAGATTTAAGAAAACATGTGCACATAACAGGGAAAAAGAATCTAGTTTAGACCTAGAGAGAAATAATAGACTTGTATTTTTCCAAGAAAGTGGTTTTAGGAGAGGTTCGAAAGATTATCGTAAAATTAAACATTATTATTACAGGCACCTGGTTATTAATTTTCTCGTTCTCGTATGATGTGTAAATTATTGCTTCCCATCATCTATTTTATACCTAATAATTTAATGCACATGTTAATGACGAAGACAATTGGAAACTAGTTGTTCGAAAGTAGACTATTGATGAACATTTAAATATGGGAGATTCAGCAAACAATATAATTACACGAAAATCGATTTTAACGCATTCATTGAATAGGTTACTATTATCGAAATAAACGTTTGGAAAACTTTAAAATATCCCAACATTATAATTTTATTACACTTGATGTAGCAAAGAAAATTAAATACTCGGGTCTAGTACATACGCAATTAAAATTTTGCTGCACTTTGATTTGATTTGAAATTTAACCACATCCAATATTAAGTAATTTTCGGATTTGTATGCACTACCCGGAGTCTATGGCATCGTAAAGTACCTGGCACACATATGTATACGGCGAAAACCATTTCAAGAGCTTTGTTTCATTTCAGTTTTTTTTACATTAACTCCACACAGGAGGCCCCGAGGAAAATAATTTCTCTCGGGGCCTATGACATCTTTGGAGATGCTGTGTGGAGGGACTTTTGAAGAGTGGGGGGAGTGCACATGGGTCATGAAGAGACCCATGTTGTAGGAGGGAGGAAACACTGAGGTCTAGTATCAACCTAACCCACGGACGTATATAAGGGGGGGGTCTTGGGGGTCCGGACCCCCCCATTGCACCGCGCCGATTGTAGAAATAAAGGACTGACTATTTTTTTCACGAAAACATGACCTTAAATATTTTTTTTTAATTTGCGGACCCCCCCTTATCAAAGCTATATATACGTCCGTGACCTAACCACTAATTACCTAAAATCTATATGTCTACATTATTTACTATTTTAGCACATCGAAATATAATTAATAATGCGCAGAAATTGGTTCAGACATTTATTATATTACGTTACAAGTTATAAGGTATATTAAATTAAATTATCACCATCGTTAAATTATAGTACCTGCCTATTACGTGGCCATGGAACATCGGTAGGTAATTTCGCCTGAGATGAGAATGGTTCTGAATGTATAAGTAATAGTAATAAAAAGGAAGAAAGTGTGTGGAGAGATAAAGAGACATTTTTAAATCAAGAAAGCTCAAGAACTGTAATTGACTGAAACATTACAATGCTATATTATGCATGTACCTAAATGATGAATGTGTTTTAAAAATCCATAGAGAAGATGTTTCTATCAAAAGAAAAAGTAAATAACAGTGCAAAAACCATAATGTTATGTGTTGTGGTTATTTCACTTGTTTTTGGGGACTTTGAATAGATAACTAAAAAGTAAATATCTAAAAATGATAAGGTAATTACAATGTGTATAGAATATAACCCGTGTCGATACTGAGATTGTATGTTCATCACACATTAACTACTAAATATAACGTTGAAAATAAGATCCGGAATCACAATAAACAATGAGAAAGTGAATAACGTAGAACGCAGCTATTATACAATATACCCGGCCGTCACACAACTCTTCTCAATTACTACAAAACACAGCGATGTTATTATTTAGCTTTTTAGCTACTGATAATGAAAAATGTCAACACAGCGAAATGTCATTTTGACATTTCTATACACGTGCAATAATAATAGGCAAACACAAAACAATGAAACGTCAAAATATGACAGATGGAAGAAAAAATAATGTTTAAACACACCTCTATGTTCCCCATGGTCTGGAAAGCTGTGAAAACAAACATGAACCCGAAACCGAGCATGATTATATTTAAAAACCTCTTTTCGATAGCCATTTTCAGCTATTTTATCGTACGCGGCACAAAATTTTAACACAAAAAACAACCGTTCCACCCGATAGCAAATGAATGACTGAAAAATTATCGTAGCCGCGCTACTCTTTTTCTGCAACTTTTCGGAATGCGGAGGAGCGGAGGCAGGTCTAGCAGAGTGAAGGACCCCTCAACGGACGAGGCCGGACTTTATTTGGATCACAATTGATTATCAATAATCAAACATCAAATAAGCAGGACAATGATATGTATCGCTAATCGTAAATAATATGAAGTAGTCAGCAAACAAGTTGATAATAATATAGGTAAGTACCGTTTTACCGGTTCATGGTAAAGTGTCCGGAGTTTATAGAAATTCATACCGAAACTCACAATTGCCCACACTCCCCACCTGAATGCACCTGAACAAACGGGATTCAGAATCTGGAAGGTCATCAGGAATTGACACACCCTTTGTTCCGACCAATCGTAGTTACTTATGGATAATATAGCACTCTACAAGTTAAACTGAAAATGTAACTAATTTAAAAAATATGTAAGAAATGGCCAAGATCACACATGTGTGAAAGCCAAATAACTAATTTAAAAAATATATATATTATTCTAAATTTTGAACGCGTATGGTCATACTTTGAAACATTTTAATGCGATATGTTTGATTGTGGGTAGGTACCTGATTAATAAAAATATGTTTATTAAATTTTTCTTTATTTTGGTGTATTTATTTGGAAGCCCCTGCACTAAATTAATATTCCGAGTCGCATGACTCCTCTCAACTTTCTCAAATTTAGATTTTGATAATTTTCTGGTTAGTTTATGCTTAATAAAAACGAATTCCAATGAAAAATATAACCACACAGTTCTTGAAAAACAAATTTGACATTGATTATACCGAAGCGCTCCGGACGAGTTTCCTACGTCATAATGACTCAACTTGGAAAGCGGGTACGGCTACCGCCGCCCCGGTAACCATTTTATTGAATCCAACACCTCTGCCATAGGTGTCTCCAAGTGGTTCGCTACCTTTGGTGACTTAGCAGGAGTCCCCGGATTCGTCTGTGAGGTGTGTTCAAATCTTGGCGGCGGATGCGCCCAGAGGTCGGTTGCGAGACCCTTTGACCTCTCCACCTAGTCTCTCTCGACTCATCGTCTTGCAGCACAGCGGGAGGGATGGATTCATACGTTCTTCACTCCTGGTTTTCACGATTAAAATGTGCCCCACTGCGAAGCAAAACTTTCAGGAGAGTCCGACTGGAGAGGTCAAAGGTCTCCCACATCCGGCCTCTCCCGATCCGGCCCACCACGCAGCTGGTGGGTAGTAGCATCCGCTACCAACACCTGAACAAACCCCAAGAACCCGGGAACCCCTGCTACGTCACCAAACGTAGCGAACCACATGGAGTGACCTACGGTAGAGGTATAGGTTATCCAATAAATGGTTCCCTACCAAAATATAAATGTGCGATACTATTTTTTATCGGTGGTGACATTTTTACTATGATTTTTTTTTGTCTCAAGCTTTAATCGCACCTCCCCCACGCCCACTTCGGAGCGACCGAGTCCCGCGCCACTTCAGGGCGCCGCGCAGAAATGTCTCACAGTGGGTGGTTTGGTATATTTATGCTCACAGCGAACTGCGCTGTAAACTAGAGATGCCACGAATATTCGGCTACTATTCGGTATTCGGCCTATTCGGCTACTTTTTTTACTATTCGGTATTCGACCGCATACCGAATACTAAAAAAATAGCATATCATGAAAAAAAAACATTATAAAAAATAAATTACCAACAAAAAATTCTATTTTAACAAAAAAACTGAATATTTAATATTTAACATCTATCAGTGGTAACTTATGACGAATGAAAACAATTTTTCAGCATTTGTTGATAGCAAACGATTGCTCTTTTCTTCATAAATTAAACCTGCTTCCGAAAATAGCCGCTCACTATACATTGCTACCAGGAGATGATAAATAAATGTTAAAAAATCTGCTAGGCTTGGATACTGTTTTGCTTTTGCTGACCACTACTTGTAAGGCTCTGCTGTCCGATCTAGGTGAACAGTTTTCATGTAAAAATAAATTTAATTTGCGAAATGTACCTAATTGATTTTTATTAATTTATGAAAAAGATTTTTAATTCATGAGAACAATTAATTTTAATTTATGAAAACGTTTTTAATATATTAAATTCGTGATTTTTATTCATGAAAACTGATTGCTAAGATGTACTAAGTGTCACCGAATATTCGGACAAATATATTTATTTCTTAAGAATAATAGTGGGTGGATTCCTGAAGTTCGGGACCCGAACTCCAAAAATGACGTATTGGAATCCGCAACTCCCAGTCCCTGTCAATTAAAAATAGTTATTGCTCGTGTACCATTTTCCAACGCTTCAGTTGAGAGGAAATTCAGTGTGATTAAAATTTTTAAAACAGAAATCGCCTGTTTACAGATACTGTGGTAGCATTGAAGGCTACTCTAGAAGGAATCTAGAAAGGAGAAGGAAATTTGAAGTTTAATCCTTCAAACAAAATGTTAACAAAAAAATAGCATAATAAATATGTTGTCAATAAAGTCTTTTGATAATGTAAATTGCTAACTTCTTGGTATAAATTATTGGTCTCACTATCAATTATCGAAATAATATTTTTTTAAATCGGATAAAATTATGTTTTAACACTAAAATACAATTTAATCTTCTTTTTTTCATCTAACTTTTTTATGTCTCGTTTAAATTACTTGTGTTTTTCAGAATTTTTTCCCTTGCCATCCGGATTATATTTTCTTTGTTTTCTACTAACTATAGGTACCTACAATTTATTAGCACACCTTATTGAATATTTCTTATATATTTCATTGTTTTTTAATCATACGAACATTGGTTGTTTGTTGGGTTGTAACCTATTTTTTTTATGTTTGTAATAATATGTTTTAATCCTGTTAAAATAACATAATAAATCTTTAAAAAATGCGAATTTCAATAGAATTGCGAATTATTTTGAAGGTAGAATTATAAAGGTATTTGTGGGGAAAATGCGGGGAATTTGTTATTTAGTTCTCCCCAATTTGGGGAAATTGAACATTTATTGCGGGTATTTTAGAACATAAGCATTGGCAACCCTGATTACAGAGTGCAAGTAAGTACCATCTACGCATCTACAAAATATCGTTGATAAAATAATGCAAAGTTCTGAGTGCCGAAGCTCTCTTGAAAAATTAACAAGAGTCAGTAATTTTTTGAAGTAAAAACTTCTTTAAAACCGCTGTGATTTGAAACTCGATGAAACGGAAGCGAGGGACGGTAAAAAGAGACAAAAAATATATATTTATATAGGATTTAGCCTGCGAGAGAATGAGATAACAATAAAAATATTTATTTATTTCACGGGTACTAGGTTCCAATGTAATACGACAAATTAACGGTCCCACACAAGTGACACAAGCCACCTTTGGTCTAGTGCTATGAAGCGCCTGACGAACCTTAGTAGCCAGAGACATTCAGCGGACCAAGGGTCAAATCCTACGAAATCCAAAAAAAGAAAAAGAAAATGTAAAATCAATATCCAATCTTTAAACCACTCCAAGAAGAATATATGACGCAAATGTGAATGGAAGAAGAAGTAGGGGACGCCCGAGGAAGACATGGCACGATCAAGTGAATCAGATACTTGAGTCGGGCCATGTCAAAAGTCGGAATAATAGAAGAGTATGTATGAGACGATGTATGAATGTGAGTGAAGCAAAGACTGTGTGCCAAGACCGAGTTGTTTGGCGGTCCGTCCTCTCTGCCTACCCCTGCGGGGAAACGGCGTGATGGTTAGTTAGTTAGTTAGTTAGTTAAACCACTCCAAAATGAACAGGCCAAGATACTACAAAAGAAAGCGACATTTAGTGACTCCGAAGAAGAAAACACAAATACTAATAAGACGAACAAATGTATAGGAAAAGGTGAACTGGAATTCGACGTCAAAAATATGGAAAAAATCGTCCTTTACAAAAGTGCTTCGTAGACTCCTCACTCTTTTTTTTTGAACTTTTTTGAGTTTTCTGAAGGTTGAAGGTTTCACTTCTACCGCGTGTGAATTGCACACTCTGATTTTTTTTTCATAAAAACGGCACTACAATTTCGAGTCAAACAAGGTTATCTACAGCGGGGTTGAGTGGCGATTGGCAAAAAAATCGTGACGTAATTGAAATCCATGCTCCACTGTGAGATTTGAACAAGTGGCAGTGTTTTATTTCCCGTATGAGATCCCTTGTTAAACGCATTTTCTACGAACCTTGCCTCTGTACATTATGTGATAGAATTTTTTTTCTAGGTACTCTTCATAAAATTAATTCTAGTGCGACAACAGAAAATTGAGCGAGTAAATTAAGTTCTCGACTATTTGCATAAAAAAAATATTATTACTATTTAGCACGATTTAAAATAGCAATGGGATAAATAAAGATATGTGCTTATTTCAAACAAAACATCTCGAAATATAATAAATTAGTTCGAATGACTTTTGGCAATAAACAGTAGGAACTTACTTACGTTTGCTTTGTGACACGTCCCACATTAATATATCGAATCTGGTACATTATTATAAACATTTTTGGCGATAATCGCTTATTCCGTTCGTGCGCGATTTTCTCGCAAACACAACAAATCATTGAAATATGAAATTCTAATGTTACTTCCAAACCAAAGCCAACCTTCCAACTCCGGACTTAGTTCGTAATTGGAAGGTTCGCCGACCGAGTAAAGGCTGCGGCCAACCAAAGCCAACCGAGCCAACTCCGAATTCCGAACTCCAAAATGGTGGACGTCGAACAGCTGTTGAATATGCTTGGTGCAACTCTAAGTGACCAGCTCAGATATGTGGGCTCCATTGAAGCCAGAGTAAAAACTTCCAACACACGAACTACCTCTCCACACAATCGTGTCCAACTTCAAACTTTTGGACACGATTGTGTGGAAGGGTAGTTCGTGCGTTGGAAGTTCGAATTGGAAGGTTGGTGTTCGAATTATCCAGGGATCGCCTCCGAGGCGATCGGCGATGGCCGGTTCGTGCGAGTTGGCTCAAAACACCAGTCTGCGCAATATTATTACAGGAGAGTGGTGTAAAAATTTGTTTTAAATTATTCTTTTTTAAGCTTTACCAATCGAAATCAATATTATAGAAACCGAAGTATCGCCTGCACAATTGTAGGCAACTAAGTTACAGAGCCGAATCAGCTGTTCCACGTCCGAGATTTTGGAGTTCGCAGTTCGGAGTTGTAGGGTTGGCTACAGCTACCAACCGATCGGCCAACCTTCCAGTTCCAAAGTCAAACTCGAAGTTGGAAGGTTGGCTTCGGTGTGGTAGTAGCATCAGATTTCTTTTATCTGCCGCTCATCGAATGATTTGACGAACTAATGTTGCCAGTACAAAAATCTGTTTGAAAAAAACTTATAATCTTTGTGTTGGTAAATTTTAGTCTATGGTTTGAGTTATCCATGGAATAGTTGAAAAATGTCTTCGTTTAACGTGTCTGGGGTGTTTTGAGTTTTTTTTTCAATAAAATTAATTTAACTTCTCCATTTGTAATTATTATGGTTAGAGAGGATACTAAACCACGCCTCAATTAATATTCAATTGAATTGGATAGGCGTTTAAATAAATAAAGTGCGTTCTCGACAATGACTGTTGAGTGGATGATCTCATTGTCATTTTTATTTGTTGCTGCCGTAGGAATCTGTACAATTTGCAGTCTGCCTTGAATAATCATTTGTGATTCTTGACGTACATGTTATTAAACTAGGGTGTATATATTATTATGAAGAAGCAATTGGCCAGAGTAAAACAGTTGGCCGACCAGACCTTTTCCAGGTAAATTCTTTATCTTAAATGTCAGATAAGGACATTTCAATCACCTTGCATATTCCAATAATACTCCTATATATACACGATAAACATACCAGAATCAAATTTATTCGCTGGTGGTGTATTTATCTTGCTTTTAACCGACACGAAAGCAATATTTCAAGTAGATTAAAAGATTTTGGTGAATCATTTATTTGTTTACATTGGCATAGCTGTGCTATTTCATGAGTACTATCACAATTTAAAATTACAATTAAATAATTGATCGTCGAATGTAAGCTTTGATTTATACTGAAATAGCATCCTATATTCATTTTCCCAATTAGTTTACGCCCTGCTTACTTTACATATTACGAAATGTTCATTTCAAATTGTCTGATATTATTGCACAAAATGTAATAATTAATTCATGACGGTTACTCACACTGCCCTGCTAACTGAATTATGTATTGAGTGTTGGATCATTTTACCCTTCCTTGTCAACATAATATGTTATTTGATGCCTACACATATTTATTTTGTATCCACTCAACTGCATAAACTCAAGTTTTGTCTACTCTATCCAAATAACCAAATTAGTTGTGTCTTTTACTCTAAAAATCACAAAATGTTTATATCCTATTTTTACAACCAAATATTTTGAGAATTTTGACTTGATTCTTAACTTTAACAATTTTTTTTTCCTTTGTGACGAAGATTTTTCCAGTAATTTTTTGAAATAATTTTTAAGTAAAAATCTTTAAATTCACCCTAATTACTACAAAATACAACTTTTTGCATTTGGGGCATTTTTGCATAAAATGAAAATTTACTTTCGCATACAAGACAGCGTCAATTCGCGGATATTTACAATAATTTCTGTAATTTTGTTATGATGGTATTCCCGATATATTACCATAACAAAGCGACGAGCTAGAAGTTACGTTCCTACCACGTAATCCATGCGTATTAGTTAAGCAATAGTTTGGCAAAATTCTGGAAATAAAATAAAATTAAAAAAGTCTTTTACACAAAAGAAAGGCATTAGAATAATTACACAGACAAACCCTGCTTGTTATGTAAACAATTCAAAACCTGGGACGTATATTGAAAGAGCCCCTAAAAAGTTGGCAGTACATTTTTTTTTATATGAGCTCCACACAACAGGCCCTGAGGGAAATTATTTTCCTATGTCATCTTTGCCGATGCTGTGTGGAGGGTTTTTTTTAAGGAAAGGAAGAATAGGAGAGTTCTGGGAAGGAAAAGGGTTTAAGGGGTGGGTAGGAATCTGGGGTTCAGTGTGTCCTGGTCATCCGCCTCCAAGACCTAGACAAACCTCACCCCATGAACCCGGGCACACCTGCTAAATCACCAAACGTAGCGATCCACTTGGGGCGACCTATGGCAGAGGTGTAATAAAGGTTCCCGGGGCGGCGGTACCCATTTCCGCCTCCCAAATTGATCCATATGATGGTGTGTTGTATGTATGTATCTGCATGAAGTCGGCTATGAACTAGCTTCTAGCCCTTCATATAGCATCAGGAATGACAGAATGACATAACATAATAAAACAAAACTAGCATTGGAACTGGTTCCAAAATTAGCCCGTTCCTTGAATCCACTGTCAACAGTGTCATCCAGTGATGGCAAGTCACTGTGAAAAAGGAAACGGGACGGACGATGACGTCATATGTAATGTACAGTCATACAGCCGCTTGATACAACTGAGAATTACCGCTAATCTTCCGAAATCAGGGAGATACTCCACGTTCACAATTAGTAGAACTTATACCAAGGAATGGAACTTCCCTTTGCGTTTTGCCGACGAAAGTTGCGTCATCTTGTGACGAATTCTTGAATTAGGAATCGAACTATAATGGTAGCTTTGTCTGAAACTCCATGTACACAGATGTTTACATGGTGTGACGGGTAAGGCGTGATGTCGGACATCCAATCGAAGTCGGGTTCTGAAATTCAACCACACGCAGATGCTAGGATATTAATACCGTTTGATGATGATGATGATGACAGAAATTATTGTTAGTGGCTGAGTTGACATCGCGTTTGGGTCCCACCCAGGAAGTATCCCGTGTTTGATTTCTCGGCTGGCTAAGTCCTCCATCACGACTCAAGCAACATTTTCGGCTTACTATGGTGGTAGTAGGAGATTTTCAAATATTGTCAGGTTATTCATAACCCTAGAATGTTTGTCTTTATTTTAAAATTAAAAATTATAGTTATTATAAATGGACACGGTCTCACATGCGAAAGTAAATTTTCATTTTATGCAATTGAAATTTTAAATGCAGTATTTTCCATCGCCCTGAATGCAAAAAGTTGACTTTTACAGTAATAAAGGTGAATCTAAAGATTTTCTCCAACATGTCCAGTGATTTTGAAAATTGACCATTTTTCCTTATATGACATTTTTACTTTGTCCTTTTTACTTTGTTCTTTTTACTTTGACCTTGTTACCATTTTTCCTAATAACATTTACCATTTTTCCTTATAACATTTATCATTTTTCCTTACGACATTTATCATTTTTTTATATAAATATTATAATTGATGTAATATTCTCTAGACATTAAAATGTGTATTTTTAGATGTTTATAAAGTAACAATTAGTCTGGTACGCCTGTGTGTCATAGCACTACATGAATCCACAAAATAATAATTTATTTCAATCAGTGACCAGCCATGAATTTATTGTTTTACCTATTAATTTTAACATATCATGAGTCATTTCACTAACCTCTTCTTTATGTTTTTCCCGTATGTGTCTCAAAGCACACACTATTATTTATAACCACTTTAATGATAAATGATGGAATAAAATGTGGTGAAATAAGGTTTTCAAATATTAAAATGTTTTTCTAATTAACACTTACAAACAATAGATACATACACAATACATTAATGAACTTTGCAGCATGAAAATAGACGGTGAAATAGTTAGTTATGCAGACGACACAGTTTTACTTTTTAAATCTAAGGATTGGAAAAATGCATACAACAGCGAATTTAGGAATCACGCGAGTGAAATCATGGCTAGACTCAAACACACTTACACTAAACATATCGAAAACAAAATTCACAACGTACAGTATAAATAAGCACAGGACAGCCAAAAAATAACACAAACACCATAAAAATACACGAATGTTTAAACACCAACATCTGCGTTTGCCCTCCTCTAGAAAAAAAATAACAAATAAAGTATCAAGGAATCATAATTGACCATAACCTTAGATGGACACATCACACCAAACAAGTCACAAATAAACTCCTCTAAACATAAGAAACATATACAAAATACAACAAATGAAAACAATATACTTTGCTCTATGTCAGTCTATAATAGAATATGGAATAATTGCTTGGGGAGGAGCAACAAACTCAGCTATCAAACACCTGGAAATTGCGCAGAAAACGATCTTAAAGGTAATGCTTAAAAAACATAGACTTACTGATACAGACCAAATATTCAACCATTGTGAAGTACTAGACATACGACAATTATACGTTAAATCGCTACTAAATTATATTTTTGACCAAAAAAACAATCTTCAACAAACCCAAAATATTACAAACAGACCAGTTAGACAAGCATACAAAGAAAACTTAAAAACTCCGACGGTAAATACAAGCTTTGGACAAAGAAACTACCAATATCACGCTATAAAAGCATTCAACAGTCTAACACTTGAAAATAAAATTGAGGAAAACAAAAATAAATTCCGACACAAAATTACAAAATGGATTAAAGACCAAAATAGACAATACTACCAAAATATCGTAACATAAAATAATAAAACATACAAGTAACACACAAAACCAATATAAAACACAATCACCCACAAACACACAACACTTATTAAAAATATCGTTTTTAACCTTATATAATATTATTTATTTTTAATTTTACGTTAATTTTAAATTTTAAATTTTTAAGTTTAATTTATCTTAATCGTATGTTTGTTATTTGCTTTTTTTCACCAATATTTATATGTATTGTGTATAATTTTGTATATGAAATGGAGGCCGCAGTACGGGTAAACCACCCAGTGAGGCCAAAATCATTGAATTGTGTATAAAATGTAAATATATTGCATCAAATAAATAAATAGATTATCGGAAAGCAGTTACCTACTTGAAATGTCAATTTTCCTCATCTTTTGGAGATTCCTTCAGTCAATGACAGTTTTAATTTTGTGTACAATAATTTGTAATTTCAATCAGTTTTGTGTCCTCTGTCATTTGATACTTTAACCGGTGGCGGCTCGTGACTTTTGGGTGAGCTAGGGAGGGTGCCAATATTTAAAAAATTGCATTATGGATGTTTATGGATGAAATTTTTTTTTTTTTTCGAAACTCGGTTTTTTGTGTGAAAATTTTTCAGGAAATCCATGTGGCACACGGCCAAACTGAAATTTCTTGAAATTTTTCACACAAACTGATTTTCAACAAAATTTTTCTTATTTTTTTCGACTACAACAACATCAATAGTGCCTTTTTTTTTTAAATTTCAGCACTCTAGCACACCCAAAAGTCACGAGCCGCCACTGACTGTAACTATGATATATCTATAGTGGAATATACTCTCAGTATCACCCTGGGAAAGACCATAATTCAGAATTGAGACATTGCTTAAAATGCCTTTATTCATGGCTGGTGACCAGGTACTTCCCCACCTTCCTCTTCCCCATATTCTACCCCTCCCCACTTCCCCATATTCTACCCCTCCCCAATATGTTCATACCCCAATTGGGGATGCCATAGTTTCACAGGCTCCAAACTGGTTGGGAGCAGTTGGAACTCTTGTTCAGTATTCACATTAAAAAAAAATCCAAAACTAATTATTTTTTTACTATCCTAAGAAATATATCTTTTGCATTTATCATAATTTGATCAGAGATACATTTTTTAGGGTTCCATGCCAGCTCAGAAACAAGTCAATTCAACACCTCTTTGAAAAATCATTAAGTGCCATGAAAAAAATATTGAAAAATAGCCTGTAACCTATATAACAATTTTTTTTTTATCACTTATGACTTTTCAAAGGAAGTGTTGAGTTGATTTCATTCTGAGTTGTCCGGTCACCATTTATTACAAAACAGAAACATCAGGGGATTCTTCTTAAAAATTAACAATCGATTGTTTTTTAGGGGCACCAAGAACACAGACGAAACGCATGATGAAGTGCAACGGGCAGAACGCAAGGTGGAGAACCTCAGGGGGGCCGTGCAGGCTATGTACAAGAGGCTCTGCCCCTCGGGGGGCCCTGGGCCCATGCAGGCACTGGACTCGGCCCTCCGTGACAAGAAGCTCAAGAAACTGCCCGAGTTCCAGCTGGGCCAGATCATGCAGGACTCCTGTGGGTCCGAAGACAATAAACTCTTGAGGTTCATAATGCTGGAGTGCGGTATGTATATGAATTGCTTTTGTTTTTTATATATTAATTTTGTTTGTGTTCTTTTTTATGAAAACTGCAAAAGTTTGATGTTGCGATAAAAGAGTTTAATTTTTTTATTATCTGCGATATGATCTCTGTGTTTTAGCAACTTTAGTTGCGGTGACACTTGGCAACTTTTACAAAATCCATACAAATTCAAAAAATTTAATTCATTTTAATTTATTCATTTTAAAACCTTACAAAATTAAAATATCAAAGTGTTTTTAAAAAGAGAAAATATTATGATTAGATAAGCAGATTTAAGCAATTTAAACATCAATGTAGCACAATCAGACTAACAGCAACAAAGCTTGCCGTCTAAATTGTGCTTCATTGATGTTAAACATTAAAAAAATCTTCCTAGTGTTGCCGCCTCTTGTGCGCATCTATATATATGTACTGCAACAGATTTTTATGCATACAATGATGCAATTGCTGCTTAACTAAAGTTGCTTGTGTGCGCCTGGACGTAGTTTCGGGCCTATTTTGTCAGAAGGTCAAAATATTTCCGCCCTGCAATAAAATCCAAATAAATGGAATATGTTTGAACACATCCGAAAACTACTAACTGATTTTGGAAGGCGATTAAATACGCTTTTTAATTTTACAATTCGAAATAAACGTATAATTTTTGAAATATAAATTTTTTTAACGTAAACATAAAAGAGTTTTAAAAAAAGTTCCACTCAAATTACTGATAATGAAAAAATAAAAACACACATATTTTATTAGGCAAATCTATATAGGTATGTTTATAAAAATCAATGTATGTTTGCTTGCTTTCATGCTGTATGTATGTTGTGTATGTATTGCTATATTAAGCACAGGAAATATTTGAAACTTTCAAAATACCTTCTTTCCACCCTCGTGAAGGTTTCTGGATTATTACAACCACATGATACATCTGAAAAGTTTTTTAATTTTTAATCATTACAAAAATTCTTATGAAACTGTCAAAAATATCACAATCAGAATGACGTTTTGCAAACCATCGATTGTTCAAATCCTCCGTCCCGCAAATCCCCTCCCGTGTTTTTATCCCCTCTCCCGAGTTCCATATATTCAGTCCCGGTGGACGATGTATTGTCATGTGGTTGTAATAATCCAGAAACCTTCGGGAGGGTGGAAAGAAGGTATATTGAAAGTTTCAAACATTTCCTGTGCTTGATATAGCAATACATAGACAACATACGTAAGTACCTGCAAGCAAGCTAACATAAATTGATTTTATGTTTATAGGTTTAATATGGAAAACACAGACACATGTAAATAATATTTGATTTAAGGAGAGCATTAGAATATTGTCTGGTAATTATCAGAAAACTTCATATTTGGAAATATCTCAATAATCAACTGGATGATCGATATATAAAAATAGAAATAAGTGCACGAATTTAACATGGATGTTGTTGATACTGTAGGTAAAATGGAAATAAAGCTGGCTCATGAAGCGGCCGACCACGAAGTCCGAGTTGAAAAGCTGGTCGGCTCGGAGCTCAATATCCTGACGGAGACAGAATTGCCCAACGTCCTCAAAGCAAAGAAACAACTCACCAAACTGAACAACGAGAGAGAGGCCGCACATAATCGCCTTCAAGTAAGTTAAATATTCATTAAACCTCACGATAACGTAAATAAAGTAACATGTAATCTCAACGAACCTCGATCTTATTTGGAAGTTTCCCAATACTTCTCAAGTAGTCTTAATCATTGGAATTAATAGATACTTTGTATTCCTTTATCACAGCTGTGAAGTTTTATTCCTTCTCATGCTACGTTTATATGCATGTCACAAGTCGCTTGTCCAAATGCTTGACAAGAATATGCAAGTCAAACGTCGACATCTAAAAAAAAGCCACTATGTTTGGAGTGTCCAAGCATGGCAAACGTCGAAGTAAATACATAGGCTACATTATGTTTGCGTTGACCTATTTTTATTTTAACCACTCCGATCTATCGCAAATATGCACTTTTTACGTCTTTAAACGAAATGACAGATTTTCGAAAACTTTGTGTTATTTCCGCATCACAATGAAAGCTCTATAAATGAAACATTTCTAAAAGTAGCCGAATACTAAAAACTGTTTTTGAAATTTTACAAAATA
This sequence comes from Limnephilus lunatus, assembly GCA_917563855.2. Lineage (NCBI taxonomy): Eukaryota > Metazoa > Arthropoda > Insecta > Trichoptera > Limnephilidae > Limnephilus > Limnephilus lunatus. The sequence continues at coordinate 51,526,596 of OU830599.1, forward strand.
ACCTTTCAAATTGTTATATTACAAATAAATATTAACATTTGTAAATATTAAAATTTAGAATGAAAACATAAAAAAATGTAAAAATGACTCACATGGTGTTTTTATGTGAAAACGGTACTAAATCACGGATTATGTGAAAAACAATACTTATTCTATTGTATAAATGTAAAATAAACAATTTGGTCACCTCACTTTTTTATCATTTCATGTAAGAATATTTAATAAAAAAATAACAATGTCTAACGGCGGGAGGCGATTTGTCGGTTTTGTCGGTCTACCGTGTGTCTGACAGAATAGGTATTTTTTTTGTATTTCTATGGACAACTTGAATAGTGATGGGTAGCTTGATTTATTATGGAGCTTCTACTTTTTGTTTTAGGGATGTCACTAGAACAATAACGGAGTTATAACGATTTCTGTGGAAACATACGCGTTGACGTGAAAACACGCTTATTGTACTTGACTGCTTTTATCATATTAACGTGTATTACGTTGCTGAGTGGTTAATGTGAAACAAAAGAAAAGGGAAAGAAATTTAAAAATTCTGAGAAAAAAAAAGTATCTACTTTGGTGCTAATAATGTTTTTTCTATTTCAGAGTATACAAAGGCAGAGCGAACCCAATAATGTGAAAATAGCGCAGGCCCGTGAGGAAGTGGAAGAGGCGGAGCAAAAGGCCGAACAGTTGAGGGATGCGTACGCGTCGGATATGTTCTCCCTCATCGTCAAGGAAACTGATGTCGCCAACTTCATTCTGCAATACGTCCATCTGCAGACTGCCTACCACAAGAGTGTATTGGACACTCTGTCTGATGTTGTCAAAGAATTGCAAAGTCAAATAGGTAAGTAATACATTTTAGTTACTCTATTGTTGTGATCTTCGGTACATACATAAGTAAATATTAAGGAATTCTTAAAATGTGTTTCTTTCATAAATTCAAAACATTCGACTGTTAAGTTCAACTCTCTCAAATAATCGAAATCAGTATTACATAATTATAAAATATATAATAATAAATACTTGGGTAGGCTGAAAACTAATGCACACACGCGTGTAAAATAAGAACAAAAACAAATAGCAAGATCGGACAAAAAGTACAATTCTTAAGCTTCAAGATCATATATTTATTTTTCAACATAGTTACCGCTAAGGCTAATGCATTTTTCCAAACGTGTAACAAATTTTTTCATTACGTAACTGAGAAATTCTTCCAACATTTCTCGAATCCATTTGACAACTGTCTTCACCTCATCGTCCGAGGTGTAATGATTACCCTTGAGGTGTCTCTTGAGTAGAGGAAAAAAATAAAAATCGCAAGGCAAAAGATCGGAGGAGTGAGAAGGATGTGGAATCTGTTCAAACTTCAGGTTTTGCCGAAGCTCTAATCGATGCTTTTTGTTCTCGTCTGTAAAACGGCGTGGTACCCATCGCTCATAGATTTTACGGTATCCTAATTGTTCAACAATGAAGCCGACACGTTCCTTGGATATTCCAAAATGGTTTGAGATACGCTTTCGAGTGATTTGCCGGTCATTTTGAATCAAATCGTGGGCGAGTTTGGATTGTTTATCATCTGAATCAATGATCGGACGTCCGCTGCGTGTTTCGTCAGCAATTATTGCTTTTCCAGGCTCACAATCTTGAAATTTTATTGACAGTAGACCTATCAATAGCATCGTCACCATAAACATCTTTTAAACGACGATGAATCTCACTAGGAATCACTTTTTCAGCAGTTAAAAAATTGATAACAGAGCGCTGTTTACCTTGCATTTTGAATCAAATCGTGGGTTAAAAATTCTAGCGTACGCGAAACATTATTCAAGTTCAATGAATGAACTTTTAAAATAAATTGGAAGTACATAATTATAATATCAGACAAGCTATGAAGTAGGTACCAACCTTATTTTACATATTATAAATTAAAGTCCTCCGTGACTGTCTGTCTGTCTGTTCGCGATAAACTCAAAAATAAACGGATTTTCATGTGGTTTTCACCAATAGATGGAGTGATTCACGAGGAAGGTTTAGGTATATAATTTGTCAAGGTTTTGTAAATTGGTTGAAATATATAATATATAAAGGGGAATGTCTGTATGTGGTGGACGAGCGGGGGGGTAAGCGGGTGGTATGGATTTGTATGCAAATCTACAGTTTTATGCCGAGGTTGATGAAATTTTGCACATACAGTAGAATCTGTTTTGACCCATTTTTAATAAATTATATCCTAATTTCATGGAAAATTATGTCAATTATAGTGACCGACTTGATTCTTAAAACGTTTGGCGCGTGTGTGATACGTCACGAGTCTTAATATGCCGTGTTTCTCTCCATGAAAATAAATACATACATATATACCTACGAAAAAAGGAGGTTGTTTATTTTCTACAAAATGCTTTGTATGACGTGTTTGTCATTTCCCTTCAATGTCATTATAAACGGATTCCACTGTATTTGATTTGGAAAACTCTGTGTAAAGCCCGGGCATCACCAGGGACTTCAGCTAGTGAATTAATTATTCTTTATTGGAATGATTATTTGTTTTGTTTACTTCATGGCATTAATAGAGTGTAGACACGTTACTATAATATATTGAGACAATGTGCAAGGTTTCATTGAACTAAGTCCAGTGGGCATACATTCATATACATGTTCTTCTATATTGTGCTGCATTTTTTATTTGATTAGTATGGATATAATGTCTCATGCATTTTTTTAACTTTACTAACATTTGAAGGATAAATTTCTTCTTTTGAAGGAATTTATCTTGGAGGAAATATTTTTTTATAAATAATTTCTGCTTCACAAATCCTACAATTACAAAATCCCATGATTTTTCATGGCTCTTACCTAGTGTGAACGTAATAAATTGATTCAGCCAAATCAAGTGATAGTGTAGAAGTAGAAGAGAATAATATATTTTTATGAGATGATGATGAATGTAAATTTTTAACAGTTTTTATCTGAACCAGTCTCACCGTCTGGGAAAAGCTTTGAAAAATAACTAGCAAGGTGCTTTTTAATGGCATAAATCAGATAAATAAACTTCTATTTCAATAAACTCTTAAGAAATAAACCACTTATAATAATACTCATAATACATAGTTTTTTCTAAAGCACAAGTTTAGTGAAATATCACTTAAGAAGTCTGTCCGGCACACACTCCTTTCATCGTCGTTCACATCCACTCTCATGTATCATCTCGTAGTTATAATACTCAATATTAATTACAATTATATAATTTTCAATTTGGGAGGCGGTGATGGGTATCGCCGCCCCACGAATCATTTATTGCCATAGGTCACCCCAAATGGTTCGCTAAATTTGGTGACTTAGCAGGGGTGCCCGGGTTCATGGGGTGAGGGAAACCTATCCTAGATCTTTCCAGCCGGGCTCCCTCGACCCATTGCACTGCACCGCAGTGGGAAAGATGGATTTATACGTCCATCACTCCTGGACACTTACCCCTCATACATTTTTCCTTCCCAGAACTTCCTTTCCTTTCTTTCTAAAAAGACTCCTGATTTTTTTTCCCTCAGGGCCTCCTGTGTGGAGCTACTGTATAAAAAAAAAATATATATATATTACTGTTCTATTATTCCGACTATTTATAATAACCCGACGAAGTATTTGATTCATTTGGTCGTCTAGTCTTCCTCGGGCGTCCCCGACTTTTCCTACCGTCTACATTTGCGTCATACAGTCTTCTGACTCTCCAGTTTTCGTTCGTCCGCTCCACATGTCCACTTGCCTAAACTATCTAAGCTTCCCCTCCTTTATCTTGTTGAAAGCTTCAGTATAATAGTAGCTATTTTTAATCAAATAGGTAACCTATAAATCTACTTTCTAAACCATATCACTAGATATGTGTAACCTCGATATTACTACCCAAATTTCAAAATAATATTAACATTCGAACAATAAAGTAAATAACGGGGGAACATAATGGGGGAAGAATCAATTAAAAAAAAAAAAAAGTGAAAAACCCCGGTAACAGACAGTAAACCTAACAGTAAACCTATAATTATGATACACCTAATTTAATCAAATATTAATTGACACTTAAAAAGTATTGAATGATTATTGCGTATTATTATTTAACTAATTAACTCATTGGTGCGGAAAAGAAAGCGATATAACTCCAATACTAGATATTGAACAATAAAAAAAACTTTCACTCACTGTAAAATTCGTAAACAGAATCGACCGCCAGATAAGCAAAGACTGTGATGTGACTCACCAGGACTCACCATTCACTAGTACCAGGGAGAACTGAGCACTTGCTACCCGCATGGCATGGACCGGGGACGCAGGTGGATGAATTCGGGTTCCCGGTCCGGCTCCGGGTTCCGGATTTGGGTTTGAGTCCGGAACCGGGTTTTCTGGGAGTAGTCAATTTGAAAAAAGATTTGGATCCATTTCCCGTAAAGATCCCGAGTTCAACAGCCCATTCCAGCTGAACCAACACATTGCTACTGGAAATGTGAAATAATGTTATTTACAGTGAATAATGTAATATTAATGTTACAGATGAGAATTCCCACAAGCGGGTGTTTGGGGCCCCCCTGGAGGAGCACCTGCGGGTGACGGGGCAGACTGTGGCCCTGCCGGTGCAGCTTTGCGTCTGCGCCCTGCTCGAACTCGGCCTCTCTGAAGAAGGACTGTTCCGAATGGCTGGAAGTATGTATTCCCTTATCGTCACTTTTATTTCAATAACCTGTATCATGGTATCATCATACTGGTTTTAAAAATTTCAGGTCACTTCAGTAGTAAAAAAACTCCAGATTCTGAATTTCGGAGAGACTTTTGAATTTATTCACAACAAACATTTACACGATGACTTGCACTTTTTTTATTTCTACCTTAGCTTGAGACTGGCTTGGTGGTCCCAGTTCTTAGGTCTTAAGGCACTGCTGTACCGTTTACGAATTAGAAAGCAGTAAGTTTTATGGAGTCTTATTGTATTTATAAAACAATGGGTTCAAAAAACTAATACCACAAACGAGATGATAGAGCATGTTTAACTAAGCAAGAACTGCTTTATCATAAATCAAGTAATTAACAGCAATGACAGCAGGGTTTAGTCAAGCTCCAAACCTAATACCTTACCTTTGAGTTTTACCCTATAGAGGGCAATGATTGTTTACTTTTAAGCGTATTGCTTTTTTAAACGACAGCAGGGTTTAGTCAAGCTCCAAACCTAATACCTTACCTTTGAGTTTTACCCTATAGAGGGCAATGATTGTTTACTTTTAAGCGTATTGCTTTTTTAAACACTGGTTATCTATATATATTTATATTTTTAGGTTCATCCCGGTTAAAAAGATTGAAGATGTCCCTGGACTCGGGAATATTTGAAACACCCCTGTGCCCGGAATACAGAGACGTGCACGTGTTGGCCGGAGTTCTGAAGTCATATTTAAGAGAACTGCCCGAGCCTCTCCTTACGCGCCACCTGTACGAGCCCTTCCTCAACGCCATAACCGACAACAACTCTGAGGAAGCGCGCCTCAAGGATCTAAAGAAGGTCATCAAAGAACTGCCAAAAGCAAACTACGACAACCTGCGATACCTTATCAAGTTCTTCTCGGTCCTCAGTCAACACCAGACCGTCAACAAAATGTCACCGTCTAATATTTCAATAGTGGTGGCACCCAACATCCTCTGGAGTGACAGCAGCATGGTGGACAATATGACCAAAGCAAGCACTGTCAACTGCGTGGTGGAGCTATTAGTCAAACACGCCGACCTCTTGTTTGAAGGAGAAATAAACTTCTTTACGATGTACACTATAGAAAACCTCCTGCCTGATAAATGCAGTTATGGATTTGTTTCTACGGAGGGTCAGGGAATATACAACCAGGGATTCAATCCTGTTAGTGACCATCCCAACGGAGAACAGAACATGAGCAAGTCGTTGCACGAGTATTCTTCAACCAGTGGTGCGCTATCCTATATGGCTCCTAGAAACAACGTTAACCTCGTGCAGAACTCCCAGACTCATTCACGCAGCAATAGTCACGACACCAGTCTTATCCTCGTTGATGGAGATATCAAAAGAACCCAGTCCAACAGTTCTCTCTCTGATCCTGCTTCCAGTCCTCCACAAGGCAGTCCTAAACCATTCACACGAAAGAAAAATAAACCCATTGCGCCAGTACCCCCTAACTTTACCCCTCCCGACAAAAGCCAGCAAAACGCCCCTAGAGTTAATAATTCCACTAATGTTAAGGTGGACTTGACACAAACCAAAGTCAGCTATATTAATAAGAATGAACCAGATAAACCTGAAAAGCCGCCTCGTCCGGCACCAGTTTCACTTTCAGAAAATTCTAAAATTGTTTCGGGAGTGCAAACAATAAATCGTTCAACGTATAAAAACAACAAATTAGGAGGCCGAGGCCAGAGGTTAATGAGCAGTAGAGAAAATTTGACAGATTTGTCCATAAAGGAACGTAGAAAAAGTTTCGAATTTGAACATGAAAATGTAGGAAAAGAAGCAAAACCTTTGGAGGACCATCCTTCAGTCAGTACCGTAGAATCTATTACAGTCCATCACGGAACGGTGGGAAAACTCACGGTGTCCGAAGGCTGCCAAACTTCTTCCATCCCTAAAAATCCAGTAAACATTCGGAGTGGTGTGATACCTTCTAAACAAGTGTTGCCATCGGATCACCCCGTGGCCCCGGCCAACAAACCTACTCCTGTGCCGGCTCCTCGAACCAGTTTTGTTCAATCTCTCCCTCCCGTGAAGCACGATGCCTCTACCTTCACCGAAATAGAAAGCGGTTACGAAGTCCAACTGAGGCCTAGACCTAGTTTAGAGAGCATTCCCGCCTTACCTGGTAAACCGGCAGTACCCGAAAGACCGCTAACCCTTCGACCACAATCTTTCCGAAGCTCTAACCAGAAGAATCAATCCTTGGAAATGCTGGCGTCGCTGGATGCTCCGCACAACGGCAACGGCGGTACGGGTGTCTCACTGGAGCGCACGCACATGTACAACGTGGAAAAGCACCAACCGGCCATCATACAAGTGGGCAACTTGCAAGACAAGCCCATCAGTCCGACGGGTCGAGTTTCCGATTCGGGAATTCCAAGCCCCGACGAAGACAAGCCCAATATACAACGGACGCACAGCACGGGTTCCAGCACCCCGAGTGTCACCAAGCCGGAGTTGCCAAAATCCGAACACAAAACTCTCACTAGTCAAATGCGCAAGCTATCGCAGTCCGAGGGGAACATTTTGGATGTGCCACCCTCGCCTCGTGCCTACCATAAGCTGCCGCGGCCCCAGGAGCCCGCACCCCCGCCACCCACCAAGGCCCCCGTGCAAGACAGCACTGACTTGTAGCGGCGCCGCTTATCCTTTAATCCTATATCCGGTTGTGCGAAAAAGCTTACGCTCCATCAGCCCATCTGATGTCCATAATATGTGATTTAAGATTCGTTAACTATACTTTACATTAGGCCTACAAGTTAAAATTTAAAAGTATGTATAAGTTTTTCATTTTGAGATTGTGATTAGAATGTGCGCATATTGTATTGGTGCATTTTTTTAAAAATATCTTTTATTTTTACTATATCAGATTGAACTATTATTTGTCTGTGATTGACAAAACATAATATTATTGGAAGTGCGTGGCAAACATTGTAAAGGTCAACTTATTATATTAGTCACTAAATAATCAAACTACAGTAAAACCCGTAAAGGTTACCACAAAGCAGTTTGTTTTTTTTTTCAGCTCCTTTGAAACTGAATTTAAGAAATGGCCTAATTTGGAATGTAAGAAAAGTTTTTTCCGTTCCCCTGTAAAACCTAATAAAAGTTTCACTGTGATTATGTACTGCTGTATGATTTGCTCATGGGATTACATACCAATATTCTCTTAGTTTATTTGAGAATTATTTGATAATATGCAATGTTTAAATCTTATCCATATTCTTCTGAAGTATGTATTCCTTTATGACCGTGTTCCTTTTTTAACCATTTTACCGCATTCCCAATGTATATAGAATAACAGTGATTGGGGTACTCTTTCTGACACTCATACTTGTTCTTTTTAAATCAATGCATACACATGTATACATGTAACCCTTGAGACATGGATTATGTATATTCGTATATAGTATGTATACTCAAAGGAGTTAAAGTGCTTCAATTTTCAATATTTTTACTGTTGTACTTTTTTTATAGTCAATCAATATTTTACAAATTAATCTAAATGTTATCCAGAAGCTGATGTTTCCTGCTTACATCATTCATTTCCTGACTCCGTACTTTAAACAAAGCTTTTGATACAATCAATAAAACTATTTTACTATGTAACCAAAAAATCAGAACTAAACATAATATTTGCTTTTGTACATAAGCAAAACTTAGAATAACATTTACGGTCGTTGTTCCCATCTTTTGATTGATCAATCAATCTGAGTCTCCATTCAGCCAAGTAACGCTTGATTCGCCTGTTTCAATAGTATCTACGTGAACCGAATGGCGTTCGACATTACATTGTCATTTTTCACTCTATTGCCTCTTTTTATAACTAATCATTTTACTAAGCCAGAAGTTAATCCAGTTTGGTTCTCCTAGCTTGAAAGAGAGCTGCGTTAGAAAGAGCAGAGTTGTGCATTTGAGGAGTGTTGAGACAAAATTTGGTTAAAAAAAAAAAAAAATAGTTGATCAGTAGGACTGGGAACAATGGCCGTTACTTATGTATAAATAAATATATGTATATTGAAAACCATTCTTTTATAAAATGACAGTTGTAATTGATAAAAATTGTTGTCGAGGCTGAGCTAATATTTTAAGTATAAAGTTCCTGCGAAATGTTTTGATTGTATGTTGAATCATAAAAGACAACCACATAGATAATGATGCACAAATATGTAGCTCTTTATTGTAGCTAGATGTAGATGTGAAAATTTTCCTGGTTTTATTGCGTCATTCTTTGTGGAGACCCATCCATTGTAGAGAAAAATAGAATATCAATGATTGACGGCACATTCATAACGTGGAAATAGCGTTATGTGTACGTGAATGTCTTAACATGTTTAAACATTGCGAGGTCCCTTCACATCCAGTGCATCGAGAGGTAATTACTACAATTAGGTAACTCTGAAATCAGCTTTGTTGGGAAATTGAATTATAAGATGGTAATCAATCTGATAAATCGGTTGTTGTATATGTATACTGATAAGTATGGTTAAATCGTAGATTGACTTGTTGGGAATCGTAATAGTTACATTTTGGATATAAGACAATGTCTAATCATTTTTGTATTTATTTACAAAAATGGAATGACTTACCTAGTTGTTACGTACAAAATACAAAGAAATCAACTTAATCAATTCCACAAATTTTAGTGCTACAAATAGCTAAGTCTAGTTGCCTAATTGAAACATGGAAAAACACTTGTGGTAACCAGAGTTACCTAATTATAGAATTAAACAAAACCGTTTTTTGGAGATGCTCACAAAAAACATGTTCAAATAACTTGATTCCAATGCATTACTACTTTTTGTTTGTAGCATTCATAGACGAGGAAATATGAGGTTATGCTTTTAGTGTGTAACTCAAAATCGCTGATTTCGGAGTTACATAGTTGTAGTAATTACCCCACGATATTATGTCATAAAGTTAAATGAGTACAAAACAATATATTAAAAGCTTTCTGAAAAATTTGTGCTTACAATAAAAATACTAACTACTTTAATATGAATGCGCAATGGGCATTTGAACATAATATAGGTATAGCTTGGCTAGTATAACCTAGAAGGAAGTTTTAAAGACATGTGTCAATTATTATCAAAATGATTATTTTATTTTCTTCATATATAAATTTGTACTTGTTTATCAGCTCATCGATATTGGGCCTTTTTCTGATAAAATGTATATCAAACTGTAGTAGGATACGCGAGATTGAAATGACTTAGACAAGAAACGAGCGGGCAGGCGAACATATCTACAACGTTCTAGAATAAAAATACTTTACATTATATCCGTAATGTTGATTTGAACAATCAAATATCACACTCAAAACTATACACAATATTATATTTACATTATTAAAAATTGTGACTAACGTACGAAAAGATCTCAGTGAAAATAATAATTGTTATAATAATTTCGCATTTGCATCAATAACAAGTCAAAATTGAATGGCTATAATATTATAGACTGTTAAAATTAAAACTTTTTTATATGTATATATAGTTTTTTTTTTATAAAGGTACCAACCTACCTGCATATTTTCAATTTACATAAATATACAAACAAATTTACGCAGGCGCGGCCAAAACAGAAGTGTAACAAAATGTTATGTTAATGCCCTAAAGCTGAATTTACATTGCACAACCAGTTACGCACAACTTGTTCATGACATTAGTTGCACAGCTAGTACGCCACAAAATTAAAATCGCGCCAGTGCGAAATTATGTCACCATTAATTGTATGCAACTAATTGCATTGTGTGAAAATGTGATGCAACTAGTGACATGAAACCATTTCAGCTGAGCGGACATGTTGTTTCTTGTAACTGCATGAGAGTTTTAACATCTAAAATGACAAATCAACGCTGGAATGCTCAATAAAGTGTTAAAAAAGCTCACTCATTCGAAAATAGTTTTTATAGCTTTCAGGATCTTCATCTGCTAATTCAGAGATTAGAGCACCCAGACGCTTTCTTGATAACCACCCTCGAATCCGACATCGTCTTTTCTTTTGTGACAGTCTTTTCTTTATTTTGTACATCACCATGTGTACAACATTGTGCATTTTAGAAAAAGGCTTTGATGTTCCTACGTTGCTGTGATATTGAAGGTTGCACAACACTAAATTTGCGTAATTTACACCAACTTTTTGGTGTCATGCAATTATTTGTAAAATGCATGCAACTAGTTGCATAATGTAAATTCGGCTTTACTGTTTGTAGATGTGTACAAATTGTTTGTTTTATATTTGTCTTGTGAAGAATAATGGCATTGCATGAGAAAAGAATGTAGGAATTTATCAAATACATAATAATAATTGCCTAATGCATTTTCTGTTATTGAAACTGTTGATTACTGTTTGGTGCCTTAAAATCCTTCATTGACAGGTATTAACACATGTTTAGCAAGTTTCAGTGTGATAGTATCTCGTGGATGTAAAACAGTCCTCCCAGTGGACATGTGATCTAATGTGAATGTATCATAATGTTGTTAAAAGAAATTATAGAAAAATCTATATTAGGTATGTATTATTATTATTATTAATCAAATATGTATGCAAACTGCATTTTTAATATTCATTTAATCCCAAAGTTTAGCTGTAATTATTTTAGCTTTTATTTGTATCCTTTTCCATTTAAGTTGTACTTTTGAATTTACGCGAGTCATATCTTATTTCTAAGAAATTTTTGCTTTTAATATTGTTCTTTTTCGTAATAATTGTAACACAATATGCCCCTATGAGGAGTGCAATTATATAATATTTTTAGTTTATTTTATGTTTTGAATTGTCAAATGTTATTTTCATAGAAACAATAATTATATTTAAACTCATGACATATTATTGTAAATAATAATACAGTTGCATTTTTAACTTTTACATTAAAATATTATAATACGATGATATTGAAGTGTGTTTTTTCTTATGTACTAAAAGTAGTTTTTTTTTAAATTTTCTCCGTAAAACACTTTGGTGCTATGTTACGGTTCAGAGTGGCTAAACCCCTGCGAAAAATAGCCAAATGGTAATTGAATAAGAATCCTATGGACGGACTGTTTCACAGAAATTCAAATGTAACATTGTCATCAATTGGCCGTTCCCATTAAATTTGGGAGGCGGGTGTGGGTACCGCCGTCCCGGGAACCATTTATTGGATAATCAGAACCTCTGCCCATAGGTCACCCCAAGTGCTTCGCTACGTTTGGCGACTTAGCAGGGGTACCCAAGTTCATGGGGTCAGGTTTGTCCGGATCTTGGAGGCAGATGCGTCTGCCCAACAACTCGTGGCAGGCTGGACCCGGAGAGACTGGTTGAGGGAGATCTTTTGACCTCTCCAACAGGACTCTTAGCAGGATTTGGACCGCAGTGGAAGGGATGAATTCATTCTTCCGTCACTTCCAGTCACATTGACCCCCAGATTCTTACCCACTCATTTTTCCTTCCTAGAACTTCCTCTTCTTCCTTTCCCTAAAAGACCCTCCACAAAGCATCCCTAAAGATGACGTAGGCCCTGAGGGGAATTATTTTCCTCAGAGCCTCCCGTGTGGAGCTAATGTAAAAAAAAGCTGATTCTATCTTCTCTGCTAATCACAATTTATTTAAAAGCTGAAACGGAATTCGACCCAGTTAGTAGAAAGTCATCAAATGCCAATCAGCCCCATTTTGTTTTTTTTTTTGCCAATTGAAAGGTTCCTGTTAAATGCCGATTCTAAGGACGAGTTGTTTCACAGAATATGAGCAATTTATCAAATTTCGAATCTAATTTTCAAGTTCTGTAACTGTATCAGTATTGTGATGCAACTGGTCCATAACTCCCAAGGAATTCCCAAAATCATCAAAACCCAAGCAAAAAACTAAAAAACAAACATAACAGATTTTCTAGACTTACAGGATATTATCAAAATGTACGGGGAATGCGTACGAAATTGCACCAACTTAAAACTAACTCCCCAATCTTCTCACACGACATTCTGGTTTTAACTGAAACATGGTTAAATGCTGATATCAGCTCGTCAGAATTAGGCCTACATCAATATACAACATATCGTTCTGATCGAAATTCTATTACGAGCAAAAAGTCTAACGGAGGAGGTGTGATGCTGTGCGTGTCCAAGAATATATCATCTACTAAACTACCGGTAAAACACAAAAGTGTTGAACAAATTTTTGTATTGCTCAACATACCTAATGGAAAAATTATTATCGGCTGTGTCTATATCCCACCTGCATCGGATTTGCAAACGTATAAAAATCACAATGACGACATAGAAGTACTCAAATTCAAATATCCTAAAGCAAAATTCATTATTGCTGGTGATTATAACCTTCCTAACTGGACCAGCCAAGATGACAACGGACCTGCTACAAACCAAGCTGATTTACAGTGTGCTAAATGTAGTGAAATTCGCGATATTTCTTTATTCTTGGGACTAACTCAATCAAACAAGATTTTTAACTTTAACAATCGAATGTTGGATTTAGTGTTTTCAAGTGATTCGAAAATAGTGGTTGAGCTATCTGATGAATTATTATTACCATTAGATCAACACCACCCACCGTTGGACATTATCATAACCAATAGGCCTTTAACATCTTCAAAAAAAACAAGTGCCCCATCGTATAACTTTTCCAAAGCTGAATACCATCATATTACTGAATACCTTACCCAAACAGATAGGTCCTTTTTAGATGAGGAAAATAATATAAATGATCAATTAGAATACTTTTACTCGATTTTAAATACCTCTATAGAAAAATTTGTTCCCAAGGTTAGCTTTACATCATCTAATTATCCGAAATGGTTTACAAGGGAACTAACTAATTTAATTAATAAAAAAAAATGTATCCACAGAAAATATAAACATACCAGAAATCCTAACGATTATTTAACATTTACTAAACTACGAAAACAATGTAAGGAATTATCAACAAAATGCTATAGTGACTATATTAAAGTAATAGAAAATGAGGTACATCATCACAATGTGAAAAAATTCTGGAATTTTACTAAATCTCAACGAAAAGACAACTGTGGATATCCTAATAGCATGTTCTTTAAAGAAAAATGTGCTGACAGTATTGAGGGTATGGTTAATCTTTTTGCTGACTCTTTTAAAAGTGTTTACGACAAAGATATTCCCGTCAATGCAGCCTTCAGTACTTCAGTGGAAGAGTCATTAAACCTAAGCCAATGTTTTATAAAATTAGAATCCATAGAAAGAAGCATAAAAGCATTAGATAGTAATAAATCTGCTGGGCCGGATGGTATTCCTCCCATATTTTTAATAACTTGCATTGATAGTTTGATATATCCCTTACCTTTAACAAATCCTTAGCATCTGGCTGTTTTCCGGCTCTGTGGAAAAAGAGTTATTTAACACCCATTCATAAAAAAGGCGACAAAAGCGATATATCAAACTATAGACCTATTTGTATTATGTCTACTTTACCCAAACTTTTCGATACCATTGTAAAACCTATCAACAATATTATTGTTCCTAACCAACATGGCTTTATCAGAGGTCGATCTACCTTAAGTAATTTAACTATCTATAATAATTACATATCCGAATCCCTTAGTTTGAAACAACAAGTGGATTCTATATACACCGATTTCAGTAAAGCATTTGATAAGGTTCGACATCACATTCTTATAGCCAAACTCCGACTGTTAGGCATCAAAGGTAGTTTATTGACATGGATTATCAGTTACCTCAGTAATAGAGTGCTTAGTGTTAGGATTAATTTTATAGAATCCTATGTATTCGAGGCCACAAGTGGTGTCCCGCAAGGGTCCCACCTCGGCCCAATATTATTCTTAATATTCATTAATGACATTGTAAACATATTTAAAGATGTACAAGTCCTAATTTTTGCAGATGATCTAAAATTGTTTAAAAGAATACGAAATATATATGATTGCCTAATTTTACAAGCTAATTTAGATGAATTTTTTAAATGGTGCGAACAAAATATGTTATTTTTGAACATTGATAAATGTCAAGTAATACGATTTTCCAGAACTCATTCTCATATCTTACATGAATATAATTTAAATAATGTTAAATTAACACCAGTATCACAAATTCGTGACTTGGGAGTTATATTCGAATCAAACTTAACATTCACAGCACATATAGATGTTATAACTAATAAGGCTTTAAAGATTCTTGGCTTCCTTTGTAGAACCCTAACTGATTTTAAGTCCTTGTATTGCATGAAAACACTCTACATTTCACTAGTTAGAAGCCAAGTGGAATATAATTCACCTATTTGGTCTCCTTTCTATAAAGTACATTCTAACAAATTAGAACGGGTTCAACACAAATTTCTTAGGTACTTAAATTTCAAACTCAAAATTCCAATAGAAAACATAAATTATGTAAATTTGATGTATCGACTTAATTTAATTACGCTGTCTGACAGAAGAACCATTTCTGATCTAATTTTATTATACAGAGTCATGAACAACCTTATTGACAGCCCTGCCATCGTTGCTGCTATTAAACTCTATGTACCGACAAGGAATACTAGACAAAGTACAACATTCTTTTGCGACACATACACAACCAACTATCAATCACACTCGCTTACCAATAGGATGCATAATTTGGGCAACAAGTTTGGTGGTATTATAGATATATTTTCTGATTCCCTTTATAATCTTAAATGCAAATTAAACCAACACTTTGTGGAATCCTACAAATTATTGTAACGGGTTTAATATATTTAACAATTTGATGTGTTATTTTAATGTTGTATATTATGTTATTGTCAAATATTATATTGTTTAAAATATTTCTTTACGCCATGATCTTCAAAAAACTACTTATATATTTCTTTTAATTTTTCACTTTTAAACATTTTGGTATAAATTCTAACTCGATATCTAAATATTATATTGTTTAAAATATTTCTTTACGCCATGTTCTTCAAAAAACTACTTATATATTTCTTTTAATTTTTCACTTTTAAACATTTTGGTATAAATTCTAACTCGATATCTAAATATTATATTGTTTAAAATATTTCTTTACGCCATGTTCTTCAAAAAACTACTTATATATTTCTTTTAATTTTTCACTTTTAAACATTTTGGTATAAATTCTAACTCGATATCTAAATATTATATTGTTTAAAATATTTCTTTACGCCATGTTCTTCAAAAACTACTTATAATTTTTTTTTAATTTTTCACTTTTATAACTTTTGTTAGGGTCAAAGTCCCGGCTAAAATAGTCGGCATATTTATTAAAGGGATCTAATTATAGTGAGTGGTCGAAATGACTTTGCCGGTTAGTACCGGACGCGCCAGGATCTGAACCCGAGGAATCCTCAGCCTCAGACCCGCCAAATCGACCAGCACAGCGGTAGAGCAGAGTTCCCCCCCTCCCAGAGCGGGGAATTATGTTCTAAGATGTCAGGCATAGGCAGGAATTACCAGGTTTTGTAAATAAAATAAGGTTAATTATAAATGGACTAACCATATAGGTTTATTTAAAATATTGCATGTAATAGTACAAATAGGATAGAACTTACCCCCACAGACCATAACCGAAAACTAAAGCTAAAGTAATCTGACTATTAACGCGATCGTTTAGACGATGAGGGATCTTCCCGGTGACTAAGGTTGGTGCAGCGGCCCACGTCCCACGGTGATGCGCGCTGACTATATTGGTGGCAGGAACCCTCTGGCATCTGCAGCATGAGCAAATAAGGCTACTCCACGTCCCACGGTGAAGTAAGCTGGCGATATTGGTGGCAGGAACCCTCTGGCATCTGCAGCAGGAGCAAATACTCTGGCGCAAGCAAATAAGGCTACTCCACGTCCCACGGTGGAGTAAGCTGGCGCTGATTGCAAAAGATGGCCTCTGCAGCATGAGCAAATACTCTGGCGCGAGCAAATAAGGCTACTCCACGTCCCACGGTGGAGTAAGCTGGCGCTGATTGCAAAAGATGAGTCACGCACGTGTATGGTGAACTGATACACCAGGAGATTTCCTGACGGAGATCGGGTAGAACATTATATTGGCCGGAAATCATACTAGCCCACGGTGTTTCTGGGACTAAAGGCAGGGGCGTTTACTGTCCAGATTGAAATTTCCTATTCCTAATCGAAATACCATTCGGCCATGTGTGAACACAACACTTTTTCCGGAGCGCGACTAGCGGGGTCGAAACCATAACGGGAACTCAAATAAACTTGTAATGGCACTATAATAACCACCCGAACTTTACGGGAACTCCTCGAATCTATGATTTGGCACCGATGCACTTCATATTCCCCGATTATCTCTAATGCCCCGACTCGACCTCTCCGGCGGGCGGAAGCCCGCCGGGAAGTGCCACCATCCCATTTCCGCTCCTCTCTGGTGTTGCCAGGATGAAAAACAATAGACAATGCTAAGGTGCCGCCTCATAGATTCCAGTACTAACTTAAAACGACAATTAACCTATGTTATATACATAACATTACCCCGCTCGCCCCCAACGTGTTTGCCCCCAAACACAAGGAGAACAAAAGAAAAGCCTGAGCTAAGAGATACCCTAACTTGGTCTGATGGGTTCCTAAAAACATACATAAACATAATATCATAAAAATGAGTTGTACATCAGAGAAAAAACAAAACTACCAGCAACAGTATGCTTGCAAATGGGTGTGTCACAAAATCAGTCGCGCCCATCATGCGGAAGACATGATGGTTGAGTCTGCGACGCATCCATTCGAAGTTGGAAAATTATATATAATTAAATCAGTACTTAGAGTTAAAGACCTTAATAGTAGACAATTTGTAGTAATAAGAAGATACGTGAACGGGGCCCGTAATCACCCACAGCATATAAGACGCTGGGTGATGTATTCTGACTCTCGTCTGGGACTACCGTAGACGTAGCATCTATAACAGAATAGAACTTAATATTAGAATAGATATTATCACCAAGACATGACATCAATAAACATCAACACATTAAATATGCGTAAAGCATCACTGTTCAGAACACTTTTAAGTAAGCCAAAGTAGGCTATACACTTAGATGGTGTACCATCTGCACTTCAACACTGATTTTAAATCCATTATGGATAAAAGAATTCCTCTTTAGAAGAGCCTACCTATCTAACTCTCTAACTGGTCTCGTGGGATAAGTTTTTCTGACAGTTATATAATAGAAAACAAAATATAAGTTTATTAGAACATTTGTATAAGAAATACAGGATATAACCAACCATTGTAACTGAATGGTGTTAAGGATAGTCATACAATCATCGCATGAATGATGCCAATTTATTTATTATTCAACCATTGTTAAAAATGGTGACAATAGAATAGTTAGCGACCATTGTAAGTAAATGGTGCTATCAATAGTCAACAATCAATAATATGGGAATTGATTAAATTCTTCAAATTAATGAAATTTCTGAATAATTATAGTAAGTTATTTTTATTGTTTTAACAAATGTAGTTAAAACATTATTAAATTGAGAACATATTGAAATTTTGGGCGAATACCTCTTAATGTTCTTAATTACGTTTATACAATATAAAAGTATATGAACACAGATCATATGAGATTGAACTTGGAATACACGAGGATATGCGGGTTCATATTATCGTATATTCCAAGTTGACAAAAAAACTTATTAGGACAAATACAGAGTATGTTAAACTGTATGGACTCAGAATACAAAAGGATAAGCGGGTTCATATCGTCATGCATTCTGAGTTGACAAGGAAATAAACTTAAAGTTAAAAATTTGTACTTCGAGGCATCTCACAATTGTACATAAATAAACTAACCAATCTTAATTATTATTTTAATGTGAAATTATACTCGAGTAATCAACTGGAGTAAGATTTTAATTTTCTACAAAAGACCACTTAAAAATTAATTACTTACTTATGTATTTTATGTCCAATACTGGTCAAAGCAATCCGGATGATCAGGCCGAACTGAAATGAGCTGTATTGAAGAGGTTTAAATTAAAGATAGCGCCTGTGAAGATGCTTTATGATAGCCGACTAAGCTGGTATGCTATCTGATTTAAGTATATCCTTAACATGAAAATCGCCTGTTACTTTGCCATTTAAGTCAGACAGGGTATAAATTAAATCTGACTTTTTCTGTACTACAATGTTTTGAACAAAACGAGGTGCCAATTTTTGTGAAAAATAGTTCAAAGCATTAGATAATACAAAATTCCTTCTCCAGACTACGTCTCCTACCTGGAAGGTAACGTTTCTTCTACGTAAATTATAGTGATTAGCGCCCTTTTTAAATGCAGTAAAAAGGGCGTTTGAAACTTGTTCATAAATTGATGACAGTCCATTTAATCTGTCGGAGTAAACTTTGAGATGAGAGGAATCTTGTGGACTGGATTCATCATCTGCCAATGGATTACGGTGGAGATCCCCATCTAATATTTGTTCTCTACCGTGCATAACAAAGAAAGGAGTAAATCCGGTAGTACAATTTACAGTATTATTCATTGCCGATTGAATTTGTGGGAGAAATTTGGACCAATTACGATGATCAGATTCCGTTAATATTGATAGTGCCGTGCCTAACGTTTGATTGTATCTTTCAACAACATTGTTTTGAGGGGTGTACAGTGAATTGTAAAAAGGAGGGCTTATATTGTAGCTTTGTAATAGTTCCTTAAATTCTTTCGAAATGAACTGACGCCCATTGTCACATACAATTGTACGCGGTACTCCGTGTACAAGGAAAATATTTTCCTCGTTGGGCGCCATGTTAGGGTCAAAGTCCCGGCTAAAATAGTCGGCATATTTATTAAAGGGATCTAATTATAGTGAGTGGTCGAAATGACTTTGCCGGTTAGTACCGGACGCGCCAGGATCTGAACCCGAGGAATCCTCAGCCTCAGACCCGCCAAATCGACCAGCACAGCGGTAGAGCAGAGTTCCCCCCCTCCCAGAGCGGGGAATTATGTTCTAAGATGTCAGGCATAGGCAGGAATTACCAGGTTTTGTAAATAAAATAAGGTTAATTATAAATGGACTAACCATATAGGTTTATTTAAAATATTGCATGTAATAGTACAAATAGGATAGAACTTACCCCCACAGACCATAACCGAAAACTAAAGCTAAAGTAATCTGACTATTAACGCGATCGTTTAGACGATGAGGGATCTTCCCGGTGACTAAGGTTGGTGCAGCGGCCCACGTCCCACGGTGATGCGCGCTGACTATATTGGTGGCAGGAACCCTCTGGCATCTGCAGCATGAGCAAATAAGGCTACTCCACGTCCCACGGTGAAGTAAGCTGGCGATATTGGTGGCAGGAACCCTCTGGCATCTGCAGCAGGAGCAAATACTCTGGCGCGAGCAAATAAGGCTACTCCACGTCCCACGGTGGAGTAAGCTGGCGCTGATTGCAAAAGATGGCCTCTGCAGCATGAGCAAATACTCTGGCGCGAGCAAATAAGGCTACTCCACGTCCCACGGTGGAGTAAGCTGGCGCTGATTGCAAAAGATGAGTCACGCACGTGTATGGTGAACTGATACACCAGGAGATTTCCTGACGGAGATCGGGTAGAACATTATATTGGCCGGAAATCATACTAGCCCACGGTGTTTCTGGGACTAAAGGCAGGGGCGTTTACTGTCCAGATTGAAATTTCCTATTCCTAATCGAAATACCATTCGGCCATGTGTGAACACAACACTTTTTCCGGAGCGCGACTAGCGGGGTCGAAACCATAACGGGAACTCAAATAAACTTGTAATGGCACTATAATAACCACCCGAACTTTACGGGAACTCCTCGAATCTATGATTTGGCACCGATGCACTTCATATTCCCCGATTATCTCTAATGCCCCGACTCGACCTCTCCGGCGGGCGGAAGCCCGCCGGGAAGTGCCACCATCCCATTTCCGCTCCTCTCTGGTGTTGCCAGGATGAAAAACAATAGACAATGCTAAGGTGCCACCTCATAGATTCCAGTACTAACTTAAAACGACAATTAACCTATGTTATATACATAACACTTTTGGTATCAATTCTAACTCGATAACTCAAATATTATATTGTTTAAAATATTTCTTTACGCCATATTCTTCATAAACTTCTTGTATATACTATTTTTTAATTTTTCACTTTTATAACTTTGGTATAAATTCTAACTCGATAACTTTTGTAAAACTTATTTATAATCTATGTAAAAGCCCCTATGGGCGTATAACAATAATAAATAAATAAATAACTCGAATAGAACTTATAAATTAACATCGAAATTTGATGAATTGTTTAAATTCTGTGAAACAACTGGCCCAAAGTCCGCTTCAGCTTTCAAACAAATTGTGATCAGCAGAACAAAATGTCATGTTGTTAAGATTGTAAGCTTATTACAATTTGATAGAAAGCTGAAACATACTTAGAATCGGCATTTAACGAAAACCTTAACTGTCAAAAAAACAAAATGGCTGTTTGATGACAATGTTACATTTGAACTTCCTTGAACCGACTGTCCCAAAGTGTTGAGGAGACCTAAACTGAGTTGGCTGGGCAAAATGAAGACCAACACAGCATCCTAGGACACAAGGAACTGGAAGGAGTTAGCAGGGATGCTGTACTCTTCTTACTAAATATTAAAAAAAGATAGTCGATAACTTTTTAAATAAATATTTATTTTATTCATCCAAGACAATGTTAAATTTACGACCATCTAACGATGTAATAATTCCTTTTTCCTACTCTCAGAAGTGACAGCATATTGGGCAGAATGTGAACAGAATCAGATATCACTTCCAAGAAATTTGTCATTTTTTGGTGGTTGATGTGGAAGCCCCCAGCCTTGATTATGCGAATAGCATCGTCTAAAGAAAAACAAACAAACAGTTAACCCATATTATGGTACCTATGCGACAAAAATAGATACACAATTTTTTTTCTACAAATAAATTAATGTAATATATCATTGAAGAAGAAGATGATACTAATAAATCGAAAAGAAAATATGAAAAATAACAAAACACAGAAAATTAAAAGGTGTAAAGGTCGCAACTGGGACTCAAACCCAGAATCTCTTGTCTAACCGGGACAAAAGCCTTAACCAACTTGGTCATTGGGATCTCTTATTTTGAAGTCAATTTTGTCTATCTCATATTTCAAATTCAGAATTAACAATATTATATTCAATTATTATAAGCAATAATTATTAGCCTGAAACACTCATCAACATTGAAAAAATCTTCCGAGAAAAGATAAATGCCGCCGACGGGACTTGAACCCGCGTCCTTTTGATATCCGGTCAACTACTCTACCAACTGAGCTACGTCGGCTTATCTCCCACCCGCCAAATAATTCAATATATACTAGTGTTTCATTCAACAATTACTGCTTATTACATTTTTTCACCTGAAAACAACCAACTTTATTTTTTGTGAGAAATGCATTATAAGTGCTTACTCTCCCACTAGATGGCGTCGAGACAAATTATGTCTACATTTTTTGGTGGAATACTTTAACTTGTCAAATATTGATTATTATTTTTAATTGGTAAACTAATGTTTAAGACAAGATTTTTATGCATAGCACAAAGGGTAACAGTTATTATAAGCAATAATTATTAGCCTGAAACACTCATCAACATTGAAAAAATCTTCCGAGAAAAGATAAATGCCGCCGACGGGACTTGAACCCGCGTCCTTTTGATATCCGGTCAACTACTCTACCAACTGAGCTACGTCGGCTTATCTCCCACCCGCCAAATAATTCAATATATACTAGTGTTTCATTCAACAATTACTGCTTATTACATTTTTTCACCTGAAAACAACCAACTTTATTTTTTGTGAGAAATGCATTATAAGTGCTTACTCTCCCACTAGATGGCGTCGAGACAAATTATGTCTACATTTTTTGGTGGAATACTTTAACTTGTCAAATATTGATTATTATTTTTAATTGGTAAACTAATGTTTAAGACAAGATTTTTATGCATAGCACAAAGGGTAACAATTATTATAAGCAATAATTATTAGCCTGAAACACTCATCAACATTGAAAAAATCTTCCGAGAAAAGATAAATGCCGCCGACGGGACTTGAACCCGCGTCCTTTTGATATCCGGTCAACTACTCTACCAACTGAGCTACGTCGGCTTATCTCCCACCCGCCAAATAATTCAATATATACTAGTGTTTCATTCAACAATTATTGCTTATTACATTTTTTCACCTGAAAACAACCAACTTTATTTTTTGTGAGAAATGCATTATAAGTGCTTACTCTCCCACTAGATGGCGTCGAGACAAATTATGTCTACATTTTTTGGTGGAATACTTTAACTTGTCAAATATTGATTATTATTTTTAATTGGTAAACTAATGTTTAAGACAAGATTTTTATGCATAGCACAAAGGGTAACAATTATTATAAGCAATAATTATTAGCCTGAAACACTCATCAACATTGAAAAAATCTTCCGAGGAAAGATAAATGCCGCCGACGGGACTTGAACCCGCGTCCTTTTGATATCCGGTCAACTACTCTACCAACTGAGCTACGTCGGCTTATCTCCCACCCGCAAAATAATTCAATATATACTAGTGTTTCATTCAACAATTACTGCTTATTACATTTTTTCACCTGAAAACAACCAACTTTATTTTTTGTGAGAAATGCATTATAAGTGCTTACTCTCCCACTAGATGGCGTCGAGACAAATTATGTCTACATTTTTTGGTGGAATACTTTAACTTGTCAAATATTGATTATTATTTTTAATTGGTAAACTAATGTTTAAGACAAGATTTTTATGCATAGCACAAAGGGTAACAATTATTATAAGCAATAATTATTAGCCTGAAACACTCATCAACATTGAAAAAATCTTCCGAGAAAAGATAAATGCCGCCGACGGGACTTGAACCCGCGTCCTTTTGATATCCGGTCAACTACTCTACCAACTGAGCTACGTCGGCTTATCTCCCACCCGCCAAATAATTCAATATATACTAGTGTTTCATTCAACAATTACTGCTTATTACATTTTTTCACCTGAAAACAACCAACTTTATTTTTTGTGAGAAATGCATTATAAGTGCTTACTCTCCCACTAGATGGCGTCGAGACAAATTATGTCCACATTTTTTGGTGGAATACTTTAACTTGTCAAATATTGATTATTATTTTTAATTGGTAAACTAATGTTTAAGACAAGATTTTTATGCATAGCACAAAGGGTAACAATTATTATAAGCAATAATTATTAGCCTGAAACACTCATCAACATTGAAAAAATCTTCCGAGAAAAGATAAATGCCGCCGACGGGACTTGAACCCGCGTCCTTTTGATATCCGGTCAACTACTCTACCAACTGAGCTACGTCGGCTTATCTCCCACCCGCCAAATAATTCAATATATACTAGTGTTTCATTCAACAATTACTGCTTATTACATTTTTTCACCTGAAAACAACCAACTTTATTTTTTGTGAGAAATGCATTATAAGTGCTTACTCTCCCACTAGATGGCGTCGAGACAAATTATGTCTACATTTTTTGGTGGAATACTTTAACTTGTCAAATATTGATTATTATTTTTAATTGGTAAACTAATGTTTAAGACAAGATTTTTATGCATAGCACAAAGGGTAACAATTATTATAAGCAATAATTATTAGCCTGAAACACTCATCAACATTGAAAAAATCTTCCGAGAAAAGCTGAATTATTTGGCGGGTGGGAGATAAGCCGACGTAGCTCAGTTGGTAGAGTAGTTGACCGGATATCAAAAGGACGCGGGTTCAAGTCCCGTCGGCGGCATTTATCTTTTCTCGGAAGATTTTTTCAATGTTGATGAGTGTTTCAGGCTAATAATTATTGCTTATAATAATTGTTACCCTTTGTGCTATGCATAAAAATCTTGTCTTAAACATTAGTTTACCAATTAAAAATAATAATCAATATTAGACAAGTTAAAGTATTCCACCAAAAAATGTAGACATAATTTGTCTCGACGCCATCTAGTGGGAGAGTAAGCACTTATAATGCATTTCTCACAAAAAATAAAGTTGGTTGTTTGCAGGTGAAAAAATGTAATAAGCAGTAATTGTTGAATGAAACACTAGTATATATTGAATTATTTGGCGGGTGGGAGATAAGCCGACGTAGCTCAGTTGGTAGAGTAGTTGACCGGATATCAAAAGGACGCGGGTTCAAGTCCCGTCGGCGGCATTTATCTTTTCTCGGAAGATTTTTTCAATGTTGATGAGTGTTTCAGGCTAATAATTATTGCTTATAATAATTGTTACCCTTTGTGCTATGCATAAAAATCTTGTCTTAAACATTAGTTTACCAATTAAAAATAATAATCAATATTTGACAAGTTAAAGTATTCCACCAAAAAATGTAGACATAATTTGTCTCGACGCCATCTAGTGGGAGAGTAAGCACTTATAATGCATTTCTCACAAAAAATAAAGTTGGTTGTTTTCAGGTGAAAAAATGTAATAAGCAGTAATTGTTGAATGAAACACTAGTATATATTGAATTATTTTGCGGGTGGGAGATAAGCCGACGTAGCTCAGTTGGTAGAGTAGTTGACCGGATATCAAAAGGACGCGGGTTCAAGTCCCGTCGGCGGCATTTATCTTTCCTCGGAAGATTTTTTCAATGTTGATGAGTGTTTCAGGCTAATAATTATTGCTTATAATAATTGTTACCCTTTGTGCTATGCATAAAAATCTTGTCTTAAACATTAGTTTACCAATTAAAAATAATAATCAATATTTGACAAGTTAAAGTATTCCACCAAAAAATGTAGACATAATTTGTCTCGACGCCATCTAGTGGGAGAGTAAGCACTTATAATGCATTTCTCACAAAAAATAAAGTTGGTTGTTTTCAGGTGAAAAAATGTAATAAGCAGTAATTGTTGAATGAAACACTAGTATATATTGAATTATTTGGCGGGTGGGAGATAAGCCGACGTAGCTCAGTTGGTAGAGTAGTTGACCGGATATCAAAAGGACGCGGGTTCAAGTCCCGTCGGCGGCATTTATCTTTTCTCGGAAGATTTTTTCAATGTTGATGAGTGTTTCAGGCTAATAATTATTGCTTATAATAATTGTTACCCTTTGTGCTATGCATAAAAATCTTGTCTTAAACATTAGTTTACCAATTAAAAATAATAATCAATATTTGACAAGTTAAAGTATTCCACCAAAAAATGTAGACATAATTTGTCTCGACGCCATCTAGTGGGAGAGTAAGCACTTATAATGCATTTCTCACAAAAAATAAAGTTGGTTGTTTTCAGGTGAAAAAATGTAATAAGCAGTAATTGTTGAATGAAACACTAGTATATATTGAATTATTTTGCGGGTGGGAGATAAGCCGACGTAGCTCAGTTGGTAGAGTAGTTGACCGGATATCAAAAGGACGCGGGTTCAAGTCCCGTCGGCGGCATTTATCTTTCCTCGGAAGATTTTTTCAATGTTGATGAGTGTTTCAGGCTAATAATTATTGCTTATAATAATTGTTACCCTTTGTGCTATGCATAAAAATCTTGTCTTAAACATTAGTTTACCAATTAAAAATAATAATCAATATTTGACAAGTTAAAGTATTCCACCAAAAAATGTAGACATAATTTGTCTCGACGCCATCTAGTGGGAGAGTAAGCACTTATAATGCATTTCTCACAAAAAATAAAGTTGGTTGTTTTCAGGTGAAAAAATGTAATAAGCAATAATTGTTGAATGAAACACTAGTATATATTGAATTATTTGGCGGGTGGGAGATAAGCCGACGTAGCTCAGTTGGTAGAGTAGTTGACCGGATATCAAAAGGACGCGGGTTCAAGTCCCGTCGGCGGCATTTATCTTTTCTCGGAAGATTTTTTCAATGTTGATGAGTGTTTCAGGCTAATAATTATTGCTTATAATAATTGTTACCCTTTGTGCTATGCATAAAAATCTTGTCTTAAACATTAGTTTACCAATTAAAAATAATAATCAATATTTGACAAGTTAAAGTATTCCACCAAAAAATGTAGACATAATTTGTCTCGACGCCATCTAGTGGGAGAGTAAGCACTTATAATGCATTTCTCACAAAAAATAAAGTTGGTTGTTTTCAGGTGAAAAAATGTAATAAGCAGTAATTGTTGAATGAAACACTAGTATATATTGAATTATTTGGCGGGTGGGAGATAAGCCGACGTAGCTCAGTTGGTAGAGTAGTTGACCGGATATCAAAAGGACGCGGGTTCAAGTCCCGTCGGCGGCATTTATCTTTTCTCGGAAGATTTTTTCAATGTTGATGAGTGTTTCAGGCTAATAATTATTGCTTATAATAATTGTTACCCTTTGTGCTATGCATAAAAATCTTGTCTTAAACATTAGTTTACCAATTAAAAATAATAATCAATATTATATTCGATTAGATTTTCCTTTATTTTTGGCTGCTACCTTTTTAAATGATCACTAATTCTAAAAAATTCTAAAGAATTAGATTGTAACCTCGATAGTGTCTCCAATAAACACATCCGGTTTAATTTATACGGGACACCTATTGACCATTTCTAAATTAATATTTAACTACATAAATGAATAAATATTAAATTTTTATTGGATCTTTGTTATTTAATAACTCAGGTTATGCCTCATACGCATGTCTAGTAATGTTACATTGTCGCGTAAACAAGCTTATGGGTCCGAGTGGTTAGCAGCCAAAAATATGGGAAAAAATAGTTAAAGATAAGATTAGTTCATTCTGAATTTGAAATGTGAGGTTGAAAAAATGACTTAAAAATAAGAGGTCACAATAGTTGAGTTGGTTAGTAATGGTTCATCTTTGAACACAATATTAATTACATATTTTATTAGGTACTATCTATACAACAATTTATTATCATATATTTTTAACAGGCTTAGTGATTGCTACTTTATCATTTTGAATTTTTAAGCATTGTTATCAAATTATTTCCCATTTTGCCAGCGCGCAACAATTTTGCGATTTTTGAAAGCGACGCGGCGATCCCTATCCAACCGGTTTGTTTTTCGCTGGGACGATGCCAGTGTGCCAACCTGCATATATTGACGTACAAAACAGCACCGGACGGTAACTGGGTGCAGCCTGCCAGCACGCTTATACAAATTATCAATCTTTGACCATTCACGGTAATTAACCCTTTCAACGCAGGAAGTTTCTACATAAGTAATAAGTCAGGCACTGTCATCAATCAATCACTTTATAAGAATACTAGCTGGGTTACCCGGCTTCGCTCAGGACAAAATTCAAGAGTGTTCTGGAATGTTCCTCAATGATGTTCCCGATTCTCCCGAAAATTTCACGACATACTCCGCCACATCTTCCAGAATTTTCTAGAGCTCTGTGGAACCTTACAGAACTTTCCGGAAGACTATTCTAGAAATTTCAAGAGGGCGAAACTTCCAGCCCTTATATCTTCAAATAGATAGAGATCTACCTCACCATATAACTCCCTTGATCGTACCGGGACTCGTTTCTGAGTTTTTGCGGTCCGCATGTTTTTTTGGACTTTCTTTTATAATATATTGCTGTTTCCCGGCATGCGTTGCAATACCATATTCAAATAAATAAAATGTTACTCCTTGCATGTCCTTTCCCGTGCGTTCCACTTCCACCTTCCCCGCCACCGCTCTCCCGCTCCCCCGTCCCGCCAACCCCCCTGGCACTTCATTTCTTGATTTCTCCCGCCCGGCCCATAGCCGAAACTTTTTTCTAATACTAACATTTTTAAACTCGTGATATCTTTCTAATTAAATATCCGAATTGAAAAATTCAAAAAGTTAAATAATGGTATTGAAGCTGTCTTGAATATGAAGTAATTTATTTTGATAAGGATTAAAACCAAGATACAAATAAAGAGCCTCTTCAAGCGCCGATATTTTAATAAAATTTTTAAAATAAAAGAATACTTATTGTGGCATAACCATAATAGTTAGACATGTGCTGTCGCGACCTTTTTTGTAAATAATGATTTTTTCTATAAAGTCGTAGTACATTATTTTATTCTATCATCAATAGTTTTCGCAGCGCACGCGATTTAAAGAATATTTTAGGTAACTTTTTTACACCCTGGGTTACATTATTGAAGTTTTAGTAAGGATGCCTATTTTTTTTAAAATATAATATAGCCTATGTCACCCAGGGATAGTGTAGCTTCCCAACAGCGAAAGAATTTTTCAAATCGGTTCAGTAGTTTCGGAGCCTATTCGATGCAAACAAACACACAAACAAACAAACAAACAAATATTACCTCTTTATATAGTGTAGTAGAAGTAGATTAATGTAATCATAACAGTAATCTATATCATTGATTATGTTGAATTAAATATATACAATTCTGTTCTTTGAACATACGATTTTAGCAATCAAACAATTGATAAAACTTTGATGAAGTTATTGGCTTATCGAAATTAAGTAAAATTAAAGGTCTTACAACACTCTGAAAATTCAAATTGTACGGGAGAGTGAAAAAATACATTTAAAAGCAGGAAAATGAAGGGAGAATTCCATTTCTTTTTACTTATTGCATACATTAATATAATCAATATTACTATAAATAACTACTATTTGGAGGTCCACCTTCATTTTCCTGCATCAATTTTTTCACGTTGGGGGTATTTTCACACGCCCGGCGATGAACTTTTTTTTAAGCAGAAAAATGACTGAGGCTAGAGGGGTTTTAAACAAAAACATACTATTATAATTCTTACTCTCATTGTTGAAGCACTTGGCCTTCATGGCTAGTTCAAGGACAGTTGTCCCGGGTTGCATCATTAGCGACACGGTGTTGGCCCCTTCAAATATTTGGATAACTTCGACTGCGCTCAAATTTAGGAGAGATTCAATGTTTTTACTGTACAGCGCCTCCGTTGCTCTTTGGGCACTTTTCAAACCTTTCTCTGAGGGGAAAAACAAAATTATTACTTTGTAGGTTGATAATAAAATTACTAAGGAAAAACATGACATTTAATAGGAGGGACCTAAGAGTATGGACATTAGAGAGATGGCATGTAAAGTGTGCCCACTGGCTCAAAGTGCGCCTTTTAAAAAATTTTACCGAACGGTTTTTAGACGGTTGACATTGGCTTTTACACCTCGGTCGCGTATAGAGCTTCCAGTTAAACGTTCATAAAACATAGAAAAATGGTCCAATGCACCGTAAAATTGTGTAAAAGTAGTTTTATGAAGACTTAAGAAGAAAGACGGTCTTACCTTTCACATATAAGTGTTTAAACATAGCTTAAATATATATTTTATAATTTTCGACGTGTTCATTTCAACCGCCATCGCATGTTATCACATGAACTCCGACTGGAAATGGGCCGAATCAGTCAACTTAAATTATAATAATTAAAAGTTACCAAAAAACTTTTATTTTTTTATTAACATAACGCACAAATATAAAGTTCTGATTTACACATGTTGTATGTACGTGTTTTTTTATCGTTTAGCTTATTCATTTTTAAACGTTTTTACTTCGTCTTTTTTGCACTGATATTTTTATTTCTTTTCCTACTGATTTAACACTCATTTTACATATGTTTACAATTTTAATTCATAGTATATAATCACTGTATTGTTATGTAAAAGTCACATTGACATGCCCCCGTGGTCGAGGGGTAAAGCTCTTGACTAGCAATCCGGAGGTCGCGGGTTCAAATCCCGGTGTGCGCAGATAAATTTTACTCGATTGATTTGTGTTCTCAAAATTTAATAATTAAAAATAATATAAGGTATATTTCCGGCACGTTCCAGGTGGAACATACTCTCAGTATCGCCCTGGTGTAAGACCAACAATTAGAACTGAAATGTTGCTTGAAATGACTTTAGCTGTGTTTGTTGACAAGATCTGAATCGACGGGTACTTCCCCACCTTCCTCGTCCCCATCTCCTTCCCCTCCCCACTTATCTTCAGCCTCACAACATACATGCCATATTCTCACTGGCTCCAGATGGAAGCAGTTGGGATTCTTGTGATATATGTATATATATATTCGATTATTTGTTATTTACATACATATATATAAATAAATATTCGAATTTTATGTTATATATATACACATATATATATATTTATCTCCTCTCGTAAAACGTTGATCTTGCGCGACGGTACACCAGTTTTAAGTTGATCCGTTCGTACGTGTTGATCCATCCGGATATGCTGATCCATTACACAAGCTGGCATACACATCCTGATCCATGTGGATCAATTTATACCATCAAGATTTAGCTGTAAGCCACGCCCATTGTTCGGTGTCTTATACATTTTACACGTTTTTTTTTGTTGATCCATATAAATGCCAAGTTTTGACCGCCAACAAAGGTGCCCGTCTGTCGTACTTTTCAGCTTCTTTTAGTAGGTACCTGTACGTTCTTATTTCAATTCGTTCTATTTCATTTCTTTTTTAATGTATTTTGGTTTAAGATTTAATTTTTATTTTGATTTTGTTTTTGATTTTGATTTGGATTTCGATTTTGATTTTGATTTTGATTTTGGTTCGAGATTTTGATTTTGATTTTGGTTTGAGATTTTAATTTTGATTTTGATTTTAATTTTTATTTGCATTCTTATTTTGATTTTTATTTTGATTTTTTAATTTTGGTTTTAATTTAGATTTTGATTTTTACTTTCATTTTGATTTTGATTTGAGATTTTGATTTTGATTTTGGTTTTGATTTGAGATTTTGGTTTTGGTTTGAGATTTTAATTTTGATTTTGATTTTGGTTTGGATTTCGATTTTAATTTTGATTTTGGTTTTGGTTTGAGATTTTAATTATGATTTTGACTTTGATTTTGATTTTGGTTTTGGCTTGAGATTTTGATTTTGATTTTTGATTTCGATTTCGATTGTGATTTCGATTTCGATTTCGATTTCGATTACAATTTCGATTTTGATTTTGTTTTCGTTTCCGCTTCTAAGATCCGCACAAACCTCACCCCATGAACCTGGGCACCCCGGTTAAGTCACCAAACATAGCGAACCACTTAAGGATTACCACCGCCCCGGGAACCATTTTTGGGTAATCAACACCTCTGTCATATGTCACTTTGCAGTGACATTCGTGACTTAGCAGGAGTGCCCGGTTCAAGGAGTGAGATTTGTCTAGGTCCATGCGGCGAACGCGTTCGCTCACCTACTGCGTGGCAAGCCGGATTGGGAGAGACTGATTTTTTGTGACTTAGCAGGGCTGCTCGGGTTCAAGGGATAAGATTTGTCTAGGTCTTTGCGGTTAACGGGTTTGCCCACCTACTGCATTACGGACCGGATTGGGAGAGACTGGTTGAGGGAGACCTTATTTTTCTCACATTAGCTCCACACAGGAAGCCCTGAAGAAAATAAATCCCGTCAAGGCCTATGTCTTCTTTGGGGATGCAATGCATTATCGGGGAATACGTATGATTACTCGATAATGCATTGCATTACGATCTCTACGAATTCGGAAGTCGCAAGAACAAATTGCATTACGATCAATACGAATTCGGAAGTCGCAAGAACAAATTGCATTACGATCAATACGAATTTGGAAGTCGCAAGAACAAATTGTGGCGTGTGCAAGTAAATATTATTTTGATTTAAATGTATAATTCAACGACATCTAAGGGGCATTGCGACCTTGACTACGAATTTGGGAGTCGCAAGTTCGAATTGTGGCGTGCAGAGGTAATTTTAATTTGATACTTTTGTATAATACAACAATAATGCAGTGCAGTGCGATCTTGACTACGAATTCGGATGTCGCAAGTTTAAATGGCATGCGCCAATAAATTTTAATTTGATAAATATGTATAATTCCTCGAAAATGCGTTGTCTTACGATCTTGGCTACGAATTTGGAAGTCGCAAGTTCGAATTGTGGCGTGCGCAAGTAATTTTTATTTTGATAAAGATTTTGATATAATTCCTCGACAATGCGTTGCATTACGATCTTGACTACGAATTCGGAAGTCGCAAGTTCGAATTGTGGCGTGGCCAAGTAAATTTTATTTTGACAAATATGTATGATTCCTCGATAATGCATTGCATTACGATCTCTACGAATTCGGAAGTCGCAAGAACAAATTGCATTACGATCATAACGAATTCGGAAGTCGCAAGAACAAATTTATACGTCTGTCACTCTTGGACACACTGATTCCCAGATTTCTGCCCACACCTACAAAACCTTTTCGGTCTCAGAACTTCCTCTCCGTCCTTTCCTAAAAATAATTTCCGAAGAAATATCTTCTTCAGGGCCTCCTGCGTGAAGCTCATGAAAAAGAAGTTTCTTTCAACCAGTCTTTCCCGATCCGGCCTGCCGCGCATTATGTGGGGCAAACGCGTTCGCCGCACGAACTTAGACAAATCTCGCCCCTTAACCCGGGTACCCCTGCTAAGTCGGTTATCCAATAAATGGTTCTCGGGGCGACGGTACACTTATTAACCTCCCATGTTATTCCCAGTTTAAAGGCGAGTCAAGGGAGTTCTAGGTTAGGACTCCTTCAATTAGTCTCTCCCAACCTGGCCCGCCACGCAGTAGTTGGGCACACGCATTCCCCGCAAAGACCTAGACATACTTCACTTTCTGAACCCGGGCACCCCTATTAGGTCACCAAACACTATTTATTTATTATCTATTTATTTATTCATAACATTTTTATTTTTATAGGGCACAAGGGATTTTCATTTTTATTTTTCAATATTTTTCGATGTTTTGTGGTTTAGCGTGTTTTCAAAATCTTCTGTGCACGTAACAGCACATTAAAATTTGTTTTTGTCAAAATATTTTATTAGATGTATGTATGTTGTAAGCCCCCAGTTAAATTTAAATATTAACAAAAAAAGTTATTCTTACTTTAAACTTATAAAATAGCAGTTTTCAATAAATCGTCACTCGACCCCCGGTTTTTTCCATCTGTAATCGTACATAATATGAAAAAGATATATAAAAATATTTTGATACGGAAAACATCTCAACCTGTTAATATATATTTATAATGTAGCTTAATTATGACGTATTAAAATTTTTTAAACTACGTAAATCAACGTACTTTAAAATCATTTTTTTGTACTAAAAACCATTCTTTTTCTGTTTAATAAAAATATTACCCAATAAAACAGTAGTTTAACTTTACAATGTATAAATTAATATTTAAAAAATCAATTGTTTATTTGATGATATCCGCCCGACTGGTTGTCTGTGACGCTCTGTTCCGTAAAGCTATGTTGAAAAACGTAAGTGTATTAGTAGTTATTAAGATGAATCCATATACACTGTATGAATGAAATCAAACTGTATAATTTGTTCGTGTAATTTGAAGGAAGCGTGTCAAAAAGGATTTCAAAAACGTGCGTAGCAAGGAGACAGACGATGATATGCTTAAACTTTTCCACATTTAACCTGTTTATCATTTAAAAATAAACATGTCAAAAGGAATTAGTTAAAGTACGTGGCAAGGACTCAGCCTTTTCTTGTATATTGTAACTTCTGATGTGTTACCTTCAAATAGCTTTGCACAGGGTCATTTGTGCGCGCTTTTTTGAAACAGCGTACTCTATAAAATTGCACGTGGAAAGGGCCTAGAACGTAGAACGCGAACGTTCAGATGTATTGTACCTTCTCACATGTTACCTTCAAATAGCTTCGCACAGGGCCCCATACTCAGAGTAACACTCTAAGGCCCCATACCACTCTGAACAACAAAGCAAGTTTTAATTGTATTGTGATCTCTTTCTCTAGCGCGGCGCCGTGGGTATGTCAGAGCGAGACCACTGTAACAATACTTGAAACGATACAATATATTTGAAGATATCATATTACATCCGACAAAAGTGTAAGGGCTGTGCAAATAGGTGAATAATTATTATAATCATTTAAGTATTTAATCTAGCTATTATCGTGTTGATTCAAAGAAATGAACATTACTTATTGAATAATTACAAAAAATTCACTTTGTTTAATTAGTTTTTGTATTTTTTTTTTCAGTATAAAAATTTAAATATGGGAAACAAATGGCGTTCCAAAACTTGGCGTCAGCTCAATAGACTCCGAATGAAAAAGTATGATTTTTAACCTATTTATAGCATAAAATTTATAGGCTAAAGCCATTTTAAGCACCGTTTCAGTTCTGAATGGTGGTCTTACACCAGGGCGATACTAAAAATACCTTCCACTCTGGAACGTGCCACAAATATACTGTGTATTATTTCAAATGAATTAATTGTGAAATGACACAAATTAATCAAATTAAACTTGACTATTTTGTGTACAGATCGATTTCTCGAAGATCTCAGGGAATAGAAGAGAATACTGTCGAGGATAACTTTTCTGAAAATTTCAGTACTGAACTACCTACGAATATAGTTTCAACAGTAAGCAACATCAAATAATGATTATTTGGGTAATTTATCAAAAATATTCACACATGATTATGTTTTTTTAGGATCAAAGTGTGTATGACATTCATGAACCCACTACAGCCACACACTTTATTATTTTTTCTTAGCACGTTTTGTGAAATATTTCTTGATACCTTTAGTTTAACCTTTTTATTTATTATACGCTATTAATTCAGATGATCTTTATGGAGCGATCTTTTTGCATGCGCTCTGTGTGAAATGTTTATAACTAATACCGGCCATGTACACTCTGTCTTTTACCTTGTATTATGTTCCTTATGAAAACAAAACTGTTGTTTCTATCAAAATTGTAACAAATTCTTGCATCTTCTCATATAATATAGTATCCTTTTTGAATAAGGAGAGGAACTACTTGGTTATTCAAATCTAGTCACCAAACACGGCTAAAGCCATCTCAAGCAACCCTTGGATTCTGAATGGTGGTTTTCATAAAGGTGATACTGAGAATATCTTCTTTCACTATGGAATGTGAAATATTGGTAAATGCCAGATTACTTTTAAATTTTTACAAAAATAAAAATCCTTTTCATTTTCCCCTTTTTATGAGTGGTGCTAAGTTTCTTCGAGTATTGCAGATACGAGATCTCGGTGTTATATTCCCGCCAGTCTATCTTTTTATAATTAACTTTTATTTTTTTTTTTCTTTTTACAAAATTCTTCTCTTTTAAAATTCGATACAGTACGAGTACATCATATCTTTATTTTATTGTTTGTAACACACATGAACAATTGTATCCATATGGCTACATTTTAGCTTTAAAGTCAAGTTTTATTTTCTAAATTGTATCAGTTTTTTAATTGGTACAAAAATATAATTTATTGTAATATTTTCATGTATGTATGTTAACGCCACTAGGATATTAATAAAAATAAGTTAATAAATAAATTCCACCAGAGCAAGACATTATTCTATGTAATCTCTTTTCATACTCCAGGTAGGTCAGTCACAAGACAGTACCTACCATATTATTGTAGCAATTCCACATCAATATCCAAATATTACACTCCTATGCGACGATTCAACAGCTAGAAAACAAAAACTCCGATGTTGTTGATATATTTAGTACATCAATTTTACATCAATATAAGCAAACCTTATTGAAGTTTTTTCATCAAGTAGGGGAATATTTTGTTAAAGCTATTTAAATTGACTAACACATTTAACAGCATTTTGTCGGCGGAAAGAAAAAAAATGTAACTATTTTGGATTTTTTCATATCAATGGATTTTTTATATTTTGTACCTACCTACAAACTTTATTGATCAAATTCAATAATATTATTACTTTATTTTTTTGTGCAAGTTTCTTAAACTAGTCGTTTCCAGCATTGTTTATGAGTATAATGTTCTGAGTTCTATCGAGCCGAACCGTCTGATATGAAAATATCTGGAGTCGGTGAATTACTTTCCCATTTGGTCTCTGGTGGATTGGCGTATTGTTCTTGTATTGTTTTGTATTTATTATACTTATATAGCGCACTTACATTGCGTGGATTTACTAGACAATCGTTTTTGGAATAGTGTGTGGAAGGGTTTCCTGTGGGGAAGATTTAACCCGGACGTAAAATCTGAAGCATCAAAAACGTAGTTAAAGAATTATGTAAGCTTGTGTTTTTTTATTATAAAAACTATTTTATTCTATTTTGCAAAAAACCTAAACTTTTAAATAAATGAATGAATATTACAACGTTGTTTTATATTTCCATGTTTTGAAAGCCCTAGCAATTTGCACAGGCGATGATGGACAAGTTGGCACGCTACTAGCAGGTGTTCGGTGTTGAGAGGTAGAAAAGTTCCCAGTATTTATGGAAAATTATGTATTTTACTCGAGAAATGTGGGAATATTAGTAATATGAAATATATCAATACCCCTTTAATTTTCACTACATACTGAGAAGAAGCTGATTTTTATAGAACTTGGTAAACGTTTTGAGGTTTATAATTTTTAAGATTAAAAATAACATAGAATGTAGTGTTAAAACCCAGTAAACATCTCCCAATTTAATTTTAAAATCATAATATTTGAAACTTGGATATCTGTCAGTTTTTAAAAGCTGTTCGTGTAATATTGAAGATAATTTTTCAACAAAATAGGGAATCTCAGGGGAAATTTCCCCACGTTATAGGGAAAAATCGAAATTCAACCAAGCACGAAAACGACCAACATGTAAGAAATAGTTGAGAAGTTAACTAACTACCTAACCATCACGCCTTTTCCCCGCAGGGGTAGGCAGAGAGGACGGACCGCCAAACAACTCGGTCTTGGCACACACTCTTTGCCTCACTCACATTCATCCATCGTCTCATACATTCTCTTCTATTATTCTGACTTTTGACATGGCCCAACTCAAGTATCTGATTCACTTGATCGTGCCATGTCTTCCTCGGACGTCCCCGACTTTTTCTACCATTCACATTTACGTCGTATATTCTTCTTACACTGCTTTCATCGTTCATTCGCTCTACATGCCCAAACCATCTGAGGGGCACTTTCTTAATCTTTTTGGTCCCTTTCTTAATCTAGTTGAGAAAGATATACCTACCTAATATAGTTGGGCAGATTAAACATCGAAAATAAAATTGTTACGATAGGTATATAAATATTACAATATTGCAACAATGAAATAATATTTCTATTTATAATATATGCTAATAATTTAACTTAAAGAGACACTTTGAAAATGTTTAATGGTGGGTAAATAATAAGTAAAATATATTTCATGTTGAGTAAATTTTTTTTAACAGTAATACATCACAAGAGTCTCAGCTGCTCCCGTCTAGTCAGCCAAGTGAGACTATGGCATCCTCAATTGAGGTGTATTGTGAGGCTGAAGGAAGTGGGGAGGGGAAGGAGAAAGGGAAGAGGAAGGTGGGGAAGTACCTGGCTATTCAGATCTGGTCACCGAACACGGCTAACGCCATTTCGAGCAACGTTACAATTCTGAATGGTGGTCTTACATTAGGGCGATACTGAGAGTATCATCCACTCTGGAACGTGCCGCAAATAAACTATATATTATTTTAAAAGCATAAATTGTGCAAACAAAAATTAATCATATTTTTTTTGCCACGTTGGGATTACATCCCGCGACCTTCGGTGTGTGAGTCAAGAGCCTTACCACTAGACTACGCCAGTCGTCACTACAGGAAACGAACCTTCTTTCCAATGAAACAATAAAAATTAAGAAAATCTGGAAACAACATAATAAGAATAGCTACATTTGTAAGATATTATCATTATTTGTAAGTTGGTAACAATGATGAAGAGAAAAAGTATTATTTTTTTTAAATAATTAAATAATATTATAGGATGTGAAGGTTTTTAAAATTAAATTATGAACTACTTGGGGTAACCTACGGAAGTGGTGTTGGTTATCCGATGAATGGCTCCCGGGGTGGCGGTACACAAGCAGGTACACGGTATACAAACCACACCCGTTGAACCAGGGCACCCCTACAAAGTCAGGTTAGGTCTCCCTCAATCAGTCTGTCCTGATCCGGCCCGCCACGCAGTGGATGGGCTAACGTATTCGCCGAGAGACCTAGACTGACCTCACCCGATGAACCTGGGCACCTCTGCTAAGACACCAAAAGTAGCGAAACGTGACAGAGGTGTTGGTCATCCAAAAAATGGTTCACGAGGCCGCGGTACCCATACCTACTCAAACTTTTAGTATAGGTTAAGAGGTTCTCTACTTTGGTGACTTAGCCGGGGTGCCCAGGATCATGGGGTGAGGTTTGTGGTGTCTTGGCCACGAACGCGTCTGCTCACCATTTGCATTTCAGGCCGGATCGGGAGAGAATGGTTGAGGGAGTCCCTTCGACTTTTTCAGCCTTGCACCGCAAGTTCAATTTTAAATAAAATAAATCTCTCTTTCTAATCTGTTTGTATTTCGTATGAGAAACAGAGACAAATGCAATTTTATTAATGTTTCTAAAAAAATCCTAGCCAGAGACCGGATGCTACCGAGACGGAATGATCCGGTTACCATTGTCCAGTTTTCAGCTTTAACGCAAAATGGTAAAAGCGATAGTAGGAAAGCGAGCCTGACTCAATTATTACAAAACAGTCCTTTCTATCAAAATGCGGTTTTTAGTAGTATTTACCGCCCAGCTTGCAGCTCGCTCGTTTAGTACTACTGCGACAAGACGAGGTGGGATGGGAAATACGAATACTTTAATATTTAAAAAAAATAGTAATGCGATACCTTTTGCTGAATAATTTTTTTTTGATTACCTAAATTAATTTATCATTAAGATGAAGCTAAATGATGAATGTAAGTAAGTCTAAAGTCATGGTGTTTGAAAGAGGGAGTACAAAAACAGTATGCAATATAGTTTTGAATGATGAATACTTGGAGCAGGTGGATGAGTTTGTGTATCTGGATAGTAAGTTTAAGAGAGATGGGATGGCTGATAGAGATATTGAAAGAAGGGTTAATCCCAGTAACTCCATTAATGGAGGACTGAATGCCGTTGGCGCAAAAAAAAATGCCAAAAGAAGCGAAGCTAGCAGTCCACAATGTAGTCCTGGTACTTACCCTGATGTATGGCAGTGAGGCCTGGAACTGGTAGAGGAAGGATGAAAGTAAACTTAATGCTGTTGAAATGAAATCCCTGAGGCGTACGTGTAGTAAAACAATGTATGATCGTGTGAGAAATTTGGATATCCGCAAATAATGTAAGGCTGATGTAAGAATAATGAGTAAGATTTAGAAAGGGACCCTCAGATGGTTTGGGCATGTAGAGCGAATAAAAACTACCCTTTTTATTCCAAATAAGATCAGGAATGGCTGGTTAAAGTCGTCGGATTGACTTTATTTTAGAACTGGCTGGTTCCCGGCATGCGTTGCAACGCCATATTAAATAAATACATTTTTCTCCCGGAATCACCTTCCCGTGCGTCCCCGTTCCATGAATCTATCCCTCCCATTGCGGTTCATGGCATCTTCCGATAGAGTACGGCGAAGGAACCCCCTCA
This sequence comes from Limnephilus lunatus, assembly GCA_917563855.2. NCBI lineage: Eukaryota > Metazoa > Arthropoda > Insecta > Trichoptera > Limnephilidae > Limnephilus > Limnephilus lunatus. The sequence goes on from OU830599.1 coordinate 51,566,709, forward strand.
ACCATTCAAACCATTTAACCTAGACTTGTAGTTTGGGAGCCAGGCATGGGTACCGCCGCCCCGGGTCATCCCAACAACTTTTTTGTGACTTAGCAGGGCTGCTCGGGTTCAAGGGATGAGATTTGTCTAGGTCTTTGCGGCGAACGGGTTTGCCCACTTACTGCGTTACGGACCGGATCGGGAGAGACTGGTTGAGGGAGACCTTTTTTTTTCTTACATTAGCTCTAAGAAAATAACTTACTAAGCCCTGAAGAAAATTAATTCCCTCAAGGCCTATGTCATCTTTGGGGATGCAGTGTGGAGCGTATTTTTTAGGAAAGGAAGAAGAGGTTGTTTCATTCTGAGTTGTCTGGTCACCGTTCTGAAAGGCGAGAGAGTACAGCTGGACAACATCTAACACACTATTATTATATGTATAAAGAGGAAAGATTTGGTTCTTTGTTTGTTTGTTTGCATTGAATAGGCTCCGAAACTACAGAACTGATTTGAAAAATTCTTTCACTGTTAGGAAGCTACACTATCCTCGGGTGACATAAGCTATATTATATTTTCAAAAAAATTATGGATCCTTACTTAAACTCCCAAAATGTAGCCCAAGGTGTAAAAAAAATACCTAAAATATTCTTTACATCGCGTGCGCTGCGAAAACTATTATAGATAGAATAAAATAATGTACCACGACTTTGCAGAAAACATCACTATTTACAAAAAGTCTCGCGACAGCATATGTCTAACTATTATAGTTATGCAACAATAAGTGTTCTTTTATTTAAAAAAAATAATTATAATATCGCCGCTAGAAAAGGCTCTTTATTTTTATCTTGGTATTAATCCTTATAAAAATAAATTACTTCATATTCAAGATTGTTTCAATATCTTTATACAACTTTTTAAATTATTTAATTCTGACATTTCATTGGAAAGATATCATGAGTTTGACCTGTTGTGAGAACGTAAAAAATATCACGCACTGAAACCGTCCGTACGTTCAGTCCTCCATTGCTGGAGTTACCGGCATTCACCCTTCTTTCAATATCTCAATCAGCCTTACCTACTATCAATATATCTCGTAAACATACTATCCAGTGTAAACATACCTATCTCGTAAACATACTATGGCAGTGAGGCATGGAACTGGCAGAAGAAGGATGTAAGTAAACTGAATGCTATTGAAATGAGATCCCTGAGGCGTACGTGTGGTAAAACAATGTATGATCGTGTGAGAAATTTGGATATCCGCAAATAATGTACGGCTGATGTAAGAATAATGAGTAAGATTTAGAAACGGACCCTCAGATGTTTTGGGCATGTAGAGCGAATGAACGAAGAAAGTAGTGTAAGAAGAATATACGACGCAAATGTGAATGGTAGAAAAAGTCGGGGACGCCCGAGGAAGACATGGCATGATCAGGTGAATCAGATACTTGAGTCGGGCCATGTCAAAAGTCAGAATAATAGAAGAGAATGTATGAGAAGATGTATAAATATGAGTTAGGCAAAGAGTATGTGCCTAGACCGAGTTGTTTGGTGGTCCGCCCTCTCTGCCTATTCCTGCGGAGACGCCGACTTCCGGTCTGCTAATCCCGTTGGTTTAAAAAAAAATTGAATATTGTGATAAAAGCACGTTTTCACAATAATTTAATGTGGGTATACATACGAATAACGTAGGAGGCGCATCTGACTTGTAACAACATTTGGTTTTAATTTACGGAACCACTCGGAGTGGATGTGTTGGTTATCCAATAAATGGTTCCCGGGGCGTCGGTACTCATACCCGCCTCCCAAACTGTAGGTCCAGGTGAAGTGGTTCGCTACGTTTGGTGACTTACTAAGCCGGGGTGCCCGGGTTCATGGGGTGAGGTTTGTGCGCATCTGCTCACCATTTGCATAGCAGGCCGAATCGGGAGAGAGTAGTTGAGGGAGTCTCTTCGATTTCTTCAGCCTTACTCTGAAAATCTCTGAAAATTACACCGAAATGGATTCATACGACCGCCATACTCCTGGACACACTGACCCCCAGATTCCTACCCACTCCTACTACCCTTTTCCTTCCCAAAACTTCCTCTCCTTCCTTTCCTAAAAATACCTTCCACACAGCGTCCGCAGAGATTACATAATCCCCCTGAGGGGTATATTTTCTTCATATATAAAAAATAAAAATATAAATATCCCTCAATCAGTCTCTCCCGATCTGGCTTGCCACGCAGTAGGTGGGCAAACGCGTTCCCCGTACGGACCTAGACAAATCTCACTCCTTGAACCCGGGCACTCCTGCTAAGTCACCAAAAGTAGCGAACCATGAGGTGACGTTTGAATTATACATATATTATCAAAATAAAATACATTATGAACTTGTGACTTCCTAATTCGTAGCCAAGATCGTAATGTAACGCGTTACCAAGGAATTAAACAAATTTATCAAATAAAATTTACTTGTGTACGCCAATTTTGAACTTGCGACATCCGAATTCGTAGTCAAGGATCATAATGCAACGCATTATTGAGGAATCGTACATAGATATTTATCAAAATAAAATTTACTTGCACACGCCAATTTTGAACTTGCGACTTCCGAATTCGTAGTCAAGGATCATAATGCAACGGATTATTGAGGAATCATACATAGATATTTATCAAAAAAAAATTTACTTGTGCACGCCAATTTTGAACTTGCGACTTCCGAATTCGTAGTCAAGATCGTACCGCAACGCATTATCGAGGAATTATATCTAAATATTTACGAACATAAAATTTATTATTTTTGAACTTGTGACTTCCGAATTCATAACTAAGATCGTAATGCAACGTGTTATCGAGGAATTATACAAATTTAACAAAATAAAATTTACTTGCGCACGCCATCTTTGAACTTGCGACATCCGAATTCGTAGTCAAGGATCATAATGCAATGCATTATCGAGGAATCATACATATTTATCAAAGTAAAATTTATTGCGCACGCCACAATTTGAACTTGCGACTTCCGAATTCGTAGCGAAGATCGTAATGCAACGCATTATCACCCCTCGAACCCGGGCACCCCTGCTAAGTCATCAAAAGTATCGACCCACTTGGGATGAAGTATGACAGATGTGTTGGTTATCCAATAAATGTTTCCCGGGCGACAGAGCCTAGCCGCAAAAACCCGCGGAAGTATAATATTAGAATTTTATAAAATACAGAAAGATATATTTTTTAAGTCGCTGCCGCGGCCGTTATAATATTACGTTTTGCAACTTCCATATCGGCTCAACCAATGAACAGTAAAACCAGATAGAGGTATATGTGTTTTTATGACCAATCAGAAGGCTTCGTTCATGACGCCATCTTGAACGCCATTCTGATTGGTCATGGTCAGATCAACAATTTTATAGTAAAAGCACATATAGGTACATAAGATATACGATTATGTGGATCAACAACGCATTGCAATTTGGGCGGATCATCAACGCATGGTGATTTGGGCGGATCAACAGTTACGAAGCGTATGATTTCCATACAAATATCGAAAATTTTATGTGTAGTATTTCGTTTACTTTTACTGGGAAACTGGCAACCGTGCTATTTAATGTAACGTTGTTGCCAAATCATACAGAAGTATTCCATCAAAGCCAAGTTATATGGTGTTAAAGGTGGATCAACACCTTCGAATAACTTCTTACTGGATCAGCATACTACGAGAAGAGGTCAATATATATATATATATATATACGTTATATATAAACAACACATAAGAGTCTTGTTACTCCCATTTCCTCATTACTTATTTTTCAATTGGGCTATATTATACATATTTTACGTCCAAAATGTGAGAAAAAATTTACAATTGTTTAAAATAATTAAATAAATAAAATAATGTTTCCCGTTCACATTTCGACCCTTATCTCCAGCGCGCCGCCCTCCCCCCGCACGCCGGTCACACGCCCCGTCCCCATCCCTTCTCACTAGCCAACTACAAATTTGCATGGCTACATAGGTTTTCGCTTGTCCCCATACATTTCGAAACAGTATTGCCGCTTTCTTTAAATCGGGACACGAACCCAAGAACTTCGGCTTTCCGGGCCCGCAACTCTGCCAACTGAGTTAATGTGTTCCTATCGGATTCGGTCATTTTTATCTGTAACATACTTCGACTAAGAACTACTGACATTATCTTCATTTTATTGGCTGCTATCTACATGTATAATTGCAAGATTCAAACCCGAACTAAATGCTATCTAGAAAGTGTCTGGATGTAGTTTTATCCATTTTATTTTTATATACGACATCTATTGACTTTTCTGCAAATATACAATATTTTTTTATATTTAACTTTATACGTAAAACCTTCCAGATATGCCCATATCTTTTTCTGATTTTTTTTTGTTTTCAGATTTTTGATTGAGTTTCGCTAATATTGTCTTAAATTTTTTTTTAAATTAAGTAAACCCTGTGGAAGTGAGCATTGCTCACGAAATATGTCTATTTTTTTAACAATAAACGTGGTTAAAACTAAGTAAACTATTAATATAAAGAAATTCGTTCAGCAAATAATGCGTAATGGGTTATTATATTTTGTGCCTAAAATATGAAAAAAAAACTGACAAAAGTTTTTTTTAATAAAAAATAAATGAAATAATGTTAAGCCCATTACCAGTTTGGCCCTTATTATAGAGCGTAACCCTCCCCCCACTCGCTGAGTGGCAACCCCGCGTCTCTATCCCCTCTTCTGGCCGGCCAAAAATGGAGAGAGCTACACTGGTTTTGGCGGTTTTATGCATTCCGAGCTGGGTATGCCGCTTCCATTCAATATTAGTTCTATGAGAGGGACTTATGAGCTTGGTAAAAGAAAATATAAAAAAAGGAAAGGAGAAAAAGGAAATTTGTAGGTTGTGTTTGCGCATTATTATATGGGATTGGTTGGGTATTGCATTCGCAGACTTGGTGGGTATAATATGTCAAATTCCTGATTTTATCCCACCTACCTAATATTCCTATCCCAAAATGTCACCTTGAAAAAGAGCAATTGTTGCATGAAGAAGAGGTGACACTATTTCAAGCTCAGTACAAATTAATGTCTCAGACAGGGAGCACATATTGAGCATATACTGTTGCAAAAATAATATTGCAAGTTATTAAACATAGTGAAGTGCACCAAAACCTGGAGATCAGAGAGGCCCCATCTGCAACTGGTGAGTCCTATTTTCCCTTTCCGTTCTGGGCTTATCTAATTGTCCAAAAGCCCAGATCTGAACATCGACTGACTATCCATCAGGTTTTGCGAGTGCATGCTATCTAATCGTCCCATATAACATAGCGACCACGTAGTTATCGGGACTGGTCCTTTGAGGGTTGCGTCAGGGCTTCGCTCTGAAGCACAACCGCCAATTTTATAGTGGAGTCGCAGTTTCGCGACACCATTTTTGGTCCTTCGAGCCGGATTTTTACCATCGTGTGAATTGTCATACTGGTGCTCATCTCCTTATGTCTATAATTAGACAGCGTTATTGGATCTTATCGGGAAGAAACCTAATACGCAAACGAGTACATGCGTGTAATTTCTGTTTTAAAACCGCACCTTCTAATATTATACCTCCAATGGCTGATTTACCGACAGCTAGAGTTCAAGAAGCAAAAGCATTTACACATACTGGTGTAGATTTTGCCGGACCGATAAATATAACCCTTTCTAGGCGTCGGGGGGTAAAAAGTCAAAAGGCATATATATGTCTATTTATTTGTTTAACGACAAAGGCTATACATATAGAATTGGTATCGGATCTAAGCACGGACAATTTTTTAAACGCATTTAAACGTTTTCTAGCCAGACGTGGACCGGTTTCATGTATGTACAGTGACAATGCGACAAACTTCATAGGCGCGAAGAATTGTCTGGATGACTTATATAATTTTTTGGAGGCAAATTCAACTAATGAAGTCCTTCGCAATGAATTTAACATTCGGAGAATTGAGTGGAAGACGATTCCACCTCGCGCTCCTCACTTTGGAGGATTATGGGAATCAAATATTAAATCCATTAAATCACATCTGTATAGGGTTGTGGGTACCCAACTTTTATGTTATGAAGAACTTCTCACAGTTCTGACACAAATAGAGGCTTTACTTAATTCACGTCCGTTATGTTTATTAAGTAGTTGTCATTATCCAGAAGCTCTTACTCCGGCTCATTTTCTAATGTCTACTCCGATTCAGAATTTGCCCGCTTATGATATGACTAATGAACGCATTAGTCTGCTGAAAAGGAAAGAGCTTTTGGACCACCTCGTTCAATCTTATTGGAAGAAATGGCATATAGAGTATCTTCACTCTCTGCAGATGAGACAAAAATGGAATAGTCCCGCGAGTAACATTCTAGTAGGTACTATAGTATTGGTGCATCAAGAAGATGCGAGTCCACTTTATTGGCCGGTGGGTGTTGTTGAGGAAATATTCCCGGGCAAAGACGGAGTGGTTCGTGTGGCACTCGTAAGAACCCCTTCTGGAAACTTTAAACGACCAGTCGTGAAATTATGTCCTCTGCCTACACAATAATAATTATTTTTCTTTATCTCTATTTTTTTTATTTTTTCGTTCTTAACTACGTAATATCAATCGTGGATATATAAGATTATTACATTTCATTTTTTCACTATAAATCTTTACTTTATTTTGAAAGTACCTTCAGTTTCGGTAGGTACTTCCAAGGCCGGGAGAATGTTTGCGCATTATTATATGGGATTGGTTGGGTATTGCATTCGCAGACTTGGTGGGTATAATATGTCAAATTCCTGATTTTATCCCACCTACCTAATATTCCTATCCCAAAATGTCACCTTGAAAAAGAGCAATTGTTGCATGAAGAAGAGGTGACACTATTTCAAGCTCAGTACAAATTAATGTCTCAGACAGGGAGCACATATTGAGCATATACTGTTGCAAAAATAATATTGCAAGTTATTAAACATAGTGAAGTGCACCAAAACCTGGAGATCAGAGAGGCCCCATCTGCAACTGGTGAGTCCTATTTTCCCTTTCCGTTCTGGGCTTATCTAATTGTCCAAAAGCCCAGATCTGAACATCGACTGACTATCCATCAGGTTTTGCGAGTGCATGCTATCTAATCGTCCCATATAACATAGCGACCACGTAGTTATCGGGACTGGTCCTTTGAGGGTTGCGTCAGGGCTTCGCTCTGAAGCACAACCGCCAATTTTATAGTGGAGTCGCAGTTTCGCGACACCAGGTTGGCAAACACCAATTTAACTGTCGAATATTCTTTTGAAGCGCAATGACAATGAACACAGTAAACCACATTTTAAAAACATTTTTTCTTCATGACACAAATTTGATTAAAACATTGATCGATGGATTAAAAGGTGTTTTATAAAGCGATTTGCTTTAATTTAATTTAACATAAATTTGAATTTAACAATAGACAGAAAGGAAGAATCACTAATGGTGAGTTTAGTTACACTACTTTTAGATCTAAAGAGTTAAATATATTCAGATCTAAAATTAGAGACACGATCTAAAGCCCAGGCAACGTTAGGTACTTAATCTAATATTAAATAAATGTGAGCAATTTCTAAACTGTGCTTTATATTTTACTAGCAGGCCCGGACACATGTTGCTGTGGCTAACGAAACACAATGCCATTACCCAACCTTTATAAAATCCACACCACCCGCTTGCCAGCTGCCCGCTGCCTGAATTGAATATTTGAATTTCTTGTCTTTCCTCTACTAAAATAAGCATGTATTATACATATAAACCTTCCTCTTGAATCACTCTATCTATTGGTGAAACTGCATGAAAATCCGTTGCGTAGTTTAAAAGATCTAAGCGCACAAACATTTTGAGCGACTTCATTTTATACTATGTAATCTTGACGATATTTCCGCGAATGACGGTGAAAACATAGCAAACATATTCTCTAAATATTTTTCATCTGTTTATACCAAGTCGGAATCATCTACTAATGATTCAATGCCAAACATAACTGAACACAATCAAAGCAATTTGGGTAAAATACATATTAGTGCAGATGAAATAAAATGTTTTTTGAGTAAAATAGATCCCAGTAAGGGCCCAGACTCTTTATGTTTACCGCTTTTTATAATTTTTAATGCATCCCTTACCACGGGAACTTTTCCCGATCTGTGGAAAAAAGCACACGTGGTCCCAGTATTAAAATCGGGAGACCAATCTTTAATAAAAAATTATAGGCCAATCAGTATACTATCCTGTTTTGCTAAAGTTTTTGAATCTCTGATATATAAAAGTATTTTTTCACATTTTAAACCCCTTCTCTGCACTAGGCAACATGGGTTTGTTCCTCAAAGATCAATCAACTCAAATCTTTTGGAATTTTGTAATTATGTTTGTAATTCTTTTAATGAAAGATTACAAGTAGATACAATTTATACTGATTTCCAAAAAGCTTTTGATAGAGTTAACCACTCCATCTTACTAAAAAAACTTGAACAAATTGGAATACATGGAGACCTATTACGCTGGGTAAAATCATATTTGTATAACAGAACTCAATTAGTTCTTATTAATGGATACAAATCATCCCCTATAATTGTAACTTCTGGTGTACCACAGGGTTCAAATCTTGGCCCCCTGCTTTTTCTTATATTCATAAATGACCTTGGCTCGAAATTAAACTGTGATTATGCTTTTTTCGCCGATGATCTTAAAATTTTTCGTAAAATTAAGTCTGTTTCCGATCATCAGCTGCTTCAAAATGACCTCGACACACTCAATAACTGGTGTACTGTCAATGATATGCACTTAAATGTTGAAAAATGTTACATTTTAAACTTTACTAGAAATAGAATTATAAAGGATTTTTCTTATGTTATCAATAATATTATTCTCAAAAAAGTTTCTTCAATAAGGGATCTAGGAATCACTCTTGATTCTAAATTCATATTTGATGTACATATTAACAACATTAAGTGCAAATCATTAAAAATGATGGGATTTATTCACAGAATATGTAAACCTTTCAAAGATCCTCAATCAATTCTAACACTTTACAATGCCTTAATTAGAAGTAAACTTGAATATGGAAGCACTATTTGGAATCCACATTACTGCAAATATGTAAACATTGTAGAATCAGTTCAAAAAAAATTACTAAGAATGTTATCCTTCAAATGTGGACTACACGACCATCTCAGATCATACGATGTACGTCGTGATTACTTCAAGATTGATACACTTAAAACTAGAAGGCAATTGACTGATCTAATATGTTTACATACAATTATTCACGGTCATCTTGATACTACATTATGTCTTAACAGTATTGAAATTAATGTCCCCAATTCCCATTGTTTAAGACGCCATAACATTTTTCATATGAATACATTTAAAAATAATATCGCCTACTTTAGCCCTCTGACCCAGATGTGTCGACTGTATAACAAGATAGAGTGCGCTGATGTCGATATTTTCGTTGACAATTTGTACGGATTTAAAAAAAAAGTTCTAGCGCTGTTAAAAAGTACTAACTAATTATGTTGTGTGAATTGTCTTTCTATGCATGCTCGCGTATTTCATATGTCTTTTACCACTCATTGCAATGTGTTACTTGAGTGACCTTGTATATAATTCTGTATTTTTATTTGTGATGTTTTTGTTTTTCTAATTGTATTTATTTGTATTTAATTGTATGTAATTGTAGATTTTTATAATTGTGTAATAACTGAGTTTTATAACTGGATTGTTCTCATGTAAGTGTAAACATCTGTAAAACCCAGTATAAATAAATAAATAAATTACATTATCTATCTGGTACTCAGATTACTCATAGACAGCACCAAATCAATTATAATACAGAAAAACTTGTAGTGAAATAAAAAAAAATTTGATGTTTTCTGGATCATCACTAGCAGTGGTCCCCAACCCCCGGGCCGCGGACCAGTACCAGTACGTGGATCAAATGGTACCGGGCCGCCCACAGCCCTGCTTAAAAATAAAAATTACGTAAAAAAAAATCGAAAAAACTCAATATTTTTTTAAGAGTGGAGACGGTTTAAATAAAGTTGCCGCGAGCACTTAGGCTATAGGCCTATTGTGCTATCTCCTATTTTACCTCATTCTTTTGACAGTAAACCAATCCCTTTTATAAAGTTCAACAGGGTTGTCATTGGAAATTAAGCTATATGTTCTGGTTCCACAATGTGTCTTCCAGGTCTCATCTCTCCTCTCCACTCCCCCTCGGTTCCCTGAAGGCTCCACGAGGGAAGAGGGCCTAATCTCTCCTTTCCACTCCTCATTGATTCCTTGGAGGCCCTCACGAGGGAATTTTACTTGTAATAATGGTTTTACTGATGTGTTGCATCCGAGTTACAGCTTCAAATGCACATGGAAATGGACTGTAAATTAGACAATAAAACGAAACGAAAATGGTGTTTGCTGGAATTGGGTGATAATATGTCTATGGGAAAATAATGGATTATAAGGAGGAAACTAATCACTTACCTCTGCGAAGGCGAACAACACAATCAGGAATATAGTTTATTTAGTTTCACGCCTCAAGGTATCGACACAACACAAATAGTATAAAACAATCTTGATATGGTCAAAACACCTTCTTTTAGTTCATAAACAAATATATATGAACACGAACAACCAACAAAATGCTTTCCATGTGATCAAAGATATTCTTCTGTTTTTTCACAAAAAAATGCACTTCAATTCAGTGTTGTCATTGTTCCATTTTCAAATGTTTTTCCAGCAAGGTGATATGGGTAGGTACCGGATAAATGACATCCCATTAGGAACTATTCATTTTATCATTAAAAAACCAAACACAATGTTTTCAAGTATATTATTGAAAAAAACAAAGGCTACCGTCTAACTGTGCCAGTGTCATTTCATTCCTCTTTACAAAATTATTCATTTTAAATAGATAATAGCTTTATAATATTATTGTAAATTAGTGTAATATAGTTTTAACTTGTATATTTGTTTTCACAGTAAGTATTTGTGTTGTGTAATTGGTTCTTCGGAGCAGTAAAGGTAAGATTTTTTTTTTGTTTTGTGTCATTTAAATTTGTTGAAAAATGGTCCAAGAAAAACCACCTGATCCCCCAGATGATGGTGGTTTGCTATCTGAATCCTCGGGTGTTACGAAAAAAATGATCGCTGTTAATATTCCGGAGGCTTCGGATTTCGTAACGATTACGTCCAAAAAAAGAAAAATTGCTAAACCAACAGATAATAGAAATGCAACAGATTTTGAACAGATACATCGTAAAATACCCAACACGCAAAACGACTCCCTTCAAAATAATTCTTCTGTTTTACAGGATGTAATTCCGTGCACTTCTTCCTCGATCTCAAACCCAAGTCCACCTAACCCTTCCACCACACTCACTACAGCCGCCCCACTGGTACCCTCTACTCCTTTGTCATGTTTATATAATAATCTGGATAGACCTCCTTACATAACACACGTGACTAAAATTTCAAAGGATGAAAAACAAACAAATTTATATGATGTGGACTTTGGATATTTTATGTTTAAAAATAACATCCATCCTGTCTGGAATGGAGTTAAATCTGTTGGCCGTAACCGTCTTTCTGTTGAATTCAGGACAGCGGCTAAGGCCAATAGCTTTGTAAAATCTGATGTTGCCAAAAAAAACTCGTACAACGTTTTTATACCTACATATCAGGTTACAAGGCTAGGTGTCACTAAAGGGATCTCACCGCACTGGTCGATAGAGGACATCCTGGAGAACATTACTGTTCCTCAAGGTTTCGGAAAAGTTTTAAAAGCGCGTCGTCTAAATTACAGGTTTAATACGGGAAACTCTGTAGAATGGAGACCCTCCCAATCCGTTGTCCTAACCTTTGACAGCAAAGACCTTCCACAAAATGTTACTATGTTTAACGTCTCTTTACCAGTAGAGCTCTATGTGTTCCCAACTGTGCAGTGCTACAAGTGCTGCAGATTTGGACACACAAAGAACCTCTGCAGATCAGAACCCCGTTGCTTCAAGTGCAGTTCATCCCATAGTGGCGATTCCTGCGATAAAACTGAGGAAAATTATAAATGTTTAAACTGCTCCGGAATTCACATGTCCATCAGCAAAACTTGCCCTGAGCTGTCAAGGCAGCGCAATATTAAACACACAATGGCCGAGAAGAGCATTTCTTATGCGGAAGCATCAAGAATGTTTAACAAATCCATTCCATCTTATTCTGAAGTAACTTTGAAAACTTCTAAAAATTCCACCCCTTCTCAACCTTCATCTTCTTCATTTAGAAAAACTGTTGAAAGGGTTGTGAAACCTAGAATTCTAACAAAAAAAAATAATACTAATCACGAATCCCTTCTGTGGTTCCCTAATGGACAACTTCCTTCCAGTTCAAATTTCAATACTTACCTAAAGTCATCTAGTAAAGAACAAAATTATAATATAGACCTTAACTCTACACTAATCACCTCATTTTTACATATTTTACAAACTTTAAATAAAAACAACATTCAAATACCGTCCCACGTTGCTAAACAAATTACTAATATTATCAACTCAACTAGAAATGGCTCCTCTGATGAGGATTCTTCAGTGGAATTGTCATAGTCTTAGGAATAAGTCTGACGAATTTTTAAACACATTACACTCAAACTCAATTGCAGTGGCTGCCATCACGGAGACATGGCTGGAACCGGATTCTGATTTCAGAGTCAGGGGATACCACTGTCTTCGAGACGACCGTCAAGATGGAAAGGGCGGCTCCGCTCTTTTCATTAAAAAATCATTACCATTCTCCCCAGTAGATGTAAAACCAATTGGTTGTCCTTTTCAAGTGACGGCCGCAAAGGTTTTTGACACTACAATCATTTCTTTGTATATATCACCATCTAACAAACCTTCAAAATCAATCCTGAAAGCAATGTTTTCTAAGGTCACTTCCCCTTCTCTTATTCTGGGAGATTTTAATGCCCATCACGGATTATGGGGAGCTCAAAATTGTGACAGAATGGGCAGAGATATTGTTGATCTACTCGACGAACTAGACTTTTGGTTCTCCTACCCGTCTTCAGGTGCCTGGTCAGCGTCCCAGCATGGTTGATCTTACTATTTGCAATTCCAGCATAGCCGCATCCCTGTTACGGAAGGTTTTGGATGACCCTCATGGGAGTGATCATTACCCCATCCTCATTGAATCCTCAAATATTTATCATTCCAATAAAATTGTCAAGTTCAGTAGTTGAAAACCAAGGTTCTTAACGGCCAGGGCAAACTGGAATGATTATTCAAATCATACAAAGTTCTCCGTGCAAAGTCTACCCTCTCCAACTACAGAAAATGTTACGGAATGTTACGATTTATTGGTGTCTGCAGTCATTACGTCAGCAGAAAAATTTATCCCCATTAAAACGACACGTAACAAAGGGAAACCTCCCCCAGCTCCTTGGTGGGATATTGAATGCCCAGACGCAGTAGATACGAGGAAAAAATATGCGAAAATTTATTCAACAAATATGAATATGGAGAACTTCCTTCAGTATAAACAGATTGAAGCTAAGACCAAACGTCTTCTAAAAAACAAAAAACGTCAAGGCTGGAAAAAATTTTGCTCATCATTATCTCCCGAAGTTCCTCTTTCAGTTGTTTGGAATTCAATTCGTCGGTTTAAGGGTTCTCACGTCCCATCGGTGACTCAACCACTCTCTTCACAGTGGGTGAAGGAATTTGCCGATAAACTAGCTCCTCAAACTGCAAGTAATTTTAATGAAACAGAATTCACATACTCATTTAAAACACGGGGTTGGATGGACACCCACTTCAATTTGACGGAACTTAGGGAGGTCTTAAACGATCTCACAGACTCATCTCCCGGTGTAGATGGAATTCCTTATAGCTTTATTAAAAACTGCGACGTTACCACATTAAACTATTTTCTTTCAGTTAAAAATTTGATCTTTGACTCCGGCAAAATTCCATCAGCATGGAAAACTCAAATAATTGTCCCCATTCCGAAACCCCAGAAAGACCCTAACTCTGGACTTTCTTACAGACCTATAGCTCTGTCATCTTCCTTAGTTAAAATAGCTGAACATATGATTAAAAGACGCCTAGACTGGTACGTAGAAAATGAGAAAATTCTTCCCAGTTCTCAGTTTGGCTTTTGAAAAAGAAAAAGTACGATCGAAAGTGTGTCCATCCTGACTTCTGATATCCAGTTGGCCCTGGCCGATAATGAATCCCTTGTCGGTGTTTGCCTTGATGTGTGCGGAGCTTTTGACAATGTTTTATTAGATGTTTTATTTAATAAATTATTAAAAATTGGCATCCCTCGTAAGCTTTCCAGTTTTATAATTAACCTCCTTCTTACCAGGAAAATTCAAATCCAGGTGCTGGATTCTCCTCCACTGGAAAGAATAGTAAACAAGGGTTTGCCTCAGGGCTCCGTCCTTAGTCCTATCCTTTTTAATATATATACCTTTGACCTGCATCGGAGTTTGCATCCATCTTGTAAAATACTTCAGTATGCGGATGATATTTTCATATACATTTCAGGACGAATTATTACTATTCTTATTATTAACATTTGCATGAAAAACCTTGACACCTGGTTAACGAATCACGGCTTAGAAATTTCTCCGTCCAAAAGCAATGTTATTGTTTTTTCCAGAAAACGTGTTCCTCCGCGTATAACAGTCCAAATAAATAATTCAATTCTCCCTATGCAGGTACAGATAAGATTCCTTGGGGTAATTTTAGACTCTAAGTTAACATGGAACCCGTATGTTAATTTTATCATTAACAAATGTCAAGCTGGCCTCAACATTTTACGTGCCGTTTCACGGGTTTGGTGGGGAAGTCACCCATTCACCCAAAAACTTTTTTATAACACATATGTTAGGAGTCATTTGGATTATGCATCATTCCTCATCGAACCCACTTCTAAAAAGAACCTCGCGAGGTTGGACCGTATCCAATTTCAAAGTTTAAGATTGATTATCGGTGCAATGCGTTCTTCCCCAATTAACGCTTTACAAGTGGAAGCTGTGGAGGCTCCTCTTCATTTCAGAAGACAGTTCTTGGCAGACAAGTTTTTATTTAAATGCTTAAGACTCTCTAATCACCCACTGGACAAAATTACTGTACTCACTGCTCAAGTGAAATCACTTCCTTATTGGAGGAACAAATCAATCCCTCTTTTTGTTAAAAGTCTCCATACGTATAGTGCGTATAAACCCCTCTTAAATCCATCTGATAGACTTCCTTTATATGCTAACTCATTTCGTATTCATTTACGTAAACCAAATATTCTTCTTTCTCTCGGCAAAATTAACAATCACGAAGCTCAAAGAAAGCTTATCGAAATTTTAAATTCTAAATACTCCAACTGTAAAATTATTTACACAGATGGTTCCAAGTCTTCCTTATCAAACCATGTGGGAGCGGCATTCCATTGCCCATCAGATCAAGTCAATAGAAAAATCAAACTTCCAAAAGAGGCTTCCGTTTTCACTGCTGAATGTATAGCCATTTTTGAATCCCTCAAATACATTGACAGTGATCACATTGGAAACTTGTTAATTCTCTCAGATTCCCTGAGTGCACTTCAAAAATTGAACTCTTCCTCCTTCCATTACCCAGAAGACGATTTCTGTGTTGGAATCCGCACTTAAATTTATAAATTAACCGACTCTGGCAAAGAAATCATGTTGGCTTGGATACCTAGTCACTGCGGTATCCCTGGAAATGAAAAAGCCGATTCATTGGCGAAAGATGCCATTATTTCGGGGGATATTTTATATAATTCTTTAAACCCCGATGACATTTTCATTAAATTGAAAGAAAACATGATTTCCACATGGCAGAATCATTGGGATGAGTCTAGTAAAACAAAAGGATATAACTTTTTCATAATTCAGCCAACGATTCCTTCAAAACCGTGGTTTTCTAGACTCTCTTTAAACAAATTCTCAACATCCTCGATTTGCCGCATGCGGATAGGGCATTGCTGCCACAATGTTCACTTGACAAATATTCATGTTAAGAATTCTGCGATGTGTGAATGTCGTCTTGGTGAAGGGGACCTCAATCATATTTTTTTCAGTTGCCCTATAAATAATTCATACATAAATTTCATCCCTCGCCTTATCAGTACGAGCATAATGCCTCCCTACAACATTGCATGTCTGTTATCTTCTCAAAACAAACGCGTTTATAGAGTATTGGCTAATTTCCTGAATATTAACAGCATCAATTTGTAATTGTAAGTTTAGTTTCACATTTTTCATTATTTAGTTTATTTTTTATGTATAATAAATTACATAAGCATATTTATTATTTTCCTGTTTCTTCCACTTGTTATACATATGTACATAATTAAAATCATCTCGTGTTGTAAGAATTTAGCGTATTATTATTTGTTTAGTATTATTATATAATGTAGATATGTTCTTGATACCAAAATTGTAAATATTGACCAAAAATACAGTCACAAAATTACACACAAAAATCATTCACTTGACACTGGCCAGAACACTCCTTTGGGGTGAAAAGCCATTAAAAAAAAAAAAAAAAAGTATATTATTGTTAGATAAACAATAGAAAATTTACCTCCATGAACGAGAATGGTCATTTGCTCTGCCAGCTTTACTTGTGGTATTCTCTTCTCGGGGTTTTGTTCGTGTAGGGTCATGGTGTGTTTTATTTCTCCAAGGGACAGGAAAGTGAAGTATTTCAGCAGTTTCTCAGCTTCCGAGTCAACGGTTCGTAGAAAGAATTGGTACAGCGCAAAAGGTGAAGTTCTGGATTCATCTAACCATATTGCATTCCCGGCAGACTTGCCAAATTTGTTCCCTTCTTCAGAGGTTATTAGAGGTAATGTGATGCCTTGAAAGCAAAATTTATATATTACTAAATTATTATGTCAATACTACTATGTACCTACTTTTTATTATTAAACATTATGACAATGACTCATTTTTTATATTTTTTTAAATCAATAATGATCCTTATCCACTCAGTTTTTAATTTTTTTAATCAATAATGACCTTCTAACTTAAATGCTAGTATTTTTTATTGTTATAGTTAGTTTTAAAAGTTTTAATTTTTCGAGTGTCCCAAAATCTCACTAAATCTGTGGTTATTTGTGTGACGTCGCTGGTCTAGAAAGCCTACGTTTTATTGTAACTGTATTTGGTATGGCGGCATCGACAGTCGAGACGTTTTTTATTCTTAAGTAAAACCACTTTTAATATTGGTACCCAAGTTTTGAAGTGAAAACTTCTTTAGCACCATTGTGATTTGAAACTCGATGAAACGAAAAAGCAACACTAAAAAGAGACAAACACATAGGATGTAGCCTGCAAGGAATGAGATAGAATAATAGGTCTCCTCTTTGTGTAGTGCTTCGTAGCATCCCCACTCTTGTCTACTTTAGTTTTCTGAAGGTTTCACTTCTACCGCATGTGAACTGCACACTTGTATTTTTTTTAGTGTTTCTGAATTTAACCCCTCAAGGGTGTTCTAGGCATGAACCTAAAAAGCCCTGGACAGAGCATTATTGCGATAGGGTGAGTGGAGATTGTTTGGTAGCCATATTGTATGGCAAACTTTGGAAATGATTTTGTATGCAAAGCGGTACATAATTAACGATTTTTATTAGTATTTGTATTGTTAAATACGGCTTCTGAATTTTTGGGTATTTGTTTTGACATTTTTCACAGATCTTCCCCCTCATCCTGTGGATAAAATTTTTTCTCGAATAGTTCCGTCCAGGGTTGTTAGGTCCATGGTTTTGGCTATGAGGTAACCGATTTGAAACATGAAATAATATTATATTGAAAAAATATTAGGTACTACTACTGTAGTGTATTGATTTTTCATATAGTTTCAATAGATGTTGATGGCTTAGTTGTAATACGGTTCTGCTATATCCCAACAGATGGCAGTTGAGTAGGATATCAGAAGAGTACCATCTATCACCGTTCATGTCTTAGGCACAAACGGTTACAATGATGATCGAAGACATCTGTGAGATGGGGTGTGATCCCACAGTCCGCCCGCCGCAGCAACAGCACCATTTAAAGCCTAGCCTAGTAAGGACGTCTGTCCAGTTTAATATTCAACGTAAATATTTACGATAACTAAATAAACCACTTGAATCTATAACTTATTTGGAAGATACTGAACACATCTTAAGTTGTCTTATTACTGGAAATTAAGAGACGTAACAGGTTCTTACCATACACAGGTTTATCTTCAACTCTACTAATTAAATCATGGCCGGATAAAATATTACCCATTTGGTCACTCCCTCCAATCTAGAAACATAAACACAAACAAAATAAAACTGTTAACTTTAAAATCTTTAATAATATTTGTTTAAATCAAAAATATACATTGTTACCTGAAAACAGCAATTATGATTCTTGAATAAGTACAGCCAATCATAAGCTTGGAATATCTGGTAAGTAAACTCAGTGAAGCTCATTCCTATTGCTGATTTAATTCTATTCTGCACTGATTGCTTTAGAAGCATTGCGCCCATTCGAAAATTCCTCCCGACTTTGCTAACAAAATCTATTGAGCTCATGTTTTTATACCAGTCTTCATTGTTTAGTATTCTGAAATGTAAAAAGACGTTTATTTAAAAAAAATTAAGTGAATAAAAACCTTTTACATTGTTTAAGACTGCATTTATTAATATCGTCGTTCGACATGCAATATCGCGTAAACGACATGCAACAAATTGTTCAGGAGAGGGAAGAAACAAATATTATGCGTTAAATAGTTTTGTAAAAAAGTTTTTACAAATATTATTTGGCATTCTGTGGATAAACACACAGAGAAAATGATAATGATCCTAATGGTGTCAACCCTTCACTTTAAAAAAAACGCATAACAATATTTTTATGTCAACCAGATTTAATATTAATAAACGGTAGTGATGTCAAAACTACGCTACTGTTTTCTTATTTCATTGTCAATATCACATAATAATGAATAGTACTAATAAATTCAAAAATACAACCAAAACAATCATAGCTTACAGCACTGGTCCCAATTCTTTATCAGACTTCCATAGATATTTGGAATGATTTGCAAATATCTTTTCGATATTGCCACGGATTCCAGAGAGATTTTCTACCACGGATGATTCGAGTAACTGAGCTCTCTCTGTGGTGCGACCACTTGGGTCTCCTATTTGTCCTGTGGCCCCTCCTATCTGTAAAATCAAACATTTATTTTATAAATTTGCACAGGTAAATCATTTTATTTTATAAATATTTTGTTTTTGTTAGGAAGCTGAAGGATGAAACAAAAAAAAGATAATGAATTGAATCGCAAGTATAAATTTAAACGAAGAGGGACTGCAGGTAGGTGACAACTTTCGATACTGTCAGTGGTCACAAATACTTTCAAAGGTGTCCTCAATGAGTTTATTTTTCTCTCAGGTAGATTTATACATTCTTTTTTTGAAAATTTTTTTATACTGTATCATTATATACTACACCCACAGTACAAAATAATACGGAAAAAAAACAATGTGGCGACTTTCCCAAGGTTCATAGAAAATTTATTAAACAAGGTTATCTCATCGAGGGGGTAGAGCAGTAATTGGCTAGAAAGTTGTGACGTAGATTGAAGTCCGTTTTCCACCGGGAGATTTGAATTTACTACAATACAAATGGCTTCAAGCGACTCTGAATACACTTGGAAATTATTTATTTATAATGCGTTTCCCTCAGGGACTACGTCATCTTTGGGGATGCTGCGTAAAAGTGAACCTTGTTAAATACATTTTCTAGGAACCTTGGACTATTCCTATTTTAAGGTAATTACAGTAAATTTTGAGGTTCATAGAGCTCATGATAAAACTGATTATGCAAGCTAAACACAGTTATGTTCAATTAGAATAATGTGCAGAAGAAGCTCAGTTCCTCGTTCAAGAGTTTTTGTTGCTTCGGCAGTTAAATTGTCAGCTGAAAGACTCACCAATGCTATGACTTTGTGTCCTCCTCTTTGCCAATGTAAAAGGTTGACGAGAACTAGGAGATTTCCGACATGAAGACTGTTTGCGGTTGGATCGAAACCAGCATAGGCGCATTGTGGAGCCTTGTTCAAAAGATCCGTGATATCTTTTCTGAAAAAAAAAAAACAAGTACAATGTGCAATAAACGCATAAACTAGCATTAAATGGAAAAAATCATCAAAAATAAAATTTGGATGTATCTATCTTTGTCGGGCTGTAAAATTAAAGAACGCAATGAAAACAAAAGTCCTTACATTTCTTCTTGAGGAAACACTTCTTGGATCAAACCTCTCTCACGAAGTTTTAAAACATTTCTACTTGAATGCCAACGGTGAAATGGTTTACCACATAACCTCAATGTGCGAAATAGTGCCATAGCGATATTTTTACTCTTAAAAAAGTAAATAACTTATTTAAGACGTTATTAAAACAGTAGCTTTCATATATATACAATTTTTCAGTATCCGAAACATATATTTTTATTCAATAAAAAATATTTAACGACTGTCAAAATTAGAAAAATTCATAACAATCTCAAACTGTCAAAGATTTCCTGTTTTCTATGGAAAGAAACCACAGACACAGAAAATCGCCATTGATTCATTGAGTTTAATATTGGGTTCTTCACAATCACTTTTCTTCCAACAGTTTTCAAAAAGAAAGAAGTTAGTTTTAAGAATGGAAAAGTTGCTTGAAATGGCTTTAGCCGCGTTTGGTGACCAGACCGAAAAAGCCAGGTACTTCCCCACATTCCTATCCCCATCTCCTTTCCCTCCCTACTACCTTCAGCTTCACAACATACCCCAACTGGGGATGCTATAGTCTCACCGACTCCAGACGGGAGCAGTTGGGACCCTTGTGCGGTATTCATATAAAAAATAAGATAAAATTGGTTTAAAAAAAAAAGTTTTTAACTAAAAGCTAACTAACTAACCATCACGCCGTTTTTCTGCAGAGGCAGGCAGAAAAAACGGACCGCCAAACCACTTGATCCGCCTACGATCTTAGCTCGTTCACATTCATAAAAGCTCTGCTTTTACATGAATGGAAACTCGTTCTTGCCTCGTTCACATTCATACATACTCTTCTTTTATTCTGACTCTTGACAATTTTGACATGGCCCGACTCAAGTATCTGATGCACTTGGTCGTGCCATGTCTTCCTCGGGCGTCCCTGACTTTTTCTATCATTCACATTTGCATCATATATTTTCCTTACACTCCTTTTCTCGTTTCAATCTACATGCCCAAACCATCTCAGCGACCCTTTCTTAACCTCTAGGGTACGACCAACTATAATAGCAGTGCAGTGAAATTATTACTACACCTACATATGCACTGCAATGTGTGGGTGTAGAGCTAGGTTTTAGATTTTTTAACGCATATTATTACCGACCATGAAAATTCGGAAGCAAAAAAGTTGATATTGTAGAAGCCTGTCAATTATTTCAAATATAAATTTCAATATTATCTTTGGTTTTTAAATGTTTACAAAATTCTTCTTCTTTGTGTGCCCTATCAGGTCCCCCCGACGTTGGCGATTACTCTTAAAAAGGTCTCTCTGTCTTGCGCTGCCCGGAATAGCTCCTCCACATTTCTAATGCCTGTCCACTCGTATATTTCGCAGCCAAGACATTTGTCTCCTACCAGGCCCTCGGCGACCCTCTATCTACAAAATAAATTACGCTTAAATCAGCCTTGCATTCTTTGTGGATCTCCACGTTTCTCACACGATCGTTAGGGGTACGTAAATTTCGTTTTTACGAAATAGATGGGATAAAAGCGAAATCTGCATTTTATTTGCGATAAAAGCGAAATTTGAAAATTAAATACTTTCGCACCTTTTTACGTTACGTGCTTTCAAATGTTGATCAGACGCGCTAACAATTATTACAACTCTGTTCAAAACAGACAAAGACGGCACGAGTTGTTGCGTAGATGAGGAGCGAGCGAGTGATTATCGGCGCGTGGGTTGGCGTCCGTCCATCTCTTGTCTTTCAATCAGTCAGTCGCTCATGCGCGTATGGTATAGTTATAGTTGTGTTACTACAGTTTTAGTTACATCAAAATCTTGCTACCCTGGATTTGCAAAAGCAGCTATTCAATGTCTCAATGGCCCTGTCAATAGTGTTGATGCCGAGAGGTACTTTAGTATCTACAATATTGTCGTAACTGATCGCAGGCAAACAATGAAAGATGAAAATGTAGAAATTACAACAATGCTAGCCTTTAATTGAGTTTTTAACATTGTTTTTTTTTTGCGAAATAAATGCGAAATTTTCTATTTTGAGTTTTTTTTAATGCGAAATCACGATTTTTTATTTGCGAAATGGTACATGGTTTTACCACACAAACGCCTCAGGGATCTCATTTCTGCAGCATTCAGTCTACTTTCATCCTTCATCTGCCAGTTCCATGATCCACTGCCATACATCAGGATGGGTACCAGCACTCTGTCATGGACGGCTAGCTTCGCTTCTTTGGGCAGTTTTTTGTTGGCGCCAACAGCTTTCAATCCTGCATTAATGGAGTTTCCTGCATTTACCCATCTTTCGATATCTCTATCAGTCTTCCCATCTCTCATAAACATACTTCCCAAACTCATCCACCTGCTCCAAATATTCATCATTCACAACTATGGTGCACATTGTTTTCGCACACTCTCTCTTTCAAATACTATGACTTTAGACTTACTTTCATTCGTCATTAACTCATTCTCCATACATACTTCGTTCATCCTAGACATGAGAGACTGTAGATCTTCCATGCTGTTAGAAATCAGCACCGCTTCATCAACATACAACAGAAAGAATTTTTTTAATAAAGAAATCAGTTTATCTTATTTTTTACGTAATTGGTTTATTTATGGTTTTTACAAACTTATCTGCGCGAATAGGGACCAAAGTCGCTAATGTAGACCAAAAATATTTAATTTATTATTTTTTTGACCGCCCGCACAAACATACTTACTTTAAGGTTAAACGTCACGTACATTATAATCTACGCATTCACAGATGGCGCCAATCAAATTATTTTAGGTTTTTAATGCTTTTTGCACGTTACGCTGTAAAATATTAAAGTAAATTAATTGTTCGCGATCGTACATATTTAATTAGAATATAAATAAATAGTTTTGTCCTTAAACAAATCCCAAATTTTTCAAGAAAGGCTGAAAAATTCAATTTTGGATTGAGTCACCGATACAAAATTGAATATTTCAGCCTTTCTTGAAAGATTTGAATTTGTTTAAGGACAAAACTATTTATTTATATTCTAATTAAATATGTACGATCGCGAACAATTAATTTACTTTAATATTTTACAGCGTAACGTGCAAAAAGCATTAAAAATCTAAAATAATTTGATTGGCGCCATCTGTGAATGTGTAGATTATAACGTACGTGACGTTTAACCTTAATTTGTCTTCCCTACGAACAAGTCACGTCACAGAAAACAAAAAGCCAAAAGCCCAAATTTAAATAATCTTTTTCCAAAGTTAACCGAAGAGCTCCGGCTCTGTATACTCAGTAGACATTTAGAAATTTGTCATTTTTAAGTTTGATACATAATGGTTTAATAATTGATAATGTAATTTATGTAAATCATTTTTAGATTATATGTATGAATACATGGGCATACGTAACATATTATATATTACTACTGAAAATGAAGAAAAAACATTGGGCACACATAAAACAATCACGCCGGCAGACCGCCAGACTACTGGCAACCGCATATCCTTGCACAGTGAGCAAAACCGCAAATACTCACTACCGCACTTCTTCGACCATCAACATACCCAAACATACAATTTTTTTCCCAATTTTGTGACAAAACATGTTGCTCTGTTGCATTCGATTAATTCTTATTATCCAACACATAAATGTATTGCCGAGGAACACCTAAAATATGAACTTTAAGTTTAGTATATTATTTGCAGAGATAATTCTTCCAGATATTCCAAGAATTTTGATATGTTGAAATAATTTTATTTTTCAAGGCCTTCCAAAATGCACCAAATCTATGGCACGTCGGATATGACGTCACGAGAATCAATTTTGTCGATTGATATGTACTCAGTACTGGATTTTGTGTGCCAAATTCGATACGTTTTTTATATTCTTACACTCAACACCTTGAAAAACATAAGTATATATGTATTGTAAAATGTCAGCATCTCATCGCTACCATTTTTGCAGCATTCCAACCAAAGTTTAAAAATACAAATATAGCCGCACTCCATGTTCCGTAACTTCTTGTGCGCCAGCTGGTCAATGTTAATGTCAAGAGAATAATGTCCCGACCCACATTTTTGAGCTGATGATTTCAAATGTCAGATAAAAATGAGTTTTACTGTACATAATTTAATATTATCATATATATGTATACGGAGTTCCTTATTGAATGCATTGGCGTTCGCAGTAATTTCCAGTAAAAAGGATCTTGGCAAAAGATATATAAACAATAATAAATGAAAACCACATCTTATATTATTATGCAACTACTTCGCCTTTCTTTATTATTATAATAGGAGAAACAGCAGTAAAATAACAAGGCTTATACAATTTAAAAATCATATTTGATAAACAAAACGAAAAGATTTTTACACATCTGAGAATCAATGACTCTTTTGTAAGATCGATAAAAACAACAAAAAAAAAATAAAAAGATGTACACAATAATTTTTTACTTGGATCTTCACAAGAATTATGAATATAAAAATGAGAGTTATTCCTTTTCATTACAATATTATTACATCATAAAGAATGTTATATAAAATTATGAAATTCCGCTTCATACATAATAATCAATAGTGCAAAGGTTAAACAATAAGATATTAAGTATAAAAATAGATATTCAAATATATAGCTTTTATAAAATATGTCTTTAAATCCATTGAATTGTAACACCAATTTCAAAGAATTATTCTAGATATTATTAACCTTTACAACGCCGACTTTTTCAACAGAATTTCTCCCATCATGCAATAAGTTTTGACACAATGTATGTTCTTTGATACTTCATGGATCACATATACGCGACACCTGCAAAAGGGGATAGTCGCCGATAGCTAAAATATGCGACAGTCACGTAGGTAAGGTTAAGTTGTTCAAAGTGAATAATTACATTGAATATGAATGTTTTGATTTAATTCAAAGGAGTAATATTCTTATATTTATGTGGAAACAACACATTATGCTAATATAACAACCCAAACTTAAAATAAAATCGACGGTAAAAGAATTTTGTGGTATTTTTATCAAAGGGGAAGTTTTTCATTACTTTTCAGATCTAAAATTAATCATGTTTGTTCGATGCAAAAATATCATAAGGCAAACATCTCAATAGATAATAAATTGATACATTCAAATCATCGACAAAACTTAAGTTTAATTTAAGACAAGATTCAAAGAAAAGCAAAAAAAAAAAGTTATAAAAACTAAAGCAATCGATTTATGTACCACACAAATAAATATGAAGTTTCCTGAATGTTTGTGAGTAATTAAATATATATTTTAGAATTTAACAAGATACCTACTATCATAATAATTGTATTATCAAATAATATTAAAAAGATTCTGGAAATATGATGTTTTGAAAAAATATTCAAACATATATGGTTCGGAATAACAAAACAATACATTGCTTCAGAATAATATTACAATATTCCATGAAATTAAAATTCCATAGACAAAGCATTAGTGTGATTTTGAATGAGTGACACTGAAGCCAAATCTAGGGTGAAGGGAGATTGCCTGGCAGCCATCTTGTATCACAAACTCTTGAAATGATTTGAATGCAAAGTAGTATAAAATGAACTATTGTTAATGCAATTATAATGTATTATAATTATATAACTTATGATTTTTTTTGGTCTTTGATGAGACAGGGAAAATGGGACATGTCATTAAAAATTTAAGTAGGTAAAAGCATTTTTTATACCTTTTCCCCCCACCCCGCGGTTTCTTATTATTCTCGAATTGCTCCGTCCAGGGTCTTTTAGGTTCATGCAATATTCATGCACTAATTAGTTGTTACTTTTAATCTTCAAGGGTGACATTCTTGAAGAGATAAGACATGGATTCCTTGTTGTGGATACGGCGGATAGCTTCGCTGAGAAGAATGGATATGTCCACGGTTTTGATCTTGTGGCATTGCATTTTCTGCAGTTCATGGGGGACAGTGTTGGTGACCACGACCTCGTCGATGGCGGAGTCCTCGATGAGGCGCGGCGCGTCGGAGGACAGAAGGCCGTGCGTCGCGAGCACGTAGATCTTGTAGGCACCTCTCTCTTTCAGCACCTCGGCAGCGGCTACGAAGGACTGTACATCATCGATAAGGTCGTCCTGTAAAGAGAATTAATTTTAGTATTGTGAGAAGAGGGGCAAACAGGCGGAAAAGGAGGGTTGGAAGGTGTAATGAATGTCGGTCTGAGACTATGAAATAATAGTTAACGTATGTCTCTGATGAAATTACGACATGAACGTTGGTCGAACGCAATAAAAGAACTGTTTGCGTGTAAGAGATGTCGGTCCATGACAGTAGCCCCCCCGGCATACAAAAAAATCGAAACTGCAAATAAATTCATTTGATATCCATACCAGCTTATTATTAAAGGTATTTTTTAAGTTGATTTTAGTTTTTAAATTGGTAAATAATGAACAAAAAAAACTTTTAAATAATTTTACCTACAAGTCCCATCAACATGGTGAAATTTCATGGAGTTTCGGAATGCTTCCGAGGTATTTTAAATGTCCTACGTATTTCGTATTTTTAAAGTTATCGTAAAAAGAAACACAATTTAAAAACTAGATGATTTAACATTAAAATGCTAACAAAAAATATGAATTTTTATACAAAGAATGCCTTTTGTGAATGAATATGTATACATGGTAAAAGTCAGTACAAACCAGTTAATCATTGACCTATTAATATATTTGGCCTTAATATAATTTGAAGTAGAAAAATAAAGATACAGCAGGCAGTTAATCGGTTGTTATTGAGATTGCTTAGCAATCAAGGTCATTTCCTACCATGAGAACATTAGTTATTAAATAAAATTAGGTTGCTACTGCCAACTATGTACAATGTACAATATGAAAAAGTTACATATTTTATTTTACATATTTTGATTTCAAGAAAAACAAAACATCAAACTTTTCTCATTGATATATTTATATTATAATTCCCGGGCAAGCAATTTGGCCAAATCCCAATAAGCAGTTTTAAAATAAACTAATTTTGTGGCTTACAGTGTTATAATTACAATTATTTGTATTTGAATACAGGGGTGAATTATTGTGTTTTATAAAACAGAAAAAAATTAATAAAAAAACAGCAGTCATCTACATGTTACCTTAGAGCCGTTTGTTTTAACAGAAAGCTAAACCGTGAGCTAAATTTAAAGTTTAACCATCAAGCAAACAACAAATAGCAAAAACGAAGTCAAATTGGACCACCCGCTGTTTCAAGTGTATTTTTGCTAAGGTAATAGTTACATATTATTAGTGTAGCCAGCAATAAATGTTGAAGCACGCAATTTCGTACATTATCTCCAACAACAGAATTATTAAATTTGTCAAAATGGCTGAGTAACTCTAGAGTAACTATCAGTTTACAGAAAGTAAAAGTTAATAGAGATGTAAAACAGGCAGTCAAAGTGATTGAAAAACGCATTTTGGTGAAATTTCACTTTAATATTTTCTTTTATTCTTACATTTACTCTAGCAAGCGTTGAAACAGGCGGTCCTTAAGAGGCCGCTATCCGAATTTCTACCAATTTCTTGCAAACCTACCTTAAAACATTTGAAGTTTTTAAGCTCTTAAAAAAATATTTGTTATTTTTGAAGATAATATCTATACATTCCCCACGCCGAAACGCAAATTATATGAAATTCCCTCGATAGAAAAAAATCGCAAAGTATGCTCCAAATTTTTTTATTTTCAAGTTTGTTTCCGTTATTTTACAAGTTATGTGTATGAAAATGAAAATATGATTTTTGCAATTTTTGTATCGATTTTGGCGCTGTAAATGTTAGCGCTCTCCTCTAACATTCGTAATTTCGTATCTCTCCATCTTCTTCTTTTTGGGGCCGGTAACGGAGCCTTAAAGAGAGAAAATTCTCTCAAAAACAACAATTTTCTAAATGTACAAGGTGGCGCAAAAGTTGTCACTCGGATGTTCTTTGGCTATAATTTTTTTATGAATGAAAAATGTTGGTTCTGCTTTTGGATTATGTTTATTTGAAGTCTTCATTTTTTTCCTATTAAGGCGAGAAAATGAAATCGGCCAAGTGGCTGCCACCAGAACAGGCCCGATTTATGGCATTTTCCATCACTCTTTCCAGAACTTCCGGCAATAGGTTCTCGCATTCTTGACGAATATTATCTTTGAGGGCTTCAAGAGTCTGAGGCTTGTTGACATAGACTCGTGACTTAAAGAAACCCCACAAAAATAAGTCTGGAACGGTTGAATCCGGCGATCTTGCTGGTCAGTGCAAATCACCAAAATGAGAGATTAGGCGACCCGAAAATGCATTTTTTCAAAATTTTTCCACATTCTTGAAGAGTATAGCGATTCATGTATTGTTGATGCATATTTTGTATCTGTTTACTTCACAAATTTCAAAGCAGAACTGACATCTGCCGCCATTTCCAAAAATTATGGCATCTTCCAATAGGGTGATTACTTTTGCGCCACCTCGTACAATCTTGCATAGGAATTTAAAATGATAATATTACAGTGAAACCCGAATTTTACGTCCCCAGATTTAACGTTTTCCCGCCAATTACGTGTAATTATTTCGGTCCCGATATATTTTAGTACATTTATACCCCCTTTTTACGTTTTTTTCCCGCAATTTACGTCGAAAATATTCAAAATATGTGAGTTACGCGCGCTTGACACGGCCGAGCAGTGATTGGTCGGCAAACTGCGCGAAACGTGGTGATTGGCCGACATCTTTCCATTTTTAGCCGGCCGTGATTGGTCGGCGTACTGCTCGCAACGCGGCGATTGGCCGACATCTTTCAACTTTAGCCATGTGTAAAATGCTATAGCATCTGTCAGTTTGTTTATTTACGCATCTGTCATTTGGTTTTGACTCGATTCGTGATTTGAGACGCTTTTTTCCGACATTATTCGTGATAATCGTTTACACACAGTTTTTACGTTTCTTGTTTTGTTTTCGTTAAGTTAATTACATTCGTAATGTCTCAACAAAGAAAAACTGTCAGTTCAGTGCGAGAAAAGGAACATTCTCGAAAAAGTTGATAAAACAAGTTGGTTAGTTTTAAATTGAATCGGTTTACACTAGAATGTCGTATTTTTACTTTTTACAAATTTACTTCGTATATATGAATTTAAACGGCCGGCTGCGGCGGAAATCGGCTGCAAAAATTCGATTTACGAGTAAATTTATCATATTTTTACAAATCAGCCGCGAAAATTTGATTTACGCGGACATTATGCGGAATTTTTACAAATTTATTTCAAAGAGGTATCTAAATTTAGTGAGTCGGCTGCGAAATTTCGATTTATGCGGAAATATATCGTATTTCGACGAATTTACTTAGAATATCTATACCCCCAGTATTGAAGAAAAGAACATTTTATTTTTTATTAAAAAAATCACATAGATTAGTTTGTTACATTTTTTTCTATTCTAATTCTTTTTTAATCATGTATACACATTTAAAAGTTTCGTCTTGAAAAAGCAAACAATGCTGGAAAAATAGATGTTAAGACCCTCGGTGTACTTTATTGCTTCTTCTTTTGTTGGAATAACATTTTTCTCTTCATATACATGATTATATTAATAAAAAATAAAATTTAAAGGGTTCTTTTCTTCAATTCACCAATATACATGATTAAATAAATAAAAAACAAAATTAAAAATGTTCTTTTCTTCAATACCCCCCATTTACATTTTCCCTCCGTTTAGGTTTTTTTTTTTCGGTCCCTTAAAAAACGTAAAATAGGGGTTTTACTGTATATGTAATATTGAATAGTCTTACCACCATGATAGCGATGCGTCCTCCCACATCTCCCACCACATTGATTGGGGGCTTCTCCTTGGCCGGGTGCACGGGAACACCCACACCCACGTCCATTGTTCTAGATCTGAGAATGTTATCACAACACATATTATTAATTTACACCCGATAGATAGATTACACAGATAGCATTGTACTTTATACAATGAGCATTATTATTATTTTTAATACAATACAATAACTTTACATATTTTAAAACATTATTTGATAATATGGGCCACACTGAATGCATTACCAATTTTCTCGAATTTGCAAGCAGTTTGCTGAAATAAACTAGTCCAATAAAGAGTCTATTCAAAATAAGAGTATCAATTCAACACATTAGGCATAAGGACCTATTTCAATGTCACCATTCACAAACAAATTATAAAGTAAATTTGCCAATTCCTTGTCTATATAGTTTAATAAACGAATATATAAATGATATCAATATTTTTAACATGACAAATGTTTAAAATGTACCCAAACAATTTTTTCATTTCAAAATATTATTTAAATTTTTTTTAGATTATTAGAATAATATATTTTTTTTTTGTATGCAATTGTAAACCATATGCAACCATTGTTTATTACCAACCCTTGCGTAAAAAATTGTAACCATTCCATGTACCCATATATTTATTTACTCTTTTATACATTTCATGTAAATTTTATATATAAAAGAGTAAATAAATATTTATAAGAGTAAATAAATATATAGGATTGTGTAAGTTCATTGCTTTAGTAATGCATATTTGTTATTATATTTTCATAAATACACAATACACTATTACCGCCAACTAGCAAACAAAGAAATAAGACATTTTGATAGTTAAGGAATTCTGCTGGACCTAAATCAAATTACAACTGTAGTATTTCCGAATATGATTACAAAATTAGACAAACTTTGTTAAAAACTCACTTATACAATATTAATCAATAAGGTCTCATGAATTGGTAGTATTAATTACCTGGGCAGCGTTGGGGGCGAGTACCTCCCGTCGACCTCGTCACTCTCTGACTCCTTTTGTTCCCCGTGTATCACTGCGATCCCCAGTCGGAGTCGTTCAGCGTAGGAAGTGGCCTTCTTGGCCGAGCCTGGATTCCTCGCCACAATCACAGCATTGCGGTAGTCGGGAATCTAAACAAATATTTATATAACTGTAGTGGAAATTTGCCAATAAGAACTCTTGGTTATGCGAGTCAAATATATTTACAAGAAATGTTATTTTACAATAAACTTTAGACTAAGTTAAAATCATAACAACTAGAGGGAAGGTAGAACAGCCGAACTGAGCTACCGCGGGAACCGGAATGAATTTGCAAAATCACCCTTTCTAAATTACCTTTTTTTAATACTGGCCTTATACAAACTTCGAGTTTCGTCTGCGGTTGAGCTGATAGCCATGCACATTGTCATTGGGACTGCCTGGTGGTTTGTGGAATACCTTCTCTGACTATTTTTTTAGGCATTTTATTTTCTCTCAGTTATTATTATTGTAAATACTTGCATTACATTGTTACTGTTATTTTTTTCACTATTTCTCTTATTCCAGGCTTCCTCAACTGGGTGCAGCTCTTATTTTTCTTTTAATTTACTATCACTTTTATCTCTATATACTTTTCTTTATAGATTTCAGAAGAATTATTCCACGCGCTGCCACATTTATTTCTCTTTTCTATAATGTTAATGTATGCATGGATCTTGGAGGGTCTAGAGTCGTTTAAATAAATGTAGCTTCGTTCAATACAAAAATAGAGTCGTGACTTGTGCAGTGAAGGAGGAAACCATATGTTACCTTATAATGCCATTGGGAAAGTGGTGGGGTCCCCTCCAATGGCCTTATGCAATTTATTCCACCACATGACAAGTGTTGAAGCATTGTATGCTCATATTTTAGTGGATGCCGCGTAGATCAGGTTAGTAATTATTACTGCTATTCTTCGTAAAAAAATCAAAAATGCAGTAGTTCGTACATGTGCTTAGAATGCCCGAAGATCCACTTCCTTATAAAAAAATTGGCAGCAATTCCATAGAAAAGACGTCTAATGGATCCCAATTAAAATTGGGGAAAGCTACTCAAGAAGCAGAGCCTGGAATAGACGGAGGCCACTGAAATAGTTCAGGACAGAGACGCCCGGTGGTGCATTGTCGAAGCCTTGAGTCCCCGACCCAAAGAGTACAAGGAGAAGAATTTTAAGACATGTTTTAACTATCGTTCGTAACCGTTTGTGCAAATTCCTGAATTTTCACAGATTGTTACATAGAAAATTGAATTTGAAATGAGAAAGAATAAAATATCTAAATGGAAAAATACAATAAAAAATACTATAGCGTTCCATTGCCATGGGATTTACAAAAGCTGTCAGTGTGTGAAGAATTTAGACAAATGATAAAGTACCTACCTATAATATAATATTTTAATAAAAAAATATTTTTAATCATAATTTTCGAAATAGGAACTAATTTGTCAAGAATTCAGTCTATCCCTTGATTTTTCACAGGTCTGCGCTAGTATGTACATATATTTTATTCATAGAAAAGAAAAGAGCGAAACTCTTGTAAATTTTTTTCATGACAGCAAAAAAAAACGTCCTATATGGGATCTAAATGACGTGATTTATTAATTGCACTTTTCAAGGATTTGAAAAAACATAGAAAACATCAAACGAAAATCTATAAATTAAAACAGAAAAAAATATGTATTTTAATATACATAATTGCAAGGCAAATACTGAGTTACTTCTCAACGTAATAAGAAAACTTACGCATTCTTGAATATATTGCAGCAGGAAGGGAGATGCTCTTAGATTATCAACGGGACAGTCGAAGAAGCCCTGAATCTCCTTCTGGTGCAGGTCCATGGTGATGACGTGCGTGAGGCCGGACTTGCACATCATCTTGGCGAGCAGCTTGCTGACGATGCAACCGCGCTTGCGCATCTTGCACTGCTTGCTGTAGGGCAGGTAGGGAATCACCCCCACAATGGATTTGGCCGATGAGGTCTTGCAGGCGTACGCCATGATCAGAAGCTCCATGATGTTGTTGTTTACATCTCTGGAAAAGTGGACAAATGATTAAAAAAAAGTGTTGTTTATCCCCACAGGCCTCGGGCATATTTTATCAGAAGGTCAAAATATTTCCGTTTTTAAATAAAATCCAAATAAATGGAATATTTATGAACGTATCCGAAAACTAAAAACTGTTTTTGAATGCAAACAAAAAAAAGTATAAAATGGCTCACCTTACGTTTTCTCTAAATAAAATTACTGATAATGAAAAAAAAAAAAAACACATATTTTATCAGACAAATGAATTATAAATGTTATTGTCACCTCACTTTTTTTGTCATTTCATGTAAAAATAATTTTAAAAGATGAATAAAAAGATTTTTTTTTCAAATTGGGGTCTGAAACTTTGGTTTTAAAACTTGGTTTCATACAGTTGTACATTTTTATTATTTTAACTTTTAGATTTGAATGTAAAGCGTATTTTCCCTTTCTAATACCGTTAGCACTAGCACAACGGAACGGAGGGAGCTCCACCCCATATTCCATTTCGCCCCCTCCGTTATGGTAAATTTTCCATCCCACCCTGTCCCATTATACCCCTCCCCGGCGAAACTTCCATATGAATAAAGATGTGTCAAAACTTTGCCGCAGACACCCTGACGACATTCAGGGACCCCCAAATCAATTTTTATTTTCCACAGACCCCCTGAATGATCCTGGGGGTCCGTACAGACCGCTTTGGGAACCACTGGCCTACATTGATAGGTAAAGCCAAGCCAGCATTTTTGTTCTTTACTATTGAAACCAAATAAATGTTCGTGTACCCCCACTTACAACTTGTGGACCCCAATTTTTTTACCACGCCAGAGTATACCCCCGTCGGGTCTCCTGTGGACCCCTGGGGGTCCACCTGGACCACTTTGGGAAACACTGGTTTAGATCATATTTCTCATCATGATAGTAAGGAAGACAGATTTCTATGAGACCAAATTAAAAGCGAACAAATTAGCCTGAAGGGTTAACTGCTTGAAGTCTTAACATTTACACCTGTCGAAGTCCGGCGAATCCCTAGTGGATAGTTAGCTGCTCAATCGCATTTGACTTGATTTAAAGGTATTGAATATATCATTGGCTGCGAAATATACGAGAGTAGACCGGCATTAGAAGTGTGGAGGAGCTATTCCGGGCAGCGCAAGACAGAGAGACCTTTTCAAGAGTGATCGCCAATATCGGGGGGACCTGATAGGGCACACAAAGAAGAAGAAAGGTATTGAACCTTAAAAAATGATCCTAGCATAGTAAAATATATTTTATTTTGGCTTTGGTACCATCCCCCCTGAATCATCCATTGGATAACCAACACCTGGCGTAGGTCACCGCAAGCGGTTTGCAGCTTTTGAGTTTGGCAACCCACCGATTAGTATGAAAGTAGTCCCTAATTTCAAGAGAACAGCGAAAGAGGAGTTAAAGTTTCAGCATTAGATAAGACCTGGTAGGAGCAGAACTGGTGGAGTTCTTTGAATGGAATATCAGTTGCCACTCACATTGAACTAAATATACGGTGACTGTTAATACTGTTAGTATTTGGTATATCTTACTTGGTGCCCGTTTGGACGATGTAAATATCTTTTCCACGGACAGAGTCTCCTATCTCCACAACTGTCTCCCGGTTCGTCTTGTGGAAAACGGCACAGCCTCCATTCTTTACACCAAGACGGCTGGAATGTTAAAAATGTCAAACATTTACTTTTAGTTTGGAAAATAAATACTTCAAATAAAACATAAGACTAACCTTGAATAGATCAAAAAAGAAAACAAAATATGATTTGATTAATTTTGCTGTTTATTGCATTTATTAAACAAAGCCAACATTCACAGAAGTGTAAATTAAATATATATAGATATGCATTTGAAAATGAATAAATTTGTTCAATTCTTTGTTCCATTTCTAACCTTTAAATTTGACAAGTTTGTAAGTTGTCAAAAGGAGCGAGTCAATATATTGTACAATAGGACATAAGACTAATTTTTGAATCCATAATTGAGATAGATAAGAGAACACATTTTTCTTACCTAGCAATCAAATTAGCGAGCTCAACATGTGAGTTACCGCCAATCAGAACAATATCAGAAGTAATTGGTCCCTCCATTTCATTTGCTCCACGAGGAATCCGAAATCCTCTATACCTAAGGAATAACAAACAATTATTATTGGTTGTTAAGTAGCGGCTAATTTGATATAATGTGTGTGCAAAACATGCTTCATTCCAATGCCGGAAAAAAGTTTGTAGGATTTCGAGAAAAACATTAGTTGTGAACGACAAACACGCAAATAATATAACACAAATAATGTTAAAACTTAAAACAAACTCCAAACGCCGGTGGTAACTACAGGGGGGATCAAATACGTTGCAGAATGGAAAGCCGTAGCATATTATTAAATCGATGGTAAAC
Source organism: Limnephilus lunatus (assembly GCA_917563855.2). Classification (NCBI taxonomy): domain Eukaryota; kingdom Metazoa; phylum Arthropoda; class Insecta; order Trichoptera; family Limnephilidae; genus Limnephilus; species Limnephilus lunatus. The sequence goes on from OU830599.1 coordinate 51,602,213, forward strand.
AAGTGGTTGAGTCACAAGGCAAATCACGAGCATATAAAATTGAAAGTAAAGAACCTTGTTTTGCTGATAAACATAATTTTATATATAATTTATACCTCCTAAAAATATATTGTATTATTAATAATTAACAAACGGAATAACGATGCACGCACTCGCACTCCGGTGACAGCAAATCGACAAATAATATTAATCATAGATTAAAAGCATAACTGACATGTGCGCAAAATCATTGAGGCATTTTTCTTAGATTATGTTGTCACCACATTGTTCCTGCCAAATCGACTTCATGAATCGATTAGTCTATGGAAGTTTGAAGTGGAACGGTCGTTTTTTGAGTGTCTCATCACCACATAAATCAAAACCAAACCAAATCAAACATATTAGTTATTCTAACACATTTAGTGCTTAAATTCTTTCGTAATTTAGTTTGTGTAACTGTATTTGTGTTAATCCTTAAATATTGTGTTGTTTTTATCTGTTTGTCGGTAAGTCTTGTTAAATATTTGATGTAGGTAGTTTTAAAAATATTAGTATAGAGATGGAACGGGCTAAACCTCCCGATCCCCCGGACGAAGTCAACGATGGCTCTTTATCAGACTCCTCGGTGGGCTCAATGGAAACGGTTGCCTCCGATATTCCAGAACCCTCAAACTTCATCACAGTAACGACTAAAAAAAGGAAAAATTTAAAGCTTGTGCGAAATTCCAGTACAGATTCCGAAAAAGTACCCCACAAAATTCCTGCCCTTGATAAAAATAAAAGCTCTGTAGACAATGTTATTCTTTCGCCCACTCAGCAGACTCCATCTATCCAGCCACTCAACTCTCCGATCACAACGCCCACTGCTAGTCCAACTACTCCTGTCCTCAAACCGACTCCAGCCCCTACACCCTCACGAATTTACAACAATTTAGACAGGCCACCATACATTACACATGTCACTAAAATTTCAAAGGAAGGAGCTCCAACAACATTGTATGACATTGACTTTGGTCACTTTCTCCACAAAAATAAAATCAGTCCTGTCTGGAATGGAGTTAAGTCGGTTGGTCGTAACCGTCTTTCCGTCGAGTTTAAGACAGCAGCTGAAGCCAATAATTTTGTAAAATCCGCGGTTGCCAAGGAAAACTCCTATAACGTATTCATTCCTTCTTACCAGGTTACTAAACTTGGAGTCACTAAGGGGATTCCTCCACACTGGACGACAGAGGACATCTTGGAGAACATTAAGGTTCCCCAGGGTTACGGAAAGGTCATTAAAGCTCGCAGACTAAATTATCGTTTTAACACTGGAAACGCCATAGAATGGAGACCCTCTCAGTCTGTTGTCCTCACATTCGACTCCAAAGATCTCCCTCAAAATGTCACCATGTTCCACGTATCCCTACCAGTGGATCTCTACGTGTTTCCAACTGTGCAGTGCTACAAATGCTGTAGGTTTGGACATACGAAGACCCTCTGCAGATCAGAACATCGATGCTATAAGTGCACTTCGTCACATAGTGGCGATAGCTGTAATACAACGGAGGAAAATTATAAGTGCTTAAACTGCTCAGGAAACCACTTGTCGACCAGCAAAATTTGCCCTGAAATGTCAAGGCAACGCAACATAAAACATACAATGGCTGTAAAGAACATTTCGTATGCGGAAGCATCCAAAATGTTCAATAAGGCTGTCATTTCTTATGCTGAAACTGCATCCAAAAATACTCCCTCCCCTCATCAATCTTCTTCATCAACGAAGAAAACAGTTGTAAAAGTCAGTAAACCTCGAGTTCTTCAAAAAAAGAATAACACTAGTCACGAATCCTTGTTATGGTTCCCCAATGGACAACTCCCTCCCAACTCTGATAGAACAATATTCAAATCACCTGTTAACTCAGACCCACATAACATTAACGATCTTAATTCTACTCTTATCACCTCATTTTTACACATCCTTCAGACCTTAAATAAAAACAATATACAAATACCGTCCCACGTTGCCAAACAGATTGCACAGATAATAAATTCTTCTAGAAATGGCCCCTCTGATGAGGATTCTTCAGTGGAATTGCCATAGCCTCCGAAACAAATCAGTAGACATCTTACATACATTAAACTCACTCTCCATTACAGTAGCTGCCGTCTCTGAGACGTGGCTTGAACCGGACTCTCATTTCAGAGTTCGAGGATTCCACTGTCTTCGTGACGACCGCCAAGATGGGAAGGGTGGCTCCGCTCTTCTCATTAAAACATCCCTACCCTTTTCCCCAGTAGATGTTAAGCCAGCCGGTTGCCCTTTTCAGGTGACGGCCGCAAAGGTTTTTGGCACTACAATCCTTTCCCTGTATATATCCCCTTCTAATAAACCCTCTAAATCAATTCTTCAAGCAATGCTTTCTAAGATCGAACCACCTTTCCTTGTTCTGGGTGACTTTAATGCTCACCACGGATTATGGGGCTCTGTGTCTTGCGACAGATTGGGAAGAGACATTGTTGACCTTCTTGACGATCTTGATCTTTGCATTATGAATGACGGTTCCCCTACCCGTGTTCAGATACCAGGTCAACGACCCAGCGTGGTCGACCTTGCCATCTGCAACTCAAACATAGGCGGATCCTTGTTCTGGAGAGTTCTGGAGGACCCGCACGGGAGTGATCACTACCCAATCCTCATAGAATCCTCCAACATGCTACATACCAACAAGGCTTTCACTTTTCGTAATCGTAAACCGAGATTTGTAACCTCGAAGGCCAACTGGACTGATTTTTCAAAGCTCATAAAGCTCTCCATGCTTAGTCTGCCCTCTCCGACTAAAGAAAATGTCACAGAATGTTACGAGTTGCTAGTTTCATCAATCATCGCGGCTGCAGAGACATGCATTCCTATCAAATTACCTGGAAATAAAGGAAAACCTCCCCCAGCCCCGTGGTGGGATAATGAATGTGCAGACGCAATAGATTCCAGGAAGAGGTATGCTAAAATATATTCTTTGAACATGACCCTTGAGAATTACCTGAACTTCAAAAAGATTGAAGCTAAGACCAAGCGATTGCTCAAAAATAAAAAAAGGCAAGGATGGAAAAACTTTTGTTCTTCCTTATCTCCCGATACCCCACTCTCAGCTGTTTGGAATTCAATCCGCCGATTCAGAGGTTCTTACGTCCCACCCGTAGCTCATCCACTCTCTTCAGAGTGGGTGAAGGAATTTGCCGATAAATTAGCTCCTCCGACTGCGAGTAACTGGAATGAAACGGAATTCACATACTCGTTTCGTACGCAGGGGTGGATAGACTCACACTTCAATTTAGTTGAATTAAGAGAGGTTCTAAACGACCTTAGAGACTCAGCTCCCGGCGAAGATGGTATTCCGTATAGCCTCATTAAAAACTGTGATGTTGCTACACATAATTATTTTCTCACACTTTTAAATTTGATGTTTGACACAGGTAAAATTCCAACCTCCTGGAAAACCCAATTAATTATCCCTATTCTGAAACCCCAAAAGGACCCCAGTTCTGGTCTTTCGTACAGACCCATTGCTCTTTCTTCTTCTTTAGTTAAAATTGCAGAACATTTGATAAAAAAACGACTAGACTGGTATGTTGAAAGTGAGAAAATTCTTCCCAGCTCACAGTTTGGATTTCGAAAAACAAAAAGTACAACTGAAAGCATTTCAATTCTCACTTCTGATATACAGATGGCCCTAGCTGAAAAAAATATTCTTGTCGGTGTTTGCGTAGATATTACCGGAGCTTTTGACAATGTTTTATTAAACGTTCTACAGAGAAAATTATTACAAATCGGCATCCCCCGTAAGCTTGCCAGTTTCATAATCAACCTTCTTCTTACGAGAAAAATTCAAATCCAGGTTCAGAATTCCCCTTCCCTGTTGAGAACTGTAAACAAGGGTTTGCCTCAGGGTTCCGTCCTTAGTCCTATCCTTTTTAACATTTACACCTCTGACCTGCATCAAAGTATACATCCATCATGTAAAATTCTTCAGTATGCAGATGATTTTTTTATCTATATATCGGGACGAATTATTGCTTTTCTGGAGGAAATGATCAACCTTAGCATGAAAAATCTTTGCATTTTTCTAACAAATCACGGCCTGGAAATTTCACCAACCAAAAGCAATGTTATCGTTTTCTCTAGGAAACGTGTTCCACCGTGCATTTCAATCCGAATCGATAACACAATCCTCCCCGTCCAGGTTCAGATAAAATTTCTGGGGGTCATACTAGACTCTAGGCTAACGTGGAACTCTTACGTAAATCTTATTATTAACAAAAGTCAAGCTGGCCTTAACGCCCTGCGCGCCGTGTCAAGGGTCTGGTGGGGAAGTCATCCATGCTCGCAAAAATTGTTTTATAATGCATATGTAAGAAGCCATTTGGATTACGCGTCTTTCCTTATTGAGCCCACTTCTAAAAAAAACCTTACAAGGTTAGACCGTATCCAATCTCAAAGCCTAAGATTAATTATCGGAGCCATGCGATCTTCCCCAATTAACGCTTTGCAGGTGGAGGCTGTTGACCCTCCTCTCCATTTCAGAAGACAGTACTTAGCAGACAAGTTCTTATTCAAATGTTTCAGACTGTCTAATCACCCTCTGATGGACAAAATTTCTGCTCTCTCTGCTCAAGTTAGGTCACTTCCATATTGGAGGAACAAAACAATCCCTCTTCTCGTCAAAAGCTTCCATACTTACAATGCATATAAACCTATTTTAAATCCCCATGACAGACTTCCATTATATTTAAATTCTTTTCAAATTCATTCGCTCAAACCTAATATTATTTTTTCACTTGGCTTTCCTGGCAACCACGAAGCCCCAAGTAAATTTATCCACATTTTAAACTCGAAATGGACCGGCTGGAAAACTATTTATACAGATGGTTCTAAATCTCCCTTATCTAGCCATGTGGGAGCGGCGTTCCACTGCCCAAGAGACCAAATCAGTAAAAAAATAAAACTTCATAAAGAATCTTCAATTTTTACAGCTGAATGCATAGCTATTTTAGAATCCTTAAAATACATTGAAAGTATTCAAATTGGAAAATTTTTAATTCTCTCCGATTCCCTGAGTGCTCTTGAAAAACTAAACTCCTCCCCTTTCCACTACCCGGAAGATGATTTGTGTATTGGAATCCGCTCTTTATTACATAGGTTAGCTATCTCTGGCAGAGAGATCGCGTTGGCTTGGATTCCTAGCCACTGCGGTATCCCTGGTAATGAAAAGGCCGATTTATTGGCGAAAGATGCCATCGATTCCGGAGAGTTTCTGTACAATTTCTTAAATCCTGTCGACCTTCTAATCAAACTGAAAGAAAACATGATCTCCACATGGCAGAATCATTGGAATGAGTCTAGTAAAACAAAGGGTAATCATTTTTACAAATTACAGCCCACGATTCCTTCAAAACCGTGGTTTTCTAGGCTTTCTCTGAATAAATTTTCGACTTCTTCCATTTGCCGTATGCGAATAGGACATTGCTGCCACAATGTTCATCTGTCAAGAATTCAGGTTAAGAATTCTGCCATGTGTGAGTGTCGTCTTGAAGAGGAGGATCTCAACCATATATTTTTCAGTTGCCCTATAAATAATAATTATAAAAAATTCGTACCTGATCTGATCAATACAGGTATATTGCCCCCCTACGACATGGCATTTTTGTTATCCTCTATTGACAAACGTATATTTAAAATCATTTCTTATTTTATTAAAGTTAATGGCATCAACTTGTAAATTTCCCCACTGAATTATTCATACATGTATATTTGTTAATATGTGTGTATGTATGTGCGTTTATATGTGTGTATATATATATATATTTTATTTATTATTATTTATTTGTATTTAGTGTGTTTAGTGTAGTAGTAGTATATTATATATTTATGTTGTGTACTTGTATAAATAAATATTAACCTACACATACACAAATACTCCGCTCACTCTCTACTTGACACTGGCCAGAACACTCCCTTAGGGTGAAAAGCCATTTAAAAAAAGAAGAAGAAGAAGAAGACTTCATGAATCGCTGATAGGTAAAAATTGAATGTTGACTCGTAAAACCATATACTGTGCTGCCACTTGCAACCCCGGTTTTATTTTTGAAAATACATGCTGGATATTTTTATCTTCAACAGCTATGTAATATTAAAAAATGTTTATTGAAAGCATGTATTTGACAAGTGATTTCGATTTGAATACATTGCAAATTATAGGTTATACTTCAAAAACACAGCTATTGTTTTCGTTTTATCGCGGTTTGAGCTGGAAACAATATAAATGATTATTCTAATTGATCTCAGTTAATTGTCTTATAAATTAATTACCGCCAAAATGGGCCTGACGAAACAGTATCTTCGATATGTGGCGGCTGGAAGTTTTAACATTATTTCCAGTCCTCGCAGTAATGTGTGTAATGTAACTTTGAATGGAGTTAGTGGAAGATATATTGCTGCAGCAGCTTGTGAGCATGTCATCGTCTGGGACATGAGACTCGGAGAAAAGGTTACTACGTAAATTTGTTATTTTTATATATTGGTGACATTAAAAAAATCACGGGTTTAGTAAAAGTTTAGTAGTGCCTATGTCAGTTTTGGTAATTTAATCTAAATACCTAAATGTTCTCTTAAACGTCCCTTATTTGAGTGGTATGAATACCTATATCGGGTGCTTCAGATTGATAAAATTGTGGATTTTCTAAAATAGAAGTCAATATAAGGTTTCTGCGTTTTTACATCAAGAAATCGATAAACAATCTTCATTCTTGAGCGATTCACAAATTTGACAGGCACTATTAAGCCTAAGAAATATCCATCAGTTTTACTCATTTTTCAATAATTGAGAGAGAAACGTTTGTGTGTTTCTGTTTATTGTCGCTATCCTTGAATATTTTGCTAATTTGGCTAAATGACAGTCCTATTTCAAATGAATAATTATAATCTAAACCAGTAAACCTTGTGATTAGTTCACTAAATATTATTTAAAAACTATTTTCTCAGAACACTTTCTCACAAGCTTCCGGTAAGGTTTTGAATCTTTAAAATTAAACTCTACAATATCCCTTCCATCAACTGCATCATCAATCTACCAGATTAAAAGAACTCTAGAACGCCTGCCTATAAAAATAAATGTACAATAAAAACAAAAAATAAACCGCTCATCTCACTAGTCCTTTATTACAACAATGAATTCAATTGTAGACTTATCAAATTATTTTTCCAGGCCCAAGTCCTGCCCGGAGAGAAGTATGAAGTCACGCAGCTCGCCAGTTCAGGTAACCAGTTGGCCGTTGGCTACTCCGATGGCAATCTTCAGATCTTCAACCTGACCACTGGCGATCTGGGCTGCGTGTTTGCTGGACACAAGTATGCCATCACTGCTCTGCAGTTCGATAGTCAGGGGCATAAGCTCTTCTCAGGTTCTATGGTAAATATTTGAAAATGAAGAGTTTCAGTAAATACATTAACCCTTGGAATTTTTTTTTACGTTAGCTCCACACAGGAAAGTAATTTCCCTCATGGCCTACTTCATCTTAGGGAATGCTGTGTGGAGGGCTTTTAAGGAAAGGAAAAAGAGAAATTTCTGGGAACGAAATAATTTTGAGGGATGGGTAGGAATTTGTAGGTCACTGTGTCCAGGAGTGACGGATGTATGAATCCATCCCTTCAACTGCATTTTGATGGGTCGAGGAATTTTGGTTGGAGAGGTCAAAAGTCCTCCTCATCTAGTCTCTCGATCCAGCCTGTCACGCAGTAGGAGGGCAGACACATTGGCCACCAAGACCTTCACAAATCTCACCCCTTGAACCCGGGCACCCCTGCTAAGTCACCATAAGTTGACCTATGGTAGAGGTGTTGGTTGTCTAATAAACGGTTCCAATAACGGTACCCATACCTGCCTCCCAAAATGCAAACGGAATGCCTATGATTTCACGGCGGACTTTCTATGAACTCATGCCCAAGCCTCGATTTTATAGAATTGTGGACCTTAAAAAATGCCCCTAGCAGTCCACTAAGTTCCGGGATGCCAGTTCTCGAGATCCCTGGATTGAAGGCTCTAATCTGTGTAGATAATCTCACCATCTTTATAATGCCCCACTTCTTCCTTGTGAGATTCAATTCATTTATGTTGCTTTTAGGATACCGAGGTGATTGGCTGGGATATAGTAGCTGAAACAGGCCTAGCTCGGTTTAGCGGCCATAAGGGGGCCATAACCAGCCTCTGCTTTGTGGAATCACATCAGACCGTCATTTCCACCTCCAAAGACACCTTTGTTAAGTTCTGGGATTTAGAAACCAAACACTGCTTCAAGACGTTAGCTGGCCACAGATCTGAGGTTAGTCAATATAATAGAAAGAATTTAGCCTGCTTTATCGCCTTTTATTTACGTTTCAATCATATTTATTCGCTATATTTTCCCCTTTTTTCTAACTTGCCACACTTTCTCAATCAGGGCATCACCAACAGATTATAAGGAAAAGTTTCATGTTTTTCTCTATGATTTTTCCCGAATAGTTTCATGCTTTTCTCTATGATTTTTCCGCCTGCCACCACCTACAGCTTGCATGCGGCCAAAGGAGGGACTAAAGACGCCATGTTTTTGGTTTTTTTATGATATAAAGCGATATATGTATATGTTTTTTTTTTTTAAATTGATGCAAAAATAATATTCTCATGGTTTTGATATTCAATTAATTTGTAATCATATTAAAAGTCCTGTAGAGTAGACATGGGCAGATTCATTCCAAGGAGTGAATCGATTCAGTCTGATTCTCCTGGCCTTTTGAATTGATTGCTTGTATTCATTCCTTTCATTCAATTAAAAAAAAAAAAGAAAAACCACCTTGTTTTTATATGTGTATATATTATCTACACGCGGTAAAAGTGAAATCTTCAGAAAACAGAAGCAGACATGAGTGGGGAAGCTACGAAGCACCGCACAAAGAGGAGACCGATTATACTATCTCATTATCTCGCAGAGTAAATCCTATAGATGTATGTATTTAATTTGCCTCTTTTTAGTATCGTTATTTTTCGTTTCATTGAGTTTCAAATCACAACGGTGCTAAAGAACACAAAGCACTCTTCTTAGGGTGAATTATGTCGTTCTGAAAAATTGTACTAACGACGCGCGAAGGGGTTAACGTAATACTTTAATGTGTCTTATATTGACAACAAAATGTGTTTTTCACAAAAAAATGTATTACATTAAAGGGATGTAATAGCCACGGCCGAATTCTAAAACTGTCAAAATGTATTCATTATTAGATCGCTAGGTGGCGGTAGTGATGCCTTCGCGAATTTTAAAACTTCAACATTCAACATGTGTATGATATGACGAGCACAATATTTTTAAATATCGAAGTAAAAACAAAACCAATAACAAAGTGTGTTCAACTTATGGAACTTATTATTTTGGTAGAATATTTAATATGATCCTTTTTACAAATGTTTCATAATTTGCTTGTTGATGGTTTTTTCCCATAGTTCATGGTCGTTCATACTCGCAGGACTTCCATTATAAACGACGTTTGGAATCTCGTGGTTCATTTATTGTTATTAAGTTTATTTTGTAGAACTCCATTTTAATTTTTTATTTCTTTTATATGTTCAATAATATTATTATTTTATGTATAAAAACTAACTAACTAACCATCACGACGTTTCCCCGCAGGGGTAGGCAGAGAGGACGGACCGCCAAACAACTCGGTCTTGGCACACACTCTTTGCCTCACTCACATTCATACATCGTCTCATTCATTCTCTTCTATTATTCTGACTTTTGACATGGCCCGACTCAAGTATCTGATTCACTTGATCGTGCCATGTCTTCCTCGGACGTCCCCGACTTCTTCTACCATTCACATTTGCGTTGTATATTCTTCTTACACTACTTTCTTCGTTCATTCGCTCTACATGCCCAGTTTATTATAAACAAGTTATTATACAAACAAACAGTTTATTATAAACAAGCCAAAAACAGTTAAGAGCGAATAACCAGCAAATTTAAATTCAGATTCCGACGTCAGCGCTACACACTCGCTAGCGGGCATTTTTAGAACTAGAGTTCGATCCGCTCCAAGCTTGGTTTCGAGATATACTAGCTCACGCGCTAGGACTGTATAGACGCCACAGTATGGGTCAGATGAAGATGTTAAATTCTCGCTTTCAAAATTTTGATGAGTAGTAGTTATTTGTAATTTGTATATCGAAGTGCATAAACATAAATAGTTACAAGTAAAATGCGTAAACCCAGTAGGTATTAAGTAGATACCTATATGAATAAACAATTTGTTATATTCTTTTTAATATTTTGTTTTTAATTGTATTTTACGGCCATTAGATATCTCAGTATCGCCCTGATGTAAGACCACCATTAAGAATTGAAACGTTGCTTGAAATGGCTTTAGCCGTGTTTAGTGAACAGATCTGAATAGCCAGGTACTTCCCCACCTTCCTCTTCCCTATATCCTTCCCCTCCCCACTACATTCAGCCTTACAACATACCCCAATTAGGGATGCCATAGTCCCACTGGCCCCAGACGGGAGCAGTTGGGACTCTTGTACGGTATTAATGAAAAAAAAATAGTAATATTCAGTTGGATTGTAAAAAATTACTCATTTTAAAATATTTATTCGTGTGCATATTTGTTTATTTTATATTTATGTGAATACCGCACAAGAGACCCAAATGCTCCCGTCTGGAGCCGGTCAGACTATGACGTGACTATGGGGTATATTATGAGGCTGAAGGTGGTGGGGAGGGGAAGGAGATGGGGAAGAGGAAGGCGAGGAATTACCTGGCTATTCAGATCTGGTCACTAAACACGGTCATAGCCATTTCTAGCACGTTTCAATTCTGAATGGTGGTCTTACACCACCCAGGGTGATACTGAAAGTATCTTCCACTCTGGAACGTGACACAAATATATTATTTTTAATTTAAATAATTGTAAAATAACCCAAATTATTCAAATAAAATTAATTTGCCTACGCCGGGATTCGATCCCACGACCTTCGGATTGTGAGTCAAGAGCCTTACCCCTTGACCACGCCGGCCGTCAATAGGTAGTATCAGTAATTTGGAAGGCGGGTATGGGTACCGCCGCCCCGGGAACCATGTATTGGATTATCAACACCTCTGCCATAGGTCACCCCAAGTGACTTAGCAGGGGAGCTCGGGTTCATGGGGCGAGGTTCGTCTACGTGGAAGTTCGGATCAGGAGAGACCGTTTTTTTACAATCGCTCGACACACTGCCTATCTCTACTTTGGGAATGCTGTGTGGAGGCTCGTTTTAGGGAAAGGAAGGAGAGGAACTTCGGAGAATGAAAAAAGTATTAGGGGTGGGTAAAAATCTGGGGGGTCAGCGTGTCCAGGAGTGCGGATGTATGGGGCCATCCCTCCCACTGCGGTGCAAGGCGATGTTCCGAGATGGTAAGGCTGGAGAAGTCAAAGGGACTCCCTCAACCACTTTTTCTAGATCCGACCTGCCATGCAGCTGGTGGGCAGACGCATCCACCGCCAAGACCTGAACAAACCTCACCCCCACGAACCAAACGTTGCGAACCACTTGGGATGACCTACGGCAGACGTGTTGGTTATCTAATAAATGGTTCTCGGGGCAGTGGTACCCATACCCGATTCTCGTGTTTGTTATTTTTGTAATACGAAAAATGGATATAAAAAAGGCCTACCCTCCCACCCCCTCTCAACCCCCCCCCCCCTAAACCCCCCTCCCCTCACCCCCTCACCCCCCACCTCTAACACCTCTCCACCCCCCGGCTCCTTTACCCCCCCCCCCCCCCCCCCCTCTGCCGCCCCTTTCATCTCATCTCAACTCTCCTCCAACCTCTCTCCCTTGGGAGCTGTTGGACTCTTATGCGGTATTACATAACAATATTTTTTTGGAGCATTTGGGACTCTCGTGTGGTATTCACATAACAATAATTTACAATATATATATTTTTTTTTAATTTAGTCTGCTTTAGAGTCAAACACGACTGAAGTAAAACTTAACAAACTTATAACAATAAATTTAAAAAAAAAACGTGCTTCTCAAACGGACAGCTGTATGCGACCTGCGGACGTGTCGGACGAAAACACAAAAATTTATGTGAACCTATTCAAAAGCACTTCAACAAACAGAATTAAAGCGCACAAACCCTTTCTTTCTTTGAGTGGCCTGGCAACGCCCGCCGGGTGTCCGCTATATATAATGTTATATAGTGCAGGCGCTTGCATTATAATGCAGTTTTCCGGGACTTGGGATGGAACCATTACAGTTTAGTTGACCCCGAGGTTACAGTGGCCTTGCAACGCATGCCGGGTACCCGCTGTATTTAATGTTATATAGTGCAGGCGCTTGCAATATAATGTAGTTTCCCGGGACTTGGGATGGAACCGTTACAGTTTAGTTAACCCCGAGGTTACATTGGTCTTGCAACGCATGCCGGGTACCCGTTGTATATAATGTTATATAGTGCAGGCGCTTGCAATATAATGTAGTTTCTTGGGACTTGGGGTGGAACCATTACAGTTTAGTTAACCCCGAGGTTACATTGGTCTTGCAACGCATGCCGGGTACCCGTTGTATATAATGTTATATAGTGCAGGCGCTTGCAATATAATGTAGTTTCTTGGGACTTGGGGTGGAACCATTACAGTTTAGTTAACCCCGAGGTTACATTGGTCTTGCAACGCATGCCGGGTACCCGTTGTATATAATGTTATATAGTGCAGGCGCTTGCAATATTATAATGTAGTTTCTTGGGACTTGGGGTGGAACCATTACAGTTTAGTTAACCCCGAGGTTACATTGGTCTTGCAACGCATGCCGGGTACCCGTTGTATATAATGTTATATAGTGCAGGCGCTTGCAATATAATGTAGTTTCTTGGGACTTGGGGTGGAACCATTACAGTTTAGTTAACCCCGAGGTTACATTGGTCTTGCAACGCATGCCGGGTACCCGTTGTATATAATGTTATATAGTGCAGGCGCTTGCAATATAATGTAGTTTCTTGGGACTTGGGGTGGAACCATTGCAGTTTAGTTAACCCCGAGGTTACATTGGTCTTGCAACGCATGCCGGGTACCGACTGTATATAATTTATTTATTTATTTACGGAAAAATAGTCCATTAACAATAATACGAATAACATGCATTCGTTAAGGCCCGACCCGCCTAGCAATCGATCACCGTTCGCATCGATTACCGTTCGCAGGACATTTTTCGTAACAATCATCACTTTTCGTAACGCATTTACCAGCTTACCCCCCATGTGTCGAGCGTGCGCAAAGAAGTTTTACTTCAAAAAAATTATTTTGAAGCTGTTGGGACTCTTGTGCGGTATTCACATAAGAATAATTTACAATAAAAAAAAATTTCAAAATTTTCATAAAAATATTCAATGAACATGAATTTTTGCGTTCGGTAAACCCTGTAGTTTTTACAAACACGAAACAATGAAATCGTATTATTTGTTTCATTTTAAATTCGTCATTTCCAAATATTACGATACAGAGCGCCGCGGAGGCAACCGCCGGCTGCCACGTTTGCGGGCAGAGTGAATTCTCAATTCTCGAGTCGTCGAGCTATAAGAAAAATGGTAAAACGCGAGCTGTAAATTAATTAATATTAATTACTTCTTATGATTATTTTTCGATCAAAATTTTTATGACTTGTCAATAATGTCTAAGCAAAATAAGTATTTAAAAAAATCTTGAAATATATTAGTTTGGAAGTACGCAAATAAATACACTAACTGGCCAATTTACGTCAAGAAACACATGTACGTATATATTTTTTAATGATTTTATTTAAACTAAAATTAAAATTCTAAAACAGACTTTTACCAGATAATGTATGGATTTATTTAACTGCATGATTATATGATTTGAAATTGGTGTTGTATAATACATGTACTTTTTTGAAAATATAACAAATCTGCCAACGAACTATGGTATAACCTTATTATACTTAAAATAAACATTTTTTCTCAAAATTTAATCCATAACTTTACTAGATAAAAGAACAATCTTTCAAAATCAATTTATAATTTTTTGTGGAAACGAGTCAATAAGTCTAAACACTGATTTAAAAATGACATATTTCTGGTTTCTCTGGTAATGTCCTCTTAATTATAAACAAGTTCTGCTTCGTAATTATGTATTTCGTATTTATGTATTATATTAATTTTTTTTTAAGTAAAACTTCTTTACACACGCTTGACACTTGGGGGTAAACTGGTGAATGCGTTACGAAAAGTGTGATTGTTACGAAAAATTAAAAAAGGAAACGGAGCATGTGCAACTTTTGAACATGCTTCGTTTCCTTTTTTAACGTGTTTCAATGTCATATGTTCTTTTATAAGTTAGTGAAGTTTTACTTCAGTCGTGTGGTCTAAAGCACACTCGTTTTTTTAAAGTAAAACTTCTTTACGCACGATCGACACTTGGGGGTAAACTGGTGAATGCGTTACGAAAGGTGTGATTGTTACGAAAAGTGTGATGCGAACGGTGATCGATGCGAACGGTGATCATCGATGCGAACGGTGATCATCGATGCGAACGGTGATCAATGTCATTAAAAAAGGAAACGGAGCATGCCAAAGAAAACGGAGCAACTTTTGCCCAGCGAAAAAAAGACGCATGAGTGTGTACTACTGTGTGAAATGCAACAAACAATATTGTCTGGAATGTCAATGTCACCCCAATATCATGTGTTCTTTTATAAGTTAGTGAAATTTTGCTTCAGTCGTGTGGTCTTGCACACTCGATTTTTTATTTATTTTATATGTTCAATAATATTATTATTTATTGTATAAAAACAGTTAATTATAAACAAGTTCTGCTTCATAATTATGGATTTCGTAGTTATGTATTGTATAAAAACAGTATATAACAGGGAAACTACATTATAATGCAAGCGCCTGCCATTACCACTTATTTAATTTAATATCTGGCATTCTAAGTTTTTAAAACCATATTGAAATAAAAATAATAATAAAGATATTGATTTTTTTTTAATTAAAACAAATCGTACACAAAAAACTGCCAGGCTGCTGGTCGGCAGACCAAGGAAGTCATGAATGGGATGATCTATATTACAGTTTTTCGTTAGTTTTGATCTTGTATTCGATGTAATCGATGCAGCAGGGGAAGCAAAACCGATATGAAACGGACGAGGTTCGGAAATTTCCGTCGTTTTACGAACGAACGCAGCTCTTACGGCGACGATGCGTTAGTTGTTCGAACTTCCAACTACTATGGACTATTTGGCAATCTTAAAATGACTATTATTATTATAAATTTGTACAATAATATGGACACGCGACAGCGGTGAGGGGCACCGCGGCAGGTTTCGTAAGTGGTTTGGCGTTGAAAGGCTCGCCCGACGGATGGGTACACTCGGAACTCTCAAATACTTTTTTTTTTATCATTATGGCTTATTTTTTTTAAATATGGCAATCTAATTTAAAACTATAATGAAATAAAAATAATAATTCAGATAAACGAAAAAAAAAAAATAATAATAATAATTAAAAAGTCGTACACTAAAAGCTATCAGGCTGCTGGTCGGCAGACCAAGAAATTCTTAAATAGAACGATCTGGACTATGTTATTCATTGGTTTCATTCGTGTACTCGATGACGTAAAATTTACTATTTTTTACCCCACTTTGACGCCGGCTGCCTGGGAACGTGCTAGGCTGCCGGTTGGCAGACCTGCTTTTTCTCATTTTCTAATCCCCCTTTATCATATGAAACCATTTCCGTTCGCGTACTCATTGTCGTAATTTTTTCGAAAAAAATCGCTCACTATTTCCATGACTGCGCGGCTTTACCCATTATCCATTATCACTACAAAGTAGTTTCATCCGTGTACTTGATGACGTATGGTTTACCTATCTCGTCTTCTAGTCCATTATAGTAATACTAATAATATAAGGTAATTTTTGTATCTATTACCAAACACAGCGTACATAATTTACCGACGGCGAGCAAATGCTCACAAATGAACATACTGACATTCCGAAATAAGCCACGCTACATATATTATAGCTGTGTGTGTGTACGCAGCACAATTAATTCTCACACATACTTGCAAAACGTGCGCGTAGCACGTTTTGCAAGTATGTGCGCACACACGTGTGAACATCGCGCTAACGCCGTTTCGGAACGAGAACCAAGAACGCACATGTAATGTTATATTTTCAACGATTTATACAATATGGCCGTTGAAAAGTTACAGTTCGAAAAATTTATACCAAAAAAGAGAATTTTCGAGTACTTTCTGTTTTTGTAGCTTCCTGAGATTATTGAAGTGCTTCAAGTGAGTCGGTATTCTATGTTTACAGCTATTAATGAAACACTTCGACCGTATTTTCAAAATATATACGCTGTCAAACGAGGAGCGTACAGCTTCGCTACCTGCCAACGGGAGATTCCAGCCCGGAATGAGTAGAAGCTAAGAAACGTGTTCAAATTTAGTGAAAAAATGAAGTATTTATTTAATTATCAATATCCACAGATATCATAACGATAATAAGAGGCCGTACTTCTACAGATGTATGTATTATGTATATATTTTTAATTTAAAATATTGTGTAAAATCATTATTAGTGCGATAATTATAGACTGAAGTTTTAAAAGTGGGTTGTATGGTGTACTGATGTTTTTATTTTTCATGGTCGAATGCCTATATCAATTACAAAAAAAAATAAGCAGATTGAAAAATAAAAGTCCATTATTTGGTAACAAAAAATATCAAGTCTGAGAATGACACACGAAAGGTAGTATTAAACCGTTTTAGAGAGCCGTTTTTCAGCAAATTACAATTCTGCCCCTATAATATACTCTTAAGCTAGCAATAAAATTTTCAAATTAAACAGTTTGTGGTTTCACCCCTAAAGTTTTACTAATTTATTAAACTTAAAATTGTTTCAATTTAAAAACCGCTTCACATGATCTAATAATATAAATAAACATTTTAACAATATTTTGGGACAACCACAGCCGATTGGCCTTATAATATCTGCAAATTCACATATTATATCTACCTAACATCTGCGTCTAAAAATATGTAGGTACCATATTCCAATAGTTTTGGAACGTACCAAAAAACAACCAACAATGTGATGAAATTGACGGCTTGGCGCGCGGAGAGGAACGAAAGATGAACCTCACAGGCGGATTTGCGGCAGGCATTCAAGAATAAATTAGTAACTTTTGACTAGTGTCTGCAGTAACTCGCTAGCTGTGGACCAAGTAAAGACTTTAGCGTTTTGGACACCCATGATCGAGTCATGATCGATTCGTTTGAACATTTGGTCATTTATTCGTTTGGCCATTTGTCTGTCAACTGAACAAGACGCTAAGGTTAATTCACGAATAGAGCGCTTCGGACATGACTCGATAGCGACAGACTAGACACGCGGATCTGGAACGGGTAGGACCTCAGAGTGACGGGGACAATACTGAATAGCGAATACATGTATTGATTCTTCGCACAAGTGAAAGGGACACGACCATTGGAACTAAATCAGATGGCTCGCTGCCTGTTTTTGCTTGTGCGGGGGACAATGATATGCATACGCGTGATTTTATGGATGGCGGCGTGGGAGTGGGATAGGTATTTTATTTTAGGCAAGTTCGCGGCGCGCCGCCCGCCCATATAATAATATTTAAATACCTACGAAACATTATAAATCATAATCTTTCAATTGTTTACGGTACACATCATTAATTGAAATAATTTAACAGTAAATTAAATGGAAAATAAAAAATTAATGTGCCGTTAAAATTCGTAGGATACAAGGCCAAAGGTAAGGAATGAAGAATCAATTCCTTTTAAAATTGAGAATTAGATGGAGTGTGTCACAAGATTGAATTTATTCATTTAATTCAGTCGAATCAATTTCGCCCACGTCTACTGTGGAGGACGAACAAAGGACACTGATCTGCACCGTCTGGCAACCCGATTGGTCCCCCAGGCACCAATGGGATGCAAACCTTTCCTAAAGCAACTTGCCTCGCGTTGCATCAAAAACTAACGATCATTCTGCTTTAACTCTCGGTCAGGAGTCACTGGTCTATAATATTTGTTCGCCCTTCACATTTCTTTATTATTGCATATATTTAAATTGGAGATTTATGTGTCTGTAAATAGTGTTAATAAACTTGTAAGTATTGAATCGTCTTACTTATTCGCTTTGCCATCTACACACTTACACAATAAACATACAATCCCCAAAGTGGCGACCCCTGTGAATAAACGAAATACGCGAAATAATATCTAATTTGCAATCGTAATCAACACGAATTTAACTATAAAGTGAACCAACAACCAAGCCTCTTGACCGAAGGTTTATTGCAGAGTCCCGGGCGAATTAAATCTGTGAGTATCTTTATCATTTTTATTATTAATACTACAATAATTTATATTATATTGACATATTTTAAACATTCATATCGTAAATTACGATTTATTCTTACTTGCCAATATTTATTGTTAAAATTTTTGTTTGCAATCAATTATCGCCCGGTCATCAATACTTTAAATTAATATTATCTACAACCAGTAACACAGTACTACTCACACCGTTTTCAAATAAAAAAATTATGTTGACCCACAATAAAAAAAACATTTTTTGCAACGGATCAAGCTTGCGTAAATTTACATTTCAGGAAATCCATCATCGAGGAATCTTCAGCCAAATACCTATCGAGCGCCTGCAGCCTGCGCCCGGCAACAAGCAGCCGCACAGAGCTGACCCAGCATCTGAGCCCTCCATCATTCCAGCGCTAGGCAATCAGCCTCGGCGCACAGCGAATTTACTTTAAAAAAAGTATCCTTTTTAAACTTCCTGTATAAGGTACTGTATCGCACCCCACAATATAGTGTCCTTTTGAAGATTGTATTTCAGGTTTTTAAATTAATATTTTATTGTCGCAAAATATTTTCCACTGGTATTCAGTAATCTCAATCCTCGGAAACATGTCTACAGACAAAGCAAACTCCTCAAATTCTTCAAGCAAACCTCAAGATGCTCCTGAATTATATCATATTGGCGTCAAACTACCACCCTGCTGGAAACAAAATATCCTTCTCTGGTTTATTCAGGCTGAAGCTCAGTTCACCAACGCCCGAATAACCAGCGATTCCACCAAGTATTTCACCATCATAGCATCGTTGGATGCCGAAGCACTAAAAACAGTCAGCGACCTGGTCACATCTCCGCCTGTTCAAGACAAATACCTAACGCTAAAAAATACGCTCATCTCCAGGTATCAGGAATCTGAAGATAAAAGACTCACGCGTCTCCTGACCGAATTACAGTTGGAAGACAGAAAACCCTCCGAACTACTCCGCCACATCAAAGAATTGGCAGGTCCGGGTCTCGCCGACAACGCAATCACTCGTGCAATCTGGATGCAATGACTTCCGCAAAATGTTCAAGCAGTCCTTTCTATATTTCCGGAGGAACATCTCTCTATCACGGCAGAAAAAGCTGACAACATTTCCGAAGTTTACAACAAACCCGAAAAATGAATTGTCGACAACTCACATCAAGGATTTCTCACCACTTCCAGCGAGAAACTCCTTATCACGCTTCAAAAACAAATCGCAGATTTAACCAGCGAAATCGAGAATTTGAAGTCACAACACGGTCGAGGCTCGCAACACTAGTCTTGCCGACAAACATTCTCTCGCCAAAATCAGGCGACAATAATTATTCGCCAACTCGTGCGAACTACTCAACAAGACGGAACTCGTCTCAACAAAATCGAACTACAAACCAATATTGTTTTTACCACAATCAATTTGGAAGAAAAGCCTACAAATGTATAGCGCCGTGCACATTCAATTCAAATAATTTCAAAAAATCATCGCCCTAATTGCGATATTTCAACAATCTTCAACAACTTTGGCACAACAATCATAATCCACGACGCGCGGTCTGAAGCATGTCGCCGTTTTCACTCACAGAAGTATCACGCTACGACAACTAGTCTAGCTAACTCTGCTCATGTTCAACCAGAACAGGCAGAGGGCCTTGCCTCTGTTCAACCAGAACAAGCAGCCAAACCGGTTTCGCGGCAGCAACTAGCCCCCGCAAACCAACTAACTGCACCTCGCGGCAATGCTGGATACAGCATAATTTTTCGGTTCTGCACGTAACAACGTATCGTCACTTAGAGACACCAGAAAAAACAAACCTTGCACCTACGGCTTGACTACTTCCAGAGCAAACAACATTATACAGCTCCCGCCAAAACATGTCCAAAACCATTGCCCGTAACACTCGACAGCAACCAGCAATCAGTCGCATGGCCATGTTACTCAAGAAAGAAGAAAGAAAAAAAATATTTTTCAAAAAAAAAAAAACAACAACAATAATAAAATAATTTTTTTGTGCACTTTGAAAAAAAAAAACAAAAACATTTTTTCTAAAAGTAATTCCTATCACAACTTAAGTGAATTTAAATTAACATCATGCATTCATTTTCAAGTAGTCAAATTTACTGCATTCCTAACACTATTATTATTTGTTCAATAATGCCGATGTATTCTTTATCGCTTAATAATATTATTAGTAAGTAAGTAAGTAATTAGCGAGCGCACAGGCATCTATCTACTTATACAGAAATATTATTTACTTAAAATCAACAATAGGCAGCAAACACTATTATTATTAGTATTACGAGCTCTTGCAATGTAAACATTAGGTACCTATGTATGTACTCCAGTCCTTTAATGCGCTGCGCTTGGCCGAATCGAAGTACCTATCTTCTTACCTATCATGAGTCATTTATTTTATAACAGTTACTCATTGCAATCAACATAAGCTGTTATTAATTTCAATTAGAGTTTAGAAACTTTTTTTAATATTATCTTCTTTTATCATTTAATATTGAACCAAATAAGTCTGATAAAATAATTTTTCAAAATTTTCAAATCTTTAAAAAATTTATAATAAATTAAAACTCAACTCAATTCAAACTTTTTTATATCTCAGCCAATATAAGAGACTAATACATTGTGGTGGCGCCAATTGATGTTTTAATTATATAAATTGTCTATTGCTCAAAGCGCTTTTCCTTTGTATCTTGATGCCCCAATAATCCATTCCCTTTGCCAAAGACCTGTAAGGTTGTCAGAACTGCATAGTTTTGCTACAAGACAAGCGTTGCAGTGCATATTTGATTTATTGCCGCCATTGTAATTTGACCCGCCGCTGTATAAGCAACGTGCTCGTACAACATATTTTTGTATTTTGATCCGCCGCTGTAAAGCAACGTGTGTCGCAGTAGTGTTTTGTTGTTACCGCTCGCTACGTATATCGTAGTCATTGGAATTTACCCGCCAATTGTTGTGAATAAGACATTGCTTGAGAACCAGCAGCCTAATAAGGAAAGGACGAGGAAATAAAGGTAGGTCTTTGGCATGTTCCCTGAAACCTACCTCTTTCTCAAGGCGTTTTGAGTTTTTTAGTGAATAATTTTGTTGCACCCGTAAACGAACGGATTTCAATTGATTCGCACCACCATCTTTTGATCCTTATCGAACCGGAGAATTAAACCTGTTCGTTTAATATTGTAATTGAGTTCGTACCGCAAATATCAAATAAATATAACCAATTTTCGGCTTGAAAGTTATCGCATAGATATTAGTTTAGCTCCGTACTGAGCTCGCACGTAAGTAGGTAATTATTAATTAAGTTAGCGGCGTACCTACCGACTGCGGCCTGAGCCCGCTAGTTTAGCAAGTAGGTAGCTGTTAACCGTTAAAGCGCCGGAGTAAATTCCTTACATAAAAGTTTAACTCTTAGCGCGCCGTTTAATAATAGTTTAAACATAATAGTGTATCGATTATTAATTTAATAACGGTTTATTATTATTGATTTAATTAATTGATTTATTATTAATTTGATTTAGTTTAATAATACTTAACACATAATAGATTTAATATTTTTCTTTTCTTTGATTAATTACCATTAGCATTATGGCTACCGCAAAGGAAAAGAAATTGAAATTATTGTCAGCGCAGTGTGATGCCTTTAATGAACGCATTAAAAATTTGTTTGAATTGTCAAAGGGAATTTGTGACGTGAAAAGTCAGGAAGAATTTTTATCTTTAACAGATACGTTAGATTCAACCAGAAATAAGTATGAAGAGACAAATCAGCAAATTAATGTCATTAATTTGGAAATTGATCCAGATTACAATCTAAATTTTGAAAATTGGTTGAAATTTGAAGACATGTATTGTAAAATTAAGCGCACGCTATTTTTGATTGAAGAAAAGAAACCGCCATTGGATTTACAAAACAAAAATTGTAAAAAACCAAAACTACCGCCTATTGAATTAGTTTTTTTTAATGGAGATTTAAACAGCTGGCCAATATTTTATTCTAGTTTTCTAAATGCAGTGCACAATAATGAGTCGCTTTCAAATTCAGAAAAATTATATTATTTGTTGGGGAAGATTAGCAAACAAGTGCAAATAACATTTTCAGGCATTGTGCTAGCACCTGAAAACTACGATATTATATTCGAATCTTTAATAAATAAATACAATGATAAACGCGTAATCTCTTCCGCCTATCTCGACCAAATTTTGGATTTTAAATCGTTTACTGCAGCTAATATCAATAATTTAGAAGCATTTATTGATCATTTTGCGTCTGCGGTGGCTGCCGTAAAAAACGTAAGATTGGATAATCTATGTGATTACATTTTTCTGCACATTGCATTGAAAAAACTAGATTTAGATTCCGTGAAGGATTTTGAAACAAGTTATCGTGAAACCGAATTTCCCTCGTTTGATGACTTAGTAAAATTTGTTCGTGAGCAAATTAAGGTTTTGCAACGAACAGGCGCGACAAGAAAATCGTCCGCATACGTAGAGAAGCCAAAAAGATCGCAAAGATCGACGCAAGCATTTGTAAGCGCTGGTAGCGATTCGGAGAAAACCGAAAATCGGCCGTTTAATAAATGTTTACTTTGTAAAAAACCGCACGGACATTTATATAAATGTCAGGAATTTAAAAAATTAAGTATTAAGGAAAGATTCAACTTTGTCAAGGGTAAAGGATTTTGTTTTAGATGCCTTAGTGATAAACATAGAGCTAGAGCTTGCAATTCAAACGAAAGTTGTCATAAATGTAATAACAAATTTCATCATACGATGTTACATTTTGAGGAACAGGGTGAGTCACGCAGAAAGCAGTCAGATTCTTGGAACACCCAAAGAATGGAAAACCAGACCGCTGATCAAACAATCGATCCAAAGGAAGGCAGCTCGAATCCTGATGTGGCTTTATGTACGTTTTCAACTGTTCGACCTTATAATCGCAACGCATATTGTACAGTTTTGTTGGGTACCGCACAAGTAGGTATTATGGACTCACGAGGTAATGAACATCTTATTAGATGTTTATTAGATAGTGCATCTCAAAGCAATTTCATTACTCGTGATTGCTGCAGAAAATTGGGTTTCTTTGAATATCAACGCACGTCTTGTTCCACAGTTAAGGGAATTGGAGGGGCTTCAAAACCCATTAGAGGCTCATTAGATACCAAAATTTATTCTCGTTTTAATCAGGCAATAAATTATAATGTAACTTCATTGATAGTGGACAAGATAACAGAACGCTTACCTACCGCCAAAGTGGACGTACCTTCATTGTCATACTTAAATAAATTACCCTTGGCAGACGAATCGTTCGGAGAACCAGGAGAAATTGATATGTTGATAGGAGCTCAGCTCTTCCCGCATCTCCTGTTGTCAAAAAGGGTTCAGGACCCTTCGCAAAGGCATAATCTGAACGCTTTAGAAACGGTTTTAGGATACGTTATTTTGGGGGCAGCACCAACCCGAATTGAGGAGAATGCTACCGTATCTTGTTGTGCTATGATAAATGAACCAGAGGATATTTGTCTTAAAAGATTTTGGAAATTAGAAGAGGTAAATGTACAGTCCATTAAAGGTCCTGAGGATCGTGAATGTGAGGAAATATATAAAAGAACTACGTCACGAGATCCCGTAAGTGGAAGGTATATTGTAGCCTCACCATTTAAGCGAGATGCTTCAGCACTTGGGGATTCGTTTGTAATAGCAAATAAACGTTTATGCCTCAAACCCAAATTGGAAAACTCTCCTAAATTGAGAGACGCTTACATGAGTAATACTATTAGTGAATATTTGGAGAAGGATAATTTGTCTCCTGCCGCAACAAATAAGGAGCATCAAACGCCATCTTGTACAATACCGCACCATGAAGTTAAAATGCACGCACGAGAGGGTAAGATCACCATGATACTCCCCTCCCCCGCCATGGGCATATCCGAGGACGCCAAACTGGAAGAGGCCTCCCCTCGGCCGCCACCCATTTCCGACTCGCCGCCGGAAACGCACCAATCTTTGCACTCGCCGCCCGAGAGTGACCACCGCAACAACAGTTACATGATTCATTCCACGCATGATCATCCGCAATCAAAACCTTTGGATCACACGCTATGGATCCATGGTCCGCTATGGATAAAATTGAGGCCCAATTAGTGGCCTATTACCGCTTATGACGTCACCATGGTGACGCAACCGCCCGAACTGAAGACTACGTCGTTGGTAGTGACTTCTAGTTTAGAGGAGTATGAAATACTCAACTTGTCAAAACGCTTTTCTTCATGGAATAAATTATTACGTTGTTTGGTTTACGTATTTAGATTTCTTAAAGTGTTACCATATCGAGGACACATAAGTGGATCAGACCTAGAGTTCACAGAACTCAGAGTATTTCGCGAGATACAATTGGCTTACTTTCCCCGTGAGTTCAGCAATCTTCAACAAGGAAAAACGTGTAAACCCGTATTTCAACGTCTGAGACCGTTTTTGCACGACGGACTTATAAGATTAGGGGGTCGATTAGTTAATTCGGATTTAAATTACGATCAAAAACACCCCATAGTCCTTCCACGAAAGGATCACATATTAAATTTATTGGTTGATCATTATCATGAAATTCATTGCCACTCGGGTCCCGCATTATTAATGTCTATTTTGAGGCAGAAATATTGGATTCTATCGGCCCGTAGTTTAATTAGAAATCGAGTACATAAGTGCAATTCATGTTTTCGGCTACACCCTAAAACAATCGCACCCTTAATGGCCGACCATAAGGATTGTCGTGTCACGCCATCTGTAAAGCCATTTACGCACGTCGGAATAGACTTTGCCGGGCCGTTGAAGGTAACCATGTCACGTGGACGTGGAATTCGTTCTCAAAAAGCATATAGTTGCTTATTTGTGTGTTTAACAACGAGAGCGATACACCTTGAACTAGCATCAAGTCTAAGTATCGAATGTTTCCTGAATGCATTTAAACGATTTCTTTCCCGCCGTGGTCCCGTGTCAAATTTATATTCGGACAATAGGACTAACTTTGTGAGAGCTAAACGAAAGTTGAATGAATTGCACGCATTTTCAACATCTTCACATTTTGGTGAGGAATTCGCAAATATTTTGGCCAATAATAGAATAAATTGGCATCTAAATGCACCAATCGCACCACATTTTGGTGGAAATTGGGAGTCAAATATCAAAAGTATGAAGACTCATCTTTTTCGCGTAATAGGAGATCAGATTCTGTCTTTCGAGGAGACAACTACAGTGCTCGCACAAGTAGAAAGCATTCTAAATACAAGGCCACTATGTAGGACGCTCTCTTCAGACCCATCTGAACTTCTCGCGTTAACCCCCGCTCATTTCCTAACGACTACCCCGCTGAAACACCTGCCAGCCATGACTATCGAGGAGGATAATTTGAACCTTCTATCGCGTCATGATTTGCTCAATAAATTGATTCAATCATTTTGGAAACGTTGGAGGTTAGATTACTTGCATACCTTGCAAGTACGTCCCAAATGGAATACTCCCGCTAACCCTGTCAAAGTCGGTTTAGTAGTAATTGTGGGGACCGAAAACGCTCCTCCATTGCATTGGCCGCTAGGAGTAATTGTCGAGGTTTTCCCCGCAAAGGACGAAGTCATTCGCGTTGCTCGCGTTAAGACAGCTTCGGGAACATATATTCGTCCGGTAGTGAGGCTTTACCCTTTGCCGACTCAATAATAGGTTATTATTGTTAGAATTAGTAATAGCTTAGGAAATTTAGGATAAGTATTTGGTTATATTTGTTTGTTTTGCGATAATGCTATCACGGTATGGTTTAGAAAGGGCGATCCTTTCAAGGCGAGGGGGATGGTGGCGCCAATTGATGTTTTAATTATATAAATTGTCTATTGCTCAAAGCGCTTTTCCTTTGTATCTTGATGCCCCAATAATCCATTCCCTTTGCCAAAGACCTGTAAGGTTGTCAGAACTGCATAGTTTTGCTACAAGACAAGCGTTGCAGTGCATATTTGATTTATTGCCGCCATTGTAATTTGACCCGCCGCTGTATAAGCAACGTGCTCGTACAACGTATTTTTGTATTTTGATCCGCCGCTGTAAAGCAACGTGTGTCGCAGTAGTGTTTTGTTGTTACCGCTCGCTACGTATATCGTAGTCATTGGAATTTACCCGCCAATTGTTGTGAATAAGACATTGCTTGAGAACCAGCAGCCTAATAAGGAAAGGACGAGGAAATAAAGGTAGGTCTTTGGCATGTTCCCTGAAACCTACCTCTTTCTCAAAGCGTTTTGAGTTTTTTAGTGAATAATTTTGTTGCACCCGTAAACGAACGGATTTCAATTGATTCGCACCACCACATTGCCATAATAGGTACATTTCTTGAATTTTCTAACAATTCACTTTCCATGCCCACAGGTCCCGACGTTGACCAACTCCCGGAGCCTTCTCACTAGGGGTTGTAATAGTGTAGGAGTCTTCGGGAAGGGGGCTGATGTGGAGGACGAACAAAGGACACTGATCTGCACCGTCTGGCCACCCGATTGGTCCTCCAGGCACCAATGGGATGCAAACCTTTCCTCAAGCAACTTGCCTCGCGTTGCATCAAAAACTAACCATCATTCTGCTTTAACTCTCGGTCAGGAGTCACTGGTCTATAATATTTGTTCGCCCTTCACATTTCTTTATTATTGCATATATTTATATTAGAGATTTATGTGTCTGTAAATAGTGTTAATAAACTTGTAAGTATTGAATCGTCTTACTTATTCGCTTTGCCATCTACACACTTACACAATAAACACACAATCCCCAAAGTCCCGATAATTCCAGTATTATGACGAGTTGCTGCCAGCTGAAGTTGTGTTGTGAACTTTGCAGTGCGTATTTTTGACACCCTGGCGATTTTTTGAAAATTTCAATCCAAAAAATCAGACCATTTTTTATAAACCGGAAAGACGGGACATAATTTTATGGGTGCGAAAAAACGATAATTAGTTAGCTGAAAATCATTTAAAAAAAAAGAACGTTTTCCACACGAATAGCAATAAATTGTACGGGGTTCTCTTCGTAACATCTGTAAAAACACCGCCTTCTTTATCAAAAAATCAAACCGAAGGATAAGTTCGCATAGAACAAACAATAAATCTAGTGAACGTTAAACGCAAATTCAAAAATTCGCCGGAAATCAAAGTGTTGCCATATAAAAAAAAAATTATCAGTGTGGAATTTTACAAAATTAAGGGAACATAATCAGAGACGGGACATTTTCATGTAGTGACGTCACGAGCTCAAATAATGGATTTATTTATTTAAAAATAAAAAACTATGCATTTCTAAAAATTTTTACTAACATTTTCGTAATCTTAGTAAAAAAATCTACCCACACGATTTTTTCCAAGTCGTTATGAAATCCATGCAAGTGGCTTATTCATTACCAATGAGAAGAGTAACTACTGCGATTATTTACCATTATTACCGTTTAAAACTTTTGTATTTATACTAATGATATGGATTGAAGAAATGTATGCATTTTAATTATGTTTTATCTTTATTCCTTATTATTAATTATCTGACATCTCCAAATTCCACAGAAGCCCCCCCCCCCCCCCCCACAATATAAACAGTAATCTGTCAGTTCTGTGAACAGTAGACCTAGAGAAGAAACATCACTATCTAAATGAGAATTTTTTTTCAAACTTTCTTCAGGCAGATAGGGTACCATAATATTGAATATAGAATCTTCAATAGTGTTTCAAAATTTGACTTGCATTTCTGTTGTGTTCCAGGTGTGGGCTTCCGCTTTGGTAAAGCAAGATAAATATTTAGTGACAGGATCCACAGATCAAGTATTGAAAGTTTGGAAACTTCGGTGGAAGGATGAATCAGACGAACTACTGGATAAAACCAAAGCTCTGGCTATCACTGAACTTGAAGACTCGGAAGAATTAGAAGAAAGCTCTGTAAGTATTGCCTTAATTCAGCTGAAGTCCCGGCATTGCCCAGGTTTTATACTGAGTTTTTCGAAATCAGATGTAGACAGATAGGTAGATATTTAATGTTTGAACATTTAGCTATTATTTATTTATTATGTCTACGCAGTATCATTTTTTAGTGTGAATCCTGCACATGATTCCCAACTGCTCCACACTGTCCGTAGCCAGGGGGATTATGGCATCCCCAATTGTGGTTTGTTATGAGTGAGTGGGAAGGTAAGGAGATGGGGAAGAGCGAGGTTTGCCAAATGCTGCTAAAGCCATTTCAAACAACGTTTTGATTCTGAACACTGATCTTTCACCAAAGTGATACTGAAAGTATCTCCCACTCCCTTCAGCCTCAAAACTATCCAATTTGGGGATGCCATAGTCCCACTGGCTCAGAACAGTCGAAAACAGTTATGTTATTGTATGTTATTCACATTAATAAAAAAAAGGGTTTCAAGTTTTAAGTAAACCCTGATGAGGTGAGAATTGCTCATGAAGCATGTCGGTTTTATCTGTACAATAAACTTGGTTAAAACTTAAAACTAAGCGATATATTATTTTTAATAAAAAAAAGTATTATTGATTTTATCCAAGAAGACAGAGTCAAACAGAATTTGTGCAGAATGTATAATCAATGTTTTTTTTCATTTCAGGCTTTACAGTGTCACTTGGTGGGCACCCTATTGCGGGGTGGGCGGGGACGTGTGGTGTCCCTTGAGGTAGATGCACAGGGCAGCATACTTGCTTGCCACGGGACGGACGCAATCCTAGAGTTCTTCATGTTTTGCGACGATGACGAGGCACAGTTGAGACTGAAGAAGAGAAGAGCGAAGGCCAAGAAGAAGGCCCTGTGAGTATTTATGTATATTTATTTATTATGTGTAGTTGTTTCCCGTGAAAATCAGAGGTGTAATGAAAAAAAAATCTAAATGTTCTCTTTATTTTAGATTTTACCCCATAAATTCTCGTGGTAGTCACTGCGTCCGGCGCGTTTTAGTTGCCAGTTTGACAGGTTGCCATGGTTGCGCCTCATGACCTGTCAAGTTTTTGAGTAATTTACGATATGTCAGAGCAGGAGAATATCAATTTTGTTCAGGAGTGTGATGACCGTGGCCGGTTATCCCATGATAATCTGGACTCCCAATATTATGGATGATTCCTCTGAATTAGATGATCTCAGTACAGGTTGTATTACAATAAGAAGACGTAGGTAGTCTGTTGATGTTTATTCCGGGATTATATATTACAGTGGTTCTTCTAAGGAAGTCTGATGGTAAAGAGGACGAATGGACAACAATCACACCCTTTTATACGTTCCTCATGTTGTCTCACTTATACACGCATGTCTCTTTTATACCGCAAGACATACGTTCACGACAAGGAGGTTGATAAATTATTATTATGTATTAAGGTTGATAATTGATAAATTATTAATAAATTATATTTTTCTTAAACAAGCTGCTGTAATTACTGAAATCGTGAATTGAGTTACCAATCAGTTTTCGGCTTCTCCATCAGCGAAAGCCCTTGCTCACAAAGGAAACTATGTTGCATAATTATTGTGTAATATATCCACTATTTATTTTTATGAAACAATTTCCAGTCTAGAGGCGGAGAAGATCAAGAAGGAGGAAGAAAAGGAAGTGGAAGAGGGAAAGAAACAGGACCTGGAGACGCTGGCCCTGGCAGACGAGGTGCGCCGCCTACCGAGCATGAAGCTGGAGAGCAAGGTGAAGGGGGTGGACCTCATCAGCGGGGGCGGCGCTGAGTTCAGGCTCGCCGTGTCGCTGGCCAACAACACCCTGGAGCTACACAGCATCAGGACCATCAACAAGGAGACAGAATGTAAGCGTTCTTCAATAAGATTGAGGCGGTTCCTGATCTCAAGGCAAATTCATTTCGCTGGCATCACCGATAAATCCAGATTCTAGTTCTTTGCATTCGTTTCCCAGCGCCGTTCCTACCAACAGATTCCCTTCAGTGTTCTAATAAGTGCTTTCCTTTTTACAAATTGTTGAGTTATTCAAAATTTCCATTTTCTCGAGTTCTTTTCATTATTTATGACTACATCCTTCATATGGTGACTATAACATCTTGAAGGTGTTACAAACAGTTTTGTTTCCATTGATACCTGGAATTATTTCAGTTCCTTTTATTTATTTATTTATAAAACACATGATACATAATTAAGACATTTAGAGTAGATATATTAGATCACCGTACTAGGCGGCTGCCTGTTTCATGGTGACCACCTTTGCTTTGCTCATTAATGTTTCGTTATCTGTTACTAAATTTAAGATAGGCATTTTTGTGCATAAAATTATGGAAAACCAAATGCCAAAATACTTTAAGGATGAAATTGTTTTTAATAGAGTCGTACATAATTACGAAAAAAGAATTATAAACAGAGTTCGATTGCCACAAATGAATAAATCAAAATCACAGAACTGCCTAATGTAGAGAGGACTAAAGATGTATGATGAAATGCCTGAAAGTATGAAGAATGAAGAAAGAAGAAAGAATGAATGTATTTAAAAAGAAATGTTATGCTTACTGTAAAAATATTTAAATTTATCAAATGAAATGTTACATTGTGCTTATTAGTTTATATTCATGTAGTATAAACTAACTCAATAAATAATTAAAAAAAAAAAAAATTGAACTTTCCCTTTTTTTTACCCTGTTTTCTATTTGCCACACTTTCTTACATATGGCAACGCAGTGGCAAGGTGTATGCTTGTATATATTTCCTCCGTGGTAATGTGAATTTAAATTCTAATTTTAAAAATTCAAATTATAGAAAACAATATCGAAATAAAGCTTTTGGTGAATGAATGCAATAGATATCATTACTTTTTTTGCATACTTTTGAACATATTTCTAAATTCCTAATCTAGATATCAAGAAAAACTTCTAAAGTTTTCAATAAGTACAATTTTTATTGAGTTATTATTATGTACATAATTGGTTTTCAGATAATTGCCTAAGACAGATTCACAGTTACGGCCATCAAACAGAGGTTAGATGCGTGGCCTTCAGTTCTGATAACCTGGCCATAGCATCCGGCAGTACAGACTCTGTAAAACTGTGGAATCGGTGAGTTCAAATTTATCCTCATTACACTAACATTATGTAATCCAGCTCATAACAGCTGTCATTCCTTCGTTAATCAACTTCTAATTTGCCTATTTGTGAACTTTGTAAGGAAATTATTTGAAGAGGGAGGTAGCAGAATCTATCTCATGGTTTCTTACCACAAATTTCAAACTGGCTTACAAAGCAGTCTTATGTACATATTACTTAATTTTGTTCTTTGTTTTTCTCGCAGTCCTTCCCAAGTATGTCTCCGAACTATCGAAACGGGCGCTGTAGTCAGCCTTTGTTTTGTGCCCGGAGATCGCCACATTTTGGCCGGCTTGCAAGACGGGAAGCTGCTCATCATCGACATATCTGCCGGAGATATCCTCGAGGAGATTCCGGCACACGCCAACGAGATTTGGAGCATTTCACTTCTACCAGATCAGGTATTAAATCATTTTAATTGAAAATCTTTATTATGCTCATGTCTTTATTAACTGAAAACATTATCTTTTGTAATTTGTTTTATCTCACAAGTAATGATTCATTTTTTTCTCCTTGTCAAATATTACATATTACACATTTCAAGAAAAACTGTCTTTAGGATATTTTGTTCTCAGTATTGATAAGAAACTACCATCGAAACTTCGCTTAAAATAACTTTAGTCACCAGATCTAAATAGTGAGGTTCTTCCCAATCTTCCTATTTGCCATTTTTTATGCAAATACCGCACAAGATTCCCAACCGCCTGGAGCCAGTGATACTATGTCATTCCTAATCAGGGTATGTTGTGAGACTGAAGATAGTAGGGAGGGGAAGGAGATGAACTACCTAGCTATTCAGATCTGGTCACCACACACGGTTAAAGCCATTTTAAGCAATCTTTAAATTCTTGATAGTGGTCTTACACCAGGGCGATACTGAGAGTATCTTCCACTCTGGAACGTGCCGAAAATATAACTTATATTATTTTTAATGATTAAATTGTGAAATCAATAAAAAAAAATTATATGCACATGCCGGGATTTGAACCCGCCACCTCCGGAGGCCGTTGAATACCCATTGTTGACCCCAGCATCCCTTCCTCCATCTCCTCCAATCCAATAGCACTCCATATTTTAATTAACCACATTCAAAAAGTGCTTTAAAAATACATAATTGTTTTCTGGACTTTTTAATTAATCAATTTATTTTGTATCACAGCACGGTTGTGTCACGGGCAGCAGCGATAAGACGGTGAAGGTCTGGGACTTTGAGCTGATCCCCGACGCGACGGGAGACAGCAAGGCGCGTGTGCTGTCGCTGCTCCACAAGCGTACCCTGCAGCTGGAGGAGGCCGTGCTCTGCGTGAAGGTCTGCCCCAACAGCAAGTTCATCGCCGTCGGTCTGCTAGACTCCACCGTCAAGATATTCTTCCTCGATTCTTTTAAAGTAAGCTTTATCATTCTTGTTTTTCTCTCACTAAAATACTCTTTCTAGATATTCAAGAAGTTAAATGTAGAAATAACTAAAACAAGTTAATTATTATTATTATTACCAATTTCAAAAAACACTTTCTCAAATAAAAGCTTTCTTCTTTATTAAAATCTAATGAATGAGATTAGAGTTATACACAGTATAATATACAAAGTATGTTAGTCGTAAATAACTAATTATAAGACAGTTGCAAATCATAATGCAAATAGAGAAGTAACAATACTGCTCTATTCGTATTATGACAGTAATCATAACAATATGTGATTATAAATGTAAATAAGTATGTTAGTCGTAAATAACTAATTTTAAGAGAGTTGCAGGTCATAATACGAATAGAGCAGTAACAATACTGCTCTGTTCGTTTCGTATTGTATTATGGCTTGCAATTACATGTACAAACTCGGTTATAAAAATAAGTATAGTTCTAAATCACTAGTCATAGAAGTCTTAGTTGTAAGTCATTAGTTGTCAATCTTAGTTATAATATAAGCCACTTGTAGTATATAGGTATAGATTAAATGTATAAATGAATTTATAAAGCGCCCTTGAGGTGATTTTCTCACGAAAATGGCGCTATAAAAATCATCCAATAATAATAATAATAGTTGTGCCATTTAAAAAATATACAGGGTGTAACAGCACAAACTCGAAGGATTTTAACTAGCAATTCCTGAGCTTATTTGGAATAAAAAATATCATTTGGCTGTTTGATGACATTTTTTTTTCAATTAAAAACTTTATAAATATTTTTCCATCACATGTCGCAACTGTGGGTGGTTAGGAGAAAAGTGCGTTTTTTAGCCTAACAGATCACTTGAAAAGCATTGTGTCTCGTTCTGGCAGCACGGTAACATACGAAACAGTGCGCCTTTCGCCCAAACCCGTCGCGACATACAGCGATGGGATGAGTAGCGACATGTGATTGAAATTTTTTTTTTTTGCTTTTAATAATAAGATGACGTCTACATTTTTTACTCCAAATATGATATTCGGGTAAACTCTTCCATGTGATTCTGTATCTTTTACAAAATCGCATGGCATAGAAAAAGCAATTACAAGCTATAGACAATCACACAAATGTGACAGGCGATTACGTATGGTATCGATTCCGTATCCACATAAGATACAGAATCACTCTTCTGTTTAAATCATTGTTATTAATAAGAAATGGAAAAAAGTGTTTCCTTTGATCAAATTTGACTCCATTTTCAAGTTTTACAACGTACCTATTCTATTTATTATTTTTATTTTCACTAGAATTTTCTTTGTTGAAGTTGAATAACAAATTTGAAAAGTGTTGACATACTTGCATATTTATTTCAGTTCTACCTTTCACTGTACGGCCACAAGTTGCCCGTCCTCTGCCTGGATATCAGCTACGACTCTAATCTGATAGCCACAGGCTCGGCCGACCGCAACGTGAAGGTTTGGGGCATGGACTTTGGGGACTGCCACAAGTCCATCTTCGCCCACGACGACTCGGTCACCAGTCTGCAGTTTGTGCCCAAGACACATTACTTCTTCACATGCGGAAAGGACGGGAAAGTCAAACAATGGGATGCCGACACGTTCGACAAGATTAATACACTTCAAGTGAGTTTGTATCCATTTAAGATTTTTTGTTGTTTTCAAATTTGAGCACCGCACAAAGGTTCAAACTGTTCGGAGCAAGTTGGTTTTTGACATCCTCTAATTGAGGCATAACAAAGACCACCAAGATGAGACTTTTCCGGGCTCTGATTTTCGCCATATTTCTCTACAGTATGAAAATATTACCCAGTTTATTCGCAGAAAATCGTTACACATGTGACGAACAGTGGCGGCTGGTGTTCATAAAAATAGGTGGTGCGCTAAAATAATAATAATAATGGTCTTTATTTCAAGATGTGGGAAGGTGAGTGCAATCCCACACATCCCATAGAGATATCCCATAAATCTTGGACCTACCTACTCTAATTAAAATAAATTCAATTGTGAAAAAATCCTATCTTTTTGTAAATTAGATCGATCCTCCATTATCGCTGGGTGCATGCAACACATTGAGTCTAAATTAATTGTATTTATTAAGATAGATTAAAGTCTTTTAAAGTTTAACAACATCGTTCAATCTAAACAGACGTCATAAGGATTGTGAGGAACAACTCACTGAAAAAGCATTCCATATTCCATTATTTTAAAAGAGTTCTAGTAAAATAAATATTGATCCATCACCATTTGTAAAGTCGCCGCGATTGTAAATTCAAATTCAATAACAGTTGACTCCTATCCAGAAAATTGTATGTAGATACTTATTGTTTGGCAAGAAAGTGTAGAAATTAATTAATTTGGAACTAAATTTTTTCATTACTATGGTAACACCGAAATACTCGTTTTGTCAATGACATTTTGTGTGGCTCTTGGCTTTACTGACTTTAATCATGTAGAACACACTGAAAATCGCTCGTTTAGTGTTTTTTTTTTCATTGTTTGCCTGTGCATTGTTTGAATTGAATTAAAATGAACAAACCGATACGTAGTGGTGCAAGAGAAGTTGTAAACTGCGTGTTTCAACGCT
Source organism: Limnephilus lunatus (assembly GCA_917563855.2). NCBI lineage: Eukaryota > Metazoa > Arthropoda > Insecta > Trichoptera > Limnephilidae > Limnephilus > Limnephilus lunatus. The sequence goes on from OU830599.1 coordinate 51,637,714, forward strand.
GCCTAGCTGAATATCGTGCGAAGAAGCTCCTATCCAATTTGAAAGAAGTTTACAAACGAACTGCAGAAATGAATGGTACGTGGTATAGTTTTTTTTTAATAAATTTCATTAGTATTACAAGATTTATGTCAATTTTTGTGCGATTATAACCATCACAATCTGATTTGAGGTTATGTTTAAAAATCCGAATTTGACATTTCCATTTGACAGTTAATATTAGGCCACAGGAAAAATGGAATAACTCAATTTAAAAAAAAAATAATAATATGCAACTTCTTTCATAGAAATGTAACTTGTTCTTAATTTTCTCTTTCTTTCTTTCTAAATGAATATTTACAGGTGTGCTTTTTTTTAAAACTACCTTCTATAGAATAATCATTTTAATGATGTTTTCTACATACAGGTAAATCTGAAAAGTAAGATAAATCGTCAAGGAAGGGAAAAGGCAGATGGAAAATTTGAAACACCGGGAAAACGGAAAATAGCATAAGTGTTGATGATTAAAAAAAATTGTTGCAAAAACGTGATGAAAATCGAGGCAGATTATTATGCACGAGGAAGTACTCTATATGATGATATAGATGAACTGATAAAACGTTTAGATGAAGATGAAGATATGGAAGAAGAAGAATTATATGAGGACTAAGACAATAATTATTACATGTCGGGTGTTGAATAAATATACTCAGATTTTTAAATACCTATGTACCTACGTTTTTATAACAAAATAAACGCCCACTTAAAACCTGTTTTGTTTTATTTTACTTCTATTAAATTATGTGTTTTTGTGCAAAATTTATGAAAATACAAACACGTTATGAAATATGCATTTTGGCTGAAGAGTTTTTTAAAACATACATTCATTGTCTTATGAGCCATCACGGTGTTGCCATTTAAAACCAAGAAATCGATCGCAGTGCCATCATTTATTTTCTACACTTAATTGTCAAACTGTATTGGCACGAAAATCGAGTTAAAAAAATGTTCAGTTTATCACACATCCGAAAGTCTTCCTTACGCTCCGAAACTCCAATGAAATATATACTGTCATAACTCATAACAAATAATGTCCGCAATGTTTATGTTGTTATGCTGTCGTTGGTCGATGCTGAGTGAAACATAGCATGAAAAAGAGTAGATATTAAAATAAAGACACGATATGGATAATAATATGACACAAACGTGTCCCCGTTTAAGGGGTAATTTACGCAAACTAAAATAATATTTCGGGGTGGAGAGGAATGGAGTGTGTAAGTTGGAACGGGGAACACGCAGCGGCCGCTACGCGCTTGTTAGTCAGAGCAGCAAAGAAATATAGACTATGTAGATAGTGCCCTTGAGTAAAGTTTGAACATGAAACGTTTAATAAATAATGCGCATCTTTCAAATTGTGTTTATTAAGTTAAATGTGCATGTTTTAGGTAAATTTAGATAGAAACATTACCTATTGCAGAAGGAGCTCGTGATTTTATGACTCTTATCCTTCGACCAAGTATACCCTAGACAAGCCCTCTCATAGTAACAATCAGAATAAAATAACACCAGTAACAGTAATTTCGCAACAAAACTCTCCTTCCAATTCCGCCGTCTTGCATACAGAGTTCCCGGCAATAAACAACTGACCGCCAAGTTATCCTATTGTGTAATTCTGTCAAACTAATACATCAATAGTTGTTCACGGATTGGCCGCATGAACAATATTCACAAGCCGTGCTGTATACAGTGGTTTTCAAAGTGGGGGTCACGAGACATTCATAAATTTAATTGGAAAAAAATATTTTTTTACTTTATTTTGACAAGCGATTCAATTTCGGAGGCCAGTATGGGTACCGCCGCCTCGGGAACCATTTATTGGATAACCAACGCCTCTGCCATAGGTCACCCCAAGTGATTCGCTACGTTTGGTGACTAAGCAGGGGTGCCCGGGTTAATGGAGTGATGTTTGTCCAGGGCTTGGCGGCAGATGCGTCTGCATTTTTTTTCTGTTGGTTCGTAAGCTTAATGAGTTTATTAAAAAAAACCAATCATCATTTGCTTGAAAACATTTACGAAAAAATCATCTTTTTACCGCTCAAGTTGGATACCCAAGTTGGTTGCTCATCATTAACACAGTGATGAGCAACCAGCGGTCCGTAAGCCCATTTACTGCTTTTCGGACTGACTACAAAACAATATCAAAAAATTGCGCTAAAAATATTCAAAGGCTTCTGTTCCGTTTTGCAAAAGGTATTAGCCAAAAACTATAATTTCTTTTTAAAGTTTTGAATCAGCTACTCAAAACATTAAGTTTTTTGCGTATAATAAATAAAAAAAATACTGAAATTAGTGGATACTTAAAGCCCAGTAGTAAGCGCTCAAAAAGAAGAGGAAGGGGAGATACGTAAATACGAGTGTTAGAGGGAGCGCGCTATTCTTAAAAACATGACTCGTTTGAAATAGGACAAAAATCTCACGGAAAATGTCTCAAAAAGGATTTGAAAAAAACAATGAATTACGAAATTTTTCGTATACCTATATATCTTGTAATACGTATTAATAATGTTTTTTGGAGTATATCTTACGATTTTTATCTATCGGGGGAAATTTCATACAATTAAATTATAAGTGTTAATTGTAATTGTTAATTGTTTAACTTGCGACCTTAATTAAAGAATTTTGCAACGATTTTTTGTTAAAATCTGTGTTTTATGTATTTTAAAGGTTTCCGTTTTACAAAATAACAAAAATTATCTTGACGAAATATTGTACTTATAAATATTGTAATTACAAACGAAAATAAACTAACACCATTTACTGGTTTGACCTTGAACGTAGTAAAAATTTTGTCTGGCAATTTTTGCCCTTTTTGAATCAACCGCCAAAATTTAACATTTCCAAATGAAAAAAATCGATATCATTCATTGTTTTGGCATTGCGGATATAAAATTTTCAGCTGCGGCTTTTTTTTTACCCTCTTTGATAGTTTAATTAAACAAATATTGTTTTATAATATGTAAAGCAGGTTTGCGACTCCACCGACAAAAAAGTTAACCAGGTTATGTTGTACATACCCTCCCACCAAGGTCCGCATAAGTACATAATAATAATGGATACATTAATAATACTTCGACTAAAAAGGTCGATCATTCCTAAAAAATAGCTGGTGGTGAATTTATGTAATTATAATTATAATTTATGGAAATAATATAATTTATTTTATTACTAAAAGCGGGTCGCGCTTTAAAAAAGTTTGAAAACTCTTCCAAATTGTGATACTAGCCCTCCTTGTATGTATTAGTAGTCGAACACAGGCAGTGCGGTGATTTGATGACGTAGGAAACTTTGATGGCAACAAAAGTAATTCTGTAACATTATTACGTTTATGAAAACGCTGTCTAAAAGACATATGTAAGGTCTATTTTTTTGTTGTAGTCAGATAGCTGACTACATTTTCAAAAATAAAGTCCGCGGTGTGTACTTTGTACAACATTCGGAAGTTAGATATTTTTGTGTTTGAAAAAATTAACTCCGGTGCGGACGGCTGGAACACAAATTGGTTTCGGTGTAGACCTTGTAGACCGATAAAAGGTACAACACAAAGCACTATGCGATCTAAACGGTGCAAAACAATGCAGGCACTTTTTCATAAATGGGCCGTGAGCCTGCTTTTGCTGGCTTCTGGGGTCATTTTGCATTTCACAGGGCGCGTCTAGATATCATACGTCAATGCTCTTATCAGATTTCGATCAAACTTGTTTGATAAATTATTCCATATAATCAACTAAACTGCTAGACGGCAGGCAGTAGCTTTTGACTCGTAACCGACACGTTCTTCATTGACAGATGTCAAAATAATACGGTATTTAATTACGCATCATTTTCATAAAATGTGATCCTAATTATATCTGAATATATTGGCAAGATAAATATAATATCAGTCATTTTCAATAATTATTATTATTGTTTACAAAAAGTTACATATAACAAAAAATTATGTAAAGTACAGAGCATAAGACTTTTTTTATAAAGCGGTGTCCGGGGATAAAGTGCATCAACTTCCGAAGTTGATTCTCCACGATATTATAAGAAAAAAAGATAAAATACTTTTTTAGAAAATCCAACTTTTAGGGGTAGTTTTGTTTTGTAGTAAAAAGATAAAATACGACCTGCGTGTGCAGCCAGGTTTATTACTTTCCACTGTTACGATACGGACCAATCACAACCATAAATTTTGCCACAATCGTGCCAGGCAGTCTTTCAGCAAGTAAGATCGTACCTCAAACTAAGGATTTTTAGTAGGTACGTCTTTTTGTATGGAATTTCGGAAAAAGTTCTTAATCTTTTTTACTCCTACCATCATGTAGAATCACCTCCCGAAGTTAATGCACTTTATCCCCGGACACCCTGTATAAACGCCATAATTTATTATTATTATATCAGTTAGGACTAAAAATAATCTAAATACAGTAGAACCCCGTAAACTCGAAATCCAAGGGTCATCAAAAATAAAATTTCGAATTAACGAATTCCCACGTAATTCAAAATTCTATGAAAAAAAAACGTTAACAAGCGCCGAAAATTGAATTTCTCGGCCGCAAATTCCAATTCGGGTAGGTTCTTCGGAATAAATTCGTAATAATACGACTTATTCCCTGGGTAAGTCGAATTTTCGCAGCCGTATTAGGGCGACCCTCTATTCGAACTAAATTCACAAAAATACGATATATTCCGAGTAAATCAAATTTTCGTTGGCGATTACCGTCGCGGCCATCCCATCGCATCCCATCGCAGCCGGCACTAATTCAGATACCCATTCGAAATAAATTCATAAAAATACGATACATTTCGCGGAAATCGAATTTTCGGGGCCGAATCCCATCGCAGCCAGCCCTAATTCAGATGCCTATTCGAAATAAATTCATAAAAAATTTGATATATTTCACGTAAAACGAATTTCAGGGGCGAATCCCGTCGCGGCTGGCCATAATGCATATACCTATTTGGAATAAATTCATAAAAATACGATATATTACGCGTAAACCGAATTTTCGCGGCCGAACCCGTCGCGGCCGGCCATAATGAAGATACTTATTCGGAATAAATTCGTAAAACTACGATATATATTGCGTAAATCAAATTTTCGCGACCGCTAATTAAATTAAATAAATAAAAAGTACTCGGAATAAATTCATAAAAAAATACAATATATTTCGCGTAAAATGAATTTTCACGGTCAAATCTCGTCACGGCCGGCCATAATTCAGACACCTATTCGGAATAAACTCATAAAAATTCAATACATTTCACGTAGATCGAATTTTCCGCAGCCGAATCTCGTCGCGGCCAGCCTTAATTCAGATACCTATTCGGAATGAATTCATAAAAATACGATATATTTTGCGTAAATCGAATTTTAATAAATAAACAAGAAGTTTCACTTCTGTCGCGTGTGGATTCCACGCACACACTTTTTTTATTGTTTATTTTATTTTCCCATGTTATGTATAAAATGGGTTTCAACAATTTTTTTCGTTAATCCTTTATTTAATTTTTAGGAGTGTGTCGACTTCTTTTTGTTTGTTTGCAAACCTATTTTACAATTTTGTTACTTTTTACAACTTTGTAACTCGTTTTTTTTTACCATAATTTATTCGATATACCATTATTACAACTGAAATAACTATAATTAGAAATTTATATAAAAGCCCAGTAGGGCGTAAATAAAAAAAAACTAGGAATACGATTCTGGTGAAGGGGCACTCTAAAACATTATATGCCGCTGGTTGTAGCAAATGGCTGCGGAATGAAATTTCGAGTAAAAAAGTCAACTTGGTTCTGAAATAATACACGATAACATAATGACTAGCCTTTAGTGTGACCCCTTTTCTCAAGTGCCACCATATTTACGTATTTATTTCTTGCAAAATTTGACGTCCTTCCACCGTGAACGCATCTCATATACTAATGGGAAACAACTCGTCTCCTGCTTTATATTATGGCGGGAGGATATCGTAATATTGAAAAACGGTTTTTATTTCTATAAGCATTGTTTTTATGCTTTTTAAAATAATTTTACTATCAGCCGTTTAGAAAACATTGATGTGGTGATAATGTATATTTTTATAATTCTCCTGTATTTAGAATTAAATGATATAATCGAACTTTAAGCTATTTTTAGAGTTTCCGTAAATATTTTTTTACGCAATTGTTTTAAACATTTTAACACGTTTTGTTGTTTCACCATTTAGAAGAATAATTTATTTGTTCAAAACATAATATTATTTTCTAATAAACAATATAGAAATTTTCTAAAAACTGCATCAAAAACCTGCAAATATGCTGCGATTGCGGTAAGATCCCCTTAACATGCTACAGAACGAACCATTCCTTTTGATGTGGTGAAAATTTTTGGATCGTCACCCGCGATTTCGTAAAATTTGCAAAGCATTCATCCTACCTACGATTTTGGCTCATTATAGAATTGTAGAAGAACTCCTGTGATCGCTTTGCAAAACGAACCACCATTCTGAATATAGGCACACAACGATCTGCTTTGTTACGCGCGCAGTCCAGTAGGCACCTATATTACGTATGCATTATAACCGAGTGTATATTGTGAACTGTGATGAGGCTTGTCGGAAATAAATATGTTTTTTGGCGTTCGGGAATTTTTAGATTTAAATTAAATAATTAGATTAGATTTAAATTAAATAATTAGATTAGATTTAAATTAATAGATACATTTTGGGAGTGCGGCGCTCCTCCGCACCTTAGAGCTGGCCGCCACTGGTGACGAAATCATTAAATGGACTATTTTTTCTTTTGTCATTTGAAAGTTACTCGTTAAAATTCGATTCTAGGTGCATAGTAGTTTTCTATCAAATTATATAAGCTGACAAGAATGATTATTGCATCCGAAACTGTTTCTGAATTACAGCTTCAAATGCAACAGGAAGTGGACTGTAAATTAGACAAATAAAACAAAAACGAAAATGGTGTTTGCTGGAATAGAGAAGTCCAGTCCATTTTTTAAATTTTTTTTTATGAATAATGACCTTCTAACTTAAATTACTGCATATATATTGTTTTTTTAGAGTTAGTTTTAATAGTTAAAATAATTTTCAAAGTTTTAATTTTTGGAGATCCCTTGAAAACACCCATATCTATGATGAATTTTGTGACGTCATCTACTACAGTGAAACTCTCTTAATAAATTTTCCAAGGGACCGGGGAAAAAAAACTTCTTAAGTGGGATTCAATTTTAGCCATTTAATAACTCGAGTCTGGGGTATACGTCATTCCTATGTCTACCTACCTTAAATTGTTGTGAAAACAAGCTTATATGATGCATGGCAAATTTTGAAGTTTGATTGAAAAAAACGTAATTATAATGCATCTTTTACCATCTCCCCGGGCATATTTAATCATGTTGTTATGAACATAATAATAAAGCTAAATATATTTATTTGAAGGTAAAGGAAAAAATTGCCGAAAATTGAATTTCTTGGCGGCAATTTCAAATTCGGGTAGATTCTTAGGAATAAATTCGTATATTACCGCGTAAATCGAAATTTCGCAGCCTATTTCCGATGCAACTGGCTCTTTGAATTCAGATACCTACTCGACAAAAATTTCATATACCTACTCGTAAAAATATGATAAATTTCGTGTTAATCGAAATTTCACGACCGAATCCCATCGCGGCCGGCCCTATAAATAGTCTAAATTCAGATACCTACCTATTCGAAATAAATTTGTAAAAACACCGCATATTTCTGCGTAAATCAAAATTTTGCTGCTTATTGCCCCCGGGCCGGCTCTTCAAATTTAGATATTTGAAGTAAATTCGTAACTATGAAATATTTCGCTAAAATCGAATTTTCGCGAGCGAATCCCGTCGCAGCCGGCCCTAATTCAGATACCAATTTGGAAAAAAATCATAAAAATTCGGTATATTTCGAGTAAATCGAATTTTTGCAGCCGAATTCCGTCGCCGCCGGCCTAGAATGCAGATACCTATTCCGAATAAATTCATGAAAATTTGATATATTTCGCGTAAATTGAATTTTCGCGGCCGAATACAGTTGCGGCTGGCCATAGTGCAGATACCTATTTGAAATAAATTCATAAAAATACGACATATTTCGCGTAAATTGAGTTTTTGCGGTCGAATCCCATCGCGGCCGGCCATAATGCAGTTACTTTTTCGGAATAAATTCATAAAAATGTGATATATTTCGCGTAAATTGAATTTTTGCGGTCGAATCCCATCGCGGCCGGCTATAATGCAGATACCTATTCGGAATAAATTCATAAAAATACGATATATTTCGCACAAATTGAGTTTTTGCCGTCAAATCCCGCCGCGGCTGGCCATAATGCAGATACCTACTCGGAATAAATTTATAAAAATACGATATATTTCTCGTAAAATGAATTTTCGCGGCTGAATCCCGTTGCGGCCGGCCATGGTGCAGATACCTATTCGGAATAAATTTTAAAAAAATACGATACATTTCGCATAAATCGAATTTTCGCAGCCGAATCCCGTCGCGGTCGGCCCTTTAAATTAATATATTCTAAGAAAATTGGTTAAAAATACCACAACCAATTCAGATTTTACAAAATAATAATACGAATTAGGACGATGTTAATCGCGTAAGTCGAAATTCTTACAGCATTTTACCACCAGTCTGTCAGATTCTGATCTACGAAATTTTTTTGTTGCTAAAATCGATGTTTTTCTAATCTTAAAGACGCTTGCATGTTCGTTACATAATTCCGCATTGCATATTCGTTCGACTTGTCGCATTGCTATTGTACCTAGGGGTTATGGCTTACGGCCCGGCCGACAAAGGGTCTGTTTATGGTCTCAGGTACTAGGAATCGCGCGTAACCTGTGAAGCCAACAACTTTCACTTTATGACTTGGAAAAAGGTTCATTTTAAATATGTATTTTGCATCACAATATTTCGTTTGTGTTGATTTTACCGACGGATTTCTAAAACCTCTTAAGCGGGAAGCAGTTTTAGCTCTAAAACTTCTTAAATGGGAAAAAATCGTGTTTTTGGCAGTTTTTTGTATGGAATTTTCAAAGGACCAAAAATCAAAACTTCTTAAGCGAGAAAACTTCTTAAGTGGGAACTTCCTAAGCAAGTTTTACTATAAATAACGATACACGTATTTTATGTTTTTTATGTTGGTTTTCTTGAATCTCACGTAGATTTGCGCAGGTGCGCGGCCATCTTGTTTATTATTACGCGTTGATTGGCTTTTTTATGGCAAATGGCGAAATCAAATTCTTCAAAATATGACAGATACAAAAATCTAAAAGGCAATTCTATTAAGTTTCTATAAAGGTATATGCAATGACGTTATATAAATAGACTCGCCATAGTCTCACATACTCACAATATAATGTGGAAAGCAAGCAACACTCTTTTGTTTTCAGCGGTTTTCAGTATAATTTCTAAATTCAAAACTTTATTCCTGTGTGATAAAGATAGACAATCAAAGAATGTACGTGTGTGAATGTCATAGATATATGGTAGGGCGGCTTATTAATTTCTTCGCCGAATACTGCTTTCACATCACGGGTGTGACCTATAGGTGTGACTGAGATAACAAGATACTCTCACTCGGTTACACAAAGGACAGGGAAGGGTAAAGAATACAATGACGTATTATTATAAAATTAATTGTAATAATTATAATAATTGATAATAATAAGTAATTTGCGTGTACTTACAAATGAAGTGTTATTCCTTCGCCTTTACAACTATTTGCCGTGTAATTTAAGCATTTTCTCATCACACAGGAGGGCATTTTGGCGCTTTGCAATGCAATTTACTTACTGGTAAGACACGACCTCACTCGACGCGTAGCAGTTTAGTACTAAAGTACTAGAAATAGAGACAGCTACAATCGTCTTGAGTTTGGCTTTCCACTTTGAGATTTCTACCCCGCCTTCAGTATTAATGTCATTGGGTATATGCTTTTACGACGTCTTCAAAAATAAGAAATATATAGAACATTCGCTTGTGTCATACCTAAATTCCCATATAAATGACCCAAATGAATTACAGTGAATCTTCCGTCGTGACGTCACCATGCAGCATTACACAGCATACCAACTTGACACTGTGTTTTAACAAGAATATTAAAAATGCACTTTTTAATATTTTTTTGAAAACTGTACGTTTAATATTATTAAAAAAAACTTATATATTCAGAATCAGCGTTTATTGGTCTATATGAACATATTTTTTTAAAGCCATAATATTTTTCACTGGAGTTCCTCATTGGGTGATAATATATGTATGGGAAAAATTATGGATTACAAGGAAGTAGGAATAACAAATCACTTACCTCTGAGAAGTCGCACACAACGCAATCACAAATATACTATCCCACCGCGGTACCTCAAGGTAATAAGGTCATAAAACAAATGACCCAACCAGTTGCTTCTGGTGTTCCAAATCTTTTGTTTTTTCACAAACCAAATGCACTTCAATTCACTCTTGACATTGTTCTATTTTCAAATACTTTTCCAGCAAGGTGATATGATTAGGGAGGGTAGGTACTGGATAAATGACATACTTGGTAGGAACTACGAATATTATCATTTCAAAACCAAACAATGATAGTTGTCTCTTCTGCTGACCCCAATTTGTTCAAAAGCTGCACCGGTCTTAGAATCGGCATCCACAATAGGCTTTCAACTGTCTTGTGCCTACAATGTATTTTAAGATACTTTGGACATATTGCTTGCCAAATTGAGGCCTCCAACGAGAAACTCATAGTCGAGGAAAACTGAAAGGCAGAAGAAGCAGATAAAGGTCACAAATGCATCCAGGAAGTCGATGTCCGCAGTTCAAGAGATTGCAGAACCAAGAGGTGTGGAGGAGCCTTGTCCACCATGAAAATCAGAGTGGGGGTCACGCATCAGCAATGAGGAACCACTTAAGAAGAAGAATCGATGTATATTGTGAGGTTGATAAAAGCTAGTAAGAAAACAACATGGGGACATGAGGGTTGGGTAGTATCGGTCTATTCAGATCTGGTCACCAAACTCGGCTAAAGCCATTTCGAGCAACGTTTCCAATCTGAGTGGTGATATTTCACCAGGGAGATACTGAGAAAGTATCTTCCATGTAGAATAAGTACAGTGAAACCCTCTTAAGAAGTTTTCTGGAAAAAACAAACTTCTTAAGCAGGAAAACCTTATATGGGGTTTCACTGTATATTTAAAAAATATTTTAAAACGGCTTGGTAGTTGTCCCTCACAGTAAAAATATTGCTGTATAATTGAATAAAATAATTTCAGAGTATATTTTTAACTGTCTAAAATATGAAGTAATCATCTTGTACCCGAGTTTAACATAATAATAATAAAATTAATGTGTTTATGAATTCTACCGTGTAATTAAACTAATATATTTATGTGTTTGGCAGGGACACATGGGCGAAGCGCGCTGCTTGAGCGTGGCCACCAACGGGGCGTGGGCCGTGTCATGCGGGGCTGATCGGGTGCTGCGGCTGTGGGAGCGCTCCGAGGAGACGTTGGTGCTGGGCGACCTCCAGGAGGGAGCTGAAGAAGAGCTCATCACCGGTGACAAGGTAAAATACATTTAACTATTCGAGCAGTAGAGATTTCCGGATATTCGGTTTTCGATTCGGCCATTCGATTTAAGTAGTGTCATACCTCCAAATATTAATAAGGAAACATATGAACTGCTTACTGCGGTTTAAAGCCAATGAATACACCTAGATTTCACCTTTTATCCTGTATTTTTCAGTTTTATAAAAAAAAAATTCAAATCATTAAATTTATTATTGCATTTACTTTAACATTGCCGTTCGTGGTACCTACAGTATATGTTGTTTATGGCCTAGTTAATAAAGGAAAATAAGTTAATAGGTTGGTGTTTGGGTAGGTGACTGCCGTTTAGCTCGAATTTGGATTAAATCATGTTGAAAAGCATAAACTCGCTGTTTCCAATGATATCTAAACACCAATTTATTAAGTTAGGTGTTGTTTACTAAACGAAAAAAGGCCACCCATTTGCTGTCAAACTAATGTGTGAACGCTTTGTATTTTATATTGAGAGTAATACCTAGTGAAATAATATTTTTTTTCTATTGTTTTTATTTCTTGTTAGGGCAAACCCAATGAATTACAAAACTCATTTTAGGATGGGAGGAACTTAAAAATTCATAAGTGGGGGCTAATAGGCACAATTTTACATGTATTATTTTTGGGTTATAGCACCGTGTTTCGGTTCTTCCTTTTTTAGCTAAAGTTTCAGACAGCGTCACAGTGTCTATCATAAGGGCAGATGTGTAGATTGTAGTGAATTATGTGTAGAATAGATATCATATTGCTCATCTTCTTAGGGCCAGTATTTCAGTATAATTAGTTGAATTAATATGGTTTTCGGCATTTCATTTTTTTTGTTTTTGTAGTTGTCAAGTACCGGATTCCAAGAACTGTTAAGCTTAGCCCCGCCGTCTCTATTAATATTAATGGTGATAAATTGTGGATTTCGATTGCCTCTGTAATTAGAGGTGCTCAATGCATTTTGGGTCGACCCAGGATGGAAAAAATCCAAAGTAATGGCAAATCATATCCGATAGAATATCACTACATAAAATATATATAGAGATAAATAGCATCAGATTACTGAAAACTATTTTTTTGTAAGCAACACAACCATTAAATTTAATATTAACTTTTTTTAGACTACACTACCTGGAGTTCCAAATCTCAACATGCCGTCAAAGAAGACCGTGGGGAGTGAAAGAGCGGTAAGTAACAATCAACTAATCAACTATCACATTTTATTTTTTTATCAGACAGTTGTTAAAAATAGTTTTAACGTGCTTTCAGGCGGATTCCATACTGGAATGCCTCGAGGTGTGTCAGGAATTCAGAGCCAAAACAGCGGAGACTTCTGGAAAGATCCAACTACCAGTATTAATGCAGGCGTTTGACTGCTTGACCCCTGAAGACTTTTTCTGTAAAACAATTCAGAGAATAAGAAGCAGGTAAGTTTTTTTCTTATTGTTGGAAGTCAATTTGCACTACTTACATAATATATTATGTGTTTGTGCTGGAGAATACACTGTAACCCAACTTAAAATTGAAAATTACGGTAGATTTTATACTGCGGTGAGGTTTGTCTAGGTCTTGTTTGCCCACGCGTTTGCGGACTCGTTTGCCCACCTTACGCGTGGTGGGCCGGATCGGGAAAGACTGGTTGAGGGAGACCTTTTGACCTCTCTAGCCGGACTCTCTCGACCTATTGAATAGGAATCCTGGAGGAATGAATTCATATGTCGTCACCCTGGGCACACTGATCCTCAGATTCTTACCTACCCCTTATACCTTTATCCTTCTCAGATCTTCCTCTTCTTCCTTTCGCTAATAGGACCTTCAACACAGCATCCTGAAAGATGATGTAGGCCCCTAGGGAAATTGTTTTCCTGTGTGGAGCTAATGTAAAAAAAATACTGTTTTTATAAATATACACGGTGTCCGAAAACTCGTAGTTCTCGTCAATCTTCTAGCCTCTTCTCTCGCGTGTATTGAAATGAGCGAATAGAGTTAGCTAATTTTGTTTTGGAATGCAATACGTACAAGCTGCGAATGATTCTACTTCTTGAAAACTATCGCGCGTCTCTTATTTCATATGTTTATTGAAAGGAGCTAATAGACAGAGCGGATTTTGTTATACTACAAGCTGCGAAAATATTACGATGATCTATTTAACCGTCGAATGACCAATTATTTTATTTTTACAGTGAATTAAATTTTGGGCGATTTCAAAATAATGCTTAAAATCCGGAATTCTTTATTTGTTTTTCTTTTCAATAGTTTTTATTAGTTAGGTACTATGATCGTCAGTAATAATTTATAAGAATTTGACCAAAATAAAAAAACAACTTCTGATTCGATTTACTCAAAAACAAAAGCTCAAATCAAAAAAAGTTATATGTACTACAAAATCAACTCCAAATGTGATGGGGAATCCCCAGTTTCCCGCTTGTACTACGAGTTTTCGGACACCTTGTATAACCACATTATCTGGTAAAACAGCACAATTTGCAAAAATCAAGTAAGTTATTACAAAAATAGAATCAGCTGGCGCACATCGAAAATTTAGCATCGGCGATGAAGAAGTTAAAACACGTGCCTTACCATTTTATGAGTTCTGTACAGGTACAATAAAGATCTGAAAAAATTGATGCCGTTCGAGTTGAAGTTAGTGTGGAGGTGAAATTGGAGTTGAAGTCTGAAGTGCTGCAAATACCTATCGAAGACTGGTCTGAAACAACAATAGAGATTCTTTTAAAAACAGTGGATCTCCAACACGCCATAGAAGAATGTATTAAGTAAAGTTAAAGTTTAATACCTTTATTTTTCTTTTTTCAGTGACCTTGAAGAAGCCCTCATAATTCTGCCATTCAAGTCAGTTTGTGAAATAATTGAAATGCTGCCTTCACTGCTGCGGAGGAAAGATAACTGCGAGCTGATGTGCAAATTGACCATCTTCCTCATCAGGGTCCATCACGCCGCCATAGTGGCGAGCCACGACCTGTTCAACGACATTGTCACCATCCAGAACCTAATCATGGCCAGAATGACTGAATTCAGAGTAAGCACAAAAAATCTTTAAATTAGTTTTAACCACTCGAGCGTTCGCATTAATAATTGAAATTCCAATTTGGAAATTTCCCACCCTCTTTTAATATGGAGACAAATAAACTGCCTTCAGTGTTAGAGAGCCATTGAATACACCTATATTTAATATGGAGACAAATAAACTGCCTTCAGTGTTAGAGAGCCATTGAATACACCTATATTTAATATGGAGACAAATAAACTCCCTTCAGTGTTAGAGAGCCATTGAATACACCTATATTTAATATGGAGACAAATAAACTGCCTTCAGTGTTAGAGAGCCATTGAATACACCTATATTTAACCGTTTATTCTATATTTTTAGGATTTATAAAAAATCGTTACATTTATAAATGCATTTTTTTAATAAACACATGATCAATGATTTGTGCGAAAAAATATTTTAAATAATTTTGCTTAGCTATGTCAATAAAAAATAATTCAAAAGAAAATGCGAGACATCTCTTGTGGAAAAGTGAAAATACTAAGTTATTTTTGTGATTAATTGAAGTATACAACGCGCGGGAACTTTTTAAATAATTCCAATAAATATTTTTAAATACATATCTCTTAAAATTGGCCAGCGAACGCTCGAGGGTGGTTGCAAATTGGCCAAAATCTGGTCAAAAACATTCCAGAGGTTATACAGATTTACATTTACTTTTGTAAAAGCTACTCCTAACAGAAAAATGCCATAAAATAGATGACATTTAATTTACATGGTCATGATGTTTTACAACTTCCACCTCACCGTGCTGATTTAAATCCCATAGCTAGTTTTGAGGGAAATCAAAGGTAGACTGGCGGGAGAATCAATAAACATACTCACACAAAATTATTTTTCTTTTTCTCAGGACATGGTTGGATACAATCTCCACGCCCTGCAATGGCACCAGAGGGAGTACGAAGTGACCGAGAAGGAGGCACTCTTCAAGGACGCAACTAAAGACAGGAAAAAGAAAAACACCAAGAGAAAAGCAAAAGAAAATCTCAAACGTTCAATAATTGTTTTAACCTAGCGAGATAATGTGAAATTAAATGAAAATATATTTTATACGTTTGTTTCAGTCATTACCTTTCCTTTAATATTTGAAGACCAGAGAGTAGAGACTAGAGAGCTGAAAATTATGCATTAGGCATTCTAAATCTCAAACGGGGTCCAATGATTATTTTCGCATTATTTTTGCCGGTAGGTGGCAGCATCTCAAAGAAGGTCTTATTAGATGTATAGAATAGTCAAGTCACATACTTTTTCTACGCCATTTGTTTATGTCATAATATCTTAATAAGCCGTCAACTTATTGTGTTCCAATGTGTAGTAATAGGGGTGGACATGTTTCTAAAAGAAAAAGATTTGGAGGTGAAATAATAGATTAATTCCATCTGGTTTGAAGTGGATAATGAATTATTAAGAGACGGTTCTCCGAATTTCTACCGATTTCTTGC
The DNA here is from genome assembly GCA_917563855.2 of Limnephilus lunatus. Lineage (NCBI taxonomy): Eukaryota > Metazoa > Arthropoda > Insecta > Trichoptera > Limnephilidae > Limnephilus > Limnephilus lunatus. Next base: position 51,653,822 of record OU830599.1, read on the forward strand.
AAACCTCCCTAAAAAATTTGAAGATTTTGAGCTCTTAAAAAAATATATGTTATTCTTGAAGATAATATCTAGTGATTTATCGCGCCGAAACGCAAATTATAAAAAATTCCCTCGATAGAAAAAAATCGCAAAGTATGTTCCAAAAATTATTATAAACACGTTTGTTTCAGTTATTTTACAAGTTATATGTATGAAAAAATTCACAGCGTTTCTTTAAATAAAATTAAAGACAATTATCGCGAGATTTTTGCACTTTTTTAAGTAAGTCGTGTTTAATTAAATATTTTAACAACAGGCGCTTGCGTTTTTTAATTCTGAAGATCATTATTACAGGCCGTCTCTGTCTAACGCGCGTGTAACATATGTGCCTTTCAAATATACGCCAGTCGCTACCAGGAGAGCTTGCATAGCGGACCTATGCCCGGATTTTTAACTGATTTGTCGTAGAGTAGAATACATATTTTTTACCAAACTCGATATTGGCTCTCGCAGTCAGATTTTATTCTTCTGTCGGGACTTGCGACTTGGTGCGGCCAGCATATTCTGCGCCGCTGATATACTGTTAAACTGTGGGGAGTCAGAAATCTTGATTATGAATTATGATTTTTTAAAGATTAATAATACGGTTAATTAAAATGTAACTTTTACATATACTTTTATAAAATTTATAAATACATTTATAAAATTCAATTTACGTTTTCGTTTGTATTGGCCTAGCGGTTCATGTAATGGTCCCAGTCTTATTCTTTATTATGGTCCCAACAAATAACAAGCGTTATTTCAAGTTTGTCATTTTACTTAGTTTCATTCGTCATTTTATTATTTTTTTTTATTATTTGAATAATAATAATAATAATTGGATAATTTATAGAGCGCCGTTTTTGTGAAAAATCACCTCAAGGGCGCTGTACAATTTATTCATAATTCTTAGGTTCTATCTAATTTTAATATTTACAAATGGATACAGAAACATACTTACCTGCAGGTCACTTCCGATAAACACTTTAATTAGAAAGTTTGTGCCTGGAAAAGATACGGCTTTGCACGCGGAGGGTATTATATTTAAAACACTGGACATTGCATTGCTACCCCCATCACTGTAAGTATTACATTTTAAAAGATTAGTGGCAAAAGTGGAGTTGATAATATCAAAATATGTATTTTAAAAAACTGGAGAATTTAGGACTCTTTAGGGCTGGAGAATGTTACTGAAATGACTTTTAAAAACGCTTACAAATATGTAGTTATTTTTTACTTTTTTTTTTATTTTTTTTTCTACATTTTTAGGTTAGTTATTTACAGTGTCGCGGGCATTGAATTTGAAGGTGAAAGAATTTGAGTTTATGGATACGATTGTCTGAAAAGGTGGGTTTTAAGTTTAGCTCTAAATTCTGCCGAGTCTGTGATCGTTCTTAAGTCATGTGGCAGTCCATTCCAGGCTTTAGGTCCCGACACTCCGAAAGCGCGCTCACCGAACTTAGTATCTGGTGTGCGCTTTGGTTCCTTTAACCTTCCAACAGCTGATGACGCTGCTGACCTTAGGGTTGACTGTCGAGAATTTGAATTTTCTGGAATACACAATTCCGATAAGTATGCCGGAGCCATTCCGTTAAGGGACTTAAATACCATCCAGCAGAGCTTGAACTGGATTCTTTCAGGACATTTGAGCCAGTGAAGATTTTTGAGATGCTCTGAAATATGGGAATATTTAGATACGCCGGTGATAAGTCTTGCCGCAGCGTTGAAAACGGATTGTAATTTGTTGATTTGATATTTTGGAAGACTTGCATATATTCCGTTGCAATAATCTAAACGTGAAACAACATACGAATTGACTAGTAATTTAGTCGCTTCTGTTGGTAGATTTCTCCTTACTGCTTTAATTTGCCATATGATACATACATACATATGACAGATTTACAGAAGAAAAATACAAGGAACTAATTACAATAAAGTAATTTTTTTGTTAATGAAATTACCCAATTTAATAAAGAAAAACATTTCTCGTGTTTAAATTGGGGGGTCGTGTCATTATATTAAACCTTTGTTTTTGTTTGATGTAAGAAATAAAATAAAACTTATAGGAATGATAACAAATATAGAAATTTACTAACTTAACAGTTAGATGTACGGTACATAGATAAATAAAAGTTAGGATATAGGTGTACTAGTAAAATAAAAATATTATTACATTTCAATTAATAGGTAGTTGGTAGGTGGTAAGTACATAAATATGATTCAGTTATAATGGAATTACCCGATAATATTGTAAGACTAGGTACATAATAATATTTTGCGACAATAATCTTTGATTATACTTTGAAATGCTGGTAAAATATTTTAAGAGGATATGTTAAAACAGAGAAAGACATTTTTTTTTTGTAAAATTAATGATGAAATTAAATATTTAATTTTAAACTTAAGTACATAATATTATAATTAACACTTGATCAATTATTACTAGTAGGTGCAATGTAATAAAAATAAACGTAGAAATTCGCTCTATGTAATTAAAACTTATAATTAGTGTTGGGTTGATCTAGTAGTATTTTGATTTGTGATTTAAAGGCTTTATAATTTTCTTCAGATTTGATTTTATATAGGAGAGCATTAAAATTTTTTATACCTTGATAAGTATAATGGAGTTGAGAAGCACTTGTTTTATATTTTGGAATTTCTAAGTTGCCACGTGATCGTGATCGGTTACTTATTTTTGTGATTGTTGTTATAGTATTGAATTGATCTTTGTGTGTTTGTAACAGTGAGTTTTTTTTGAAAATTTTATTTAAACTAAGAACCCTGAAGGAGTTAAATAACTGTATAGTTGGAAATATAGATGGTTTTCGTAGAATGACTTTTAGAATCAACCTCTGTGCCTTTTCTACCGAACATGAACACGTTAATGCACCTGTTGTTGCTGACGTCTATAAATTATTACATGTGTATAGTTAAATGAATATTTTTGACAAATTAAATAATGAAACATAGAAAAACTAAAAATAACATCTAAAAATATAACCAAAAAGAATTCGAAATAAAATTGACAGCACTCTGAAAACTCTTAAAAATAGTAGAAACTACATTTCTCGCCAATGTGCATAAATAATGCCCCAGCTTTTTAAATAATCACAAAAACGAATTCTGTTGGAGTACAAGTACACGCCTGTACCTAGTGTGCAAATCCTTTTGACATGAAAAAAAAACTTTAAATATATAAATAATTTTTTTATAGTATTACCTCACAAGAGTCTCAGCTGCTCCCCTCTGGAGCCAGTGAGACTATGCGACCCCAATTGGGGTATGTTGTGAGGCTGAAGGTAGTGGAGAGGGTAAGGAGATGGGGAAGAGGAAGGTGGGGAAGTACCTGGCTATTCAGATCTGGTCACCAAACACGGCTAGTGCCATTTCAAGCAACGAATTCTGAATGGTGGTCTTACACATTTAATCAGCGATACTGAGAGTATCTTTCACTCTGGAACGTGCCACAAATATACTATATGTATATTATTTTTATAATAAATTGTGAAAACACAAATTAATCATTATTTGCCACGCCGGGATTCGATCCCGCCACCTTCGGTATGCGTGTCAAGAGCCTTACCGTTGGACTACGCGCCGGTCGTGAAAATGTAAATAATATTCGTGTTATTAGAAATTCTAAACGTGGAGATCCGCAAAGGTAAAAGAAGTCAGGGACGCCCGAGGAAGACATGGCACAACCAAGTGAATCATATACTTAAGTCGGGCCATATCAAGAGTCAGAATAATAGAAGAGCATGTGTGAGACGATGTATGAATGTAAACGAGGCAAGAAGTGTGTCTATTGAATTGTTTGGCGGTCTGTCCTCTCTGCCTACCCCTGCGGAGAAACGGTGTGATGGTTAGTTGGTTTGTTACGAGTAATATCTTCGATTGTAATAATATCTTCTATATCTCATATTAGAATAATGGACAGGATATCCGGGGGTAAAGTGCAGAAACTTTATAAGATGATTCTACATGATGGTAGAAGTAAAAAAGATGAACAACTTTTTTCGAAATTTCATTTTTTTTATATGAATAAATTATCTTCGTTATACAAATAAAATATGATAAGCATCAAAAATGTATGAGTGTATATAATTTATATAAATGTTCAAAAGTAGATAATTTATGAATATACATATATTATATTCTTTATACAAGGTGTCCGGGGGTAAAGCGCACAAGGAAGGTGATTTTACATGATAGTTCAGAGCAGTGGCGGTTCTTCACAGGGGGACAATGGGGACAGTCCCCACCAGTTACACTCAAAACCTACAAAAGAAAATAACAGTCGATGCTTTGTCTTCACCATTATTTAAACATAAAAGTAATTAACATTTGCAGAAATAAAATACAAATAATTATTTCGGATGATTTAATCAGACCCTACAGCATACAGCGAATAATGTACGGCGCAAAAAACAGCGGGTCTATTTCTCAGTGCGCAGAATCTAATGCGCACTTGGGGGACGATCCGAACTATCCCTATACTTTCCTTGCGTTGTTTCGCGATCTTATGCAACTGCGCATGCGCAGTAGTATGTGAATTCAAATACCAGCGGGGACAACCCTTAGTATCCTCTCAGAACCATTTGTTTGCGATGTTACGGGCGGGAATCGCTCGCGTTCAAATTAGTTTGCAAGATAAAGCTTTATTTATATTATACTATATTGTAAATTAGCATATATCTATAGACATTTTATATTATTTTGTGTTAAATTTATCCGGCTAGCATGATTAGACCATCAATTTTTTTTTTGAGAAATTTTATATTATGTTCTACGGGTGGTGAGATTACGGTACAGTACATAAAAAATGTCGATCCCCACCACTATTTTTTTTTTTTTTTTTTTAACTTACGGAGACGGTTTACAGTTAGTTCCCGTGAGTACTTAGGCCATAGGCCCATTGTACTATCTCCCATTTTACCTCAATCCTTTAACAATAACCCAGTCCCTTTAATGAAGTTCACCAGAGTTGTCATTGGATATGTGGCTAAGTCTTCTGGTTCCACGATGTGTCTCCCCAGGTATCTGAGCCTAGTTCCCACCAGGGCAGGACATTGGCACCACAAGTGAATTGGAGTCTCTTCATCCTCTTCACATTTTCTACATCTATTGGTGCTTTCCACTCCCAATAGCTGCATGTGTCTCCTGAGATGGCAGTGTCCCGTTAGTAGTCCTACCAGTTCCCTCAGCGAGTTTCTATCCATATCGAGTAGTTTCCTGGTCCGTCTGGGGTCCGGTCCGTTTATGAGTACTTTGGATTGCCTCATTCCGGGTGCCCTCTCCCATTCCTTCCAGTGCTGGGATTTGACCCACCTCTCAATATGTAATTTCGTGTGGCAAGCTGCTACTCCTACGGCCGGCTCGGATCCCGCAAGTGGTGCTTTCGCCCCTTTCCTTGCTAGTTCGTCAGCCCGCTCGTTGCCCTCAATACCCTTATGTCCTGGTACCCATATCAGTGTTATTTTATTAATGGTAGCGAGTTCTGTAAGAACAGTCCTGCATTCCATCACCAGTCTGGAGTCGCATCGGTTACTTTCCAGTGCCAATAGGGCTGCCTGGCTATCAGAACAAATAGTTATGTTCTTATTCCTGTACCCGATACGTATATTCTCCTGTGCGCAGGCCATGATGGCTTTCATCTCAGCCTGAAACACAGTGCAGTGAGTTCCTAGAGGTATACTGAGTTGCCTCTTGGATCCCTGTAGACATACCCCGGCCCCCGTTCCTTCCTCCATCTTGGACCCATCTGTGAACCAGATTAGTTCCTGTCTGGAGGTTGGACCTGGGACCATGTCCCACTCTTCCCGGGTGGGGTACATCACATCAAACTGCTGTCTGAAGAAGTATTCAGCTTGTTTGCCGTCCTGCTTCATTCCAGCTGTCGGGCTAATTGCCCTCAGTCTTGTTCCGATCTCCGTATGACTGTTTTTGGGCAACTCACCTCTCCAATGACCTTTGCATTTTAACCTGTAGGCTGCCGCCATCGCCGCCCCCTCTATTTCTAAGTTTAGTGGGGGTAGGTTCAGCAGCACTCCCATGGCTAGTATTGGAGTGGTTCGCATAGCTCCTGTGATTCCTCTGCATGCAAGTCCCTGTATGTGGTTGAGTGTGGCCATCACTGTTTTCAGTGTTGTTCTCCTCCACCAGACCAAGGCTGCATGCATGATTCTTGGTTTTACAACGGTTGTGTACAGCCATTGCATCATTTTGGGTTTGAGTCCCCACGTTCTGCCGCAGATTCGCCTAGTTGCCCACATGAGAGCACAGGCTTTTCTGCCCACAGTTTCCACCTGGTTTTTCCAGCTCAGTTTGGCATCTATAATGACCCCGAGGTACTTAACCGTGTCAGAGGGTTCTACCTCCTTTCCGTAGAAGGTTGGATTGCTCCATCCCTCTAGTTTCCTTTTACGTGTAAAGATTACTAGTTCTGTCTTGTCTGGATTGACCGACAGCCCTGTTTCTTCACACCATTCTTCCACTGTTGCCAGTGTTGATTGTATGAGGCCTCTGGATGTGTCTGCATCCCAACACCTTATTATGGTTGCGATGTCATCCGCATACCCTTGAGTATACAGGCCCCTGTTGTTGAGTTTCCTGATGAGGTTGTCCACCACCAGGCTCCACAGCAAGGGTGACAAGACCCCTCCCTGTGGACACCCTCGCGTCACCAATACTCTGAGGTTCACCTCACCCCTTTCCATCGTAAGAATCCGACCTGAAAGCATGTTCTTCAGCCACCTTCTGGTTGTTTTATCGAGTCCATGTCTTTCTGCCGCTTCATCGATGGATTTAATAGAGGTGCAATTAAATGCTCCCTCTATGTCCAGGAAGAGTCCTACTGCTAGTTCCCCGGTTGCCTGCGCCTGCTCCAGTTTGTATACCAACCTGTGCAGTGCCGCGTCAACCGACTTACCTGGTTGATACGCAAATTGTAACTCGTGGAGGGGCTTTTCTCTCAGTGCCCCGTCTCTTATGTGTCTATCCATTAGCCTCTCCATTGTCTTTAGAAGAAAAGAGGTGAGGCTAATTGGACGGAATGCGCCTGGTTGGTCGTAGTCAGTTCTCCCAGGTTTAGGTATGAACCACTAAAGAAGTGCTCGAGCCGCCACTGGTTCAGAGATAAAATCAAATAACTTTTTTCTAAATTCTAACGTTTTAAGCTAGTTTTCGGGTAAAAAATTGAATTGTTTGTATAGAAAAAAGTATATTCTTCCATGAAAAAATATTTTTATAAGGGAAAAAAAAAACATTTAAATTTCGAAAAAAGTTGTATTTTACTTCATTCGTCATGTAGGATCTCCTTTTGAAGTTTGTGCACTTTGCACCCGGACACCCTGTATAGATAACCTAATAAGAAAAACTTTCATTAATTTCGATTTCTTTTTTAAATATATTAAGTTACATTTTATTATAAAATTTAAAAAATATTTAATTCATTCCACAGTTTGTGAATCTTCGTTGAACATCAAGACCGCCCGGAGAACACAACCACGATATATCAACTCATTTAGTTTGCTGTCATTTTCATAGATGTCTCTAATGAGGCACGCTAATTATTATCTGCGCTATTCGATACACCTCCTATGAAGCCGTTTTAAAAGTAAATATCATGACTGGTCCAAATCGAAATTTTTCGTGTGGTTAACTGAGCCTTAAGTCACCATTCGTCATTTTCCTTTTGAAGCAGAAAACAACAATCAATCGAAAAAAAGTGTGTCGATGTGGTGAACAAATCGAAATGACAAACCATATTCCATAAACACACCCAGATTTATGACAGGAGGAAAAAGGAAGCCTGAAAACGGCCCATTGATTTGTCATTCGCTCAAATATTTGAAGACTAGAGACCTGAAAATTGACAGAATTTTTATGCGAAATACTTACATAATTTTTATTAAAAAAATTAGAATTTTGACTTTTTCTTGGAAATTTGCAATTTTGGGCAAATAGCACAAAATAATTTTCGTATTTTTCATGCCTTTCTGCCATATAATGGATAGAACGCAGCTGTATGTCTAATGACTGCATGTCAAAAGTGCCGTGCATTGTTATTTAATATTTGTTCTGTAAAATAAAAAAAATTTAACAAGGTAGAACTGCTTTTGCTGAAAAATTTCACCACTTTTCCCAATAAAATCTCACAAACTAATTTAAATTTTCAGGTCCCCACAAGTTTGCTGATTTATATAATCAAATTACTTATTTTGGATATTTGTAGGATGTATAAACATTGTTTGCGATCTGCAGTCATTCTCAGGAATGATGGACAAGTTTCTTTACACATCCGTAAAGGTTTTATTATCAATCAATCGGATGCGCTTGTGCTCCTGGCACCACTAGGGGGCCAGGTTGCCTGAAGAAAATGACTTCACCAGTTCCTTATATCTGAGGAAGCGGTACTCGCCTTCACACCGTACAGCCACCTGTTGTACTTCTCATCCCCCTTTATCCTCCAGGTAAAAGTGCCAAAGACAGAAAAAAAGGCAAGGGATTCATTATGGATGCTGATTTGGAAAGGTTGCAATAATAATAATACACAAGGTTGTTATAGTAGCTGCTACGATTTATTTGTAAAAAAATACTCTAATCACTACATAGCCAATTTTAAGTTAGTTTAAGTATCCATCCCTGCGTAAGTAAGTTGTGAGATCACCGGTACAAGCGATGTCTTCACTGGAATTAAATTTTTACCAAACATCTCAAATTTACGAGCGTAGAGTTGCTCGACTTAATCTCAAAAATAAATTAAAGAAAAACATACTGGCTGCGTATCTAAGAGATTCTTGTGATAATACAATGATGAGAAGTCAGTCATGAAGCTTAAAGTAGTAAAGCTTTAGTATATTATATCATATTATCAAGTTCCGTGTTCTATTGCTTATCCAACCTCAACCTCAACCTTCCCTCACATTCGTTAAGGCAATCCTCACCCACGTCTTCAAATGAAACGGCGTACAAATATATTCAGGAGAAAGTAAAGGAAACAAACACACGGGGAGACGTTATTTAGAGAAAGCCAAGGCACTACAAAGACTTGTATAAAGTATATAGGTATGGGGGAGTAGGTTTTGTCAACAAGTAGACTATTAGTAGTTATTGTATGTTTGTTAATCAGGGTTCCTACAGCTAGGTTAACAGACTTGAGGTTGCGGGCTCTTTTCAAAGGACAGGTGCAAAATGCAAGTCTTTACAAATTAAATACTATATTCTTTGTAATACATACCTACATATTACTTTACTAGGCTTCTTTGTTATTCATTGTATAAAATATGACCATTCTGTAAATGTTAATGTCATCACACAAATGATAAATAAATTAGTATTGAAACGGACATAAATTAAATAATAGTAATGCTGCACAAATAATAATAATATGTAACTAATCCAATAAGATCAAAGATGTAAAAAAAAAAACTACGCTTACACATATTAAATCTAGGAGAAATATAATGTCGAAAAAATACTGTTAAATATTAAAATAATCGAATTATAAAAAGCCTTACACAATATAATAACTCGATACATACATGTATAAAAAATACTGATTGTTCGTTTTTAGTAAAATTTTCACATTTGTTCAACCTACTTTATTAGTGCCAATAAACATCACTTTAAAACACATTGGCAAACTGGCAGGCGTCACACGTTACCATCGCCATCTCTTCCGGGGCAAACTGGCCTTTTAAAGAAACCTTTACTGACACAGAACCGTATACCGAGGGTAACCTATCGTACATACATTTAACTTAATTTTAACCAGTACATTGTACTTAAATGCCAATTGTTCAACAAAACTAAAACAACCTTCATCAAAAATATTAAATAGGGAAAGATTTCACCGCAGCAAAAATGCAATCACAAAAAATATATAAATTCGTCGCGATATTATTTAACTTAATGTTTTAATAAAATACAAAATGTTATTGTATAAAGAGAGCGTTATACTAATGTCATGAAATTTTAAGTATATTTTAAACACTCGAAAGAGAGCAATTTTAATAGATAAAATAATACTTTGGTGGACACTGCCATTTGTTTGTAAGAAGATATGCAAATAGTCAAACTTTTCAAGGATTCTAGTTCTGAAGGGTAATTCTGTATCTTTTGTGACAGTCGGGGGTGTTGATTGTTTATATTTTAGATTGTTTTGATATTACACGTTATACCTAAAATGTATAACTAGTATACATCGCCTTAAAATAAACAAATTAATGAGCTCTCGTTGGTCTCAATTGAAGTATTTTGTTGAAAAACCGGAATAAATTCATCAACACAATCAAATGCGCGTCAAACGACCTATGTCACAAACTCTTAATAAAACGATTCCACTTGCATTTGGGCAAGCAGAATATAAGAGCGGTAACTCACGTTGTTGCGTCTCACTCGAGCTCTTAACGTTATAAATGCGAGTGCGCAAGATGGAAGCCTAATCGTGTTTTTTACTTCGAAGGTATTGTGTCGTCGGCAACTTTGCGTGAAGGGTTTCTCAACTGAATAATTATTTTACACAGGTGACCGGTACCGGTCCGCGGAGCAGGGGTTGAGGACCGCTGGTCTAATGCATGTTAAATCGGCCGTATACGACACATTTTGACAGTATTCTTAAAAGTGGTATTCCGTATCGTGCTACATCACGTACAAATATCAAATAATATGAACGCCTCTACTAGGCTTATATTTTATGTACCTAAGTAGTTATAATAAATAGTAATTTGTGTTTTTAGGTAGGTAATTAATCCACACTAACTGACATCAACACATGACAGGCATTGACAAGCCATTGAAAGCCATAGAAACTTGACAGCTTAAAATATGACGCACGACGGATGCCTTCTTTCTTTTTGTCTTAATTGTCTCTTGTCAGATACAGAATCATCCTTCAGGAGATATAAGTGTCCCATTACATTATATGAAATTATAAAGAGATTTCTTTTGTTCAACAGTAAAGTTGATTTAATCACTAATCTCACATAATTTAATTGTATACATTAAAATTTACATTATTATTTGTGGCCTTCATTCTTTTAAATATGTACTATTTTTGTATTATTAAATTATGAACTGCATAAAATATTAACAATATGCTTTTGGCAAAAAAAAAAACTGATTTTTATCACTGTGGAACATGAAATTAACCATTGCAACAGCATAAAAATAAGAATTGTCAATGGCCTTTTTAAATTTAATATTTAATTAAAAGTTACCTTTGTTGCTTCCAAAAGAACTGAATTATTTATTGTTAATTATGTGAATAAAATAATATTTTCTCATTAATTTATCCCTTTCTACTCTTGTTTATATATGAAATGAATTCTAATTGTGAAATCTTTGGATAAAATAATGCAGATTTGAATAAATAATATTAACACTAAGTTAGGTACAGAAAATTACTTAGAAGGAATTTATATTTAGAGATGTGTATTGAACTAAAAAGAAAGAAACAAAATAGAAAACTGAATATACTTATTCAGATCAAAGGGTAACAAACAAACCTCGGAGATAAATAATTAGTATTGTATTAGTAAAAAATCCAACCCCAAAAACAGATTGTTATAAATCTTAATATAATAATGCAAATTAAAGATTAAACTGGTACATATTGTTGCGTTAACATTATAATTACAGATATATTGGTAAGCATGAGATTTCTCTACTGATTGGAGTTTTTGTTGCAATTTTTCCTTATTCTAATACTGAAAATTAATAGCAAAAATGTTTGTGAAACGACCCAGTGTTAGATTTTTACGTATAATAATAGAGAGAAAAAAAATAGTTTTCAAAATATTTTTGGTTTATACTATTAAATACCTATAAAAATACTACTAAAAGTTACAACAAATACGTGGCCTTTGTGAGAAAAATTGTTAAATAATATTATAAACAAAATACTATGTTATTTAAGCTTATATTTAGCAAACGAAGCACTTACTCCCTTACGCATACTTTGTAATAAATGTTTACATTATATTTCCTCTGCGCTGAACTCCCCTGGTCCAAATGTACATACATACATACATAGGTACATAATACAATTCAACTTACGCTAAGTTATGTTTTATTGCTCTTGAATATTAAGGTTTAAGGAAACACTAAATTGCTTTTTGTTTTTGACAGAAATTTCAATGAATAAAGAAAAAAAACATGAAACACAACCATAAGGTAACACACTACCTATAATATAATATAACTAGGATTTTAAAACCTGAATAATGCCTTTTCCAGTCTCTTTTCCACATATTCCATCTGATAACTGTTCTGTCAAAACATATTATAACAAAATCACAATAAAAAGCAACTACTACATAATTATATTTTAATATCATTGTGTAAAGGCAAGATATAAAACCCTTCATATTCATGAATGTCTGTTTATTTGTGTCAAGTCCTAAATGCCAAATATTTTACTAATGGTTTTCATCACTACAATACAAAAATGATATTTTGAAATAAATAGACACTCAAAACAAGTTTAAAAAAATTGTAAAACCTTTTTTAGATCTTGTTTCAAGTGTTTACAATATTTTAGCATTTAGAACCCAATAGAAATAAGTGCGACAGCAAAAAAACAATTTTTTAATTACTATGGTTAATAATTGGTGTCAAATGGTTGAATTATTAAATATAATGTATTTATGGGAAATAAAAATTAAATGAATGCCTTTGTGTAATGCTTCTCTATTATATAATATACTGAGAGTTCTGGATTAAAAAAATACTGACACAGAAAAGATCTGGTTATTATTATTATGACGTATGTACTTATTATTTGATCTTTTATTATCACCAACTAATTAATACTACCCACTTTCTACCTCCCTAAAAATATCCTCTATGGAATAATAATAATAATGCTTTGATAATTGTTTACTGAATTCTCTGAGAAAAATAATTACATATATTCGGAACATTAACAAAACTTTCTAAACAGAATAGATTTTACAACCACAAACAAAAAATGCATAAAGATAAAAAAAAATATCAACGAAATCTAGAATACTTTTCTCCAATACTTAAAAATTTGCTCACAACAATACAAAAATTAGACAGGCATATTTATTTTGTATTTTTTGAAAATACCATTCAACAAAGAGCAACACTTTCTGTATTGGTCCCAAATAGTCACTACAAGATGTTTCCAATCAATGTGCTTACATAATAAATACAACAAACTCCTTTGTTCTTATGCAAGCATCAGCACTCCGACAACAAGCTCCAAACTAACCTCAAAAAAGGTTAAAAACATTTTATGCATCAGAATAGTTTTATTTTTGCAAAGCAATTATCAAAAGTGTTCTGAATTGTTGCAAACAAATCTTACATTAACATGTTATTTAGGTTAAAAACACGTTTAAAAACGCAAATAATAATTATTAGTGTTGTCATTTTGTAAAAACTTAAAAAATATTTTGTATTATCAATGCTGAATGCGTGTTGTCAACAGATGAAAAATATTGAATAATACTTATAATTTAAATACACAGTTTAAAGGTACACGGGGTTTTTCATTAGTGGATTAATATAACTAATGTTAAATCCAAAACTAAATAAGTAGATCCACCTTAAGTGAAATATATATATATAATATGGATAAATGAGGGTGACTCCTAACATAAACTTAGCACTGGCCGCAGTAGACGTGATAGGGAGAGTGGTTCCCTACTATTAATTAACTGGATGAGTATTGACCAATGAGTATTAATAGAGCTGGTATGACACTGGGATTAAACTTACATAAATAATGCTTTTGACCGAATACAACGGAGAATATTATGATGATGGTGGATGCCATCCTGAGTATGAGATTGGTATTGCCGTAGAAAAATATATAGTGGTGATTCAGCGTGTCTCCTCGGCAGTCGTCAGGTGTGATGCCACCAGGTTCAGGGGCCCGTCATCGCAGTCCACCCCCTCCATCTGCAGGACCGGGGACATCTTAACACAAACAAACAAGCCGTTACAATCTGCAAAACCATTGGATTCTATCTACATTCCACAACAATACAGAATATTGAAGAAAAGAACAAACCGTCAGTTTACTGCCAGAAGTCATTAAGTGGCAAAATGTCGATAATAAAAATTCAATAATATTTGGATGATTTGCATAGCGCTGTTTTTGTGAAAAATCACCTCAAGGGTGTTAAGATACTGAGATAATTGATTTTAATCTTTAACCCGTCTAATCACAGGAGACCCAAGTTGTCACAAAACATCATATGCCATTATAATAATAAGAGACCCACCCAGATTGTCCCAGAGCGATCGTGCATTATTAAAAGTTAGATATCTCTCTTCCCGTCGTACGAACATTTGTGCTCTTTATTGCCTTAAGCCTCGATGACACACGGCGAGTTCACAAGCTACTATCTGAGAAATTCACTATCTGTTGGTAAACTCGCTCAGTGTCATCGTGTTTCTTGCTAACTAGCAGATTGTTGACAATCTACGAAAAAAGTTGAAAGGTCGTCAACTTTACTCGCTACACGCCAACTCGTGATTGGTTTATTTAGGTTTCCAATATGGCTGCCAATTAACAGCTGATTTCGACTGTCAACTGTCTGAAGAATTAGTTCACGTTATTTCCGCTATTGGCGCTAGCAGCTACGCGCGAGTCCAGTTTCCTACAAAAATGTCGCGAGCTACTGAGCGAGTCGACAGTTTTGTGTGTCATCAAGACAATCTCACTCTTTAAACTTAGTAGATAGTAGCTTGTAAACTCGCCGTGTGTCATCGAGGCTTTAGGAATATACGACCTATATTGTTCAGATATTTTACAAACCCGATCATAAGTGACAATTTTATTTTGCGCCAATTTGTGACATAATAAACACTTACGGCCTTACTAAAAAACCCCGTAAAAATTTTATTCAATTGACAAACGGCCGCAGATGTGAAAACATTACTAATTAAAAAATTGTTCTTGGAAAAAAATACACACTGTTTGCACAGCCTGGGTGGGTAGTTTATCTCTGTTTTAGTAATGATGTTTGAATGAAATTTGGAATTTTCCAAAGTATTTTGAAAGTTCTATGAAGTTGAAGGTGTCGTAAAAACAAATACCATTTATAAAAACTAGATAAAATTACCTTTTAGATATGTGTATTTTAAATACACTTTAGTTTTAAAAAACTGCCATATTTTAAGATTTAAACACGGAAAAAAATGTAAAAAAAATTTCTTACCAAAACATTTTTGATGAAAGTGTACAGAAATATATAAAAAATTAAAATTAAAAAAATACAGACCTTTTATATAATGAATTTGGAATGGAACTGTCACCTCACTTATTTCTCATGCATACAATAAAAAATTGATATAATATTTTCAAAGTTTTTTTTATTGCCAAAAAATAACCTAAAAATATAACTGATATTCAAACAGATTTCTTGCACCACTAAAGAAGTTCATTTCTTTCATAAGTTTACTACCACATGTATTAGATATTAATATTTAAAAAAAACACCACTTTTAAGAAATTCTCATAAAATAAATATGCTTAAATGTAAATTTGAATTTTTATGTACCATATAAAATACTTTTTGACATTTCCACTTTGAAAGTAGAATTATTTTTATTATAACTTCACTAAAACTTATGAAAAACCACAAAAAACACGGTAAATATATCAATCATATGAATATAAGGTTAAATTAGTAATATTAATAGAAATTACAATCACATTTGTTAAATTACAAAGCACATCGCCGGAGACAAAAAAATCTCTCGCTGTTTAATATGTTTTCACTGCGAAGGACGAAGGCGTCGCCACCTAGCGGCTATGAATGAAAACAAACAATTTAATGTGTACAGTATGAAAAATTGCGTGGTTGCCAGATTTACAACGCGTATAAAGTGATATTTAAAACGTATTTTAAGACCAACGTTATTAGTAATATTTCGTGTTTTAGTGTAAATTTTTTTTATTGATGTTGCTGCAAAAACACAGGTTATCGGTCTTGCTGTGGTTTTTTTTTAGTAAGGCTGTTAATTTTTAAATAAAATTGTATGAATGTGTAAAAAAGTGAAATGACAGTTTTATTACAAATTTTCTCAAGAAAAAGAATGAGTATTTAAAATTTTAAGTTTATTCTATTTTAAGTTATTTAATTCGAATATTCACAGATATGTATATATGTATTTTGCCAATTTACATTTCCAATATCAAAATTTTAATATGTAGAAACAAAAATGTTGATTTCTAATAAACACATCAGAAAGATTATTTTATCTTGATTTTAGAATAATTTTTGTTTTGGCAAAAGGGTTAAAAATAAGCAATAAAAAGGAACATTTAAAATGCATGGGAAGAACCGGGAATTTTGCGCGCAAACCTTGACAGGCAAAAGTTCATAGATATTATTTTCTTATTATTCGAACACCCGTGCGCAGCGTGCAATAAAGGTAGCCCACTGCCTAAGCATTTTTCGTGAAATATTCGCACAATAATCACCGGTCCCATACTGGACTGCTGAGCATTAGAAGCAAATTTGAGGACCCGTACGGCAGTGGTCCCCAACCTTTTTATCACTGCGGACCGGTCAACGTTTGATAATATAACCGCGGCCCGGGTGGGAGGGGGTTTATCTGGTGTGCACCTCGAATTTAAAGCTTTTCTCAAAACTGGTTTTAATTTAAGAGTGAATCTGGATGCGGGAAGTCGTTTTAATCTATACCCAGAATATAAGAAACTGCAACTATTCATGTTCTTGAAAGGAACATTTAAAAATCCACAAGCCATCTCACAGTTGAGAAAAACCTTTTGTATGTTCCGATTGTAATTATTCATGTGCTAGAAAGGAGACTGAAAACCCACAAGTTTACTCAAGTAGAGAAAAACCATTTTCGTGTTCCGGCTACAACTATTCATGTTCTCAATAGGAACATTTAAAAGTCCACAAGCCGTCTCACAGTGGAGAAAAAATTTAATCATGTTCCGACTTCGACTATTTGTGTTCTCGAAAGTGACAATTTAAAATCTATCTCACGATAATTATTGATGGAATTAATCCGTAATTATTCTGACCCGACAAGTGTGTTAAGGTGACTTACAGTGAGAGCGTTGGACCTCTGGTGTGCCTGCAGCGCCATGAAGAGGTGCGGTTGGATGGTGCGACGGAGGGCGGCCAGCATGTCCGTTGTGGCTCCCACCGCTCCCCCTGGGGCTCCACCTCCTCCCCCTCCCTCCTCTCGACAGCGCCCTCCCTTGGATTCTACAAAATAATGGTAATAAGGCGTGAGAAACACTAAATTTAACCCCTAGAGCAATTTAGGGACTAAGTTTGTATAAATAAATACCTGCAAAATAAGACGATTATCCAATTTTTATTTTTATCTATATATATATATATTACAATTTAATCCCTTAGGCTAATTTGTTCGCTTTTGGAACAACTCATATAGGCCTCATAGAAATCATTGTGTCTCCCTTCCTATCATTGTTAGAAATATGATATAAACGGTGTTAGAAATAGGAAACACCACGCTTTATATTCAATTCTAAAACATAACCACAAAAGAAGTAAAATGTACATAAAGTACTCTTTTTAAGGTGAATTGCCTAATTTAAAATAAAAAAAGTAAAATGTAGTCCTTTATGAAACCAAAGTTTCAGATAGCAATTTGAAAATAAATTATGAAACTTTGGGAATTTCGTATTAATTATTTTTACATGGAACGACCATAAAGTGAGGTGACAATAACGTTTATAATCATCGACCAAGATAGACCAGCCCTAAGGGTATTGAAAATGACCCCAGCCAGAAATCATTCATCAGCCAAAGCCCATTTACAAAAAGGGCGCGTAACATATAGCAGCATTTAGTTCGCATTTTGCCCTTTGTTTGTCAACAATAGAGCGAATTTGTCTCTCAGCAGTATTGAGCGCGTTTATTTTTTTCAATCACAAAAATAACCCAGTTCCAGATACTTTAGACGGTATGTATCGCGGACTTTATTTTTGAAAATGTAGTCAGCTATTAGAATACAACAAAAAAATATACCTTTCAGATGTCAGATGTTTTAGACAGCATGTTAATAAATGTAATAATATTAAAGAATTTATTTTGTTACCATCAAATTTTCTGACGTCATCAAAACACTACACTGCTTGTGACGTCACGACAGCTCGATTATATGGAAGTGGTTTTCAAACTTTTTTTAAGCGCGACAGCTTTTAGTAATAAAATAAATTCTATTAATTCTATAAATTATAATTACATAAATTCAACCTCCGCTGTTTTTTAGGTGTGTATGATCAACCTTTTTAGTATTATTAATGTATCCATTATTAGTTTGTATGCGGACCTTGGTGGGACGATAATATGTACATCATAACTAGGGGTACGTAAATTTCGTTTTTACAAAATAGATGCGATAAAAGCGAAATCTGCATTTTATTTGCGATAAAAGCGAAATTTGAAAATTAAATACTTTCGCACCTTTTTACGTTACGTGCTTTCAAATGTTGATCAGACAATGAATATTTTATCAACCGAAAATTCTATCGATCACAGCATGATGTTGAAGACAGCAGCTCAAAAGAGCTTGGATAAATTGTTGGTACACATGGGGCCGAATCCAACAAATGAGTACTACAAGCACATTGGGAGATTATTTTGTCCATCGGAAGCAGCAAATGTGCCATCTTCTTCTGTCAATTCAAATTCCATAGTGGAAAGCTTCGCAAAAATTCCGTTTTTCAAAAGTGTACCACAAGAAGAACTAATTGACGGGTACTCTCATTTTCACAGACAATTACTTCGATTGGTCGGCCAAGAAGCTCCTGTGGAGGTAATGCAAGTTTTAGTTACATCAAAATCTTGCTACCCTGGATTTGCAAAAGCAGCTATTCAATGTCTCAATTGCCCTGTCAATAGTGTTGATGCCGAGAGGTACTTTAGTACCTACAACATTGTCGTAACTGATTGCAGGCAAACAATGAAAGATGAAAATGTAGAAATTACAACAATGCTAGCCTTTAATTGAGTTTTTAATTTAGTATTTTTTTTTTGCAAAATAAATGCGAAATTTTCAATTTTGAGTTTTTTTAAATGCGAAATCACGATTTTTTATTTGCGAAATTTACGTACCCCTAATCATAACCTTATTTTAAGTTTGTTGTCGGTGGAGTCGCAAACCTGCTTTATATATTGTAAAACAATTTTTCTTTAATAAAACTATCAAATTGGGTAAAAATAAAGCGCCGCAGGTGAAAATTTTATAACCGCAAGGCCAAAACAATAAATGCTATCGATTTTTTCATTTGGAAATATTAACCTATCTTAAGCCACGGCATTCCGAATTTCTACCATTTTATAACATATTTCTCATGAACACTTTATATACATGTTATTTTTGGTGATAATATCTATACATTTGCCACTTCAAATCGGTAAAATTATATGAAATTCCCCCGATAGAAAAAATCGTAAGATATGCTCCGAAAAAAATCATATTTCATTGTTTCTTTAAATGATATTTAAAATATTTCCCGCGAGATTCTTGTTGTATTTTAAACGAGTCATGTTTTATTAAACATTTTCACAATCTTCGCTTAAATATTATGGTTTTTAATATTAGCGCGCTCCGCCTAAGATTCGTATTAATATATCTCTCCTTTCTCTTCTTTTTGAGCGCTTACTGCCGGGCCTAAGTAACCACGAATTTCTGTCATTTTTTATTTATTATATGCAAAAAAACTTAATGTTTTGAGCAGCTGATTCAAAAATTTAAAGAAAGATTATAGTTTTTGGCCAATACCTTTTATAAAACACAACAGAAGTAGATGGGCTTGCGGACCCTGGTTGCTCATCACTGTGTTAATGATGAGTAACCACCGTGGGCGGTAAAAAGGTGAATTTTTCGTAAATATTTTCAAGCCAACGGATGAATGATTATTTTTTATTAAAACTTTATTAAACGTACGGTTCATCAGAAAAAAAAATTCAGACGCATCCGCCGCCAAGACCCGGACAAACATCACTCTATTAACCCGGGCACCTGTGCTTAATCACCAAACGTAGCGAACCACATGGGGTGATCTATGGAAGAGGCGTTGGTTATCCAATAAATGGTTCCCAAGGCGGTACCCATACTCGCCTCCGAAATTGAATCGCTTGTCATCATAACATTTTTTTCCAATTAAATTTATGAATGCCTCGTAACCCCCACTTTGAAAACCACTTGTACACACAAAACAGCTTGCGAATGTGTTCATGCAACCAAAGCGTGACTAACTACGGATGTATAAGTTCGAAAAATTACACAATAGGATAACTTCGTGGACAGTTTTATATTGCCGGGAACTCGTGTGCAAGACGGTGGAATTCGCAGGAGAATTGTATTGCGAAATTACTGTTACTGGCGTTACTTTATTATGATTTTTACTGTGAGAGGGCTTGTCTAGGGTATACTTGGTCGAAGTTTATAATGCATTTGTTTTTTTTTTTTTTCGTTATCAGTAATTTTAGTTAGAAAAACGTGAGGTGAGCCATTTTGATTTTTTTTTTTTTTATGTTTGCATGGAAAATTTTTATATTTCAAAATTTATATATTTATTTTGAATTATTAAATTTGAAAGCATATTTTATCACCTTTCAAAATAGCTTTAAGTTTTCAGATACATTCAGAAATATTCCATTTATTTGGATTTTATTGCAAAGCCGAGATATTTAGACGCCCTTACAAAATATGAGCACCGTAATCCCTGTTCTGAAAAAAATCTCCGGGTTTGAAAACTCTAGCCGGGGGTACTTACTTCGGCCAGGTTTAAGGGAGTCTCGGGGCCTCCGCCTGCGAGTGTGGATGGTGTCCCTCCGCATGGCCGTGGGCCGCGCCACTCCGTGCAGCTTAAAGTACAGACCGCACGCGTTGCACACCATGTCGCCTGCAATCAACACATTTCACACATATGACGTAGAAGTTAATGATAGAAGGAGTCCGAAAAAGACACCAGAAGACGTCACAGGAAGACAAGGCACGATTAAGTGAATTGAATACTTGAATATTAGGTCATGTCAAGAGTCAGAATACAAAAGAATATGAGACGATACGGTGAAAACCTCTTTCATGCTTAAGAAGTTTGTTTTTTTTCGGTCCCTTGAAGACTGAACGTAGTTATGCAGAAAGCAGCCAGGTCACAATTTTGGCAAAAATGAGATATTGTTGTTTTCTGAGGGAGAAGCGTCAATTCTATGTTCTATTAAAACCAGCAAGGCCGCTTTCATACAAAAATTCATAGTAATCGTCTTCTTAAATATTTGCTGATCACGAAAACACCGTTTAAAAAACTGCAGATAGCGCCCATGGCACTCATATTCAGCAGAAAACAGCCAGAGACAACTGGTCAATTTTGTCAGTACAACTAAAATTTTAATGATGACGTTTACCTGATCTGCAGAAAACGGTCACGGCGCTTGTCTATTTTCTACACTATAGCATTTGTACCGAAACTTTCAAGTGGCGATCTCGCGTTATAATAATAAAGTTTTTTGGGAAGACTCAATAATTTTAAGTATGTATTATCATTTATTACATAAATTCAATGAAGTCCAGTAGGACTGCTAGACAGCATTTGTTAGCCAGTTATAACAACAATCTACTTATATTCATTTTTAAATTTAGGAAATGAACCTATCATGTAACGTTATTTTAAGGCAAAGAAATAAAATATTTATAGTAAATAAAATTAAAATAAATAAACAACAAAGAATGAATATATAATCAAAAAAGTACAAAAGACTACATAGAAAATTAGAGAGAGACAAAAATCAGTACAATTTTTTTTCAGCTTAGGTACATCTCCTTTTGAAAATTATAAAATAATTTTTATTGCAACTTATGTTAAATGAAATGATAAATATCAAAAAAAAAAAATTCCTCCTCCATCACAACACAAGCAAGCATTTTTAAATCCTCCATCACAACACAAGCAACATTTTCGGTTTTCTGTGGTGATAGTAGGAGATTTTCAAATTTTGTTGGGTTATTCGTAACCCAGGAAGGTTTGAATTTCTTTTACAAAAAATAAAAATAAAATTATTAAAAAAATTTGATAATAAAAAACCTCTAAATATAAAATAATTTTTTGAAATATTTATTTTAATTACTAATTATTTTAATAACTACTGATTTTAAGTTAAATAATAAAGCGTAATTTCATATATTTAGTGTATTTGGAAGCTCTGGCTGTTTTCTAGGGAATGCGTATTTCGCAAAGTAAGGTCGGACGGTTGATTGCTGAGCTTACATTCTCAATAATGTATTCTACAGAAAGCAGCCAGACCGTATAAAAAACCAATATCTCTAAAAACCTTCCCTAAAATCCACTTTAAAGTTATAGTAATCTGATATCTATATCTAATCTGAAATCTTTCAAGAAAGGCTGAAAAATACAATATTGGATTGAGTCACCGATACAAAATGGAATTTTTCAGCCTTAGAAGATTTGGGTTTGTTTATGGACAAAACTATTTATGCGTATTAAATATGTACAGGCGCAAACAATCAATTTATCTTAATATTTTAAAGCTTAACGTGCAAAAAGTATTAAAACCTAAAATAATTTGATTGGCGCCATCTGTGAATGCGTAGATTATACAGATGGCGCCAATCAAATTATTTTATTTATGTTTTTAATGCTTTTTGTATGGTACGCTTTAAAATATTAAGGTAAATTAATTGTTAGCAATCGTACATATTTAATTAGAATATAAATAAATAGTTTTGTCCATAAACAAACCTAAATCTTTGAAGAAAGGCTGAAAAATACAATATTGGATTGAGACACCGATACAAAATTGAATTTTTCAGCATTGAAAGATTTGGGTTTCTTTATGGACAAAACTATCTATTTATATTCTAATTAAATATTTACGATCGCGAACAATTAATTTACCTTAATATTTTAAAGCGCAACATGCAAAAAGCATTAAAAACTTAAAATAATTTGATTTAAATAAGGGATCCTTACTAAAACTCCAATAATGCAACCCAAGGTGTAAAAAAATTACCTAAAATATTTTTTACATCGCGTGCGCTGCGAAAACTATTGATGATAGAATAAAATAATGTACTACAACTTTGTAAAACACATCATTATTTACAAAAAAGGTCGCGACAGCATATGTCTAACTATTATGGTTATGCCACAATAAGTATTCTTTTATTTTAAAAATTTAATTAATATGTCGCTGCTTGAAAAGGCTCTTTATTTGTATCTTGGTGTTAATCATTATCAAAATAAATTACTTCATATTCAAGACAGCTTTAATACCTCTACTTAACTTTTTGAATTTTTCAATCCGGATATTTAATTAGAAAGATATCACGAGTTTAACAATGTTAGTATTAGAAAAAAGTTTCGGCTACGGGCTGGGCGGGAGAGGAGTCAAGAAATGAAGTGCCACGGGGGTTGGCGGGACGGGGGAGCGGGAGAGCGGTGGCGGGGAAGGTGGAAGTGGAACGCTGGAGGGGAACGCACGGGAAAGGACATGCAAGGAGTAACATTTTATTTATTTGAATATGGCATTGCAACGCATGCCGGGAAACAGCTATATATTATAAAAGAAAATCCAAAAAAACGCGCGGACCGCAAAAACTCAGAAACGAGTCCCGGTACGATCAAGCGAGTTATAAGGTGTGGTAGATCTCTGTCCCCTCTCGGGAAAAAAGGTACCCGTTTTTACCAAAAGGGCGTGCTTTTGAAGATATAAGGGCTGGAAGTTTCGCCCTCTTGAAATTTCGGAAAGTTCAAGAAGGTTCTATAGAACTCTAGAAAGTTCTGGAAGGGGTGGCGGAGTATGTCGTGGAATGTTCGGGAATAGGGAATCGGGATCATCATTGTGAAACATTCCATAACACTCTCAAATGTTTTCCTGAGCGAAGCCGGGTAACCCAGCTAGTAGTTTATAAGACTGATGACAATATGTTACAACCAAAAGGTCCATCTGATCAATGGACAAAAGTCGCACGTAAGCGGTGTGTCACCGTAAGGGTTAATCAAAAGAGTGAAAACGAACCAGCATTTAACTTCTTTCACTGTTACCCCTTTCATCCTGATACTTCTTGCGATGACATGACGCTTTACTTAACGTCACTGTATGGCGCCGCTTCATAGAAGGTTGTAAAAATTAAATCTCGGGGTGAGTACTCCTCATTAAAGATTGGCATCCCTCACCCAGCTGTTATCGAAGTTTTGAAAGCTAAACACTGGCCGCGCCGCACATTCATCAAGGAATGGGAAGTTAGGCTGGTGGCGCCTCGTCTTTCAACGGTTGCGGTCGGCAGCAGCTGACTCAACTCACACAGTAAAAATATCATTTATTACCAGAATGTTAGAGGGTTTATAACTAAATGCTCGCATTTTTACAATAATGTTGCAGTCGGTGATTGTGATATCATAGCGCTTACCGAGACGTGGCTAAATGCGAGTGTTTTAACCTCTGAACTTTTTGGTGATGACTACTTAGTTTTTAGAAGAGATCGTGACAATGGCAGAGGTCACAGGTAGGGTGGCGGATGTCTCCTTGCCTTCAGGAGTGAGGATGGGTTAAAGGTGGAGCGCATTCGTACCCTTGAAACTGAGCAAGAGGATTTATGGGTAAAAGTATCTTGCAGTCTGACTGTTACATTCATTTGTGAAGTGTACCGGACAGGTCAACGAGGAAGAAGACGGTTTTCCCTTCAGGACGTCTTTTTTCTCTAATTTAAATTTCAACATGCCTTTTGCCAACGAAGACGAGGATGAGTTCCCGCAAAGGCCGTCCTCGTCTTCTTAACTAAACTTTAGCTTTAAGACTTAATATTAGGTTTATATCAATTTGTAGATTGTAAGAATAATTTCCTTAAATAAAGTATACATGTTTATTGAAAATGGGCGGCTTGGAGAGGTCGACGACGAGATAAGGTTTGCTGCGCCTTTTCCCTCGTTTTCGACTTCTCCGCATGCCACTGGCATTGACGCCACGGGGCAGAATTGCCTGCGGGGTGCGAGGCGGGCCCCACTTTCCTACCCTTCCCCGCACCCTAGCCCCGGGCGGACCAATGAGAGCGCTCTTTTGAGACAAATAGGTATTTTTCATGACTAAATTCATCAATGCTTCATGTTTAGAGTTAAATTTCAAGAGTCCGGTCTATCGTATAGCCAAATAAATTATTTAGACGGGTAGACCGGACTCTCCTTTATGTAAAATTACTTAAACACAAATAATATTCAATGTAATAACAATGTAATGTAAAATTTCCCGGGAATGTAGGGGTTCCAGGGCCCCAAGAAAATTTACAAATATGGACATAATAAATCGAATAAATTAGAAGGAGTGAGGTCGTAGGGGTCGGACGAAAGAGCGGGAGGAGGAGAAGAGTTGAACATATAACCCACCCCGCTGTGTCTAACACAGCGGAGGTCACGACCCGCGAAAGAACGGACTGCCGGAAAAAGAGGTAGAAATCCGGGTCCGCCCCCGTCGAGAACGGGGGTGGGGGTTCGGGCTTTTACAAAGTCGAAACTGGTATCAACACTTCTCCGCCTCTTCTGCCTGACCCTTGGACCTCACTCTGGATTGAAATTGAAAACTGGGATTTCATTTCTTGGATCCTGCCTCTTCCCCTGGAAGGCCTCCACTCCAGCAGTTCACCAGCTCCATCTAGCGGCTACACGAAGGACTACCCGGCGCCCTATTTACAGTCTGTGTGAGGGACGGAAACGTCGCTTACATGTAGTTTATTTCCCGCCTAGCAGTAGGTGGGAAGTATTCAAGCAATTTTTTGACAGGATACATTCTAATTTCGATACAATTGGTCATAAGAATGTTATCATACTGGGTGATTTTCATTTGCATTCTGCTTGTGAAGTTTCTAAGGTTAAATCTGATTTGGACTATCTATGCGCGACCTTTGGCCTCTCGCAGTATAATAACATTCTAAATTCCAATTCCAGAACCCTTGACTTGGTTCTGTGTAAGACGCTGAGAGGTAAGACGCTGTGAGTTTTCAATTGCACCTGAGGACAGTTTTCATCCGGCTAATGAATTTCATTGTAGTTTGATGAGAAAACCTTTAATAAGTAATAGAGTCCCAACCCACGAATGAGAAATCTTAAGGGGATGGAATTTCACTAAGGGTAATCTCATTAATCAGAAGAATAATCATCTCATAAGCACACCAATAAAACGGCCCTTTAAACTAAATTCGGAAATAAAAATTTATTATCAAAACGTTCTTGGATTACGCACAAAATTACAAGATTTGAAATCAACAATACCTACAATGGATTACGATATTTTTGCTTTTACCGAAACTTAGCTGAACGATAGTATTTATAATTCTGAGCTGGGTCTCTTTGAACACACCGTGTTTAGGAAAGACAGAAATGAAAGTACTACTAATAAAACAAGAGGTGGTGGTGTATTATTATCTATAAACTCAAAACTGAATTCTAGAAAACTTAATTGCGTCTTCAAAAATCTTGAACAATTATTCATTATGGTGTCTACTAAAAAAGAAAAAATTATATTAGGATGCATTTACATTCCCCTATCATCCGATGCCCAAGTTTATAAAGAACATTACTTTGAAGTAGAATCAATGCGTAAAAAATTCCCTAGAGCTAAAATGATTTTGATAGGAGATTATAATATACCTAATGTAGTCAAGGCCGTAGCCAGAGAAAAATTTCGGGGGGGGTTTTGTTTGGTGGAACAGTGTTTATAGAAATACGCAGTGGCGGACTAAGGGGGGGGGAGGGGGTGGCCCGCCCCGGTCCCCTGGTCCTGGGGGAGCCCCAACCGCCTCCATGTTTCCTTGATAAAATCCTAAGCAAGGCTTTAAGGCACCAGGACACTGTAATTTTTTTTTAACGCGTTTTTGACGAACTTTTTAATATGTTTTTCAACCTAGTTAACAACATATAAAGCTATATATCCGATTTGCATTCACCAAGTCTTATACTGTTCGAAAATCCAGTGTCTTTGGCACCACGTAAGGGAATTTTGATGTCTAAAAAAAAATGGCGGACCAGCGAACTCTATTTTCGATTTTTTATGGAAAATTTTCGTCGTTCATAAAAAAATAACATGGGTCCCTCTAATTGGATTTTCGAACAGCTTAAGACTCGGTGCATGCAAATTAGTTTATATTAGTTTTTCTAATAGAGAGTGATTTCGTATCTTTTTTGGGATCGTTATTGGATAACGGACGTTATCTCCTGTCAGATTTGTGTGATTTTTACATATTTACTGTCACAAATTTTAGTTTAGATCTATTTTAAACACGAATTTCTGCAACTACGCATGATTATGTATTTATTTAATGTACGTTATGCATATAAAAAGCAAATAATAGCCATAAAAATGACACAAATCTGACAAGATATTACGTCCACTATCTAATAACGATCCCACAAAAATACGGAATCGCTCGGCTGGTTGAAAAACGTAGTTTCGAGAAAACCGCGTTCGAAGTTTTGATGGTTAATTCAACACAAAAACTGTTTAAAATGGTTTCATATAAAATGCTGTATCTTCGTCAATTTTACGAATTTCCTTAAAATATCTGCTGTTAGCATTATTAACAAATGCATCTTTCAGAAAATGAAATAAAAATTACTTTTTTTTTAAAGCCTTATTTAGTATTTGATCAAGGGGACATGGAGGCATTCAGAGGCCCCCCAGGACCAGAGGCTTATGTGAACTGAATAAAAAGCTTGTATCAACTCCTTACATCAACTCCTAAACTGTCAGAAGCTGCTTTACTATCAGAAGCTGCCAGATGATTTGCAACGTTTGAACACTTATTGTAATGCCCATTGTCTGGAAATAAATATATCTACATAAGTGGTTCGTCGTGCGCTTCACCAGAAATAAAAACATATTTATCCACGAATACTCAATGAATCATCAACCATTATCCATCAAATCAGAAATTAAGGACCTTGGGAATATACTTGATAGTAAACTGAATTTCAATAAACATATCGACCACGTAGTCACTAACGCATCTTCTATGCTTGGTTTCATAACCAGTTCCTGTAAACAATTCAAAGATCTTATTACTTTCAAAATACTACGTTCGTAGTATCCTTGAATACGCATCGCAAATGTGGAACCCAGGCTGTGCAATACACAAAAATAGAATTGAAAGTGTTCAAAATAGATTCTTAAGGTACCTTAACTTCCGCTCTTTCGATCTCATGCTAGTAATGAAGACACTACAAAATTCTTCAAAATACAGACGTTAACTTGCCGAAAAAATATAGCAGATTTGGTAATGTTATTTGGTAACTAATTGATAGTCCTGATCTTCTTCAACGCCTATCATTCCATTTTCCAAATCGCAACAGCAGGCAGTCGCTTACTTTTAATCTCCCTCTTTGCAAGACCAACTCCAAACACAAATCATTTATCTACAAATCCACACACACTCATTCAACTTAAATTATCACTATATTGACATTTTTAACTCGACTTTACGTGACATAAAACGCAAACTCACTAAGCAACATGACTCAAACTAAAAATTTCTATATATTCCCGTTCTTTGCCTCTTAATCCTAATTCTATGTTCCTCCTTCCATTTCCCCTTTCATATATTGCAACAAAAAATAAACACACACCTTAGCATTCATTCACTATCATCAGTGGAAAGTTCATAATTGGCATAATTAACTATCTTACTATTGTATTATTGTTAAATCTCAGATTAGCTGTCAACTTTCCCTAAAAAAATAAATAATAATGATTAAACTAGGGGGGGGGGGGGGGGGGGGGGTGGCGGCTCATTCAGCTCTGGCGCCCGGGGCCTCTGATGGCCTTAGTCCGCCACTGGAAAAACGTTTTTAAAAATATTTTTGAATAAAAGAAATTAAATGGTGTTATGTATCAATCTTATCACATATTTTTATAATTACAAAATTAAATTTAGTCTTTTCTTTGCAAGAACGTCGGTGTCAATGTTAATTTTGCATTGTCTTTCCTGGCCTGTGGAATTTCTTAAATAAGTTTTGAGGCGTTACAGAGAAGAAAAAGTTCTTTCAAGGGTGCACAAGGAAACAAGCAGTGTCACCAAGATTTTTTAAAGTTTGTGAATGTTTGGAAATAAGGGCTGGTTGCATTCTCCGAGAGCTGCAATGAGCTGAGAGATGCAATAGCACACGTTGGTCGATTTAGTTCAGATTATTTCAGCCATTTTATCCTCCACTTTTTCTAATTCAGCTTTTACAGAGTCTCATTCCAAATATTTTTTACAGAGCTCAAAGTAGTATTCTTGATAATTAAGTTGGTTTTTGTAACACACAGACGGAATTAAAATGTTGAGAGATGATAATGTGGATCTATGATTTTGGAATCTAGAACGAAACTGATCAATCGAATCATCCAAAAGTGAAATCATGACAGTAACTCTAAAATAAGTTTCAGGATCATTTGTATTGTAGTTTGCCCTATGATTTTGGCGTGACGATATTTGCGGAATTTTGATTTTCTCGTTTATAGTTCTGAGCGTTCTTGTAAAGTTCAGCAACTTTGGAATCGGTATTTTGACGAACATCTATCTTCAATAGTTTTTGTAATTAAATCGACATGTTGATGTAAAGCAGCTGCTAAATAGCATAGGGGAGATTGAAGTATTTTGCATACAGTCAGTGTGCATGGAAACAACGATATTAAAAATATTTTTTCTCGCAAAATTTTTGATCAATTGTATTCGGATAAAATTAAGTCCTTTTTTCATAAATATGCATCTTTCATTATCAAGTATATCACAGACTATATGCAGAAATCGAAAATATTCTATGTTCACTCGAATAAGTATCCCTCACGGCAGTTTCACGCAGGATTCCCGCGAATATAAGCTTTACGATTTTTTCATATTTTTTTTATAAATAATACAAATAATAAATAAACTTTAAAATACAGGTCAATTCATTGACTATATAGCACTATAATAAGTTGTCTCCTTGTTAGAATTCGAAGGTATGATTTTTTTAATGTTCGAGAAATTAAAAAAATTTAATTTTGGGAAATCGCGAGCAATCGGGGCAAATTTATTTATTTCGCATGATCGCTCCAGTAGCTAAGCAACATAAGCTTATAGCAAAATGACTGATATCAGAAAAGAATAAGCCTTTGATGGTGTTTCATTGATGATTTTAATTCCGATAAAATTGCATTAGCGAAATACTTTCCTGTTGTATTCTAAAACTGTTTAAAAAAAGGTAAAAAGTTAAAAGTTAAAAAATCTTCAAAAATTACAGTATAGTCAATTTCGGGGGGGGGATCAAACCCCCTCGATCCCCCCCCTGGCTACGGCCTTGAATGTAGTATGGGATTCTGAATATTTTAAAACTTTTTGCTCAGACAATATTACCTAATCATGGTTCCCATGAAATAATTGAAATGTCTAATTTTTAAACCTTCGGCAGATTAATTTTGTATATAATGTTAATTCCTGTCTTTTAGATCTTGTATTTACGAACTCCGACAGTGTTAATGTTTTATGTGCAAAAGAATGTGTCCTACCAATCGATGTGCATCAGAACTCCGACAGTGTTAATGTTTTACGTGCAAAAGAATGTGTCCTACCAATCGATGTGCATCAGAACTCCGACAGTGTTAATGTTTTATGTGCAAAAGAATGTGTCCTACCAATCGATGTGCATCAGAACTCCGACAGTGTTAATGTTTTATGTGCAAAAGAATGTGTCCTACCAATCGATGTGCATCAGAACTCCGACAGTGTTAATGTTTTACGTGCAAAAGAATGTGTCCTACCAATCGATGTGCATCATCCACCTCTGGTAATTTACTGTAAAAGTACTATCATGAAAAATACTAGTAAAACTAATAATAAATTAAACTTTTTTAAAGCTGATTTTACAAAAATAAATGAGTTGCTTTTCTCGACAGATTGGTCATTTTTAAGCTTAAATGATAACATTAATTTGTTAGTAGAAAAATTTTAAGATATTTTATATAATGCAATTGATTTACATGTTCCCGTAACAAAAAGTTATTTTACTAAATACCCCAAATGGTTTAGTAAAGATCTTATTAAAGTTATTTCGCAAAAGAAAATTTGTCACAAAATTTATAAAAGAACTAGGAATATAGATGACTTTAATAAATTTTGAGATCTACGATCTAAATCAAAAAGAATGTCAAAAATGTGCTATTTGAACCATATTGATAAATTTGAACATTAGCAATTGAGAATCCGCAAACTGTTTTCAAATTCTCTGAGACTCTTAATAATAAAGAATCAGGATTTCCTTCCACAATGTATTATAAACACAGAATAGCCGATAACTCTTTGGATATATTTAACTTATTTGCTGATTGCTTTGGTGAAGTCTATGACACTAAAACTGATTCCCCATTACATGATTTTACATTTGACGATATGATTTTACATTTGACGATTCTATTGACTTTAACAATTGTATATTTAATGAAGCTAATATTGAAAAGAAAATTATCACTTTAAAACAAAATAAATCCGCAGGCCCTGATAACGTTCCTCCAATATTTTTATTAAAATGAGTATCCATATTAACAATTCCACTAATGAAAATTTTTAATCTTTCTTTGAAATCTGGAATTTTTCCTGATCAATGGAAGAATAGTTTTTTAACGCCTATATTTAACCACTCGGAACATTAGAGTGTCAAAAGACGCGAATATAATAATAGCGTCAAGACATTAGAGCGTCTTTTGACATAAACGCGCGAGATTTTACAAAAATTGATTTATTTCCATGACTAGTATACGGATTACCATGAAATAAAAAACGGAATATCGATAATGAACAACGCTACGCGTCTGTATTCAAAAATATCTATGGAACGTAGAGATTAATTATCTGAGCCGAATGGAACCTCCATCTTGTTTGATTGTCATTTGTTTAAGACATTGTTAGTTTTTTATTAAAATATTTTTGTATGAAATGGTAAAAAAGTGAGGTGAAAAAATTGTTTATTATACATTTATACGATAGAATAAGTATTTTTTTTTTACATAATCTGAGATTTTAGTACCGTTTTCACATAAAACATCACGTGGGTCATTTTTACAATTTTTTTATGTTTGCATTCTAAATTTTAAATACAATATGAAAGTTTATTTCATAACCTTTCAAAAACAGTTTTTAGTATTCAACTACGTTCAGAAATGTTTCATTTTTAGAGCTTTAATTGTGAAGCAGAAATAACACAATGTTTTTATAATCCGACAGTTCGTTTAAGTCAAAAAAACTTGCACAATGGCAAGTTTAGAGTGGTTTAAAAAGGTGATAAAAATCACGTCTCTAATTATAGACCTATATGTATACAATCTGCAATTCCTAAATTATTTGAATCTATTTTATTAACGAAACTTAATAGGGAATTTAGTAAAGTTATTCCACCATTTCAACATGGGTTCATTTCGGGAAGATCAACTCTAACAAATCTTTTGATTTATCAACATCAAATAATTGAAACATTAAATAAACGATTCCAAATTGATTCAATGTACACAGACTTTAGCAAGGCATTCGATAAGGTATCTCATGAAATTTTAATCCAAAAACTAAAAGCTCTTTGTGTCTCTGGTAGTATGTTAAACTGGTTCATTAGTTATTTGTCTTGTGGAAAACTTTCTGTAAAAATTTTAGATTACATTTCAAAGCAATTTGTGGCTTCCAGTGGAGTTCTTCAAGGTTCACATTTAGGACCTGTTTTATTTTTAATATCTATTAATGATATTGTAAAAAATTTTTAAAGGAGTAATTTGTTTGCTAATGACCTAAAAATTTACAAAATGATTACCTCCATTAATGATTGTAATATTCTTCAAGCTAATCTTGATCGCTTACAGGATTGGTGTAATTATAATGAACTATTTTTAAATATTGATAAATGTCAATTTCTATCTTTCTGTAGAAACAAATATCCTATTATGTCTCATTATAGTATTGACAATATTTCTCTTAAAAAGATATCTAATATCAAGGATCTGGGTATCCTTTTTGATGAAAAATTAACATTTGTTCCACACATTAATGAAGTTACTAATAAGGCTATGAAATGTTTGGGATTTATTTTAAGAACAGTAAAAGATTTTTCATCACTTTATTCATTTAAAATTCTTTTCACTGCTTTAGTTAGAAGTAATTTAGAATATAATTCCACTATTTGGTCTCCATACTATAAAGCACACAAAATAAAAATTGAGAAAGTTCAGGATAAATTTTTAAAGTTCATTAATTTCAATCTCTCCATACCCATTGAACAAATTAATTATGTTAATTTCATGAAAATTCTTAATTTAACCGACCTATCGTGTAGAAGAACTACACTTGACGCACCTGAGTTAACAAAACTAATAACATTCCGAGTACCAAATCGTGACACGAGACTTCCTGAGCTGTTCTTTGTTTATCCGTCTAAAACAAACTATTTCATTAATTCCCCAATCCAAAGACTTCGTAGGCTTGGAAATAAATTCAGTTCAGTTGATATTTTCATTTATTCTTTACCTAAATTTATAACAGAAATTTCTAAAATTCTTATCCACTTGAACGCTTTTTGCTGAATTTTAGCACCACCTACAAAACCTAAGTTTGCTAAGCTGCTGAATTTCAGAAAATTTTCCCTAGATGCATTAAAAATTTTTTTGAAATATTTTCATAAACTCCCGCGATCTGCAATCGCATAACAATGCAGTTTATAAAATCCTTTAAGGTATTTTTCATAGATGTCTCTATTCTTTTGCATCTCCGTTTTACTAGAAATATCTAAAAATAATGTATTTTGTGTTGTTGAAAAAAAATTCTCGGATAAAATGACAGCCGTGTGTTTGCTTAGAATGAGGTGAAAGTTATTGTTTTTTTTTTTTTTTTACATTAACTGCACACAGGAGGCCCTGTCATCTTTGTGGATGCTGTGTGGAGGCTATTTTTGAGGAAAGGAAGGAGTGAACAGTGTCTCTTCAAGACCCATGTTGTAGGAGGGGGGAAACACAGAGGCCGGTAAATCGTTCCACAGCCGAGCTGTTGAACTCAAGAACGAGTCGTAAAAACGACCCGTTCTCATGTGACTAATGTCAACAGTGTATAAATGTGTTTGGCGTGTTTCCCGACTATGCACCGGTGCCGAGGGGATCAATGACGCTAGTTCCTCGGAGCACCTTCCATTGTAATACCGGTAGAACAAGGACAGCATTCCCACCTGACGCCTGTGCTCTAAAGATTGCAATCCGTCTGTTAAGATAGGAGAATCTATCAAACGAACCAGAGACCAGAGGTGGCTGCCAAATTCAATCGTGGAGCGCACTTGCGATTTGTACAGGGTTAGCAGTTGTGTACTATTAAAGTATCTGCGGGCCCTGTACAGTACGCCCAGTTTCTTAGAGGCTAACTTAACTCTGGTTTCGATGGAGCGCCCATACCTAAGCAGGTCACTTAGAGTTACACCAAGCATATCAATGGAGGTCCTGTTCGGAAGAATGCTTCCGTTGAAGGAGACTAAATTATCATTTTGATCCCTTTTAGACGTTATCAAAGAGGATTGGGTCTTTGAAACATTAAATTCGACGAGGTTATTCTTACCCCAAGAGAAAACACTCTCGAGGTAACCGTCCATTCTTTGCTTCAAAGCCCTCCGAGCTATTGGGGTTTGTGTGCTCTTTGGAGGCTTGTCAAACAAAAAGCTATCGTGGACTGTACTGTCATCCGCGTAACAATGAATCGGTGCACATGACAAGAGGTCGTTGATGTGCAACAGAAACAAAGTCGGAGACAGAACCGATCCCTGTGGGACTCCAGCATTTATCGAATGCGAGAAAGAGGTGAAACCGTCAGCAACCACCTGAATCGACCTCCCCCTCAAAAAGTCGGCAATCCACGCACACAAGGATGCGGGAAGTCCGTAAGAACGCAGTTTGTTGACAAGCGCTCGATGCCAAACCCGGTCAAAGGCCTAGGAAATATCCAGTCCAACCGTTTGGGTCTCACCGAAACGTTCCAGGCACCGCCCCCAAACATGCGTCACATACGCGAGAAGATCACCGCACGAGCGGTTCCGCCGGAATCCGTATTGACGGTCGTTAATAATTTTGTTCTTCTCGAGGTATGTGAGCATTGATTGATTGATTTGATTACGTGTTTATGTTAGACAATTGATTTTTATTACGTGTTTATGTACGACAGTTCCAGAAATTCAATTATCCATCTATTTAACGTGTTTTCAATTCGAAAAATTAAAAATTAGTGCCTTTTTACATGTTTTACGTGAGTGGGATTTAAAATTTAAATTTTATCCAATTTTTGTGTTTATTTTTACAATTATCGACCTAATTACTTGACGTGTGCATTTTAACTATAGTTTAACAAGTAGAAGAATTCATAACAAAGATATAAATGTAAATTTCAATTAGTTTTGAATGGTTTAAATCCAGTAAATTACAACCAAAGCCAGCTGTCAAATTGCATATTTTGTCAGAATGGAAATTGTGAAACTCAACAAAATTCATGCAAGTATTCTAAAAGGTTAGTACATATTAAGTGTTCTTATGATATACAGTCAAACTTGGTTATAACGAGCACGAGGGGACCGACCAAATTTGCTCCTTATAGCCATTACTCCTTATATCCAAATAGGTTTTTTGAAAGTCGTATGTACCTACCTACCTGCCTTTACTCCAATATAATCGCAAATGTATGGAATTTTTCAAAATCAGAGTAGGTATTATATATTTCTAAAATATATTAGAAAAATTCACTAATTCATAAACTTTTGTTTTAATCTATGATTGTTTTAGATTTCCGTTTTTATGCTACTCAATTTCCTCCACAAAAAATCAACGCATCTAACATCACCTGGTTCTAGGTTTCCAAGAAAAACATCAATAAAAATTGTCTAACTTATCATTGATAGCTTCTGCGTATTGTATCGCATGTAAAATCTCACTTATTATAAATCATTAGCTGGTGGGATTGTTATTGATTTTCAATTAAAATTATACTTGTCACAATCTAGTAATCCACAACCCGCAACCCGATTCGTGCGGCCCGCATGCCAATTTTGTATGATATGAGAAAAAACCCTGAGATCCCTGGTTGAGAACAATTTTTATAGGGTTTTGGTCAATTTACGCTGCTTGTCCTAAATGGAACTAAATTGAAAGAATTTCAATTCAATTTCTTGAATTTCGCTGTCAATTCATTCCCTCCAGAAAAACAAAAATCCACTTGTAGGTTGCGTGCCATTTGATAAAGAGGCAGAGCCACCCCAAGCTAAAAAAGTTGTGCATCACTATCTCAAATTTACCCCATGTAGATACTCGTAGCTCGGTACCTTCATAAAAACTTTTATTGATTTTTAAAACAATATTGACGATGAGAAACAATGCAAAAGAAGATGTAAAAAGGGAACAAATTTGCAAACTGAAAATTCGTTGACTTTAGCAGATTTTATGACAATTGTACATAGTGCCCGATGGGGAACGAATGTTTCACATAGCCGACAATCTTACACAGTTAGTGCCATAAAAATATAAATCAGTCCCTAACACGGGTAGAAAATTCCCGCCAGCCACCGGTGTTGCACCCCGGGCATATGTCCCTCCATGGTCGCCACCGTTATACCTTACTTCGAGAATAATTCCCAATTATTGTTTTTTTTAAACCCATTTAACCATTTAGAAATTTTGCTGATGTCCTTTTATGTATTTAGAAATTTTGTTGACAAATTTTTTGCACGTTACATCAGTGAATCGTCCTCATTATAACAGTCAACAGTTATATGAAAATAAGTCTGAACTAAAATAACATTTGATTATTGCTCATTATAGCCATG
This sequence comes from Limnephilus lunatus, assembly GCA_917563855.2. Taxonomy (NCBI): domain Eukaryota; kingdom Metazoa; phylum Arthropoda; class Insecta; order Trichoptera; family Limnephilidae; genus Limnephilus; species Limnephilus lunatus. The sequence goes on from OU830599.1 coordinate 51,690,678, forward strand.
CACTCACTATAGCCATGATCGTTATAACCAAGTTCGACTGTATATCTAATTAAAAACCTTGTATCTTGTTTTACTACGTTATATAAAAACATGGTGATAAATATCCAATGTTAGGTCTAGGTTATGTTGATAAAGCTACAGTCTAATATTGATATTGTGACGTAGGGTGTACTTGTAAGACGATTATTTTAGTAAATAAAGCAAGAATCACGTTAATTCTTATTGATAATTGTAGATTGTAGACAATGAAAGTATCTTTTTAATTTCATACAGTTTCTTTGTGGTAAATGTATTTAAATGTACTAAAAATAGGATTTCATTTTGACACTTTGCGATCTTAAAAATCTATGAAACATTTTTCGAGCAAAATATCCGAACAGCTGTTTGAAGTTAAACCTTGAGATTTTAAAAAATATGTTTGCTTCTGTGGTTATCAAATAGGCCATAGACAACGCGTAGAAATCGAAAATATCCAATGTTGACTTAAAAAAGTAACATTTAGGGCAATTTCAAAGGAACTAGCACGCAGGATTTGCACGTTTTTGAAGTTTACGATTTTATAATATTTTTTTTATAATTCTTACGAATATGTGATAGTCAACAAAAGATAGGTAAATTCAGGGGCGTATATGTTTGACTTGACCTTGAAACTGCAAAACGCGAGACCAAATTCTTATAGATAAAGCTGAATTGTAGATAGGTCAAACTTTGTGTTGTGTCAATTAAACCATGGATTAAACGGACATGAATGTCATGAATTCGTCCAAAATCGTATTTGAATTTGCATTGTTTACGTCGCCGATGGGCATATTTCGTTCAAAAATCGTTAAAATGAATTCCAGAGGTGGAAAAATGGTTTAAATGTGTCCGCAATTGATCCAGAAAACAGGTAATTACATTAACATTCAGCTAATTTATCTATAAATCAATTTGAGGTTAAATGACATTTGTATTAAAAAATATGCTTTCAATTTTTACTTTAAGTCACGTACGCCTCGAACGTCATACAAATGTCTGTTAATGTTATATTATCGTTAAAACAAGCTTATGGGTCCGAGTGGTTAATGTTTCACAAATTTTGTTTCAGAAAATGTTCCAGTCTTTGAAGCTTCACATTAGGAACATCTTATAACATTGTATGGCAGACCATAACATTTTTATTGGCAGGTAAAATTAATAATGCTTTATCTAACTAATTGTCACGCTGTTTTCCCGCTGGGTATCCAGAGAGGACGGACCGCTAAACAACTCAGTCTTGGCATACAATCCTTGCCTCATTCACATTCATACATACTATTATATTATTCTGACTCAATGATTCACTTGATCGTGCCAGGTCTTCCTCTGGTTTCCCCAACTTCATTACCACTCGCATCTGCATCATATATTGTTCTCCAATGATCACACGTGTTTTTTTCATTCTTCATATGTGTGAACAGATGGGAGAATATTTTTCCCTTCTGATGAACAAAGTATGTCATCACAAGGGAAAAATATTGTACGTTTTGTTCACAAACTTTGTTTAATGTGATATTTTGTTTTTCAGAACACATGATGCGGTTTTTACTGTGGGCTGGCTAGGTCCTCGATGAAGGTATATTCTGTTTTATTTCGGTTGAAAGGAAATAGTATTTATATATTTACAATATGTAGATTTTTATTTCATTCTACAAGAACTAAGGTATGTACGGTGACTGCTGGAAAGGAAAAACGGCTAAAGCGCTACATAGCTGTGACATCAAAGATGAACGTATGTAAACAAACAATATAGCTTATTGTGTAGGTTCATCTTTAATGCCACAGCTGTATGTTGATTTAGCCATGTTTTCTTTCCGGCGTCGATATTTTTTTTCAATTCTTCGAATTCACCGAACCAGTGTTTTTATGTGCTATTATCGATTGTCTTTCTGAAAATAAAAAGTATTTAAACATGTACCCCCGAGTTATCATTTTTCAAGCAGAAAAATGTAAATTCGTTGTAGAAAACCATTATCATTATTTGAAAATGTTTTCCTTTTATAAGGAGTTACATAATATTTCAAGTATTTTAGGTTTTTTACTAACGCTTGATTTTTTTCCTCAGGATAACAGGTTTCCATTTGACAAAGCTCCCTGCTGAGAAAATGAGCTGTTAAACATTATCTAAAGTTCATTCCCTCAGGCTTTATCAAATGGAAAGTTGTTTTCTAGGGGAAACATAAAACATTTTTCTGCTTTCAAGCATTTTTATTTTTAAATATTTTATTTGGCTAATGAATTGATGAAGTAGGTCGAGTGCAATATTGTCTATGGTGACAAATGGCCTTGAACTTCCTCTATGTTATTGTCTACGGTAGAACCAACGGTGTTTTCCGTGGTTAAGTTGGTGACAGTGAGATGACAAAAAACTTACTAGGAGAAGACCCGAAGATATCAATCTAGGGATTAGTATATTTATGGGTAAATTCATTGGCTATATAAAACTATAATCTGTTGGCATGTCTCCCTATTAAAATGGACTCGAAAATATCAGGAGCAATACGAAGCAAAAGTTAAAAAACGCGCAGTCGCTCCAGTGGTTATGTAAATTTTATTATTATTCTTCTAATATGGTTTTTGTTGATATATCTTTTTAATTCTGCTTATATCCTTAATGTTCAGTTTATTATGTTATATACTACTCTATTACATACTACTATAATTGTACTCCTGAATAACTTATGTATCTATAATAACGTGATTTTGTAAAAACCTTTTAGGCGTGAATAAATAAATAAATAAACATTGGAAGCAACTGGTTGGTGTTGTTCGTTTTATCTTATAATTTCATTTTATGAACTAAAAGACCCTATTACCTTGAGGTACCGGTGGAATAGTATATTTGTGATTGTGTTGTATGCAGCTTCTCAGAGGTAAGTGATTGGTTATCCCTACTTTCTTGTAATCCATTATTTTTCCCATACACATATTATCACCCAATTCCAGCAAACACCATTTTCGTTTTCATTTTATTTGTCTAATTTACAGTTCATTTCCTGTTGCATTTGAAGCTGTAATTGGGAAACAGTTTTCGGATGCAACGATCAGAGTTGTATTGTTCATCAGAGGAAACAACAATACACCACAATAGGTATTATCATAGAAACTTTGGTAAATATGCATTGAGTCCACCTCACGGATAATACGGAACGTTCGTGTCGTCGAAGTTTGATGCACGGATAATACGGAATATTCCTTTTTTAACTAATAGACAATCAAATATGACATTTGTTGGAAGTACCAATCTTATAAAATAAATTCTCGTCAAAATAAAAACAAAAAAGTATCTACTTCGAATTATTAGATTGAGGTTTAAACTACGAAAGCTGCATGTCATCAAAACATCCCAGGTTTTGAATGGTTTGTTTGGAAAAGCAGGGTTTGTCTGGCGGGTATGTGTAATTATTCTAATACATTTCTTTCCATGTTCTGCTGTTATAAATACAGGTACCTACAAACTTATCAATAATGCATTGACTTTAACGTGAATAAATTATTGTGTTACATGGCAATAATATTTTTTCCGTGATTGGCAGCATTGAATGATGAATTTATGAAATGTTAAATTAAAACGAAAAAAATTAAAATGGCGAATCTGCGTAAGCGAATTAATTTTAACAAAGTTTTTTTGTCTCCCCCGACATAAAAACTCACTTTTCGTAATAATAAAGCTAAATCTAACTGTATGAATAAAAAATATTCTGTATTAACGAGTAAGCGGTTCAACGCTCAAATAATGAAACTTTTAGTAATGGGTTTTTCAAACATTATCATTTAGAGCTTAGATAAACAATTGCAACATGATAATAAATACATGTAGATATCTTATCGCAAGTAGAAACTGTTAATTTTTTTAGAATACTTGAATACAAAAGAGTTGTTATGCGAAACACTTTCATATCTGCTCGTATTACAAATGATTTTCTAAAACTATTAACCGAATCAAGCCCTGAAGAGGAGCATTTAAAAAAGCTAGGTTTGGTTGGCAATGCCGTGATGTGACAATGTGTTACCGTTAGCGTCCCTCCGCCAGATGGTGGTGGTGCGCGTGCCGCAGTTGTTGCAGGCAAGGTCCACGCGCAGCTTGTGGCCGGGGGGAAGCGCTGCGGGGGGCAGGGCGCCCGGAGGGGAGGGGGGACCAGGGCCCATCACAGATTCTATGCACTGCTGAGAGACCACAAACAAAACATCAGTACACGTTACATTGATGAAAAATACGAATTTTGACAATTTTAAAATTATAATATACCCTGGCTTTACACTCGAAAATAAAATTACGACTTATAAAAGTTTTTGATAGTTGCTCACAAGTGCTTTTACAAATGCATACAACTTATATAAAATTGTTCGGAAGTTCAACTTAAGCTCTCAGTGACCGATACACCTTTTAAAATTTATTTGTTTTTTTTTTTATACCTGTCAACGAGTTGCTTCTGTAATAATTTACATGATTTTGTCAATAAAAACAAAAGGGCCCAAATAAAGAGTTGGATTAAAAGTTGGCTTGAGAGAAAAACTTCTCCAAACGTTTTCGTTATATTAACGGCAAAATTTAATGGGGGATCAATTTATAGCAGTTCTTTAATTTTATATGAATGAAAGCAACCGACTTCGAATTCAAATTTGTCGTGTTAGAAACAGAAACATTGAGTTTAGAAAGGATTCTTGGATGGTTCGCATCTTGTTTGCTTACTGGAATATCGTTTTTCAAATATCTCACCTGATCAGTGGCGGGATAGCGCTGTCTCCAAGACTGCAGCTCTCGCTCCGAGGGGGCCGAGTGGGGCCCGGCAGCGCGAGACGGGAAGCTCTGCTTTCTGCGCCCTGCCTTGCCCCCTGAGCGCCCTACGCTTTCTACGGAGCCCACCTGCAAATGCGATGAGATAAAATTTTGTGGTTTGCTGTGGAAAATTGAATATGGCCTACTCAAACTTTTGGAAAAAAATAGCAAAACAGATCTTTGGAAAACACACAAGAAAAGAGAAGAGACATTTGAACACCAGGGTTGGCTACTGTCTCTAACCACAGAGCTATTGCAGCAGCATTGAAATCTATTGCATTCCAATACTTGTGCCATTTGCTTAACATGTGATTTTAGCACTCTTCCATGCCGTTGTTAGGGTTAAAGACGAGGAATTCTATTCTCACTTTGTTGAAGACTAAGACTTACCTAATTTTCACCAATGACTATCACACCATAACACAAACCTGGACCTAAAGGATTCTGAATTGTGTGAATTTGGACAGATTCAATCAGAACACATTGTAGATAAATTTCCCCTGCACTATAGCCTTATACATAATTATTTTTTCTTTTGTATCTTACTACAGTAGAACCCCGTTAATTCGAACTCCGATAATTCGAAAAAACGCGTAATTCGAAATTTTTGCCAAAAAATTAGAAATTTTTTTCATACAAAATGATTTTTTAATTCGAAATTCGTAATTCGAAATTTATTTTTGCCCGCACACGAAAATTCGTTTGTGTAATTCGAAAAAACATGGATTTTAGCAAAAAAAAAAAAAATAATTTCGTAAATTAGAATCTGACAGAGAGCCGTGGTGGTAAAATGCCGTAAAATGTCGATTTACGCGGTTAACATCGTTCTAATTCGTATTATTATTTTGTAAAATCTGAATTGGTTGTGGTATTTTTAACGAATTTTCTTAGAATATATTAATATAAAGGTCCGACCGCGACGGGATTCGGCTGCGAAAATCGGTTTACGTGAAATTATCGTATTTTTATGAATTAATTCCGAAAAGGTATCTGCATTATAGCCGGCCGCGATGGGATTTGGCCGCGATAATTCAATTTACGCGAAATATACCGTATTTTTATGAATTTACTTCAAATAGGTATGTGCATTATGGCCGGCCGCGACGGGATTCGGCGGCGAAAATTCAATTTACGCGAAATATATCGTATTTTTATGAATTTATTCCGAATATGTATCTGAATTAGGGCCAGCCGCGACGGGATTCGGCTGCAAAAATTCGATCTGCGCGAAATATATCGAATTTATACGATTTTTTCCGAATAGGTATTTGAACAAGGACCGGCCGCGATAGAATTCGGCTGCGAAAATTCGATTTACGCGAAATATATCATATTATTCTGAATTTATTCCAAATAGATATGTGCGTTATGGCCGGCCGCGACGGGATTCGGCTGCGAAAATTCGATCTGCGCGAAATGTATCGAATTTATAAGACTTTTTTCCGAATAGGTATTTGAACAAGGGCCGGCCGCGATAGGATTCGGCTGCGATAATTCAATTTACGCGAAATATACCGTATTTTTCTGAATTTATTCCAAATAGGTATGTGCGTTATGGCCGGCCGCGAAGGGATTCGGCGGCGAAAATTCAATTTACGCGAAATGTAGCGTATTTTTATGAATTTATTCCGAATGTGTATCTGAATTAGGGCCGGCCGCGACGGGATTCGGACGCGAAAACTCAATTTACGCGAAATATATCGAATTTTTACAATTTTTTTTCTGAATAAGTATTTGAACAAGGGCCAGCCGCGATGGGGTTCGGCCGCGAAAAATCGATTTACGCGAAATATATCGTATTTTTATGAATTTATTCCAAATAGGTATCTGCATTATAGCCGGCCGCGACGGGATTCGGCCGCCAAAGTTCGATTTGCGTGAAATATATCGAATTTTTCCGATTTTTTTCCGAATAGGTATTTGAACAAGGGCCGCCGCGATGGGATTTGGCCGCGAAAATTCGATTTACGCAAAATATATAGTATTTTTATGAATTTACTTCGAGTACCTGAATTCAAAGGGCCAGCTGCATCGGAAATAGGCTGCGAAATTTCTATTTACGCGGTAATATATCACATTTTTTTTAGTTTAAAGGGATGGCCGTAACGGTAATCGGCGGCGAAAATTTGTTTTACTCGGAAAATATTGTATTTTTGTGAATTTATACTTCGAATAGAGGTCCGTCCGCGGCGGTGCACGGCATAAACTCGATTTACCCAGGGAATAAGTCGTATTATTACGAATTTATTCCGAAGAACTTACCCGAATTTGAATTTGCCGCCAAGAAATCAAATTTTCGGCGTTTTTTTTTTTTTTGTGAAATTTTGAATTACGTGGAAATTTGTTAATTCGAAATTTTATTTTTGATGTCCCGTGGATTTCGAATTAATGGGGTTCTACTGTAATATTATAAATGCGAAAGTTTGTATGGATGACCCTTACTCTTTCACGCAATAAATATCGAATGGAATTTATAAATTCTTTCACTAATCAAAAGCTACATTATTTGCAAGTAACATAGGCTATATATATTGGTAAGCTCTGGCGTTATGAATAAGCTGTGGTGTTATGAAATTATGTATCATACGTTTTCTGTCCCTAACAAAATCGAGTTATTGCAAACGTCAAACAAATTATTACCTTGGAAACAATTTTTTTTTTTTTAATTTTAGGCTTAAAAAGAGTGCTTTTTTGGCGTTGTAGTTAATATCTACATATCTCTAAAAATGTTTATTCTCCGTACAAAAAGCATAACGTTGCTATAAAGCATACCGTTTGAAGTGGACTGTCATTTTCTTATTTTTTTAGGTTACTCTGGATTCAAATATGAATAAAATACTAATAAAGGGAGTAGGTACTTAAAATAAATTTCTATTTCTATAATTTAAATATTTTCTAAAATAGAATTTTTATTTCCGAAATGTCATTCTCAAATTTTGAAATTTTCTATTAGACAAAGTAGTAAGAATAATAACAATTATGTCAATAATTATGCCAGTAATTTCCCACTAATACTATGCGAGCGAAGCCGTGGGTAAAAGCTAGTATTCAATAATATTATTACTCTCTTAAAAAGTTTTCCTGCTTAAGAAATTTGGTTTTTTCGATCCCTTGAAAACTGAATGGCCCAATTTATCAATATAAAAAATTTCATACTTCGTGTTATACGTTTTGTATATTTGTCCGTTAGCATTAAATAAATATTTTTCCCGAAGGCCCATCTACGCTGAACTAAGTTATTCCCAATGTCGTTGACTGGCTGAATAACCTCAGCATCCCAGTTTTCCTCCCCCTAACGAAGAAGAAGAATACAACTTCACAGCTGTGCGTTACAAAGCATTAATCTGTTTTAAATAAATTTATTAACGACCTAAGAAAATTAGAGTTGGAGAAGACATGGTAACTTACAGGTGAAGAGCACCCATTGACATTGGTCCGATTGTGTAGGGCTCCTTGCGCCACGGGGGACACCGTCATGCCGAGTCTCTTGCAGTTGATGAGCCGTCGGAGCAGTTGGGTCGCCTCGCCTGCCATGCCTGAAAAAAAGGCTTATCTTTAACAAATCCTATTTTCTAGTGTGTTTGCCAAGATAATTTTGAGATACATATTTTGTTTTGAACTTGAAAAGATAAAATTATCATTGTAATGAAGTTGCTTCTTTTTCTAATTTCTTACTTGTATTTAAAGAGTTCATAACCACAGTAAAATTAGTGTTCCGATGTCTCAAAAAAATTACAAAGTTATGAACTTTCGAAGTGAACATATGTAAAATGTATGCAATTGTGTCTCTTGAAGTCACATGCAGTACAATTCTTAATTCGAATGGCAACAATACTGCAGTACTACCTTGCATGTACTACGATTTCACATGCTTTTCGGCCTGCTGCAAATGGCAACATTTTGACAGCTTATATATTATGCCATAATTAATCTGATAGAATTGTAAATATCATGAAATTTCGTTGTACGTGACAACCTTATTGAAATAAACTCACTAATCAAGACAATATAACTCTGACATCTAACATTATATATAGGCCGTAATCTGGGCCATCCCTAGGCACAATTGGGCACCGCCAATATTTAATAATAATAATAATTGGACAATTTGTAGAGCGCCGTTTTAGTGAAAAATCACCTCAAGGGCGTTAACACTTGACACATCACCCTTGAGATTATTTTTCATAAAACAGCGCTTCACAAATATATAAATCATCCAAATATGAATGATTATAGTGATCACCAACCTAGGGAGGCATCTACTGGTTTTGACGAAGGGTGCCAAAATTTTACCCATGCCAGACACTGTTTGGCTTGAGGCCGGCCCTGGCTGTATTAAGGAACTTATATATTACATTCTGCTTAAAAAATTCCTATCCATTCATGTGTATTATTTGTTTTAAGGAATGGCCCAAAAATTCTGGGAAATATAATCACCATTTTGTTGATGAAGCGCTTGCCAGATGGAGTCCCGTTCAGCATCTTCTTCCTGAGGAGATGCCGGGGCTGACATGGTGTTCTCATCGTTGTCATCCTCCAACTGAAAAGTTAATTCATTATAAATACAGTCACAATATTACATGACATGAAGGTACCACCCAGCCAGGAACACAATCCTGTCCCAGTGCGACCGGTACACCAGAGGGCACCTATTATACACCTATTACACAACCTATTATATCATCAGTGGCAAAGAGAACAGATAACATATTAGCACACAAAGCATTTTCAGTATTACGCTAACCGTAGAATAAAGAATATAACACTAGAAATGCCATCCATTCAAATTTGAATGGAAACAAATGAGTCATTGACTTAGTACGTTTTGGTTCTAGAACATTTATCATGCGGTCTGTCTCTGTTTCACTTAGCTGAAATTGAAAATAGCCATTTCATTTAAATTTTGTAATCACATTGAAACACAGTTTTCCATGGAAAAGTTTGAAAAAGAATAATTGTTGAACCACGAAACACGCCCACAAGGCCCTTCTTGTGTTATTCTTTATTCTACGATGCTAACAATATTTCAGGTGGATTAAATGAAGAAAAGAAACATTGCAACCCTAAACTGAAGATGAGTTATAGAAAAGAGAAAAAAAAAAATGATTGTCTGTTAACAAACATTGTCTTTTGTTTTAATGTCATACATATACTATTTTTTCCCAAGTCTGCTTATCAAACTAGGATGTTGTTATGCTAATAAGAAATAATATAATACTAACTTGTATAAGTTTTGAATTTTGAAATTAATAATGAACTACAAGGCAGATATAGATAGATACAAACATTTAGCGCAAAAAAATTGTTGATATAAATTTTATCCAAGCCGTAATCATGTATTGCTTGAAGGTCGTTACATTTACACTAACTACTCAGAGATAGGTTAAATAATCAGTTATTGGAATGTAATCCAACTAAATAATTTGAGAGACGGTTATGGGTACCAACACCCCGGGAACTATTTATTGGATAACCAACACCCCTGCCACAGGTCACCCCAAGGTTCACTATGTTTGGTGTTTTAGCTGGGGTTCATGGGGTGAGATTTGTCTAGGTCTTGGCAGCGAATGCATTTGCCAACACACTGCATGGCAGGCCAGATCGGGAGAAACTGGTTGAGGGAGACCTAACCTAGACCTCTCCAGCCGGACTCTCTCAAACCATTGGCTTGCACTGCAGTGGGAGGGATGGATTCATACTTCCAATACTCGTGGACACATTGACGACAGATTCCTACCCATCTCTCATACTTTTTTCCTTCTCAGAACTTCCTCTCCTTTCTTTTCCTAAAAATACCCTCCACACAGCATCCCTAAAGATGACATAGATCCTGAGGGATTTTTTTCCTCTGGGAATCCTGTGCGGAGCTAATGTAAAAAAAAAAATAATAAGAAAAGCTAAATATGGTCACCTATAGACCACAGCGAAATTTTTGGTAAGTATGGAGAAATTTGGTAGAAAAAAATTAAACTGTTTTGAATGCGGAAGATGTTAGAGGAGACAAATGATTAGATTAAAAAATATACCTGGGCAATATCCATCTGAAGTCTTTCTGGATCGGAACCACTGCTGCTTTGGCTAACTTCATCGTAAGGTATTGACAAATCTCCGCACTCCAACTTCTGACCGTCTTCCCTCTCGTTGGACCGCACAGACAGGTCAATCTGCCGGCTGTTCCCATTGTATCGTTCGCCCTCCGATTCGTCAGCCTCTTCCGCAGAATTCGACTCAAACGCCATGTCCATTTTAATCTTTTTACTCGTGGACAGATCCATTTCTTTTTCGCTGTTTCGCTCATCCTCGCAACTGTGTCTGCTTAACAAATAAGTATTTGGCGGTTTGTTGGAATGGTTTGGATCGTGTCTCACGGAAAGATCCAACTGTACGTCTGGTCTTATGTTATACTGATTTGTGTTGTAATAGTAATCGTCGTTTTGCGATTTGGGTGATGTTTTAATGTGAGATTCTTCGCTGAGACGTTGGGAGACGGCTTTATCGAATAAGATGTCCAACATTGGATTGCGGTGAAGGTTTTCTGTGGCTCGTTCCATTAGTACTCCACTGACGCTGTTGAATATAATTTGGGGCTCATGTTCGGATTTTATCACAGTGAATTTGCTGGGGTCGTGGTTCTTGATCTGCAGCAGGGTGGCCGCTGCTTGGCGGCTCTCCATGTTCTTCATTTCCTCGGTGGAGTCGGGCAGGTCGCAGTCTGTCATGGTCTCATACTTTATGCTTCTCGAACTGTCTGATATTGATGGGATCAGTTCTTCCAGGGTAGTGGTAGATTGCTGCAGTACATCCTAAAACAAAGCAAAGGGGGATCTTTACAACTATTGTAAGTATGTAAGTACATATTATGAATTTAGCACATTTATAATTATTATGGTATCTACCTAGTAGGCGTTTTTCAAACATTTAAGTATATAGGGTGTAACAACACGTACCCAAAGGATTTTAATCAGCAATTTCTGAGCATATTTGGAGTACAAAAAGTAGATGTCATCCCGCTGTCTGATGATATGTTTTTTTCTATTAAAAACAAAAACATATTTTTCAATCATACATCGCCACTGATCTCCCCCCTACATGTAGCAAAGGGGTCACGTGATACGCACGGTGTTTCATGTGGTACCGTACTGCTGGAATGAGACTAGTAGACTAGACTATGATAACCATGAGACCCGCTAGGCTATACCTACTACTCAGTCGTAACATGTGACAGAAAAATATTATTGTTTTTAATTTTTTTTAAATGTCATCGGACGGCAAAATGAAATCTACATTTTTTACTCTAAATATGCTCAGGAATCGCTGGTTAAAATACTTCAGGTATGTGCTATTACACCCTGTATAAAACAAAAAATATGTTCTTTAAGAGACATATTTTCTTTTATGATGCTGGTAGCTAAATTATAATACTATAAAAATAATTATAGATTAAATTATAAACTACTAATAAACCACACAAGGAATTTGATAGTGGGTTCAATGTTTTATTTACATTCCATTTACATGAATGAATAAAGTCCTGCATTCGAGAATTTTACTTTTTTTCATACATATTACTTTCGTCAGTTCAAAAAAAAAAAATGTCATAAAGAAACAAGAAAAAGGGAAATTTAGAGTTATAAGAAAAAATCTTTTATATATTTAATAAAATTATTAATTAATTTATAAAATTTGCAGTGTAATAATTATAATGTTTTCAGTTTGATAATGCCTTGAAGGCGAAACAGGTGTCACGTATAATAATAATTACACAGCAGAACTTGTTTAAAAATAAATTATTTCTTAAACTTTGAATAATATTATTAAAATATAAAAGAAAAACTTAAAATAAAATAAATATATACATTTTCCATTTCATAAAAAGTCACCTTTAATCAAGGAAATGGTACTTATTGGTAATAAGATAAACAGGGGATTTGACTGATAAATGTGAGCCTATCTTTTGCTTATCATTCTGAGTATGTCTCTCATGATAAATCAATAAGTTTGTTTTTATGTCATGATTCACACTCTCCACAAGGAAGGAACCTCTGCTAGTGAGATTGTTTATTTTGTCACTACATTATAGGTGAAATTTAGAACATAGCTTTGAATTATCAGAAATAATTTCAGTCAGGGAGCAATATGGCAAAGGTGATTACAAAAAAAGTTAAAATCTATTGTGCTAAGTTTTGTGCGGGATAATCAATTAGTAGTGTATCTTGTAAAGAATTTAATTAGATGTGATAAATCTCAATGGTGAGATTTTATCAGTTGTGATAAGTTATATGCGGAATGTTTAATAAATTAAATGCAGGTGATTTGATAATTTGTGATGAGTTTAACACTTGTGATAAGTTTTGTGTGGAAGATTTCATAAGTTTCGTCCGGGACATTGGCTTGTTTGTGCAAATTTTTAATTGGGGTATTCATTAATTTAGTACTTATGAATGGAGCTATAACTTTGTGGTTATCCATTATAAATTAATGAAACAATATTTATTTGTTTGAACCACTATTTTTTTTTTTAATATACGTCTACCGCATTTGGACAGCTGTTCCTTCCTCAGGGCAAGGTATACTAACTTAACATTTCAAAACAATGGGTGAACATAATACATTGCTAAGTGTTGAGGTGGGGTTTGGGGGCGTGACTAGGGATTAGTGATGAGTGGGGGGATGAGATAGAATGGACGGTGAAAGGGAACATGTCCAAGATAGGACTGTAAGATAATATTTTTTGTTTATTCATAGTGGACTTATTATTTATTATCAAGGGATTTCTTTATGTCCAAGGCTTCTAAGTTATCTAAGCTTTTACCTTTATTTTTAGTATGAAGAATATTTAAAAATTATGATTATTTCCAATGATATGGTTAACGAAATCATAAAATAAATAAATCATTATTATTAAGACACCTAAAATGATCTTTGATTCTAATGTTGAAAATATGAATAGTTTTCTTGATTTAAAATGAGGAACAGAATTTATATTTTAGTTAACCACTCAGCAACATAAGCAGATATACACGTTAATATGCCGACATCAGTTAAGTACAATAAGCGTGTTTACACGTCAACGCGTATGTTTATACAGAAATCGAAATAACTCCGTTATTGTTCTAGTGACATCCCTAAAACAAAAAGGAAAAGCTCCATAATAAATCAAGCTACCCATCACTATTCAAGATGTCCATAGAAATAGATAAAAAAAATCTTTTCTGTCAGATACATGATAGACCGCCAAATTGCCTATCCACTGTTCGACATTGTTATTTTTTTATTAAATATTCTTGTATGAAATGATAAAAAAGCGAGGTGACAAAATTGTTTATTATATATTTATAAGATAGAATAAATATTGTCTTTTATATAATCCGTGATTTTAGTACTGTTTTCACATAAAAACATCACGCGAGTCATTTTTTCATTTTTTTTATGTTTGCATTCTAAATTTTAATGTTTACAAATGTTAATATTTATTTGTAACATAATAATTTGAAAGCTTATTTCATATCCTTTCAAAAACAGTTTTTAGTATTCGGCTAAGTTCGGAAATGTTTCATTTATAGAGCTTTAATTGTGAAGCGGAAATAACATAAAGTTTTCGTAAATCTGACATGTCGTTTAAGACGTAAAAAGTGCATATTCGCGATGTATCGGAGTGGTTAAATGAGTCAATTCATGGACCTTATCTTTAGAGTTCCTCAAAAAATTACCGATATTATTTCTTGTATAAAAAGCTGGTTTAATATTGGGAAGGAGATTTTTGCAACATTGAACTGAAAAATTATTAATATATAAAAAATTTACATCATTCATGTTCATTATTATTATTAGAACTGCGTAAATATTTACTTATTAAAATTTGGTTAAGTTTTTTTAGTTAAGATGTTAAGATGTTATCAATTAAATTTGGTTAATATCCATTATTTACAGCAATTTGTTTTATCATGGAAAGTACAGAAAGGAAATTATTATTAGACATTGGGTCATTTACTAGGCGGTGTATCATGGAGTGGAAAACAGATTATTTTTGAGAGACAGGGTGGTTGGGGGTCTTATGAATTACTATGACAGTGTATGTGGGTGTGCAATATATGTATACTGAAATCGGTTTTATTATTTATATTTGATAAAGTTAATTCAAAAAAGTTTTTCTTTATTTAGTTGTTTTGAGTTTTGCAAAGGCGATTAAATTAGTGTTATGTGTATTATGTGGGAGATTTAATAAAATGTGATAAATTTTATATAGGGAAAAGATAAAACGGTGGGGAAAGATGAACGAAATTTCCAAAAATGATATCATCACGTAATAAAAAAATGATTAAAAAAAATTCCTCAATACAATTTAAGTCATGTAATATTTTGTTGATTTCAGTTGAAAGAGGTGTTATTGTTGGGTTTGCTGGTAATATTATGCCAGGGGGATGAAACCAAAGTGAAGTGGACCGATTGGTGCAGTGAATGTAAATGTGCAAACAATGAAGACGCCATGATCTTAGACTGCACTAAAACCTTCCCTCCAGCTCCACAAACATGGCCAAAGGACTTTGTGGAAGATGAACATGCAACAAGTATGGAATGATTTCTTTAAAATACCAAATGGAAATACCAGAGTGGAAGATACTATCAGTATCGCCCTGGTGTAAGACCACCATTCAGAATTGAAACGTTGCTTGAAAATGGCTTTAGCCGTGTTTGGTGACCAGATCTGAATAGCCAGGTACTTCCCAACCTTCCTCTTCCCCACCTCCTTCCCCTCCCCACTACCTTCAGCCTCACAACATACCCCAATTGGGGATGCCATAGTCTCACTGGCTCCAGACGGGAGCAGTTGAGATTCCTGTGCGGTATTCACTGTAAAAAAAAAAAAAAAAAAATACTTTTTATATTTTTCTGCTGTTGTGTTTCATTACTCAGTCTCAGGTATTTTATTTTATTTTTCTCTTTGATTACCTACTTTGATGTAATAATAATTTCTAACGCTTAAACTTTTTTATACTTTATATCTTACCACTGATAGCACGGGCAGTATTCATATCATTTATTTGGAAACTAGCGGTCCGCCCCGGCTCCGCACGGGTAGAAAGGTATTTAAAAAAAAAAATTATTTTTCATACAGATCCCTAACTTTTTCAAAATATTCTAGAGCCTATATTAATCTGGAATAATGGAGCATTATAATATTAAAAGAATTTTTGAAATCGGTTCAGTAGTTTTTGAGTTTATTCTTTACATATATACCTACAAAGCTTTCCTCTTTATAATATTAATATAGGGTCCAGCCCCGCATGGGTATTTAATTTAACTAAAATTAAAAATATTAGAATAAGTTAACAATAATAATCTAAACGAAAATATGAAAGAGAACAAGACACAGAAAAACAGAAAAAGACAATGGTCGCAACTGGGACTTGAACCCAGACCTCTCCTTCTAACCGGGACGAGCGCGTTAACCAATTTCGCCATTGCCACCTTCTGTCAAAGCCGTCATATTTGTCAATCTCATATTTTCAAATTTTTTTAGAATTACATTATTATCAACTAATTATTTTTCTCCATATTACGAGCAACTACCCTTTTCATTGGAAACAATCATTCTAAGAATTGGTTTGTAACCTGGATATCTGTGTCTTGTTCTCTTTCATATTTTCGTTTAGATTATTATTGTTAACTTATTCTAATATGATATATTTCACTGATGGGAATAACCTTCAAAAAGTACAAAAAGAAAGTTTTTCTTATAAAAATTAAAATTAAAAATTATAATACACATGCAAAAACCCTTTTATTTGCGTCAGGTTACTAAAAAAAATTGTAAAGAAAGTTTGAATATTATTATTTTGAACTTTTATTTTTATTTTTTGATCTTTTTTTTTTAATAAGTATTTGATTTTTTTAATTTTTTATTTCTAATTTTTATAAAAAGATCACATGTACAAAATAAAAGCCATTCAATTTATTGAGTGAGAGCTTCCCTGTAAACGATATTTGATGTTGTTTTATTTTGTGGCAGCAAAATAAATTGATTTTCAGGAGCTCCGACGCGCGATAGGCCAACATACAGTTGGTCATGAGTAAAACATTCTTTTCATAATCATCATTTTGCCGCTAGGTGGCGTCGCGACCATAACACGTATTGCGTACTCCGCGAATTAAAAGTAAATACATAATAAAAACAACACGAAAAATAACCGAAAATGTCTCTAATGGGAGGCTGCCCGTGCGGGATTGTTGTGAACGAGATCCTTGCATTTATACAACAAAAAATGGACGTGATGGACGAGCAAACCATGCACATAATATGTGATAAATCATTCACCGAAGAAGACATTGAGTCCGCAAAAACCGTTTTGTGTAAATGTGTACCGGAAAAAACCTTTGCCAGGAGAGTAGGCGAAGGTAAGAAAAAACGTATTTTAAGTGACATAATTAAAATTCTGAAAGAAACTGATCCGAATAATATGCCAAAATTTGCTGTTTTAAACATAAATAAACTACCGCCCGTGACTTTTGATTATATTGACGCAACTGCGTTCCTAAGAGATTTAATAGTAATTAAAAGTGATGTACAGAAACTGAAAGATGAATCAGACCACAATAAGAACTTGGAGATAAAGGAACAAATTGATTTATTAAAATCGGAAATAAAAAGTCTCAAACTTAATGTGAATGAACTAGCAAAACCATGCAATAACATGATTATCGTACCATCTGTTGACGAACCGGCAAAGCCTCATATCAAGGCCAAACCCACGAAAGATGAAAGCATCGCAATGCCATCTATGGAGACAGATCCAAAACTTGACCCGCCTCTAACCGAAAAACCATTTAATCGTCCGAAATCATTTGCAGATGTCGCTAACATCATCCCTTCAAGTGAAAACGAAAATCCAGATAATCAAGAATGGAAATCCATTAAAAAGAAGACGTATAAAAAGCCACAACCGCCACCAAAAAAAAGTAAAAACATTATTTTGGGCAGAAACGAAAATGCAGAAATTAAAGGTTTGCAGAGGACGAAATATGCTCTCGTCACAAGACTGGAGAAAACAACAACATGTGAAGATGTTATCTCTTTTCTCAAGCAAAGCGGCATTGATGCGGTTGCTTACGAACTACAGACGAAATCTGGCGAATATCGGGCGTTCAAAGTTGGGACTCCTGAGTCAACATACGAAAAACTTATGGATGCGAGCATATGGCCGAAATTCTCAGTTGTAAGGAAATACATTTTCCGAATGCCGACAACGCAAACCAATGTTCCAGTATAATATTCATAATGGATCACATAAGTACCAAGACTCTAAAAATTATCTCATTCAATTGCAGATCAATTCGTCGAACAGAGCACTTCATTAACGAATTATGTAATTGTAATGACGTCATTGCATTACAGGAAACCTGGCTGTTACCTACAGACTTGGGATATTTGTCGTCAATACATCCAGAATTTCTCAGTCATGGAACATCTGCGGTGAATCTCTCAGACGCCCCATTAATTGGCCGCCCCTACGGAGGCGTTGCAATTTTATGGCGCAATACAATAAAAGCCATTCTGATTGACTGTAGAGATCCTAGAATCACGGCTATTGAAATGGAGTCAGCAAATGGAACTCTTCTAATAGTAACGGTTTATATGCCGACCAATTCAGTTGAGAACTTACCGGAATTCGCAGACTGTCTGGGAAAAATACACGCCATTATTGAAGAACAAAACAGCTCCAACTCAATGATTATAGGAGATTTTAATGCAGATCCGAGGTCACTTTTTGGCCGTGAACTTGCACAGTTCTGTACAGAAAATAACTATACATACACTGATATTGTGCGTTTAAGCTCTGATACATTCACTTATATAAGTGACGCCCACGGAACCACCAGATGGCTTGATCACTGCATTATGACACAGGGGCTGAATTGTGCAGTAAAGAGCGTAAAAATCACAGCCAATGCAACGTGGTCAGATCATCTCCCACTAACTGTGGAAATAGATCTAAATCTAACCCCCATTATTTCCAACAGACAGGATCGACCAAGGGATCTTGGAAAATGGACGGCAAAGTCCGAAAATGATATTAAAACTTACAACGCCTTGGCCAATAAACTACTATTAAAAATAAAACCCCCAGATGCCGTAAGATGTCAAAGGCAGAACTGTGATAACGAGATTCATAAACTTGAACTAGATTCTCTCTACGGTAATATTGTGCATATACTAAGAAACTCCGCCATAAAAGCATTCAGAAGTAAAGGACCCAAAAAAAAGTATGACATTGTTCCTGGGTGGAATAATGATGTCTCCACTTTGTACCGCAAATCAAGACATGCATTCCTATGCTGGATTGAAGCCGGAAGGCCCACGGAAGGCCGTTTCGCAGACGAAAGGAAAACAAGTAAGAAATCTTTTAAAATTGCTCTCCGAAAATGCCAACACTCGGAAAACAAAGCACGAATGGATAGCATAGCTACATCTATGCATAACAAAGATTTCAGAAAGTTTTGGCATAAAACTTCAACTGTGCTGAAAGCCAAGAGCAAAGTTCCACTATGTGTCAACAACATCACGGGGGATGAAAACATAGCTAACGAATTTAGAGACTTTTTTTCTTTAAGCGAGGATCAAGGAGATACCACGAAACCTTCGATAATGACATGTCCACCTGCAGCTAATGACGACCTGGTCATGAATATTACTCCTGAAATGATCGAAAGCGCAATTAAGCAAACCGCCCACGGTAAAAGTCCAGGGTACGACGCCATTGGTATTGAGCACATAAGATACGCAGGAGATCAACTTCATACTATTCTAGCCGCCCTGTACTCAAGCCTCTTAAAACACACACATATGCCGATGGACATGAGTCAAACTATCATCGTACCAATCCTGAAATCCAATCAGCTGGATGCTTCGATATTAGGAAATTACCGACCGATCTCCTTGGCGACAATGCTTTCGAGACTGTTTGAAAAAATCTTATTCGCGCTAGTCAAAGAAAAACTATTTACCCTGGACAACCAATTCGGCTTCAAGAGCGCCTCATCAACTGATATGGCCATTTATGGGGTAAAACAAACAATAGCCTACTACAAAAAAAGAAAAACCACCGTTTATGGGTGTTTTCTGGACCTAAGCAAGGCCTTTGATCGTGTTTCTCATAAATTATTGTGGGAAAAACTCATAAAACGAGATGTTCCAGCAGCAGTGGTCAATATGCTGGCTATTTGGTACGGACAACAGGAAAATCAAATTCAATGGGCAGGAGCTTCTTCAAGACCTTTATTCCTTAAAAGCGGAGTCAGGCAAGGGGGAAATATGTCTCCAACTCTATTTAATGTGTACATTAACGACCTCTTACAGGAGCTGAACGATACACGAATCGGATGTCATATCTGCGGACAAGGCAGTAATAACATTAATTATGCGGATGACATGGTGCTGCTTGCACCTTCGATTAAAGCGATGAGAAGACTTGTGCAAATATGCGAAGAGTACGCAAACTCTCATAACTTGTTGTACAATTCTAAAAAGTCAGTCATCGTCGCTTTCAAACACAATAAGGAGCCATTAAATATTCCTCCAATATATCTAGAAGGAAACGAACTGCTTGTGGCCGCACAGGTTAAGTACCTGGGACATATCCTAACCGAAGACATGAAGGATGTAGAAGATATGGAACGACAAAGGAGAGCAATTAACATACGGGCCGGAATGCTATCAAGGCGGTTCTACCACTGTAGCGACGACGTCAGAAAATTACTCTTCAAGACATACTGCACCGCCCTGTACACATCTGAACTGTGGACGCAATATCCAGCAGCGCAATGGGACAAACTGAGGGTGTGCTACAACAATGCATACAGGCAACTTATGCAACTACCGAGGTTCTGCAGCGCCTCCACGATGTTCACCGAAGGGAGGGTGCACTCATTCCCAGCCTTACTTCGCCACCGACTAGCCAGCTTCTGGAGCAGGACACGGAAATCAACCAACATCATTGTCGTGGCTGCATCCGAGTGGCTCAGTTCCCCACTAAATGAGCGATGGATGCAGATGATGAGGCGACCTCCCTGATGGACGATAAATAATTAATTAATTTTATTTTATTTTTAATTTTATAGTTATTTTTTTTTTGTTGTTGTTATTTATGTTCAAATTTTATTTTCATTAGGCTCCTACCTAATAATATGATTTTTATTTACTCTGTATGTAATATGGCAGGCTGGGATTGCACTACCCTCCCAGCCCTGCTGGAATAAAAACTAAAATAAAAATAAATAAATAATAAATAAGTGATGCCCTCGCCAGGGAACTATTTCTAGAAAGTTGAGATCTTGATCTTTTGGGCATTTTAAATTAAATTAAAGTATCTACTAAATTATATTCGATTCCGCACACGACCGTTGCGTAGGGAGCCGACTGGTAAAAATGTTGAAAAGAGAAAGTGAAAGAGACTGATAATCTGTTGTCCCGCCCGGCCGCGTATTCCCAATCCCTAACGCGTTGAAAAAAATATTTTTTTAAGTAAAAAATAGTTTTTTTTCAATGTAAAAAAAGATTTTGTCAGTACAAAAAACGCGGTCCATCCTCTCTGCTTACATTGAAAAAAAATATTTAAGGAAAATTTTTTTTTTTTTCAATGTAAAAAAAGATTTTGTAAGAACAAAAAACGCGGTCCATCCTCTCTGCTTACCCTTCTATAATAACGGTCGTCACCCTCACAGAAACAGAGAGCAACAAAGCGGGAAAGGCGACCGAAACGCGGTAGTGTTTGGAAAGTGATTTATGCATTCCAATCCCTAACGCGTTTCAGTCGATAGAGCGACTGAATCGCATTAGGGATTGAAAATACGCCGCCCGGCCCGTAGCCGAGCGGGTGAGCGGCGACCAAGCAACTTTTTTGTAGCACTTAAAGCGCCCTTGAGGTGATTTTTCACAAAAACGGCGCTCTACAAATTGTCCAATTATTATTATTATTATTAATTGGGATGTCCGAATTGAATAATTAAAAAAGTTAAATGAAGGTATTAAGGCAGTCTTGAATATGAAGTATGTTTTTTTGATAAGGATTAAAACCAAGATACAAATAAAGAGCCTTTTCAAGCGGCGACATTTTAATTAAATTTTTAAAATAAAATAACACTTATTGTGGCATAACTATAATAGTTAGACATATGCTGTCGCGACACTTTTTGTAAATATTGATGTGTTCTACAAAGTCGTAGTACATTATTTTATTCTATCATCAATAATTTTCGCAGCGCACGCTATGTAAAGAATATTTTAGGTAATTTTTTAACACCTTGGGGTGCATTATTGGAGTTTTAGTAAGGATCCCTAATTTTTTTGAAAATATAATATAGCCTATGTCACCCGGGGATAGTGTAGCTTCCCAACAGTGAAAGAATTTTTCAAATCGGTTCAGTAGTTTCGGAGCCTATTCAATGCAAACAAACAAACAAACAAATCTTTCCTCTTTATATAGTGTGTTAGATGTAATATGAATGTAAATGTAACTTCGGTGGATAGGACAATGTTTTTTTTCATGCGCTGCAAAATTAGAGTTTTAACTTGTGATATTTGACGTGCAATTCAAATAATGTTTTTATACATAATTTCCATTCTAATGACCAATTTACTATTATATTAGTATAAATCAACATACTTATTATCATTTGAGTTATTTTTTGTCAGTTTTAGTCTAATAATGTCAAGTTGTGAATTTGGTTTTGTTAACAGAAAAAGATAGGATATTTCTGAACCATTTTTACCGCGTGAATTTAATAAAAATTCCATTAAAGTGATTATTTTTTAATAACATTGTGTATGTGTAAATAAATACAAATTTAAGAAATCAATGTTTATATTGGACAAAAATATATCCAAAATGTCAGATTTTTTTTGATATTCTCGTGGAATTATTATTATAATTTTTAATTCTATGAACGAGATAAAAAAAGTGACAGTTTTGTTGCGAATTCCTTAAGTACTTCGTTTTTTTAATTTTGAATTTTTCAACGTTTTAATAAAAAATGTTTGTGGCTACGATTTTTTTTTTCAACTTTTTTCATGTTTTAAAATTAAATTTTGCAATTCTTAAATATATAGTACATTTCAATTACAAAAACCTTAAAGGTAATTTTATCTAGTTTCTAAAATGGTACTTGTTTTTACGACATCTAATATGAAATCAGAAACATCAAAAGTAAAAAAAAATATAGAACATTTAAAATACCTTGGAAAAATTCTGAAATTCGTTGAGAAATTATTATTAAAAACAGTGTGTGTGTGTTACTGTAAAAGCCCGTACAACGGTAAATCTTAAGATTTTCCAACTTTTAATGTTGGTGAATTCTAAGATTTACCAATATTAATTAATTATAAAACAGATAAACTACTCTCTTTGGCTGGATAAGCAATGGATATATCTTTACATGAACTATTTAATTATGTAGTTTTTATTTTTAATTAGTAAAGTTTATCAATTAAATAAAATTAACACTATATTAATTATAATGTAGGTTTTTCACAATCTCTTTTTTCAGCCCGATTCCCGTATAGAGACCAAAGACAAAATTTTTCGCTTTTCGCGATCGCTATTTTCATCTCTATATTCATATCTACGATTTCAATTGGCATCACTGCAAACAACACATAACCCATGTTGTTTGCTGTGATGCCAACTGAAATCGTAGATATGAAAATAGAGATGAAAATAGGAATCGCGTAAAGTGAAAAAATTTTTGTCTTTGGTTTCTTTACAGGAATCGGGCTGAAAAAAGAGATTGTGTAAAACCTTCATAAGTCCCTAGCTATTAATGTAAGTTGTAATATTCTAGTAATAAATTTTTACCGTAAGAAATTACTATCAGTAGGAGATTTTCAAATATCGTCAGGTTATTCAAAACTGTCTACGGATCTTATCTCAAAACTGTAGATCGATTCGACGGACAAAACATTTTGTAAAAGATTTATGTGAAACAAATGACATAATACTGCTCCAGGAAACATGGACTCTACCAACTGAAATAAATATATTCTCAAAAATTCATCCCCAATTTTCAGGATATGGAACTTCAGCCGTAAATTTAGCTGATGGCCCTCTAATTGGACGACCTTATGGTGGAGTTGCCATCTTATGGCGGGATTCACTTTCAGTCGACATTGTGGAATGCTTTGAACCAAGAATAGCGGCAATACAAGTAACTGTAAACAGTGGGAAAATATTATTTTTTTCAATTTATATGCCGACAAATAAACCAGAAAATCTTGAGGAATTTACAAACTGCATGGGTAAGGTAAACGCAATAATCAATGAAAGGAACTCGTCCAGTGCGATTATCTTTGGCGATTTTAATGCAGATCCCAAAAGTCTGTTCGGCCGAGAACTGGAAAAGTTCTGCGAAGAGTTTAAGTACGTTTGCGCCGATACAAAGCTGATGAACTGTGATACTTTTACGTATGTGAGTGATGCCCATAGCACCACAAGTTGGTTAGATCACTGTGTCGTCACAAAAGCACTGGAAAATGCTATAAGTAGCGTAAATGTACTATATGATGCGGTGTGGTCCGATCACTTGCCAATGATTATAAATCTAAACCTTCAATTTTTACCAGCCTTTGTGGAATCGTGTAATGATAATATAATTGATCCTTCTAGATGGAATCCGAAATCTAATGTTGATATAATGAGATACACTGAAGCTATCAATAACAAACTTCTAAACATAATTCAAGATTTCTCCCAATTAGAACTTGATAAAAAATCAACCGATGAAACACACAAAAATCAAATAAATTCCCTATATAAAAATGTTGTAGACGCACTGCGAAATGCTGCCTCCACCACATTCAATAACCCAAATCGAAAAAATAGAAACATTCCGGGATGGAATCATATAGTTGCAGCCAAATACGCAGAATCCAGACGCGCCTTTCTTTCATGGCTCGAAGCCGGAAAACCGCTCTCAGGGCCGGTTGCCGAAGACAGGAAGAAATACCGAACGATTTTCAAAGTAGCTCTGAAAAAATGTCAACAGACAGAAATACAAAAGCGAATGGATGGTATTGCCACCTCACTAATAAATAAAGATTTTCATAAATTTTGGCAAAAAACATCTTCAGAATTGAAAACGAATATGAAAACTCCTCTCTGTGTTAATGGAGTAAGAGGAAAGGAAAATATCGCCAATGAATTTCGTAATTTTCTCTCTATGGCGGGTGAAGAAGCGGCAGAAAAATCTCTGGATATAAATTTTTGCTTGAAAACTGAATGTAGTACCACCGCTATCAGTATTACTCCGTGTATGGTTGAAAAAGCTTTAAGAGAAATGGCAGCAGGAAAAGCCACAGGACATGACTCAATAGCTCTTGAACACATTAAGTATGCTGGACCAGCGATTCATTTCATCCTAGCAAAACTATTCTCAAATATTTTGCGTTACAGGCACATCCCGAATGAAATGACAAAAACGGTAATTATTCCCATAATTAAATCAACAAATCTTGATCCATCCGTGATCAATAACTACCGACCAATTTCACTCTCAACCGCCGTGGCGAGATTATTTGAAAAAATTTTATCCGTTGTTGTAACAGACCATCTAAAAACAGAAGATAACCAGTTCGGATTCAAACCTGCACTGTCAACATCTATGGCAATATATTCCCTAAAAGAAACCATCAGCTATTATAAACTAAGGAAAACGCCAATCTATACCTGCTTTCTAGATCTAAGCAAGGCGTTTGACCGTGTACGTCATAATAAACTGTGGGAAAAACTAAGGAAAAGAGCAGTTCCGGAAGATGTAATAGCGATTCTTTCAATTTGGCACACGCAACAAGAAAATATTGTGAAATGGTCTGGGGAGCTGTCTAATCCATTCTATTTAAAAAGTGGCGTAAGGCAAGGAGGAAGCATGTCTCCGGTTCTGTTCAATCTGTATACCGATGATCTTATTAAAAAACTTAATGCCACGAAAATAGGATGCCATATACATGGAGTATGTGTGAACAACATTAATTACGCAGATGACATGGTTCTTCTTGCACCGTCACTAAGCGCATTACAGAAGTTACTAAGAATTTGTGAAAACTTTGCAAAAAACCATAACCTGTTATATAATACTACCAAGTCAGTAGTTATGGTTTTTAAAAACAAAAACGAAACCATTCAAACACCCTCAGTATGGTTAGATGACAGGAAAATGAATGTTTATCACAGCGTTAAGTACCTGGGACACATCATCACAGACGACCTTAAGGATATCGAGGATATGGAAAGGCAGAGAAGAGCGATATCTGTTAGAGCGGGTATGCTGTCAAGACGTTTTTACCTATGCAGCCCAAAAGTAAAAAGAATATTGTTCAACGCTTTCTGTACCTCGCTGTATACATCAGAACTGTGGGTTGACTACACTGCATCCCAATGGAACAAGTTAAAGGTTGCTTACAACAACGCATACCGTCAACTTTTCCGCCTACCGAGATACTGCAGTGCTACGGAAATGTTCCTGGAGGGACGAGTGCACACTTTCCGAGCACTTCTCCGCCACCGCATGGGAAGTTTATGGCGCAGACTACGCCAATCGAAGAATGCAATCATCACCGCCATGACTACCTGGTTGGAGTCCCCCCTGATGGCCCTCTGGAGACGGGAGACGATAAAATACCCTCCGTAAACAGCTGCATGAATTAATTTTACTGTTTATTATTATTTTTCTCATGTTGTTCATGCTTATTCGTTTTTTTTTTATTTTTATTTATTTATATGTTGTTATTTACTTTATTTTTAACATTAACCCATTTTTTGTTTCAAAATATGGAATGTATTGCATTGCACTACCCCTGCATACGTTCTGGAATAAACTTTTATTATTATTATTATTATAACCCGGGATTTTTTGTCTTTCTTTAAAAAAAAAAAAGTTTGCTGTATTTTTCGCTTACGTAAATGACTTAAAGCCAGATTACCGATGTGAACGACAATGTACGTATGGAAGGTTATAAAAGTTAAATTAAAATAATGTTTTTTTTTCTAGATAAATCTCTCATGGTTACTATCCATTTTACCACCATGAAAAAGTTACTACCATTCCCAGAAATGAAATCTAAAAGGGCGACAATGTCCCTGCAGAATTGCCAAATAGAAGAAATTAGTTCGGCTGCTTTCAAGAACATCAAAAACATTTATTTCCTAAGCCTCGCATTCAACAAACTCACAGGTAACAAAAAAACAATTATCAGACTAAAATCATCATAAATCAATCAATCAATCATCAAATCAACATATACATTTTTTTTGTTCAATTTCACTGTTTCTTTCTTTTGTAGTACTTGTAATACTTTAATAGTACACAACTGCTAACCCTGTACAAATCACAAGTACGCCCCACGGTTGAATCTGGTCTGGAGCCCCAAAATATCCGAAAAAAACCTTTGACTCTGCGCAGAAATGGGCGGTCCATTTGATAGATTCTCCTAACTTAACAAACGGATTGCAATCTTTAGAGCACAGGCTTCGGGTGGGAATGCTGTCTTTATTCTACCGGTATTTTAATGGAAGATACTCCGAGGAACTTGTATTATTGATTCTTTCGGCATTGGTGCACTGTTGTAAAATATGGCAAAATGCGCGCCCAACATTTATACACGGATGAGAACAGGTCTCTTCTACAACTTGTTTTTTTGAGTTCAACAGCTTGGCTGTGGAATGATTTGCCAGCCTGTGTTATTTTTTTTTTTAACGTTAACTCCACACATAGGCCCTGAGAAAAACTATTTTCCTCAGGGCCTATGTCATCTGAGATACTATGTGGAGGGTCTTTTTGAGGAGAGGAAGGAATGAACATTGGTTTTGAAGAGACCCATGTTGTAGGAACGAGGAAACATAGAGGCCGGAAAATCGTTCCACAGCTGAGCTGTTGAATACAAGAACAAGTCGAAGAAGCGACCCATTCTCATGTGACAAATGCCAACCGTGTACATATGTTGGGTGCGCATTTTTTGGGCCTCCTGTGTGGAGTAAATGTAAAAAAAAAAACAAGTTTGAAACATGCTGAATGCAAGCAATGCATCTGTGCAAATATTCAACATTGGCTGCGATACCTATACCTAAACGCATCCATAATTTTTCACAGGTATCAATAGTTAAATAAATAAATCATGTGTAGAATCACATTTACGAAACAGCAGCAAATAAGATTGACTGTGAATAATATCAAAGATTTAGTGATGAGAGTTTGTCTTGTATAATAATAGCCTTTGCCCGTTTCTGTTGACCAGGTGAAGCAATGCGTGCCGAGATATTCAAAGGACCATACGACAATAACTTATATGAACCCATTGACCTAGAGGTTTTGCATTTGGAATCCAATCTGATACACTCCCTGGACCGAAAAATATTTGAACACACTCCAAAACTGCGAAGATTGTATTTGTTTAATAACCCTTTGGGAGTGTTGGACGATGTGACCGTACTCGCTCTGGCCAGCCTTAAAAACCTTCAGGTAAACTATGACGTTACAATAATTCTAGACTGTTATCCGCTCATGGGGCAACTGAAAAGAAACCAGTTGGAAACTCAATCGCTATCTACAGGAAGGCAACTTGTTAATTTCATTGACAGTCCGCATACAGAAAGTTCACACAGTTCTCAAATACCAGTTTCAAGGGCGACGCAACCAGTCACTCGCAACTCCCCGTGCTGGTCGCCGTGGCCGGCGTGTTTCAGTTGCCAGGTTGACAGTTTGCCACGGTTGCGCCTTACGACCTGTCAAGTTTTCCAGTAATGAGTAGAAAATATCGATTTTGTTCAGGAGGTCGATATTGATGTGGTTTAAAACCAAATAATCCTCAAAAAAACAAACAATGAAACAAAAGAATCTCAGTGTAAAAACATTTCATTTAAAATTAGAACAAATATTTAGGCTAGTATCATTAAATTATTTTATTTACCCAAATTATTGAATTTAAGAACTGACTATATATAGTACCTACCTACTTTCAGCTACAATTTTTTTTTTTTAATTAATAAATTGTGTTTTTTTTATTCCTCAGTTATTAGACTTATCTTACACCGGAATAAGTTATTTGCCCGATGACCTAATGAGGAATACGAAATCTCTCCAAGATTTGAGGTTATCCGGAAACAAGTTCAAAACTGTCCCTGAAAGTCTGGGTTCGGTGGGCAGCTCTCTGCGGTGGCTGACTCTAAACAAAAATAACATTGAACAAATTGATGACAACAGCTTTCTGGGTAAGTTTTATAACCATACTAGCGAGTACCCGGCATGTGTTGCTATGCCACATATATGTCTATAATGCCTATAAATTGTTTCTCCTTGCATGTCATTTCCCATGCATCCCCGTTCCCTTCCCGCATCCTACCCCATCACGCCATCCCATCCCCGTCCCGCATTCTTTCTTTCTTTCATTTCTTATATTTTTGATTTGTATGTACCATTTTTATTGTATTTTTAGCAATGATTATTTTACCTTATGTTATTAGTTGATTTATATTTTCCTTCATCTATCTACTAGCTGGGTTACCCGGCTTCGCTCAGGAAAAAATTCGAGAGTGTTCTGGAATGTTCCACAAGGATCTTTCGATTCCCTTTTCCCGAAAATTCCACGACATACTTCGCCACTCCTTCCAGAACTTTCTAGAGCTCTATAGAACCTTTTAGAACTTTCCGGAAGACTATTATAGAAATTTCAAGAGGGCGAAACTTCCAACCCTTATATCTTCAAAAGCATGCCCTTTGGCTAAAAACGGGAACTCTTATTCCCTAGGCGGGATATAGATCTACCACACCATATAACTCCCTTAATCGTACCGGGACTTGTTTTCTGAGTTTTTGGGGTCCGCATGTTTTTTTGGACTTTCTGTAACGGACGTATTATCGGGGAATTAGAAGACGAGGAGTGTTTGCTAAACTTCCTTGTATTCTAATTTCCTGTCGCTCGGCGGGCACCCTTCCTCGTCAGCCCTTATTAGTTGTATGGTAGCGGGAGCGGGGGGGGGGCTGGCTATATACGCTAGACTGCCGTACCGTTCCCCTCTCCGCTTCCCGCTACTCCCCGTTGCTACCGCATAGCCGACCAATCAGAGCGCCGATTATCATTGGTCGGATCTGTGCGATAGTTTGAATTGTAATATGTTAGGTTTATTTTTGTGTTACAGGAGTTCGGCTTATTATTTGGACTAATAAATGATAACGAAAGAGTCTTAGTTTAATTGATATATTTGAATCCCCCTGAATATTGTTGGGCCGGGGGACCCGCGAACATTTTTGTATTTGTATTTTCTGGAATTAATAAATATGCTTGAGAGAGATGGCTTTGGTCGGCAGAGAGAACAGAGAAAAGAGGGTAGTTCCAGAGGTTGCAACGCCCATCACGCGAATCGTGGCGGAGGTTATGACCTACACATTTGAACGCCTAGGGTCGCACCGAATCCTTCACTCGGTTGAGGTAGGATTTTGTATAAATAGAGGTGCGACCCGGGAACGAACGCATTCCAGTACCGACACGACAGCTACCTTTTCTCTCTGCGATCCGGACCCATCTCTCGACGGAAATTTACTGCAATTTGGCTTTGATTTCACGAGACACAGCGGCTGACATAGACTACCCGGCGCCCTATCTTACAGTCTGTGTGAGGGACGGAAACGTCGCTTACACTTTCTTTATAATATATACCTATTGATTACCGGTGTCGATAATATCATAGAGTGAGCTCACATTTCTCCGTCTTATTAAATATTGTGAAGAAAGCACCCAAAAAAACATTCATACGATATTTCATAGTTATGTTATGTTTGAGTTCTTTAATGTTGTCTTGTAATCTAGATGATTCATTAATTTGTTTCTTGTGTTCAATTTCTATCTGTAGTGACACTTTTTATAGTTGTACCAACTCCATTACTTTCAAAAACGAATATTGTTTCTCCGTCGAAAGGTTAGGAGCTCTGGCCCAGGATTTATTTATTTGGGCACTCAATTTCTGGATGAAAATAAAATAATACAGGATGCAACCACAACATAACCTCAAAATATTTTAACACTCGCAAATTTAAGCGCCCCCACACGGATACTTCGGAGCGATTGCGCTCCTTGCCACTCAGGCCGCCGCGCATAAAGTGTATGTGTGTGGCGTGCTTAGGAACGACGCAAATGTTTTACCGACGCGTTAACGGTGGTAACTGTTTTACCGACGCTAAATAGCGTTTAACAAAATACCAACTCGAACTGCGTGGAGCAAGACGAATAATACAATTTAAGATAAAATTAGCGATATTATTATTTAATTGTTATTTTGGACAACGTCAATTATTAGATCCCGGGTGGTTATGTTCTTAAAACTGAAACATACAACACAGTTTAAAACACAATTTAAACAATACATTTCAAAAAATACTTTATTAATACTTAACACTAGAAAGACCGGGTACTACTCCATACCTATAAAGACCACGACCGTCAATTTGACGGCTGATCACTTTTTTCCAATTGGTAGGCGAATATGGGTACCGCCGCCCCGGGAACCATTTATTGGATAACTAACACCTCTGCCATAGGACATTCCATGTGGTTCGCGCTGGGTTTGGTGACTACGCAGGGGTGCCCGGGTTCATTGGGTGAGGTTTGTCTGGGTCTAGGTGGCGAATACGTTTGCCCACCTACTGCGTAGCCGACGGGGTCGGGAGACACTTGTTGAGTGAGACCTAATCTAGAACTCTCCCGCAGGATCTCTCTCGAACCGTCGCCTTGCACCGCTGTGGGAGAGATCGATTCATTCGTCTGTCACTCCTAGATACATTTACCAATTTCTCCTATTCATCTCTAACACCTTCTCCATTCATCCATGACTCCTGGATGCATTTACCAATTTTTCCTATTCACCCCTCACACCTTCTTCCTTCCCGGAACTTCCTTTCCTTCCTTTCCCTAAAAACACCACCCACACAGCATCCCCAAAGATGACATAGGGCCCGGTTTCTTTTCTTTTTTAGTTTACATTAGCTCCACAGAAAAAACCCTAAGGAAAATTATTCCTCTCAGGGCATTTGTCACCTTTGGGGATGCTCTGTGGAGGGTACCTATAGGAATAAGAATAAGTTATGGGAATTAAATGAGGAGTGAGGGGTGGGTAGGAATCTGGAGATCAGTGTGGTGACAGACGTAAGAATCTATTCCTATCACTGAGATGCAATACAATGTTCCGAGAGCCCTGCTGGCGAGGTCAAACTATCTATCACAACCAGTCACTCTCGATCTGACCTGCCACGCAGTCGTTTGGCAGACGCATTCGCCACTGAGATCCGAAAACAAATACCTTCCCCGAACAAATTCCCAATTTGGGAGGCGGATATGGGTACCGCCGCCCGGGAACCATTTATTGGATAATCAACACCTCTGCCATAGGTCACCAAAATTGGTTCTCTACGTTTGGTGACTAAGTAGGGTTGCCCGGATTCATGGGGTGAGGCTTGTTCGGTTCTTGGCGGCAGATAATAATAATATTTGGCTAATTTATATGGCGCGATTTTTAGGAAAAATCACCTCAAGGTCGCTGTACAAATAAATATGCGTCTGCCCATTAGCTGCATGGCAGGCCGGATCGGAGAAGATTGGTTGAGGGAGTCCCTTTGAGTTCTCCAGCCGTGCTCTCTCGGAACATCACGGATGGATGTATTCATACGTCCGTCACACCTGGATACACTGACCCCCAGATACCTACCCACCCCTAATATCCTTTTACTTCCCGGAACTTCCTCTCCTCTCTACACAGCATCCCAAAAGATGACATAGGCCCTGAGGGGAATTGTTTTTCTCAGGGCCTCCTGTTAGCTTATGTAAAAAAATACCTAACCCCATGAAAATGGGCACCCCTGCTAAGTCACAAAACTTAGCGAACCTCTTTAGGTGACCTATGGCAGAGGTTTTGGTTATCCAATTTTTTTTTTTTACATGAATAACCTCACAAGAGTCCCAACTGCTCCCGTCTGAAGCCAGTGAGACTATGGCATCCCCAATCGGGGTATGTTGTGAGGCTGAGGGTAGTGGGGAGGGGAAGGAGATAGGGAAGAGGAAGGTGGGGAAGTACCTGGCTATTCAGATCTCCAAACACGGCTAATGCCGTTTCAAGCAACGTTTCAATTCTGAATGGTGGTCTTACACCAGGGCGATACAGAGAGTATCTTCCACCGTGGAACGTGCCGCAAATATACTATTTATTATTTTAAATGAATAAATTGTGAAATAACACAAATTAATCAAATAAAATTTATTTGCCACGCCGGGATTCGATCCCGCGTGTAAATGATTCTGCCAGTTCTTTGGGAGCTAACCCAGCTGGACCAACTCTGGTATATGTATGCATACCCTGTCCTTAGTTCTCCAACAAGCCATAAAATAAATTTAGGCCAGAGATATATTTTTTGTGGTATTTTTATAAATAATCTGATACGCGATAGCGAAAGAAAGAGACAGACATATTAGTACTATCATAAACGAGGAGGAATGGGTATATTGTAAACTCGGGTGAAGAAGGTTGCAAACAAATTCAGCATTATGGCCCAAACCGTCACATTGACGGCGGCGGTCTTTGTAGGTATAAGTCAATATATCTCAAAAACTAAATAAGACGCGTACCTGTTTTTTTCACCATAGTTGTAAAATCATAAATCATGAAATGTGAAAAAAAATCACACCAATACAATAATTATTAAGCACTTTATTGTCACATTGCTTCGGCCAGCCGTCAAAATGAAGGCTCCGGTCTTTCTAGTGTTAAATAACAACCAAAAGAAGACTCCCACCTGTAATTTTGTTCCAATTACGGTTTCTTTTCTCCCATTTTTCTTTTTATCGCGATTTCCCAAATTAATATTCTTACATTCGTGAAATGAAAAATATCCAACGAAAATAAATCATAGAAATGCAGCAAAAATAAAAGATTTCTATTGGTGGAGTTAGTAGCCGGCGACCATAAACAAATCGAATGTGACTTATAACATCACCAAAAATCATTCCCATCCCGCCAGACACGAAGCCGAGCGAGATGAGCGCGACCACGCAACTTTTTTATAATACTTACATTTTTAAACTCGTGATGAAATGTCCGAATTGAATAATTCAAAAAGTTAAATAAAGGTATTGAAGCAGCCTTGAATGTGAAGTAATTTATTTTGATAAGGATTAAAACCAAGATACAAATACAGAGCCTTTTCAAACGGCGACATTTTAATTAAATTTTTAAAATAAAAGAACTCTGATTGTGGCATATCTATAATAGTTAGACATATGCTGTCGCGACACTTTTTGTAAATAATGATGTGTTCTGCAAAGTCGTAGTACATTATTTAATTCTATCATCAATAGTTTTCGCAGCGCACGTGATGAAAATAATTTTTTAGGTATTTTTTTACACCTTGGGTTAGATTATTGAAGTTTTAGTAAGGATTCCTAATTTTTTTGAAAATATAATATAGCCTATGTCACCCGGGGATAGTGTAACTTCCCAACAGTGAAAGAATTTTTCAAATCGGTTCAGTAGTTTCGGAGCCTATTCGATGCAAACAAACACACAAACAAACAAATCTTTCCTCTTTATATAGTGTGTTAGATTAGATTAGATGTAACAATTCTGAGAAACCATAATAAGGCTGTTCCTAATTTAGAGACCGTAAAGGAAAATTATCAATGAATAAAAGAAAAAAAGAATTGCAGGATTTAAGACCATATTTCTTAAAATGTGTCGAGGTTCTGAATTACAGTTATTTATGCACCTGAAATACCATATCAGTTATTACTGGTTGAAGTGGGTTCACCACTAGCTTCTAGGAAAAACCTTTCAAAACGAAATATCTAGAATTTTAGCCCCTCAATTTAATTCATGTTGGTGTCATAGAAATCATTTTGTCTCCCTTCAATTGTGGTAAGAAATATGATCTAAATGGTGTTAGAAAGAGAAAATACCACACTTTATATTCAAATCTAAAAGATAACCACAAAATAGTTAAAATGTAAAACTCGAAACTTTGGAATTTTTTTATTAATTATTTTTACATGAAATCACAAAAAAGGAGTTGAAAATAAGGTTTATAATACATTTGCATAATATTTTTTTTTTCCTTAGTAATTTTAGTTTAGTTTTTATGTTTGCATTAAAAATTTTAATATTTCAAATAGTATGTATCTTTTTCTAATAATAAAATTTGAAAGCATTTTTCATCACCTTTCAAAAACAGTTTTTTGTTTTAGGATGCGTTGAGAAGTATTCCATTTATTGTAATTTTATCGCATAGCGGAAATATTTTGACCTTCCGGCAAAATAGGCCCGAGGCCTGAGGGGTTAAGAAGAACATTACTGTATATGAGTTATGGAAGACAAGTAGGAGGGGTTGGTGTGACACAGTTCAAGGACCCAAAATATAACAAAACATAATATGTTTGCTGTTATACGTAGTTGAACATTAATGGTAAAAATAATTGTTTAGGACTTTGGCGGTTGGAACATCTGGAGATGGGTAACATGGATGAACTGAGGAGGGTTAAGGCCGGTGCGTTTGCACAGTTACGTAGTCTCACAATGTTGCACATGGTCCACAATAAGAACTTGAGGGAGATCGATCATGACGCCTTCAGGGAATTGAAGAAGAATTGGCCCATTCAGGAAGTAAGTACTAAGTAACCCTCTTGCACTGAAGGGGGGTAATACACACCCCCCAAATGAGAG
The DNA here is from genome assembly GCA_917563855.2 of Limnephilus lunatus. Taxonomy (NCBI): domain Eukaryota; kingdom Metazoa; phylum Arthropoda; class Insecta; order Trichoptera; family Limnephilidae; genus Limnephilus; species Limnephilus lunatus. The sequence continues at coordinate 51,726,213 of OU830599.1, forward strand.
TTTTATACAATATCTAAGTTGTTTTTTACATCATATACTACATAGAAAAACTATTTGGTAATTGATCTGCAATTATTAAAATTATCCCGTTAGTATATTTTAAGAAATTAAATAATATCTATCCAATTCTGATGAAATTACTACTGGGCGAAGAAGATGGGCGATGTCCAGTTAAAAAGGAAGGTTTAAAAAAATTGTATATAAATAACTAATAATCTGAACTTTACTGGAAAGGGAAAAGGAATATTATATGGGCGACCCTAGCGATCCCCTTCAGGTGATACGTGATTTTTACCTTCATTGCCGAGGCCTTCAGGTACATAAAGGTTAAAGCGCCCTTGAGGTGATTTTTCACAAAAAGGGCGCTCTACAAATTATCCAATTATTTAATTAAATGAAGACAATATTAGCGAAACTCAATCGAAAATCTGGAGACAGAAAAATCAGAAAAAGATATTGGCTCCACTGGGACTTGAACCCATGACCCTTTGCTTACATGGCAAGTCCTCTACCAACTGAGCTACGGAACCCATATCAAATTCAGTCACTTTTAACTGTATCATAGAACTACCAACATTATCTTCATTTTCTTAACGCACATATTATTGGCTGCTATCTTTATATACGATTTTTATTTATATGAGATTTTACTCATAAAGTTAAAAAAATAAAAATCCAATTATTATTATTAAAGGAAAGTTAAAAATTCTTGGGTTAAGAATAACCTGACAATATTCGAAAAACTCCTACTACCATCGTTATAATAATTATATAATCCAATTATTGGAAAATGTTGGATGGCATTGACTTAGCTAGCAGAGGAATTGAATTGATGGGAAGCCGACATGTTTGTCCACTCAGCTACTAATCGATTGTAAATGACATTGGGCTAACTAGTTGTTTTCTGCAGGGGCAGGCAGATAGCATGGAATACCACACTCTGTATTGACATGCACTCCTTGCTTAATTCACATTCAACATGCTCTTCCGTTATTTAGACTTTTGCCATGACCCGATTCAGTATTCAATCATCCATCTACATGTCCAAACCATCTTAGGCTGTTTTTTGTTTTGTTTTTAAACCATAGTGTCCCAAGAATTATAATAAAAACAAATAATGGGCCTTTCAAAATTTACTTTATAGCTATCATTAATTAGGCATGTAAATAAATAAATGGCTAATCATTTTCTATGATGTTTTTAGCTGTACCTCCAGGACAATAGTCTGGAGACACTGCCCGCAGACCTGGCCCCCTGGGAACAGCTGCACAGTGTCAACCTGGAGAACAACAACTGGATATGCGACTGCAGGATGGCCATCAACATCAAGACCAAGGGAATCTGGAGAAAGATCCCGCTTACCTCCAATGCAAGGTAATAACCTAAGTACATATACAATAATGTTTATTTCCAATAGCCACACTTTTGTATGCTGCACATAAATCATATCTTGATTATTCCTTGCCTTTCCCCAGTTCACATCATCTCATAGTTCTGTTCTGTATAACTTCTAGCTTGTTCAAATTTTCTTCATTGGTCAAATATAACATTGTAGAGCAGTAATCTAAATGTGGAGTAACTATAGTTTTAAAAATGAGCTCCGCAGTGTTTCCATTTAGCTTATTTCTTAGATTTCTAAGAAAATTAACTTTTTTTGATACCTTCTTTAGCACATATTCATTTGTTGAAAAAGTTAGTTTCTAATCCAATATTTGGTTACCCTGGTATTTGATTTCATTTACTTTTTCATTTTTTCATCCTTTTTATTTCCATATGCTTTGTTTTGTTTACGTTTAATTTCAACTCGTTTAATTTCAGCCATTTTGCTATATTTTATTATGTAAGTCTTTGGGTTCGATTGGCTTCATTGTTAGTGAGTACATTGTATATTATTTAGCCAATATTGTGGTCTGAGATGAACATGCCTTCCATAAAAAAGTGAGTTCTAATAAATGCATACATAATATTCTAATTTATACATTCTAATAAGTTTTTTATGAGTTAAGTCTCAGGTGTCAAGGGTTCCATCAGTAATGTGCAAAGATTATATTGTTATGAGTTGATAGCACAGAGGATTGATATTTCATTATAAACACTGAAGCCATCATGCAAAATAAATAAATTTGCCTCGATTACCTGAGATTTCCCAGAAGTTCATTTTTTAAAATTTTTCACCAACATTAAAAGAATCATACCTTCAAATTTTAACATGGAGATATACAAACTTATTATTGTGCTATTATAGCCAATTATTAACATGTATTATATTATAGGATTTATAAAAAAAAATATTTTAAAAGTTTATAATCGTGGGAATCCTGCGTGTTTTTTACTTGAAACTGCCGTGAGGGATACTTATTCGAGTCAACATAGAATATTTTCGATTTCTGCATGTTGTCTGTGGTATACTTGATAATGAAAGGTGCATATCTATGGAAAAAGGACTTAATTTTTTCTAAATACAGCTGATCAAAAATTCGGCAGGAAAAAATATTTAAAAAAAATTATTTTTAACATAGTTCTAAAATAGTCTACGAAGTTCGGATTTGTGACATCTATGATCATAATAGATAAAGCATTTCAATAGCTTCATTTTAAGATAAATGGCTGGCCAAGGAAATGTTTAAAATAATTACAATAATTTTTTTACGGATGGTAGGAAAATGTGGTCCATTTTTGGACCGATATCAATCACAGAAAAATAAAAGTGGTCCATTTTTCGACCAAAATCGCTCAAGTGGATAAACACATTTATGTAAAAATGGCACATTCGCTCTTCTTACAAAACACCGATGATAATAGTCTCCTTACACCCCTTTCTGCATTCATTCATTCTACATGCCCAAACCATCTAAGCTTCCCTTTCTTAATTTGACTCATTATGTTTATAACAGCCTTGCATTCTTTATAAATCTCCACGGTTTTACCAAACATATGCCTCAGGGATTTCATTTCTATAGCATTCAGTCTACTTTCACCCTTCCTTTGCCAGTTCCACGCTTCACTGCCATACATCAGGGTTGGTGTCTGCACTCCATTGTGGACTGCTAGCTTCACTTCTTTATACAATTTTTTAATAGCACCAATCGCACTCAGTCCTCCATTTGGTGTTTCCTGCATGTACCCTTCTTTCAATGCCACTGACAGCCTTTCCATCTCTCGTAAACATACTTCCCAAATACACAACTGTCAGTTCTCTATTCAACTCATCCAGCTGCTCCAAATATTCGTCATTCACAACAACATTTTGCAACTTTGCTAAATTATTCAAAAAGTGATTTTATTCATTTTTCAATTCCAGATGCACAACCCCGACTGCAATGGGCGGCGTAAAGCTTGTAGATCTGAATCCTGACACATTGTGTTCTGCTAACGAGAGGAACAACATAACCTTTGGCCCGCCAAGATATCCACTCCGCAGTATAACAAGGCGCTCGGGAAGTATTCTGGTAGCGCTGGGCTTTGTCTGCTCCGTTGTCGTCCTCGGTCTATCCATCGGATGCTGTTTGAGCTACCTTAGGAATAAGCTCAAAAGAGTTACCTTTGTGGAGGAAGTTAGGTATTCTCATCTTATAACGTGAGTTTGTTTAAAACAGATCAAATCTTGTAAGTGCATTATTCAATTAAATTTTTTCCATTTTTTTAGACAGCATTTGATCTTTTTTAACCCATATTTTACCAGTAGCGGTTCCCATCATCAGATTTTTATGCATACAATAGATGTGAGATATAAAAGTACACTATTAAAAAAAATAGTTTTTAAAAACTTAGGAGGTTTATTCCAAAAAATTTGATGAATTCATCAAATATTTTAAGTTAATTTTCAAATTCTGTGAAAGTTCTATTCAATTTCTGTGACTATTTCAGTTTTATGAAGCAAATGGCCTATAATGATACAATAACAGAACTTGAATAGAACTTACACAGAATGTGAAAATTAACTTCAAATATTTGATGAATTGCTCAAATTTTTTAAACAACCTTTCCTTAAACCTACTTCGAGTGTTGCAACTCAAAGAAATAATTTAAAATGGGAAATTTAATTTATTTCATTTGTTACGTCAGTTATTTCTGTATCCAAAATGACTAAGGATCGGTTGTTTAAAAAAATTTGATGAATTCATGAAATATTTGAAGTTAATTTTCACATTCTGTGTAAGTTCTATTCAAGATCTGTGATTATTTCAGTTTCACGCAGCAACTTGCGTATGATGCTATAATAACAGAAATTGAATAGAACCCACAAAGAACGTGAAAATAAACTTCAAATATTTGATCAGGTCATCAAATTTTTTGAAACAACCAGTCCTAAAAGTTATTAAAATATTTTGCCGTACATGTTATCAATAATCATTATTCAAAAATAGCCTCAAGAATCGTTTGTCCAACTTTGAATGTGTTGTAACGGGTGATTAGACGTACTGAAACATCTAACCCTGTTTGCTGCCATTGTCTGGTTTCCTCGAGAGTCGCAAATACGTCCATCGCTTAAGCCTGTCTGATCTCAACTAAAGCGTAGAAGGACCGAGATGCTGACTGGCTTGCTGTTAAATTGGCATAAAGACGATTGTCAGCTAATCGATTTACTTAGTGCTATCACTGGGAAATGGGGTTAGATGGTTCAGTACGCCAAATCACCCGTTATAGTGTACCTTGAACTAAACAAAATTTGTTTTAGCCTGTTACCTTCGAACGGTAAAGTAAGACCTTTTATTTTTAACTATACGAGTAGAACCTCAAATTATAATATTTAAATAAATGAAGACAATATTAGCGAAACTCAATCAAAAATCTGGAGACAGAAAAATCAGAAAAAGATAATGGCACCTCTGGGACTCGAACCCAGGACCTTCGGCTTTCCGGGCCACAGCTTTACCAACTGAGCAAAGGTGTCTTTATGTGATTCAGTTATTTTTAACTGTATCGTACTTCGACTAAGAACTACCAACATTATCTTCATTTCCTTAATGTATATTTTATTGTCTGCTATCTTTATGTATGATTGTGAGATTCAAAATAAAAATAAATCTTCATCCTAGACTTGCAGAAAAGTCAATAGATGTCGCATATTAAAAGTAAAATGGATGAAAAATTTATCCAGACAAATTTTAGTTCGGGTTTGAATCTTGCAATCAATACCTTTTCTGTCTCCAGATTTTTGATTGAGTTTCGTTAATATTGTCTTCATTTAATTAAAAAGTAAGACCTTTTTAACGAGCACTTGAAGAAATAATAGTGATTCCTTATCAAATTCTCACGGCAAAGTGACCGAAGGTTTTCGCAACGTCAGCATAAAATGGCTTAAATAAATTGTAAATATGGTGTTTTCAAAGGAAGTGAGGTTTTTGTTGCATCTGTTGTTTATACACCATTGCATCAATCAAAACAACAGCCGTCCATTGTCATCTCTCCTGAGATGATTCAGCGAGCAATACGCAACATGGCAGGAGGTAAATCTGCTGGTCACGATGGACTTGTCATAGAACATGTGAAGCATGCGGGGGGATATTTGACAACACTGCTCGCCTCTCTCTTCACTGCCATGATTGGGCTTGGACACATTCCGAAAGAACTGACCAAAACCATTATAGTACCGATCCCAAAAAGTCGCCAACTAAACCTGACATCCTCCGTTAATTACAGGCCCATATCTCTTGCCACCATAATAGCAAGAATATTTGAAAAGGTGATTTTAAATTTAACGGAAGACAAGCTCATTACAGAGGATTCCCAAATGGGCTTCAAAGCTGGGTGCTCTACTGATACAGCCATATATAGCATGAAACTATCAATAGAATATTACAAAGCCAGAAAAACATCGGTATATGCATGCTTCCTAGACCTAAGCAAAGCTTTTGACATGGTTTGTCATGATAAATTATGGAAAAAACTGACGGACCGACAATTACCACCACAAATTGTAAATATATTGAGTATATGGTACAAGCAACAGGAAAACTTCGTCAGATGGGATGACAGCCTGTCAGAAGCAGCAAAATTAAAGTGCGGCGTTAGGCAAGGAGGCTCAATGTCCCCAGTGCTGTTCAATGTATATATGGACGAACTTAGTAAAATACTGAACAAAACAAGAATCGGATGCCACGTTGCCGGAGTATGTATGAATAACATAAGTTATGCAGATGACATGGTCATACTAGCCCCATCAGTAAGGGCAATGAGAAAACTTCTTGCCATATGCCAAGCATACGTCGATAGTCATGGTTTGATTTACAATGCCAAAAAATCATCATTGCTGGTGTTTAAAGCAAATACTGGTCCTACTGTCATTCCACCTATTCTCCTCGGCGGAGACACTGTCAAAATCTGCAGGGAAATAAAATATTTGGGGCATGTCGTCACTGATGACCTAAATGATAAAAATGACATAGAACGCCAAAGAAGAGTACTCAGCGTTCGAGCCAACATGCTCGCCAGGAGATTCAACAGGTGCAGTTCTCCTGTGAAGAAGCAAATATTCCAGAGCTACTGCATGAGCTTTTACACCAGCGAACTTTGGACAAGATACTCACAAGGCGTCATGAACTCACTTCGAGTACAATACAACAACGCATATAGGGCGCTATTCGGCCTACCTTGGCGATGCAGTGCCTCGCAGATGTTCGCAGAAGGAAGGGTACATGGGTTCGCCGCCTTGATGCGCCACAGAATAGCCGGGGTGAGTCAGCGCTACCAAAGATCGGAGAACACTCTCGTCCAGGCCGTGGCCCAGTGGCAGGGCGCGCCTCTTCACCAAACATGGAGAATACATCTGAAGCCCCCGTAGTAGATATACGATTACGTACTAAATATGTAGATGTATATATATATATTTTTTTTTAATCTTTTTTATGTTATTTGATTTTTTATCTGGTAAATCCGTTTTATTTAATGTATACTTTTTTATGGCTGACAGAGTATTGCACCCACCGCTCTGTTCGGCTGAAATAAACGTTATTATTATTATTATTATTATGAGGAGACAAAAAGGTTGCACCAAAGCTCTAAGAAGGATGACCATATATCCGTTACCTACTTATCACCATATCTCAGCATTCCACTTTGACCTCCACCTACTGAAGTCAGAAGAGATAGATAACCCTTAATGTAAAATCTGGTGTCATTTCGACGAGCTGGAGACATGAACAAAATAGGTGACAATCTTTTTGGCATCAGGAGGGAGCGAGCAAGTTTAAATAGCTACGAAATCAATCGTACACTGGCCACCGGTAAGTGCACATCGATATAACCAGACCCTGCACAGAAAAGTAAAGTTCACTAAGGTAAGGTACATACCAGTTTAATTTATTTCAATAAACGCCAGGTTTGCAGGAAATTAAATTTAAATTAAGTTTAGATCACACAGTCTATCGTGGGACTTTTCCACGCAAGACCTGTGTTTCTTACCAGACCACCTGAACATTCAAACATGTTTTGCGTGTTCTTTACTGCGGTGAGTAAATTATAAAAACATTTGTAAAAATAGCAATCTAAATACTTAAACAAAATATTCGTTTTTGGAAACAAAACCAACTTTTTTCGTCCGATACGTAATTAAGTTTATTAAGCAGCGAGCAATTCGCGTGCTATTGTAAAAAGGACTAGTTATTAGTAATTTGGGAGGCGGATATGGGTACTGCCGCCCCGGGAACCAATTATTGGATAACCAACACCCCTGAAAAAGGTCACCCAAAGTGGTTTGCTATGTTTGGTGATTTAGCAGGGGTGCCTGGGTTAATGGGGTGAGGTTTGTCCTGGCGGCGAATGCGTATACTCACCTACCGCATGGTGGGCCGGATCGGAAGAGACTGGTTGAGGGAGACCTTACCTTAGCCTCTCCAGCCGGACTCTCCCGACCCATCAGCTTGTGCCGCAGTTGGAGAGATGGATTCATACGTTCGTCACTCCTGGACACATTGACCCCCAGATTCCTACTGAAACCTCATACATAACTTCCTCTCCTTCCTTTCCCTAAAAATACCCTCCACACAGCATCCCCAAAGATGGCCCTAAGATAATATTTTTTTCCTCTGGGCCTCCTGTATGGAGGTAATGTAAGAAAAAGCAGATTTTATTTTTGCAGACTTAAATAATGATACTACCATGCAAGTTGCTTGTGGACTGTCAGATTCATTTATTTACAAATCACTCAAAGGGACATACCCACTCCACTTCCGCGCAAGTTGTACTCTGTGCCTGCACCATTACGAAGAAGAAAAAACTAATCACGACAGTAATTCATTGAGTACTGCTGCGTTACAAACCTCGGGGGAGCCGGCTATGGAGTTGGTGTAGGCCAAGAACTGCTCCAGCACCTTGGTGGACTTCTGCGACACATCCTTGAAGGTGAAGAAGGCTTCCAACTTCTCCGCGCAGCTGGCGCACACCACGTGGGGCAGCGGATCCGTCGGTGAAACCTGCAAGTCGACACCATTATTAAAACACTTCATATAAAGGCAGAAGGGATTCATTTGGAGCACGGTTTGTATTTTTAGCGCTAATAATCTATATGGGTATATGAGTAGTTTTCAGCAAAAAGGCACTGCAGTCCCTTTTTAAAAAAAATTTCAATCAATAACTAGCGATTACCCGGCATGTGTAGCAATGACGCACAAAGAAAGAAAGTGTTATGAAGTATATCACATTATTTAATACTAGCAGTTAAAAGCCAGCTCTGCAGGTTTTTGCTTCTAGGCCCTGTTAGGGCCAAACTGGTTCCAAAAATAGCCGGTTCCTCGGATCCAGTGACAGCTAGTCACCGCGACAAAGTAACCGCGACTGGCAATGATGTCATATATAATATATAGATGCGTGGTATTATTATTCACAACTGCCAGTTACAACAAAAATCATACGATCTATCTCTCCATTCCAGGAGAGATTCACGAAATTACAAATCCAATAGTACTTGCCTGCCAGCCGACGTTCCTCACGCCAGCTGTTAGGCGCCATCTTTTGGCTTTATTGGCTACTTGCTTGAATTCGGTTCTATTACAAAGTAGCTTTTTAACAAAATTCAAGTATAAGAAGGTTCTGCATAAGGCGCAGCGCGTCACGATGTATTCGAAGTCGGGTTCTTAAATTTCAACCGTACAGACGCAAGGCTACTAATAACGTCCAATTATGTTTTCCCCGTTTACCTGCAGGTTCCCGTTGCATAATGTCTCAGCACACACTCCTTGCTTCATTCACGTATCATCTCATTCAATTCAATTATTTTGTAAACTTTTAAAACATTACAAAATTACAATTTTATCGCTTTTTTAAAGACAATATTGATCAGTATAGTAAGTAAAGAAAACAAATAGATATAATATAAAAAGTAGGTTTTATAAGAACTGCAATGAAGCTTGCCATTTAAAATCTGCTTCATTGGTGTTCAATATGTTAATATCCAAAAGTCAACCTATTTAACAAGATAGCTCTCCCCACCAGCATGACCTTTGGCAAGTTAGTCCTGCAGGCCGGAGATAAAACCGTCTATGCTGTCGGTGACAAAGAAAACCACAGGGAACATAGAAATGAATGCTGTCCATGATAGTTAAGTTTTCGAACCATACACGAATCAGTCGGAAGAAATGTGAAACTGTGAGCACATCCCTCTGACAAGTAGATGGTTCATTCCGAATACACACAAGATAAAGTCAGTTGGATAGAGCCACGGGTAGTAGCCATCAGCGCGGTCCTGTGTGGATGCTGCGCTTCCCTTCCTTTCTAGGCGTATAATAAACATAATAATAATTTTATTTCTTAAATCCGAATAAAAAAAAACCTTTGGGCTTATTTTTTTCTAGCTGTAAACAGCAATAGATACTGCATTCAACGACACAGTCCCAACCTAAGAGGCCAAAACCAACAAAACGCGACACGCGGATCGGGTCGAAATACATTTGTAATACTATTCTCGATGCTTGTGTGTCGAATATCGCGTAAACGCTGAAACGCACCAACACTAGCAACAGTGGAATCTCTGTTTCCTTCCGTATCAACGATGTTAGAAAGAGTTTAGTATTCACGCATGCGCATTTAGTTCTGCCTGCTTAGTTTTGTTTGAAACGGAATACGCATTCCATAGGAGCATCCAACGTGCAGAAAACGACTTTAATGCGTAAAGGCATAGTGCACAGAATGGCATAAACAAAACGGGTGGATTAACTCAGTACGTATTAGAGATTTGTTCGCGCGACTATTTCGACAGTTTGGCTTGAAGAACTGAAGCCAATTGATAAAAACCTTTCACCTTCAGCTTCACAGCTCGCGACATAGTAAATAACTAATTTTGTAATAATAAAGCAAATTCTTACAATTGTCCAGTCTTTCAAATAAATATTAACTCAACTTTGGCATTAATCTTCTTATAAATATAAATGTAAAACCAACAGTGATGAGGGTAGCAAAGGTAAAGTCATGCAATGTCCAGTGTTTTAAATATAATGCCCTCCACGTGCAAAGTCGTATCTTTCCCAAGCAGAAACTTTCTAATAAAGTGTGTTTTTCGGAAGTGACCTGAGGTAAGTATGTTTTTATATCTAGGTATCTGTAAATTATAAAATTAAATAGAACCTAGGAATTCATAATGAATTGTAAAGCGCCCTTGAGGTGATTTTTCACAAAAACGGTGCTCTACAAATTATTATTATTATTATTATTATTATAAATACGTTGAATATTTTTTGAATACCTATTTAATTAATTTTATTTTAGAACTGTAATAATTGATGTGAAGCATGAAGGATTTATATGTAGAGCTAATTTGACATACTATTTTCATCAGTAATCGCATATTGTTTCTAGGGCTAGTTTATAGATTCTTATATTCGATATTAGGTATATACTTCAGCATCCCTTATTCAAAAAGTCGCCGACCGTTACTGGTTGCCATACTCCCTCGGGTAGAGGAATCTAGAAATAAATACTCTCCTCTTATTGCTCATCACTGGTCTATATAATTTTTTTTTAAAGCCATAATAATTTTCACTGGGGTTCCTTGTTGGCAACATAAACACTGGTTATCAATCTTTCGAATAGCTTGTAAATTATCTTTTTGGTAAAAATTCAGAATCCCTGGACACGCTTTATATTTGTATTTAACGCCCTTGAGGTGATTTTTCACAAAAACGGCGCTCTACAAATTATCCAATTATTATTATTAAGAGGAATACACAAATTAAAAATGCGTATATTCTTAGCGTGCCTTATATCACCACGAATGTAGGTAATAGGCATAAAAATCGCTTGGCAAATGAAGTCTAGAAATGGTCATTTATAGTGCAAAAGTTGTTTTAATTTACTTTGTGAATAATTTTATAAGAAAAGAAGGTAATCAAGGGAAATTGTCATAGACAATCTTAGCCAAAAAATTGTATTTTCAAAAGTTGTTTCTTATATGCGTTCATACATTTCTAATGAAAAAAATATTTTTTAGTAGTTTACGCCTATTTTTAATAAATTATTTTATTATTTATTTACATTTTTCAATTAAGTCCCGTTAAACTGATTGATATCATTTTTGTTCATATGCATCTACATATCGATATCATTTTTGTTTATATACACTTATGCCTTCTTCCTCCTTCAATTGAGGGGTCCAGCCCATTTTGTTAAATCATAATATATATTATCTATAACACACATGTAACTTAATGTAAGTAGAGTATTATACCGACATTTTGTTTTGAAGAGTTTTAATTTTCAATGTACATTTGTTGCTTTAATTTTAAATTTTCTGAGACCGGTTTCGACACATCCATGTCATTAACGCCAGTTCCAGTTTCTCTACTAAAGGCTAGTTGCTAGTTCATAGTTGTCACATTCTGTGAAATTTGAGACAAAGGATTGTCCAAAGGAAAAAAAAAATGTAATTTAAAACTCTAAATTTTAAAATGAAAACTCTTCAAAACAAAATGTCTAGAAATTTTTACATAGTTAATGCCCAAGAAATACAAAAAAAAAGTATGATACTGCCCTGAAGAAGCTACGGTTTTAGCGAAACCCGGTCGGCATAAAGTATATAAAATAAAAGTGGTGTTTACAAAATAATTGTTTTATTGTAAATGATTGACATCAGTTTGTCATTTTTTTATTAAGTAATAATTTTATTTTAATTCAAGTTAAGCGAAAAGCTTCAATTTATCAGAAGAATTATTGATATTTATAATTCATAAACCGATTTGTATTAAAGATTAAACGAAAATAGCGATCTCACTGACAACTTCGCCGCATGTCCAACTAGATACTCTGAATGACTATCACAATATTTTCCCATTCTGACTTTCTCATGGAATCGGAACAGGTAACATAAATAAATTTAGTTCCAAATAAAATCTGGATGAGGACAATCCTTAAAAAAAACTTCATGCCAAATATTTACCTAATCACTGCACTTTCAATAGGCACAGATTTGGGAAATTACACGTTTCGACTTTATTACTACAAGAAACAATTGTTAACGTCGGGAGAGATGATAAAATATGCATTAAAATTCCATTTTTATTCAAAGTTCAAAATTTTCCGTATAAAACAATCCCTTTGCTGCCATTTTGGAATTTTTTAGTACAGATTAACGTTTGCGAAAGTTTCATTTCAATCTAAATTAGTATGAATACGAAAAAAATGAAATGCTTATACTCCTGCCTATTTCTTCAACTCAAAACCTTATACTTCTACCTTATATTTACAAGGATATATTTAGTTTTATGAATACAATTACTTAATTAATCCAAACTAAGAAACCAATAACCTATTTTGTGCGCATAAATAGTTATTTGTTGTATTAATTTTTTAATTGAAGTGCAATTGAAGTAAATTAATGCATGATCTGTGCTAAAAGTGCGGCGGTTAGGTAAATAATTACTAAACTGCTTCCATGAATGGGACATAGAATATTGGTATAGAATATTGCACAGTTTTTCCTTGTATTTCATAGGCATTTTAGAACCAGCATGGTGAAAAGGTTAATATTGTGCAAAAGTAAGAAATTGAAAGAAAAATATTAATTTAGAATAATGTTATTATAGTTGACTGATATTTTAAAACTGCTGTAGCATTAGGTTGGAATTTTTTTTTATGAAGAATAATTCTTTCCATAATACATAAAATATATCGAACACATCTAATACTTATTATAGAAGTATAAATAAGATAAGAAGAAAAACAGAAAGTCATGAGTAAAAAATTGTAAACAATGTAAATTTTCATCTTTGACATAAATAGTCTCGTAGATATAAACATAAACAGTTTGAGAACTCTTTGTTATCCTTTTATCGAATCGAGAACTACCGTTCATTCTGAGCCCAATCTTTAGATATCATGTATATTAGTCATTTTCTCCGCAAAGCTATAATTAAGTCGAAAATTACAATGTTTTTTTTTCCTTTGGACAATCCTTTGTCTCAAAGTTCACAGAATGTGACAACTATGAACTAGCAACTAGCCTTTAGTAGATGTAGATAGAGGAACTGGCGTGATAGTGGGATAAATGTATTTATCACCGAATGACACAGAGTCAACCATAGTAAAAAATACCATTAGTCATCAAGAAGTGAACACGGTGAGGATATTGCGTAGGCCGTAATATGATATCACAAAGCGAAAATACCCAACAGGCGCGAGAAAGTTATAATGGCGCTTATCAGCATCCGTAATCTCAACAAGAATAGACCCCCTGCCAAAAACTTTCACACATGCGAGATTAATCTACTCCAATTCTATAATCTATATCACGTTAATTACAACAAAAACAAACGTACCGCGATAGATAGGCACGTCATTATCTTTTCGGGAAGATGTGATTCGTTCTTATCACCGTCAAAAATAGATAACTTGACATCACTGCATTTATCGCCACAAAATGATAAACAAAGGCGACACACGGAGTAAAACTTTGGTGGCACATTACACATATTTATAAATATTTTACGAAAGGTGGGACGTTTGTGTACAAACTTAAACTATTCATTTATAAAAAAATTAAATAAGCCCCGCTGCCTCAAAAACAAAAAAGTTTTTCCGAGAAAATGTGTAATGCAAGCAGCAACCATGCAGCGCGATACATCGCGATTGTCAGCTCCGACGGCTTGTAATCAGTGCCATCTGTATTTCATCACAAAAACAAGTTCGGACACTCACTAATACAAACGCTTTCAGCACCCGTCACTATATAATTTATTACACTTTTAAAATTATTAGTATTTTTCATTATTTACAATAAAAAGTAATATTTCTTTTTGGTAATTGTTAACCTAACCGCCGTACTTTTAGGCACAGATTATGAAAATTACACTTCGTTCCAACAATTACTACAAGAAACAATTATTTACAAGTACAAAATAGTACCTCCCACACGCACACTTCGGAGCGACCGAGTCCCGCGCCATTTTAAGCCGCCACGCAGAAAAGTCTCACAGTGAGCTGCGCTGTAAACCTATCGGTCTTTACTTTTTTGCGCGGCGGCCTGAAGTGGCGCAGGACTCGGTCGCTCCGAAGTGTGTGAGTGGGGGAGTTAATAATAGGTTATTAGATTCTTAGTTTGTGTTGAAAGTATTGCATATTTAGATTGAAATGAAACTTTTGGAAACGTCATATCAATTCAAAAAAAAATAAAAATAGCAGAAAAGGAGTCGTTTTATGCGAAAGTTTTAAATTTGAATAGAAATATATATTTAATGCATATTTTACCGGTTCCATGACAATTCAAACCTTAACTGAACACCTCTTTGAAAAGTCATTGAAAGCTATGAAAAATAGCCCATAACCTAATCTAATGTAAACATACACCTATACATCTTCTTCCCCTTGTCCTATTCGGGTCGGGGACCCATTGCATCGACAAGGCTCCCTAATCTAATGTAAGTAATCTATTTAACCATTTTTTTCATCACTTTTAATGACATTTAAAGGAGGAAGGAGGTGTTGAGTTGAATTCATTTTGAGTTGCCCGGTCACCATATTACCTTACCTCCCGACGAAAATAGTTGTTTCTTGTAGTAAGTTGAAGCTAAGTGTAATTTCCACAATCCGTGCCTATAAGTTAGGCAGTGAGACAATAAGGAAATCCACTGAAAAATATTATGGCTACAAAAAAATATATTCATATAGTCCAATAAACGCCGATTCTGTATATATAAGTCTTTTTTAATAATATTAAACGTACAAAGCGCATTTTTAATATTTTCGTTAAAACTCAGCGTCAAGTTGGTATGCTGTGTAATGCTGTATGGTGACGTCACGATGTAAGATTCATATGGTGTTGGCGGTTGGCTGACTGGTTTATTTATGCGGTTGGCGTTTTGAAGTATGGGCAAGTATGGGGCAAGCCATTCAAACACAACATTTCGTGTTTTTTATTTGGTTTATTTAAATACTGTTAATAATAGAGATTTAGACATATAACCCTGTCAGTGGTTGAGTGGGCATAGCACTTGGGTCCCACCCGAGCGTCGCGTCTTCGATTCTTCGGCTGGCTAAGTCCTCTATCACAACACAAGCAACATTTTCGGCTTTCTGTGGTGGTAGTAGGAGATTTTCAAACATTGTTGGGTTATTCGTAACCCGGGAATGTTTGTCTTTCTTTAAAAAAAAAAAAATAGCTGGTTGTGTTTATTGAAACATTATTTAGGCCTTCACAATTAAAATTATGACTGAAAAGGGCTATATTTGCGGACAATCTGATATTTCAAGGATAATGTTTTTCAAATATAGAAATACGGGCTATGTACCTAAGTGCTGAATTTCGCGGGTTAAAGCTACTAAGTAAATACATCATCTTATTAGTTGTTTATGAAAGTCGTAGTAAGCTGTAAAAAAAGATTTTTGATAATCTGCAGTAAATGTGGCCTATTTGAGGTTAAAGTCGTGTCAATTTTGTCATTTTGTTTACCATAACATCGATCGTATTTTCGAATTGGTTTTTTATCAAGGGCTTTTTATACAAGTCATGATCAGTGTATTATAAATTCCAGTGTTTCGTATTTGTTATACATAATACAATGTATTATGTTAAAGCAAAAGTTACACCTGAACACAAAATTCGACGGCTTGATGTCATTTGTATTTGCATAAAGAGATGATTAATTGTTATTGTATTGCACTTTGGTACCATACAATAACAGTAGCGATGAGATGTTGACATTTTACCTAATGTTTTTCTATATTAAAAGCAGTTAATCTTGAATAAAAAACGCCTCGACTTCTCACACCTAAAATCATTCGTCCATCGATTTTTCAATATAAAATGAGTAAAATGACAGCACTTGTTGAAAGTGAATAAAACTATCGATGACGTGATGACGTCACACGATGAACCGTAGATATGGTTGTTTTCTAGGGATCTTGAAAAATCAAAACTTTGAAAATTATTTTAAAAATATTAAAAGTAACTCTAAAAATAAAAAATAAATATGTAGGTATTTAAGTTAGAAGGTCATTATTCATTAAAAAAATAAAAAGAGTTGGACTGGAGTTCTCTATTATTTTCCTGTTATCCTTTTGTGTAAAATAAAGTTTTAAATGTTACAGATGTGCTTTTTTGTTTTTTTTTTACATTATATACAACAATAACATTCAATGACAGCTGTCGTGTTTTTAGTTATCTCTAGAAATTTCGCAAAATAAAACAAAAGTTTTAGCTAAAACCTAAATATATATAATTTAATAAGTTTAATAGTGGAGTGTTGTGATATCAGTTATATTAGCTAATATTAAGTGTCAATATGACTACAAGAGCAACTGCAAAGACTGCACTAAATAATACTGACACACAACTCCTCCAACTCCTTGACAAAAAGTTTGAAGAATTTAAGGTGCAATTTCTGGAAATTGTGAGGAACGAGTATAAAGAAGAAATCGAAGAGTTAAAAAATAAAATTTTAACTCTTGAAAAAAAAAATTGACACGAAAAAAAACAACAACCTTGAAAAAAGCCTGGAACAAAATGCCGTAATTCAAAGTGAATTTAACGAATTACAAAAACAATTGGACGCTAACGAACAACACGCACGCATTAATAACATAGAGATAATTGGAATACCAGAAAAAAAAAACAAGAAAACCTGACAGAGATTATCAAAAATATCTATTCAGAATTAAAAATAGTAAGTTCTGAAGAAATTGAATACGTCACCCGAGTAACCCCTAAGGAGAAGATTGAAGGAAGACCGCGAAATATTATCGTTAAACTGAAGTCCAGAAAACAAAAAGATGACATCATGGCAGCAATCCGGACAAGACGGGGCCTAACAGCAGAGGATATTAATTTGAATGGAAAAAATCGGATCTATATTAATGAACACTTAACTCATAAAAACAAAGTACTCTAAAAAGGTCAGAGAGTTTACCAAAATTAATAAATTTAAATTTTGCTGGATTAAAAATTGTAAAATTTATGTGAGACTCAAATCACTATTGTATTAACTCTTATAACGATCTAGAAAAACTTAAAAAAATACGATATTTCCGTCAATAACGCTTAGAACACAACAGTAACTTTCAATTTAACTACATTGTATCTTAAAATGGAATCTTTAGAATTGTACTATCAAAACACAAGAGGTCTCAGAACTAAAACGAATTATTTTCTTCAAAATGTACTATTAAACAACTATGACATTATATGTCTCAGTGAAACATGGCTTAACAATTCAATATTTAATGAGGAACTTTTCGATACAAGATACCAGGTTTACAGACGAGATAGAGATTACCATCACCTCAATCAGAATCGCGGTGGTGGAGTCTTAATTGCAGTAAAAAATAAATTTATTTCTGATCAAAAAATGGAATGGAGCTCTGAGGCGGAAGACATACGGGTAACGATTTCACTTCCTGGCAAAAAAATTCACATATGCACTTCGTATATTGCACCTGATAGTAAACATCTCATAAATATTACGTCTCACATAAACAAAATATCACAAATTATGACGGATAACAATAATGATAATTTCATTTTGGTTGGTTACAATTTACCTCACTTACATTGGCTACCAATTAATGAGAACTGTGATTATATGTATAGTGAACCAATCAATTCATTACCTAAACCCCGCCCATTTGAACTTTATAGAATTTTTATCATTTAACTAACTAACTAACTAACCATCACGCCGTTTCCCCGCAGGGGTAGGCAGAGAGGACGGACCGCCACACAACTCGATCTTGGCACACACTCTTTGCCTCGTTCACATTCATACATCGTCTCATACATGCTCTTCTATTATTCCGACTCTTCACATGGCCCGACTCAAGTAACTGAATCACTTGGTCGTGCCATGTCTTCCTCGGGCGTCCCCGACTTCTTCTACCATTCACATTTGCATCATATATTCTCCTTACACTCCTTTCCTCGTTCATTCGCTCTACATGCCCAAACCATCGGAGAGTCCCTTTCTTAATCTTACACATCACGCTTACATCAGCCTTGCATTCTTTGCGGATATCCACGTTTCTCTCACGATCGTACATGGTTTTACCACACATTCGCCTCAGGGATCTCATTTCTACAGCATTCAGTCTGCTTTCATCCTTCCTCTGCCAGTTCCATGCCTCACTGCCATACATTAGGGTAGGTACCAGCACTCCATTATGGACGGCTAGTTTCGCGTCTTTGGACAGTTTCTTATTACCGCCAACGGCATTCAGTCCTCCATTAATGGAGTTACCGGCATTCACCCTTCTTTCAATATCTCTATCAGCCTTCCCATCTTTCGTAAACATACTACCCAGATACACAAACTCATCCACCTGCTCCAAGTATTCATTCACAACTATATTGCATACTGTTTTCGTACTCTCTCTTTCAAACACCATGACTTTAGACTTACTTACATTCATCATTAACTCATTCTTCATACATACTTCGTTCATCCTAGACACGAGAGACTGTAGATCTTCCATACTGTTAGAAATTAGCGCCGCATCATCAGCATACAATAGGCAACATACTTCCAGATTACTCAATTTCGCGCCCAATCCCATCTCTTTCAATTCTTGCATACAATTATCCATGTATAGATTGAATAACCACGGTGACATTACGCAGCCTTGTTTAACACCTTTTATGATGTCAAACCACTCCGTAAAATCGCCGTTCACCCTGACACATGCAACGCTTCCCTCATATAGCGACGCAATTGCCTGAATGAGCTTCGTATTCACTCCGTACTTGGATAACACCTTCCATAGCTTTTATCATTTAATAATCTGAAACAATATAACTCTCAGAGTAATAGTATAAATAATCGCATTCTTGACTTAGCTGTAAGCAACACACTACTGAAAATTTCGCACAATAATATCTCATTAGTACCAGAAGATGTTTATCATAAAACACTGCTAATTTCAATTCCTATTAAAAAAATAAATAAAAACCTGAAAACTAACGCAAATCAAATATTACTATACAGAAAAGCGGATTATTCAATAATAAACACAAAATTAAATGAAATTGATTGGGATCATAAACTTAACCATTTGAATACTCAACCCGCAACTGACCTCTTATATAACATATTGAACAGTATTAAAATAAATTATGTACCAACTAAACCGGCTAAAAACTGTAATTATCCACCATGGTACACGTCATCTCTCATAAAAATAATTAAAGAAAAAAATATTTATCATAAAAATTTTAAAAAATTTCAAAATCCACGTGACTACCAAACATTTTCACTCTTAAGATCTAGACAAAAACGAATAAATACTGCTGAAAGTAAATCCTAAACTCTTCTGGAATCATTTCAATAACATGAAAAAAACACAATCGTCTCTTCCAAGGACGATGCACCTAGATGACAAAAAAGCAGATAATGGCCAAGACATATGCAATATTTTCATGGAATATTTGCAATCAGTTTACATAAATGATAATAACCTAAATAAATAAAATTAACTTCGCATGGGAGGCCCTGAGGAAATTAATTTCCCTTGGTGCTTATGTCATCTTTGTGGATGCTGTGGGGTGGGTTTTTTTGTGGAAAGAAATAAGGGAACTTGTTCCTTTAATGAGTCCCATGTTGTAGAAGGGAGGAAACACAGAGGACGGCAAATCGTTCCACAGCCGAGTTGTTGAACTCAAGCACGAGCGTCCCGTTCTCAAGTGACAAATATTAACTGTGTACAAATAATGTTGGGACGTTAACCTATAAAAAAAAGTGCAATATCATTACGGACACGAAGTATTATTTTTTAAATAAATAACTTTTGCATATAAATATGAGGCGCGCCTCCTGATATTTATAAATAACAACAGTGTTATATATTATTGGCCAATAAATATACAAATTTCTTACTCCAAATCTCACAAATGATAGTTTTATTTCTAAAAGATAGCAACATTTTTATAAACGTCATTGGCCTGATCTTTGTGATTACTCAGTGTGATAAAACATAAAACTTTATTTTACCTGCTGACGAATAAACACGTGAAGTTTTCCTATTATTTTTCCTGTGAAACACTCGATACCGAGAGACAGTTATTCTATTTTTAAAATGCCCAAATGACAAATGGTAACTGGAAAAGTAATATAATAACTGGCTGATAACTGATAACCTAATCATTTGAACGTTAATCAGTCTAGAATGGAGGATTTCTTCTATTATTTCGTGGTTCTCTTGGTGGTTTTACCTGTATTTTTATTCTTCAATTTGTGGGCCGGGTTAGGGTGGGGCCTATTTAAAAACAATTGATGTTAGCTCGTAACCTAACCTTCAAATAAGTGATTTATTTGAATTTATAAAGACTGCGTAAAAATGTACACCCAAAGAAATAAAGAAACTTGTGATTTTTTAAAATTTGTTCATTATTGATTACCTATTGATTTCATGCCTCAAGCCTCGATTACATGTTAGAATGCAACTTTGTACAACTAATTGGAGGTTCAAAGCGGATAAACAAGCGGTTAACGAAGTGATATTTATTGAGCTGACAAAAACTTTCCTAACCTAATAAATTCCGTGTAGTTGCATAAATTTCCTTTTTCCAGGTGGTGGACGTGAAGCTATTAAGAACTCGTTTGAAACCGAAACCTCATCTTTGCCAATTTATCTTTTACTGTGTAGTCAGTGGTGTACATTACATTATGACCAAGGGTAGGTCTTGTTGATTGTAATTACTAATTACATACTGTAGTGATCTTTATTATCTAATCACTGGCTTATTACTACACTTAGCTCCGGGCGTAGGCAATCGTCCAACCCGCCGTGTCTCACACGCGACCACTACTCTTCTGGTTGACAGCCACCCCCCTCCACTAAGTGTACGTGAGACAATGTACTATATCTATTGCATAGATACAAAACTACACATACCATTGATTATTTTGGTAGCCTTGGAAAAGATCGTTTGCCTTAGAAAAGATAGTTCGTTTGTATCTGTTAACCCTAGAAAGATAATCTTATTTTGATCTACGTTAAAGATAAATGATACATTTTAGATGTACTGAAGTTTAAAAGCATATATTTGACATGTTATCATACATAAAAGATAGTTGAATAATTAGTTTTGGGTTTTGTACTTCAAATAAAACCAAAATAATTATAAAAAATATATTGTAAAAAATAATTAAAAACAATAACACAATGCTGTAAACCTCTTACAGATAAACTATTAAGTATTTTTTTAATGAAAAATAATGTTTTATTTTATGACTAAATCTTTTTTATATGCTATGAAAGTTTAAATTCTAATAAGTCATTATACTAAATAACATTATAAGAAGTCCGAAAGTTACACAAAAGATAATTACATGTCTTTCGAACGTATGGTGTATGTATGTCTCCGTAATTATTGTACTTACCGTGGTGACGCAGCCGTCCCACGCAAGCTCTGCTCGGCAATTGAGATAGAGAGCGCGCTACGTTGCAAAATAAAAAAAAGTTATAAATGGTTTTCCTATAAAAAAAAGTTATCCTCGAGTTATAAATGGTAACTAACCTGACTTTGTTTTATGTGAATGGTCTGCATGCACGGTCTCTGGGATTGTCGACCGAGTCGCGTTTTCAAATTTACCGCACTTCATAGAATGATTTTTCCTTCTTCCGTTTATATTCTTTGTATTCACAGAGCCAAAAGCATGAATATGTTATAGAAGCCTATTTTTTTCGGTACCTACTCTACATTTTTATTTTTTGCCCCACCCTAAATCAAAACCTGGCTATGCCACTGCATGCAATCTATAGTGTTTTAAGCTTTTCTCAGTCTATGGTATTTCCAATCTCGTCTCCAGACACAACTCAAAATCTTTGATCTTGATCATTGGTTCTGTCCACATGAAGCTCGCACAAGGTGCTCCTGCACCTCCTGCTCTCAACTGGCAAGCATAAATATACCAAACCACTGGCAAGTACAAAGTTATAAATTCTTGGACATTGATGGAAAGGTTCTAATATTTTATTTTGCCCCTTCGCCAGTTAGGATTGGCTATAATACATATATTATATATAGGATGTTTTTTTAAGAGCATGAGAACTTTAAATAATAATACAAGACATAAATATTATTGGAATGAATTTTTTATTATTATAATCTGGTAGATAATTTCATGGCATTTATTTTTTAAATATGGTTTTTGGCATATGTCCGCCGCGGCTACGAGTTACATAGTCCATTCGATCAGTCCAATTTTTCAATACTTTTTCCAATAAATCTGGTCGTACGGTGTCAATGGTGGCTTGAACATTGGCTTCCAATGCTTCAAGAGTTGCTGGTTTGCCGGCATAAACCAATGACTTAACGTAATAATAATAATAAATAATAATAATATTTGGACGATTTATATAGCGCCGTTTTTGTGAAAAATCACCTCAAGGGCGCTGTACAAACTTACCATACATGCCTAAAATCTAGAAAGACTACAAGCTAGACAAACAATTAAAAACAACTTATGGCTAAAAATTGCATACATTGGTTCATTGATCACCGATACGAAAATATATGTACAATATTTGGACCAATGAACGCGATGCTGCCTAAAAAATACAGGACCATACTTACCTGGGAGGTCGCTTGAAATTAACACTGTTTATTGTCTATTTAAAGAAATTTAGATAGAGTTCGCACGCAGAGGGCATAATTGTGCATTGACAACATAGCCCCATAAAAAGTAATCGAGAGGCGTTAAGTCACACGAACGAGGAGGCCAGTTAACAGGACCACTTCTGGAAATAAATTTGTCATCAAATTGCTCACTAGGCCGATTATGTTGACCGTAAAATGGACAAAGTGCTCTATGAACTTGACGAGAGATATTTTTTAAAAAAGTAAATTTCCACAATTTGGAAGCGTTGTTCTGGCGTTAAACGATTCATGATGAATTGCCAAACCTTACTGAACAGAAATGTCAACACAATTCGACATTCTCAACTGTTAAACAATAGATAACAACCATGGAAACTTCTCATGCAGCTAAAAAAACACCCTTTATCGTCTATGATTTTTTTTAACATGTTGCTTATTTTGATTTTATGACTATCCTATCTTTGAAACTGCTTCATCAAAGCCAGTAGCTTTCCTGGATTTAGCTTTATCTGATGCAAGCTCATACCGGCAGAAACATACTTGCGTGTCGTGACCATAAATAAACCAATCATCATCGTGGCTTGTCGACACGCCACAACCACTGGCGGCTCGTGACTTTTGGGTGTGCTAGGGTGCTAATATTTTAAAAATGGCAATGCGAAATTTTTATTTTTTTTTTCAAAAATTGGTGTTTTGTATGAAGATTTTTCAGGAAATCCGTGCGGCGCACGGCCAAATGGAAACTTCCTGAAATTTTTCATACAAAAAAAAGATTTTCAAAAAAAAAAAAAAAATTCGGCTACAACATCAAGCCTTTTTTTAATATCAGCACTCTAGCACACTCACGATCCGCCACTGGCCACGACACCTACGAATATGTCTCTAACCATAATAAATGTATGAAACCGATGTGCTTCTGGCACGTCACGACACGCAAGTATGTTTCTGCCTTTAGAATCCTATAATATAGTCTATAATTTAACAGGTAGTTGGGAAAGTACCCAGTTTAGTACTAATATTCATAGGGTTGAAAATACACAAATAAAAAGAATGATTGGTTTTGAATCGGAAAATGTCTTTATCAAATTCAAGGTAAACAAAATTATCACAGAAATACTTAATTATATTTCTTTAAAATATGTAACATTAGTAATAATATAATTATATAGGCAACATGACAACATCTTTATACATAAAAAATACAATTTCTCTAAAATATGCAAAAACTACTCGATACAGTTTAATGAGGCCTTTAAAGCGTGGGACAGCCGTCACTCTTAAAGATAAACATGCACACCTAGCAAGACTACAGAATTCACTTAAAAAAATTAAATCATTTAAAAAAATACTTCAACTTTATATGTAAATTGACATTTGGTAAACTCTCTCACTCCATGGGTCAACATTCTAAGAACACAACACGTAAACTTTCTCAATGCAATTGGTCCAACATTCTAAGAACACAAAACATATTGTAAACTCTCTCACGGCAATCAGTTAAACATTCTAAGAACACAAAACGTATTGTAAACTCTCTCACGGCAATCAGTTAAACATTCTAAGAACACAAAACATATTGTAAACCCTCTCACGGCAATCAGTTAAACATTCTAAGAACACAAAACATAATATTATTGTAAACTGCCGCCGCAATCAGTTCAACACTCTTAGAACACAACATGATGTCAACTTTTTCACTGTTATTTTATAATTCCCACGCGGCATCTCATTTCTTTAAATACGAGTGAGGGAGACGCAAAATAATGATAATTTTTTTTTCTTTTGAAGGAAGCAGACATACGTACATTGTTTTCTCACTATTATTTAATGTGAAAGAAAGAGCTACAGCATTATTGTGATAAGGAACATAAGATTATTGCCTTTTTGTGCCTTAAACTTGGGGTCTGCACCCATCGGTTAAATATTCTAAGAACACAAAACATAATTATTGTAAACTCTCTCTCTCTTGAATCAGTTCAACATTCTTAGAACACAAAACGTTTTTTTTATGATGAAAACGAGTTACACAAAATCAGAAAACTTTTTTTAAGACCAGTTGAATCCCCGGCGTTGCCTAGGTTTTATAGAGAGTTTTTAGGAATCAGACTTAGACAGTGACCTTCCACTCGTTTTGAAGGGCAAGTGTGCAAAATTACATCAATCTCAGTAAAAAACTGTAGATTTGTATAAAAATCTTTGTTCACCCGTCCGCCGGCCGCCATAGACAATTTTCTTTAAATAAATAGATTGAGCTTAAGTGTATATCAATACAAATGTGTGCGAAATAATCAATCTAAGATTATAATTTTGATGTGCAATGTGGTAGCCAAATTGATTATTTATGCTTTAAACCGCCTACTCGTTAATACGGAATATTTTTTATTCAAACAGTTAGATTTAGCTTTATTATCACGAAAAGTGAGTATTTATGTTGTGGGAGACAAAAAAACATGCTAAAAATATGCAATTAACATTTTAATATTGTTTAAATTAATTCGCTTACGCGGTAACGCCATTTTATATTTACCGTTTTTATTTCATAGACAATTAATATTAATTACACAAACCCTCTAGACTCTAGACAAACCCTGCTATGCCAAACAAACCATTCAAAACCTGGGATGTTTTTTTAAATTATGATGACATGGAGCTTTCATAGTTTAAACTTAGGAATATTCCGTATTATCCATGCATCAAACTTCGACAACACGAACGTTCCGTATTATCCGTGAGGTGGACTAAATGCATATTTACCCAAAATTGTTATTTCACCCAATTTGAAAATAATTTTGGCAATATTTTCCATGTTTTGTAACATTTTATAATAATACTATTTTTAGCCGACCCTTTTTAATTTGAAACACCTTGACGTGCACAGGTACTATGTAGAATGGTTTAAGCTAACAATGCAATTTTATCAATAAATAAAACAAAGCACTTAAATTTTTATATATCAATGGCAAAAGTTCAAATACAAAATATTGTGTTCGCAATTATTGTGAAATTATTTTCGTGATTTTCATGTCATAATGTACATACAACTTAATGTAAAAATATTCTTATTATTTATATCAAAATAATATGTTACTTTATATCTAAAAATATAAAAATGCCTGCACTCTTACAAACATTTTAACTCAATACTCAAACCTATGGTATAAAAATAGAATTACTCAAGCCCTGTTCAGATTAGGAATAAAAAAGCTCCCATTTTCTATGCAAAGACAATCACTAAAAATGTTGGCCATAGATAACATTTTTTAAAGGCTGCCGTCTTTGGATATAAAAAAATTTCAGGTGCTTTTTAATCCCTTGTGAATGCGGCATTACTTTCGTCTTTCGGTATGCAATACAAATTAATAACGATATGGAAAAAATTGTTCAGGGGAGCGAAAAAGCCAAAACACATAATATGAGGTATTGTCATTGGAAATCACATAGGCATGTTACAAAAAAAAAATCAGAGTATGCAATTCACACGCGGTAGGAGTGAAACCTTCAGAAAACTAAAGTAGACAAGAGGCTACGAAGCACCGCACACAGAGGAGACCGATTTTTCTATCTCATTCTTTCGCAGGATAAATCCTATAGATGTATGTGTTTGTCTCTTTTTAGTGTCGTTATTTTTCGTTTCAACGAGTTTCAAATCACAACGGTGCTAAAGAAGTTTAAATATTGAGTATTCTGTGTGTGAACACATTTAGAGAAAATGATTGGGAATAGAAAGGGAGGTAAATATTAAAATATCACATTGGGAAAAATTGTCGCATTAGCAGTATTGCATTCCGATTGACGAAATATTCCTTGATTTGAGTAAAACAAAAAATACACTATAAAAATTGGATTAATTGCTTTAGCTCCTTTATTTGAGGAAAGCATTTAAATAAATAAAGTAAGATAAATAGTGGGGTCATTCTCAATATGAATGTGACAACTCTTAAACTATTTTTCTTCCACATTATTTATTAATTATGAGAGAGAGGTTGCAACTGAGCTATCAGCGGTGAACCTTTAATATCACTAACAATAAAATTTACAATAGCTGTGAAGACTTGTTTGTGATTTCTTTTTAATATGAATACAGTATATGAGCACCAACTAACTGGAGTCAATGGGACTATGGCATCCCCAATTGGGGTATAATGTGAGGCTGAAAGGTTGGAAGAGGAAGGTTGGGAAGTACCTGGATATTTTAAATCTGGTCACCAACCTTGACTAAAGCTATTTCAAACAAAGTTTCAATTCTGAATCACAGTCTTTCACCAGGGCGATACTGAGAGTATTTACCACTTTGAAACTAACGACATTATGTGGCATTACAGGGCTCAATGTCAAAAAACATTATCTACAAAAATATACAAATAATTCTAGGCAGTCAAAAGTTTTCTACAAAAAAAAAACATAGCAATAACTCGAAGGCTTAAATTCAAACAAAACGTACCAATAATAATAATTGGTAAGTCTTTTTGTCGACAACATTGTTTGACTTAAGCCTTCTTGGATGATTTTTTTTCATAGAAAATGTTGTTTGACTTTAAGCTCTAGAATTATTTGTGATTTTTTGTAAATAACATTATTTGACTTCGCCCTAGAACCTCTGTGTCTTTTTTTGTAGATAATGTTTGATATTAAGCCTCGATTATAATATGGATGCCATCAAATTAGATTATAGCTGTCACATTAATGTTGAGATAACGTACACTTAATTCTGCTAAGTTAACAATAATATGGTATTGTTATAATGACTCTTTGGTTTATATATCATTGGATATCATCAGTTCCTCCAGGCCCATCCTGCCAACATGTCTCCACACTCGGTAGCGCGCCAAGTCTTTACGTGTCACCATTCCAACAACCTGAGAAAATAAAATACATAGTTAAATTAGCATTATATTTAATAATCACATCGACTCAAAAGTTCACAGGTCATATAAAATGCTTGGTTTTTTTTCTTTGTGTAAGTAAAGTATTCAGTAACCCGCGTACAGCAGTAATGTTATATTTTGCATTAGTCAGAAGTATGCCGGAATATGCCTCGCCAATTTGGAACCCGCAGTACAAAATATACATTCTTCAAACATATTCAAAACAAATTTATAAAATATCTTGCCTTCAAATTCAACAATAACTATGAATTCAGATTTCAAACTTTGCAACAAAGACGAGTAATTTGACATTTATACACAAAATTTTAAATAATAACATTGACTGTACCGAACTTCTTTCCCTAGTTAATTTTAACATACCATTAAGACGTACACGCCATACAGAACTATTCCACACGCTTAATTACAAGACAAATGCAGCAACTAATTCGCCAATCAATCGTGCTCTTCATATATTCAATAATATTAATCTAAATTCCAACATCAACATTTTCTCCGATTCACTTCCAAAATTTAAAAAGAGCATCAAGTCAGTAACGTAAAATGTTAAAGGAGCATACATACATACATCACCACTTTTCACATCCACAAAAATACTCACACACACACACACACACACCTACCCACTACGCACATCACCCGGTAATCTTACTAATATTATAAATGCGAAAGTTTGTATGGATGGTTTGGTTGGTTGGTTGGATGGTCCTTACTCTTTCACGAAATAAATATCGAATGGAATTTAAAAATTCTTTCACTAATCGAAAGCAACATTATTTGCGAGTAACAACAGCTTTATATATTGGTAAGCTCTGGCGTTATCAATGAGCTGTATCATACGTTTTCTGTCCCTAACAAAATCGAGTTATTGCAAACGTCAAAACAAATTGTTAGCTTGGAAACAATGTTTTTTTTTTTAAATTTTAGGCTTGAAAAGAGTGCTTTGTTGTTATTAAAAAGAGTACTTTTTCGGCGTCGTAGTTAATATCTACATATCTCTAAAAATGTTTATTCTCCGAACAAAAAGCATAACGTTGCTATAAAGCATAGCGTTTGAAGTGGACTGTCATTTTCTTATTTTTTTAGGTTACTCTGGATTCAAATATGAATAAAATACTAATAAAGGGAGTTGGTACTTAAAATAAATTTCTATTTTTATAATTTAAATATTTTCTAAAATAGAATTTTTATTTGCGAAATGTCATACTCAAATTTCGAAATTTTCTATTAAAAAATAATTATTTTCTATTAGAAAAAATAGCAAGAATAATATCAATTATGCCAGTAATTTCCCTCTAATACTATGCGAGCGAAGCCGTAGTAATTTAATATCATAGGTACCTACCTAACTTGAAATATATTTATTAACTGTAAACTTTTTTCACCACTGTAAATAATGTACTGTTTGTTTCTGTTAATAAATAAAATAAAATTAAATTTAGATCGTGAAAGGCTTCTTCTCCCACAATAAATAATAAGGTATATCGGTAATTTATATTTACATATTAATAATTTGTAATAATTGTAATTTACAAATAGAGTTATTTGAAGCAACATTTGAATTCTCAATGATAGTCTATAACCAGTTTCATATTGATATAATATGTAAATGATGTCTATATTTTTCGATGTTTTTTCATCTGTTTTATTATTATGCGTTATCTCAGCATTGATATGAGATAATGCGTAACAATAAAAAAAATAAAGAGTCAAATTAAAAACATAGAGATATACTATAGAGGCGCTATCCCGTACATAATTCTCCGAGATTCGTGTGCAAATCTTGCACGAACAAGTGAATTCAAACTGAAGCCGCCGCGTCGAAAGGCTCGGCCGTCAGACCGTCCTTACCTTTTACCCAAGCCCATGGTTTCATCCTTCTTTAATACGTCACACAGAAATGGAGGTACGAACCTACGATTTCGTTGAACCAATTTATTCGCTAAATGTCTCATCTATGTATATATATCAATGATTAAAGTCGAGGAAATGTAGTTATTTTTAACTAATTGTAACAATGTGGTATACAGTAATGAAGTCCAATGAAGACATGGTACGATCAAGTGAATAAAATACTTGTGTCTTTAAATTAATGTATCATGAATGGTTGTTTATCAATTGTGTAAAATTAAAAGCATGTTTATTAGTAAGGGTTTTTTTTTAATATGAATAGCGCACAACAGTACGAACTATTCCGATCTAGTAACCAAACATGGCTAAAACCATTTCAAGCAATGTTTCGGTTCTGAATGGTGGTCTTACACCAGGGCCATACTAAGAGTACCTTCCACTCTGCAAATATATCTTATATTATTTTTAAATGGTTATTGTTTTACAAGTCTACCAGCCTTAATATCCCTGTAACAGAGTTTGGCCAGCAGGGCGGATATAAATGAAACAGTGGGAAATAGTAACATAAAGAAACCTAATTTATTCAAATGTATAATGGTATATGTACAACTTTTACAAACCTCATTGACATCGTTGACTATGGGCAAATGGCGCATGCCCAGAGCCCGGAACAGTCGGAACATCCTGGGCAAGGAGGCGCTGTGGAGCAACGTGTACGGGGCGGGGTTCATGAAGGGGCGCAGGTCTATCGTATAAGTCTTCTCCTCTTCAGAAATATACACCTGAAAATTAATAAGGTTAATAAGATTGCTCGAAAACATGAAAAACTTTGAATCTAATACGAATAGCACCAGACTCCGAGAAGCAATGAATGTGTTAAAAAAAATTATTATATTTGACTCCCGAATTTGAGAAGTTGACTGGACGGGAAAAAGTCTTACGAGAAAACCGAGCGGCGTTTTGTCTATTTAAACATATTCTCCAATTTCGTTTCTGAATTTTGACACTTCTGCAAATATTTTTTAATAAAATATAGACATCAACCCCCAACGTACTGAAATGTTTTGCTTTTTTTGATAAGTTACTTCTTATAGGAGTTGTTACAAAAATTACTCCAATTGCTTAGTTTTGAACACCATCAACAGACGATCAGTAAACTATCTAGTTTTAAAAGAAAGCATAAAGTACAGACATAGAATATTTTCTTCTATTGCAGTTGGTAAAAAACACCTTAACAATCGGCAAATTAGCAAATGTAAAATCATGCAATGTCCAGTGTTTTAAATATAATTAATGTCATCCGCGTGCAAAGCCGTATCTTCTCCATAAACTTTCTAATTAAAGTGTGTTTATTGGAAGTGACCTGTCAGGTAAGTATGTTTCTGTATCTATTTGTAAATAATAAAATTAGATAGAGCTTAAGAATTCATAATAAATTGTACAGCGCCTTTGAGGTGATTTTTCACAAAGATGGCGCTTTACAAATTATCCAATTATTATTATTATTATTAAAGAATGTTCTACCTCATCAATGGTGGGGAACCTGGGGTATTCTTGCCTAAACATGTCAATGTTGACATTCAAATAGTCTCCCCAGGAACACGGTGCCTCGTTGAATATCTTCTGCTGCAGCAGCACTATCAGTTGGGATCGCAATATTATTCCTCGGAACCTCTTGTATGTTTTAACTTCCCTCTGAAATTAATAAATTGTATCACATGGTACAATATCTCTCTAGATGCACTTAGTAGATGTTCATTTAGATTGATTTAGAAAATGTTCACATCTTCACATGAATTGAGTCAGATTATAAAAATACAATTTTTTTTTTAGAGAAACAGATTACAGAAAAAGTGTAAAGGGCCTCAGCACGGGTAAGTCACCCAGTGAGGCCAAAATTATTGAATTATGCTACAAAATGTAAAATATTCTATCAAAAAAAAAAATTATCTTTAAAAAAAGCCTACGCGTTTAGGTATCGATTTTAAAAGAATGGAGGGTTTAAAAGAACCAATCTTTGGCTAAGAATTTTCAACTTGAAATAAAAATGAAGTCGAAAATCTATGTTTTGAAGGAGTAAAAAACTCACGAATTGTGAGCTCTACCATAATTTTTTTTTAGCGTGCACTGTCTTTCTCATCATGAGCTGTGAAGTTTTGAAACATCCATTCCACTGTCAAATATAGTAATAGACACATAACATTGTTTTTTCTGTTTTTTGGTCACCCAAAGTAGTTCACTGCTTTTGGTGACTTAGCAGAGGTGCTAAGTTTCATAGGGAGAGGTTTGTCCAGGTCTTGATTCATACATCGCTCCTGGACGCACTGATCCCCAGATTACCAAACTATCATATATTTTTTTTTCCCAAGAACTTCCTCTCCTTCCTTTACTTAAAAAGAACCTCCAAAAATCATTCCCAAAGATGACCCTGAAAGAAATTATCTTCTTCAGGGCATCCCGTATGGATTTCATGTAATTTTTGTTTTAAATCACCTCATCAGCCAAAGGAGGGTCCACCACAGGAAAGCCGTTGTATGTGACCAATCTGAGAACCTCCACGATGTGTCCAACGTTCTCTACAGTCTTGAAGGACACGATGGGCTGGTTCATCACTTCCGAGGCATAGATGTTGTGGGCAAGTGGTGGCGGCTCCCACGGCAGCAGTGGCACGCCCGCTAATTGGATGTGGATATCGTAAATACCCTGAAATTTACAAACAAATTATATACTTTTTGACCCATTCACTTATAAAAAAAATAAGATTTGGATATTTTACCAATCAAAAATGAGCAATTGCTTAATTAATACATCTACTAGCAGTTTGCCCGTTGCAAAGCAACTAACAGGTTAAAACTAACTTGACTTACTAAGAGAAAAAATATTATTTCATAGTGCGCGGGTTGGTACATGGAAGGAACGTTGTTGTAATTTTTCACAAAATTTACGCTATAAAAATGTATTTATCAGAATTTCTAAGAAATTAAAACTCTGATTTATTGATGCTAAAAAAATTACAGAAAAAATATTATTTCATAGTAAATGGGTAGGTACTTAATAGATACATTGTGTTAATTTTTCACAAAAACAACGCTATAAAAATGTATAAATCAGAATTTCTAAGAAACTAAAACTTTGATTTATTGCTGTTAAAAAAACTACAGAAAAAATATTATTTCATAGTAAGCGGGTAGGTACCAACTGTCCTGCAGACATGGTAAGCATGCGCACATCAAATCCCCAAAGTTTCATCGCAATCGGATGAATGGTTTAGCAACGCTTAGCGGTTAAACTTACAAATATACATTAAGCCGCCCTCATTGCCTGGCAGCAAAAACCTACCATATGTCCTCTTCCCTTCTCGCGTTTCCACTCTACCTCCCCCAACTTCTCCCCCCTCCTCCACTTCACTCCCCCCCTTCTCCGTCCCGTAAACCCCCTCCCGAGTTCCCCTCCCCCCTCCCTGTTTCCTCTTCCCACAACTCCCGCATTTCATACATTTATTCCCGGCACATTTAGTTTTCAAACATCTTGCGTGCCACCTATTGAAATTTTTTGTACAAATTTCTTAATGCCAGTGCTCACCAACCATAAACCAAAACAACATAAAAAGAATTATCCGATTTGGTGAAGTCGTTAGAAAGTTATGCGCGTACATAATTTTCGGCGATTAATTTTTATACAAATTTCATAATGCCAGTACTCGTCATTATTTTTAATACAAACCTTGTCCTAACAATAACAATAACTACATAAAAAGAATTATCAAATTTGGTGCAGTCGTTCGGAAGTTATAAGCGTACATGCATTTCGGGGATTCATTTTAATACAAATTTCATGATGCCAGAGCTCACCAGTAGTTTTATACAAACTTTTCCCTTACAATAACGAACACAACAAAAAAAGAATTTTCCAATTTGTTGCAGTCTTTTGGAAGTTATGAGCGTACATACATTTTGGTGATTCATTTTATACAAATTTTATAATGCTAGAGCTCACCAGTAGTTTATAAAAACCTTGTCCAAACAATAAGGATCACAACGTAAAAAGAATTATTCAATTTGGTTCAATCGTTCGGCAGTTATGTGCGGACATACATTTCGACCATTCACATATAATAATAATATAAATAAATACTCGTAGATATAGTTTATCGGGTCCCTACCTAGTTTATCTCAATATTCTAAAATTATTTTTTCAATGCTGGCAAGACCAACTGAAAACCTCGTCAAAACCACCTCAAACCAAGCCTGAAAATCGAATACCGGCATCGTTTTTAAAAAAAATTCCATACAAAAAAGCTGTCCTGGCCTTGCCGAGGGGTTGAGGTGGTATGTTGGGCATTGGGATATTATTCCATTTTCAGTGTTGCACAGTTGGGGAAAATTTAAATATCTGCCAAATTTTATAAGCGACTTTACGGGCTGGAAACAATTAGCATTTATCGATGCAAGTGAATTTTTCGCTAATGTCAGAAAAATGTCGAATTTGAATCCAATACTGTGAAACATTTTCAAGGGGGAGCTACAGATGTTATGATTTTAAAAGTTTCTAAAACTTGTATTGTTTATATTTATTAAAAAACATCTCCGGCAGAAAGTGTTTTTTTTACATAATCTATGATCCCGCAAAGCATGTTTAAAATGACATTTTTTCTCAAAAATGCCGTACAATAAATTAGAATAAATTTCTTACGATTTCGCATTGTATGGAAATGAGTGTCTTAATTTTTCTCTGTCTTTTTTGAAGTGCAAACCTGTCGGCGGAAAATATAACTGAGGCCAAAGGCGAGAGATTTAGTCAGAGGTTCTAGTTTTCGCCGCTAATTTGCGTAATTGTCGCTGTCAATTATGTAGCGGTTCGATTTTATGTGAGTTTCACGTGAACCGAATATGGTCTCTGCGGTCTTTGAAACTCGAGGAGCGGAGAGGTCACTTTCGGATCCATCAAAAGTCTTAACCACTCGGAACATTAGAGCGTCAAAAGACGCAAATATAATAATAGCGGTCAAGACATTAGAGCGTCTTTTGACGTCAAGGCGCGAGATTTTACAAAAATTGATTTATTTCCATCACTAGTATACGGATTACCATGAAATAAAAAACGGAATATCGATAATGAACAACGCTACGCGTCTGTATTCAAAAATATCTATGGAACATAGAGATTAATTATCTGAGCCGAATGGAACCTCCAACTTGTTTGATTGTCATTTGTTCAAGACATTGTTAGTTTTTTATTAAAATATTTTTGTATGAAATGGTAAAAAAGTGAGGTGACTAAATTGTTTACTATACATTTATACGATAGAATAAGTGTTCTTTTTATATAATCTGTGATTTTAGTACCGTTTTCACATAAAACATCACGTGGGTCATTTTTACAACTTTTTTATGTTTGCATTCTAAATTTTAATATTTACAAATGTTATTATTTATTTATTTTAATACAATTTGAAAGTTTATTTCATAACCTTTCCAAAACAGTTTTTAGAAGGAGGCTACGTTTCCCAAAACGTGATTTATGAAGCTTTTAGTAAAAATCGTAAATAACACAAATATTATCACATTTTGACAGTTTTCTAAGGGACACAAAATAAACAAAAGTCTATTTCTGAGAGGTTAATAGGCTTTACCCGAATGTGAACCTCGAGGTTGTTAAAACTTAAGGGGCGGTGCGGTCGATTTTGGCGTGCCAGAAAAAGTGAGTTTTTGCCAAAACCAGACATTAATATATAGTATCAGCGCACCTAGACTGTGCTCACAGACAGTGCTGCAGACAGCTCCAATCTCTCACAAAACTTGATGTATCGTATGAAAGATCTGAGATACAATCCTAACGGAACTACCAATTATAAGATAGCATTTGACGGAGAGTATTGAACTCTACCTAGGCATGCAAAGAGTTTCGCCAACTATCAGAACATTCACCATTTGACGACCAGCGTGGTCTAGGGGTAAGGCTCTTCTTGACTTGTAATCCGAAGGCCGCGGGATATAATTCCGGTGAGGTCAAATAAATTTTATTTGATTAATTTGTGTTATTTCACAATTAATTCATTAAAAACAATCTTTACATAGTACAAAGCAAAGTCAGTCCCGCTATCTGTAAGCTTAGATCTTTTAAACTACGCAACGGATTTTCATGCGGTTTTCGCCATTAGATACAGTGATTCGTGAGGAAAGTTTACGTATATAATTTGTTACTTACTATAGTTAAATCTGAGTAAAATGGTTGGAATCTTACTAATATTATAAATGCGAAAGTTTGTATGGATGGTTGGTTGGTTGGATGGCCCTTACTCTTTCATGCAATAAATATCGAATGGAATTTAAAAATTCTTTCACTAATCGAAAGCTACATTATTTGCAAGTAACATCGGCTTTATATATTGGTAAGCTCTGGCATTATGAATGAGCTGTGGAGTTATGAAATTATGTATCATACGTTTTCTGTCCCTAACAAAATCGAGTTATTGCAAACGTCAAACAAATTGTTACCTTGGAAACAATGTTTTTTTTAAATTTTAGGCTTAAAAAGAGTGCTTTGTTGTGATTAAAAAGAGTACTTTTTTGGCGTCGTAGTTAATATCTACATATCTCTAAAAATGTTTATTCTCCGAACAAAAAAACGTAACGTTGCTATAAAGCATAGCGTTTGAAGTGGACTGTCATTTTCTTATTTTTTTAGGTTACTCTGGATTCAAATATGAATAAAATACTAATAAAGGGAGTAGGTACTTAAAATAAATTTCTATTTCTATAATTTAAATATTTTCTAAAATAGAATTTTTATTTGCGAAATGTCATTCTCAAATTTTGAAATTTTCTACTAAACAATAATTATTTTCTATTAGACAAAATAGCAAGAATAATAACAATTATGCCAATAATTATCCCACTATGCGAGCGAAGCCGTGGGTAAAAGCTAGTACATTATATATAAAGAGAGCAGGCTGGCAAGCGGGCAGCGAGCAGCGGGCGGTGTGGATTTGATATGCATGCAAATTAACAGATGGAGTTGGTTATAAAGGTTGGGTAATGGCGTTATCAGTAGATGGCGTTGTGTTTCGTTAGCCACAGCAACATGTGGCCGGGTCTGTTAGTATATGGTATATTTGGGACACGTTCCAGAGTGGAAGGTACTTCCAGTGTCGCCCTGGTATAAGACCACCATTCAGAATTGAAACGTTGCTTGAAATAGCTTTAGCCGTGTTTGGTGACCAGATATGATTAGACAGGTACTACCCCACCTTCCTCTCCCTCACCTCCTTTCTCTCCCCAATACCTTCAGCTTCACAACATACCCCGATTGGGGATGCCGTAGTCTCACTGGTTCCAGACGGGAGCAGCTGAGGCTCTTGTGAGATTTCACATTAAAAAAATAAAAATAAATTCATCTAAATCCGTTCCCAGTTTCCGACTTAAATCGCCAAATCAACCATTTGTAGGAACTAAAATCTGAGCTCCGATGTCTGCAATCACACTAGGTATCGAAAAATGTGTAATCCTTTTTTTTTTTTTATTTGTGTTCTATGAATCCTGTTCAGTAGTTTAATCCATCTCGTCCGAAAATTATTTTTACTGAGGGTTAACTTATCGTGGTTTATTGATTAATTTTACCCTACTCAAAAAATCGTAAGATGTCAATGCATACTACTTTTTAAGTAAAAATAAAAAACGGGAGCCCTAAATTATGGCGGCTCGGAGGGAAGGCCTTCCAACGCAGCCCCCTTAAATTACGGCGGCTCCAAGGGAATGGGTTAAGACTTTATTATTGTTAAATCTAGCAACTGACATCAGAAGAGATAGACTTACCCTAACATGAAATCTGGGTATAGTTAAGACGAGCTGGAAACAAACCACATCATAATCATTCAGAAACCAGGAGAGTTCCAGCATGTCTTAAATGAATCACAACATCATTTATACATTGATCGCCAGCGAGCGAACAATCAAATAACGAGACCTTCCACAGAAAAGTAAAGTTCGCCAAAGTAAGATTTGCAGAGCAATTCATTGTGGGACTTTTCTGCGCAGGGTGCGCATTTCGAACCGAGTTTAGTTTTTTAGATTTTTTTGGGCCGCACTAGTAAAGCTCTCAATTATGATCCCATAGGGCTGGGTGACTTACTGTTTGAAACATTTGCGCATGAAGGTGCCCTACATAAGCAGCTCCCACACAATGACAGTTTCATTCCCAAAAACAGTTTTTTTAAGCATTAAGGTATGTATTGCAATTTTTGGTTACACTATCGATACTGGCGATACTATACTTCTGATTGTGAAGAAGACTTTTACTTTTTAAGAAAGTAAGTCAATCCATAAAAATTCATGTAACTAAATGAACATACCATTGAATCAAATTTTTAAGTTAGATTAATTGGCTAAAGCGACCACCATAACATTATCATACTTGATAAAAATAAACTTAATCTGGATAATAAGCAAATAATAATAGCAACGCACTAAATAGATAAAGATCACTTATTTAATAAATCTTGGGGGATATATGCATTACATCGAAATGAGATAGGTCTACGTCTTAATAATCCAAAAGATCTTGAAAAAAAAAAATCACAGTGTGCAATTCACACGCGGTCGAAGTGAATCTAGAAAGTCGCTTTCTTTTCTTTTGCCTGTTTATTTTTTTGGATTTCGTAGGATTCGAACTTGCTTGTTTATTTTAAAGTGGTACAAAGATTGGATATTGATTTTACAAAAATAAATCTGTTTATTATTTTGGATTTCGTAGAATTCGAACCTCCGTTGGCTGGATGTCTCTGGCCGCTGAGATTTGTCACACACTTAACACCGTTACGCTACGGAGGCTTGCGCGGAGCCGTGAATTTACCGCGTTATATTAGAACCCATCAAATGATAAATTTTAGTAACGCACTTCCGTCTCATCCGAATTTCAAATCACAACGAGGCTAAAGAAGTTTCACTTAAAAAAATATTAAAAATAAATAAAATCAATTTATTAAATAAACAATTAAATTCGATTTGTCAATTATCCCCATTTTAAACATATTTCCCTTCTCCATACCTACTTTTACCCCCTCTCTATTAGGAACCTCCCTCTTGGCCCTACCAAAGTTGATGTTCTCTCTCCGTCTTCTATTTTACCTTTAAATATGTAATTTAATTAATACGTTTTATACGGTTCCATGCCAACTCAGAAAGAAACCAACTCAGAAACACCTCAGAAAGGTCATTAAAAGCTATGAAAAAATAATTTTAAAATAGCCGGTAACCCTAACCTAACTTAACCTATTTAACCAATTTTTTAATATATTTTAATCATCACTCTTAATGACCTTTCTGAGGTGCTTCTGAGTTGGTTTCATTTTGAGTTGTCTGGTCACCATTTTATACGCCCCTGAAACGAAGGCTGAACCAAAACCAGTTGGTTAAAGATATACAAATAAAGTGGTATTCAAACAAAGTTATTTTGTATATTTCTGTAAACAATATCCGCAAACTGACCTCATTGAAGAAATCTCCCGTCCATTTAGCAGCCATGACAGTAACAATGATGGGGAATGCGTTAGATATATTCCCAGTGGTTTCCAGTATGATAACCGTCAGTGATATGGTCATCCGCACTACTCCGCCCAACTGAGCTGCTGCACCAATAAGGGCGTACTTCCCGGGGTGCATTGTCGGCTAGAATTAAAAATAAACAGATAATGATTATATGTTCGCAAAAACAGTTTTTTTAAGCACTTTTTTTATTTTTTTAGGGCAGCTTGGATAAAATCAATAATACTGCCTTAAGGATTTAAAAAATATACATACATATATATTTTTTTAATATTAACTCCACACAGAACCTCTCATCTTACCGGGACGAATGCTTTATCCAATTAGGCCATTGCCACCTCTTATTAAACCGTCATATTTGTCAATCTCATATTTTCAAATAAACAATATTATCTTTGACAATTTTTATTTTTCCCATTCAAAATTTGTCATGGATATATTTATCCAAGACGTTGTCTAGATTGCATTTAGTTCGGGAAGAATCTTGCGATGATACATGAAGATAGCAGCCAAAGAAAATTAAGATAATGTTAATTAATGTTAATGTTACAAGTATGACACAGTTAAATATGACCCAAGGGGATTTGATAAAATTGCTCAGTAGCGAGAGCAGAGTCCCGGCAAGGCTAATGTGACCAAATCTTTTTAAGTCGCTAATATTGTCTTCAATGATTAAATAAAACAGTTTGATCTCACCATGGAAGGTAACACGTACTGCATTGCAATCGCGAACAAGCGCCCCCATGCCGCGCCCGTCAGCAAGTTAGGGATGAACAGCCCGCTGGACACAGATAGGCCAAAAGTCCAGCACGACAGCATGAAGTAGCAAATGACGAACACGAGCAGCGAGGTCATGGTGTGTGAGCCGGGCGGGTCGTGAAGGAGGGAGCGGACGGAGGCTTCTGGGGTCTGGAACCAGATGGCCGCAACGGCGTTGTATTCACCGTCTCCGCAGTACATCTGGATTAATATACAAATAAGATTATTGTCTCCAAAATGATAAATGTCATATTGTTTTTTATTACATAATAATATATTACACGGTATAGAAATAGAATAAAGAATAAAATACTAGAAGTGCCTTCCGTAAAAATTTTATTGGAAACGAATGTGCCACTGATTTAGTACCTTTTGATTCTGGACCATTTAGCATGCGGTTGACTCTCTTACACTTGCCTGAGATTGTATGTATATTACCATCCCATTTTAATTTCGTAATCATGGTGAAAAACAGTTGTGTGGAAATCAGAACTGTAATTGAATTACGAAACAGACCCACAAGGCACTTCTACGGATATTCTGTATTCAAACCATATTTATGGTCTCTGCGTGTGGCACCTTCAGTATTTGTGCATTGGTCAGATTGCCAGCTCTGGAATTTTTTGGAGCTAAACTGTTGCCAAACCTGCAGGCAGTACACTAATCTTGGGAATTCAAATGCAATGTGAAATACTTTACTAAATAGTAGGGCACGCCTAATAGATAATTTGAAGTACCTGCAGAGGATACTTGGTCGGATCCTGGCCGAGTGGTCGGCAATCATTAAGAATGTACATCATGAGGAAGCCGGTTGTGGCGCTGGCCGCTGCCACCAAGCATGCCTCCACCACCTTCATCCAGCGGACCTGCAGGTGTCTGAAATATTACAACCTTTTCATTACATCATAATACATTTTAATGATTTCAAAATAGCCTCTTTGAATTACGAGAGATGGAAAGGCCGATAGAGATATTGGAAGAAGGGGAAATGCGTGTAATTCCATTAATAAAGGACTGAACGCGGCTGGCGCCAATAAAAAATTGTCCAAAAAAGCGAAGCTAACTGTTCACAATGGAGTGCCTGTGAGGTATGGAACTGGCAGAGGAAGGATGAAAGTAGGCCGAATGCTTTAGAAATGACATCCCTGAGGCATATGTGTGGTAAAACCATGAATGATCGTGTGAGAATTGTGGAGATCTGCAAAGAATGCAAGGCTGATGTAAGCCTAATGTGGGGAACAAGAGATGGCGCAACTAGATCGAAAATTGAAAATGTTTTAATATAAAGTGGTGTCAAACAAATTTATGTGCTTATACATATTGTCAACTTATTTTGTGTTAACTAATTTCAAGTTCAAATTTAATAGGTGCCTGGTACATATTGTCAAAATTTATCTCAAAAATGTTAAATATTGTTACATATACAGGTATAACCGCATGTATCCGAAGGATATTAACCAGAGATTCCAGAGCATATTTGGAGTAAAAAATGTACATGTCATTTTGCTGTCGATTAAAAACAATACAAATATTTTTCCATAATATGTCGCGACTGAGTAGTCGGTATGGCCACGTGATAAGCACTCCATCTCATTCCAGAAACATGATAACACACGAGATAGCTCGCATATCACTTGATCCCATCGCGACGTATAGGAGTGAGATGGAATTTTTATTTTTTTATTACAAAAAAATATTATTGGACAGCAAAATGTCTCTTTTGATTTTTACTCCAATTATGCTCAGGAATCGCTAGTTACAATCCATCGGGTATGTCCCATTATGGCCCTGTATATTATTCAATCCAGAGTTAGTAAGTTTATAAAAAATTAAATAATAATCTTACCTTATTCTAAAAACAGATAATTTGTAGTTAATATGATTCCACAGCGCCCCCATCAGACCGCCAAATGCTCCAAAAGCAGCAAACAGCGGAATTTCATATATCTCATAGGGAAAGGATTCCATCTTACCCAAATTTAGGAGACCTGTAAAATAAATAATATTAATCAAATAAAGTGGTATTCATCAAATTAAACAGCTTTATTACTTGTTAAAAAAAAAAATTAGGTATCTATTAATCATTCGTAACTGAAAGTATATAAATGGTAGAAGAAGTTGAGGAAGCCCGAAAAAGATATGACATCTCTTTGGTTGGACAGGGTTCTAACTACTCTATCTTGTTCTGAGATGTGAGATTTCAAAGTTTGCAAAGACGATTTACCGATTTCTCGTTTTGAGGTTTTAAATCTTGTGTAAAGTTTGTAGTTTAAAATATTTTATAGGAAAATATTTAAATAGATATATAATTACCATTTCGGAGCATAACTAAAAGTGCAGACAGAACTATATGCAACCAGCTAGGGCATAATAATTTATTGCATAAGGTTCCAACTACATTCCCCTAATGCCAATGCAAGATAGGGCCACATTCAAATAATTAAATAATTTTTTAAAAATTCATTTTCAAAATCATTCTTACAAAATATGTTAAACTGAAATACTTCACACAAGATTGAAAATGAATATCAGAAATTCTTAAGGGGATCTTACCGCAATCGCAGCATATTTGCAGGTTTTTGATGCAGTTTTTAGAAAATTTCTATATTGTTTATTAGAAAATAATATTATGTTTTGAACAAATAAATTATTCTTCTAAATGATGAGAT
This sequence comes from Limnephilus lunatus, assembly GCA_917563855.2. Classification (NCBI taxonomy): domain Eukaryota; kingdom Metazoa; phylum Arthropoda; class Insecta; order Trichoptera; family Limnephilidae; genus Limnephilus; species Limnephilus lunatus. The sequence continues at coordinate 51,768,931 of OU830599.1, forward strand.
AACAAAACCTGTTAAAATGTTTAAAACAATTGCGTAAAAAGATATTTACAGAACCTCTAAAAATAGCTTAAAGTTCGATTATATCCTTTAATTCCTAAAACAGGAGAATTATAAAAATATACATTATCACCACATTATTTTTTAAATCATTAAAACAATGTTATTTTTGTCAACAATGAGCATACTGCCCAGCTGTAATAATTATTAATTAGTAATATTTAAATTACTGTACTCAGTGCTTCTTTTGTAGGTTTATAATTATATTTCTTTTAAGTTTAGGTATATGTATGTTTCTTTTTTTTTTTAAATTACTTTATTGTAAAACTGCATATCTCGATACAGGAATGCCCTAGTGAGATGTGCAGCTTATGTTTTCATGTATTTCTTATTTTTTTCAATAAATAAATAAAAAAAAAAATGCTTAAATAAATAAAAACCGTTTTTCAATATTACACTATTTTTATTTGTCTCACGTCTTTATATAAAGCAAGGCACACGTTATTTCCCGTTAGTATGCGAGATGCCTTCAGAGTGATAGCACGTCAAATTTTTGCAAAAAATAAATACGTAAATGTGTTGGCACATGAGAAAAGGGGTCACACTAAAGGCCAGTCGTGGTGTTATTGTGTATTATTTCAGAATCAAGTTGACTTTTTACTCGAAATTCCATTCCGCGGCCGCCCGCCACGGGAGCGAGATCCAGCGGCATATAATGTTTTAGAGTTCCCCTTCACCAGAATCGTATTCATAGTTTTATTTATTTACGCCCTACTGGGCTTTTACATAAATTTCTTACTAAACAGTTATGTTAGTTGTAATAATGGTATATTTAATAAATTATGGTATAATAAAATAAGTTACAAAGTTATGAAAAAGTAACAAAATTATAAAATAGTTTGCAAACAAACAAAAAGAGTCGACACACTCTTAAAAATTAAATATAGGACTAACGTAAAAAATAGTTGAAACCTATTTTATACATAAAATGGGAAAAAATAAACAATAAAAAAGTGTGTGCGTGGAGTCCACGCGCGATAGAAGTGAAACTTCTTGTTTATTTATTAAAATTCGATTTACGTGAAATATATCGTATTTTTATGAGTTTATTCCGAATAGGTATCTGAATTAGGGCCGGCCGCGAAAATTCAATTTATGCGAAATATATCGTATTTTTATGAATTTATTCCGAATAAGTATCTGAATTAGGACCAGCCACGACGGGATTCGGCCGCAAAAATTCGATTTACGCAAAATATATCGTAGTTTTACGAATTTATTCCGAATAGGTATCTTCATTATGGCCGACCGCGACAGGATCGGCTGCGAAAATTCGATTTATGCGATAATGTATCATATTTTTACGAATTTATTCCGAATAGATATCTACATTATAACCGGCCGCGATGGGATCGGCCGCGAAAATTTGATTAACGTGATAATATATCGTATTTTTAAGAATTTATTCCGAATAGGTATCTACATTATGGCCGGCCGCGACGGGATTCGCTCTTGAAAATTTGATTTACGCGAAATATATAAATTTTTTTTATGAATATATTCAGAATAGGTATCTTCATTATGGCTGGCCGCGACGGGATCGGCCGCGAAAATTCGATTTACGCGATAATATATTGTATTTTTAAGAATTTATTCCCAATAGGTATCTAAATTATGGCCGACCGCGACGGGATTCGCTCTTGAAAATTCGATTTATGCGAAATATAGCGATTTTTTTTGTAAAATTTCGAATTACGTGGGAATTTGTTAATTCCAAATTTTATTTTTGATGTCCCGTGGATTTCGAATTAACGGGGTTCTACTGCATTAAGATTATTTTTAGTATTCCTAACTGATGAAATTGAAATGAAATGATGGCGTTTATATAAAGAAAAATTGAATCTTATGCTTTTTACATTACATATTTATTTGTTACCTATATGAATAGTGTTCCCAACTGATATAATAATAAATAATGGCCTTTATATATGTAACTATTTGTAAACAATAATAATAAATATTGAAAATGACCGATATTTTATTTATCTTTCTGATGTATTCAGATATAATTATGATCAGATATTATGAAAATAATGCGTAATTGAATACCGTATTGTTTTAACATGTGTGTCAATGAAGAACGTGCCGGTTACGAGTCATAAGCTACTGCCTACCGTCTAGCAGTTTATTTGATTGTATCGCATAATTTATCAAACAAGTTTGATCGAAATCTGATAATAAAATCATGAGCTCCTTCTGCAATAGGTAATTTTTCTATCTAAATTTACCTAAAACATGCACATTCAACTTAATAAACATAATTTGAAAGATGACCATTATTTTTATCAAGCGTTTCATTTTCAAATCTTACTCAAGGGTACCATCTGTCTAGAGTTCTTTGCTGTTTTGACTTCGTCGGTAAGCGCGTAGCGTATTCCCCTTTCCAGCTTGCCTCATGCTTCCCCGCCCCGAAATATTATTTCGGTTGTCGTAAATTACCCCTTAAAGAGATTATGAGAAACTTTGACACCACAGAACATGGTAAGGCGAAGTTAGAACATATTTATCTATATCCTATCTAACTAAAGTGAATGAACTAAACTTCGCCTATCCTATCTAACTAAAGTGAACCGACTATACTTCACCTAGTAAAAATGATCAACTGTTCGATACAAACTGAAAATATAAAAAAGATAATGGTCGCAACTGGGACTCGAACTGGATGCGGGGGTTTACCAATTCCGCCATTGCCACCTTCTGTCAAACCATCATATTAGTCAATCTCATATTAAAATTTTAGAATTAACAATATTATCTTCAGCTAATAATTTTTTTTTCCATATTATTCTGCCAATGCCACCTTCTGTGGCAATGGTAATCGCGTCCTGGTTAGACGAGAGGTTCTGGTTTTGAGTCCCAGTTGCGACCATCAACTTTTTCTATTTTTCTGTGTCTTGTTCTATTTCATATTTTTGTTAAGACTATTATTGTTATCTTCTTCTTCAATGATATATTAACCTTCAAAAGTTCTAAAAAGAGAATTTTTCTTGAAATTTTTTCATAAAAAATTGAAAATATTTTGGTTAATAGAAATGAGCAAAAGAAACGGTTTTGCATTCAAAGGTCCATTTTGAAAAAAAAATGTCAGTTAAAACCTTGTCCAACTGAGGTGATGATGACAAGATCAAGTGAATCAAATACCTACTTGAGTCGGGTCATTTGGAGAGTCTGAATAACAAAAGAATATGTATTAATGTGAAGAATATGCAATATGTATGTATGAATGAAGCTTGATAGTTAGATAGATAACTGAAAGTGTAGTTACCAGGATTGCTTAAGTCTCCGGGATGGCCATGATAAGCAGACAGAATAAGGTTGAGAGTAAATGTTGAAATAACAGAAGCAAAAAATATCCTCCAAGTCAGTGCTTGGTTCCAAAAACTCGCGCCTTCTTCTAATGAAAACAAAACACCACCTGAAAATATAACAAACAAATATTATTATTTGTTATTTGTTATTACATTACTGTTATGGCTTTAAATTGTTAAAGGAGTATTTTTGTAAATTGCAAGCTAAATTTAAGAACACAAATAGGTTGAGGAACACTGATGGCAGTGATGAAACTCCCTCTTACTTATGCTGACAATACATATTCCTATTAATAACCCCAAACATCCAAATTTAACTGTTGTTCGCCAGCATATCATTAAGGATACTATTAACAAGTCATTTCTCTGAATATAACTAATCATACTGGGGAAGCAAAAAATTATACACTATTTTTACATATAATGAGGTAGATTATACACTATTTTTATTAGTTTAGTGTCCGGAATAACAAAATGACAGAAATTATTGTAAAGCAAGTTTTCATTTTATGAAATTGAAATTTTGAGTGAAGTATTTTACAACGCCCCGAATGCGCCCAAATAGCTGTCTTTTGTAGTAATTAAGATAAATCAAAAGGGTTTTTTCTAAAAAATATTCATATTAATTATCATTACATTATAAACGTTATCGTCAATTCACTTTTTTGTCATTTCATGTAAAAATATATGATAAAAAAATCCCAGAGTTTCATAATTTTTTTTCGAATTGGATTCGGAAACTTTGGTTCCACAAAGGTGAACATTTTAATTATTTTGCAGTTAACTTTTAGATTTGAATATAAATCGTGGTGTTTTTTTCTTTATATCACTGTTTAGATCATAGATTCTCAACCTTTTTTTGCACACCGCCCCCTTTGAGAATATTAATTTTTCTAGCGCCCCCCAACTCGTGAAATTTGAGTTTATTACATGTAAGAAATAACGCCATATGAATATTTTACAAAAAATTGTTTAAAAATATTTACATAAAAGATAATATAATATAAAAGATAATATATATAAAATAAATTTCAAGATATATGGCAATTTCAAAAAAATTAAATGACATTGCTGGAGTCATCCGTTTTTATCGCTTTTTGCTGTTCGCTGACGATCTAAAATTATTTCTTCTAATAATGGGATGGGGCGAAATGGGATGTAATAATAATATTTTTTTTATTAATTTCTTACACCATTACAAATTTGACTTTATTATATATAACAAATAAGGCAAGAAGAATGGCAATTTCAAAAAAAATTCAGGCGGTCATTTCGTCAATGTGGAGAGACTCTTTCAAGAATGAAAAAATTTCCCTTTTGAATCTCTCCTCACTGACGCCAAATATATCAATCTCGGAGGAGATTTGGTTCAGAAGCAATATACTCCTCCCTACCGGGAGAACCATTGGCAAGTTAGTCCTACATGCAGGAAGATAGAATAATCTATGATGACGCTGTCTAAGTTAGTCATCTGGAACATAGAGACTCACGCGCTCCAAAATGGCTGAGTTCTCAATATAGCCTCGCAGCAGTCTGAATAAGTGAGTGGCGGCATACCCCTCTCTTCTGAGCTGCAGGGAGTGAGGTCCCAGCATACCCAGAAGAAAGTTCGTTAGGTAGAGCCATAGATAGTGGTCTAGAGTAGAGAAATCTACGAAACTTTTTTGAACCCTTTCAAACATAAGGGATCATCCCACCTTATGAGGATTCTAGAAAAGTGAACCACTCTCCAGCCTACTGCGGACCAGAGAGAAGTATAAAATCTTCAGAGCACGGGTATCCCGAAAAACTCTGACGGTTATATGAGGACGAAATGTCAGCTTACTTTCATACATAATCCCAAGATCCTTTATGTTTGAAACTCGTTTGAGATTATGACCGAGCATAGTGTACCTGTGGTGGGTGAGACTGATATGCTCTGGTAAAAGTCAGAACTATGCATTTCAAGACATTGAAATGAAGCTGGTTTCGTTGACTCCATTCTGAAATGTTATCAACATCAGCTTAAAGGCGCTGGCAGTCCTCAATATATATATATATCAGCGAACAGCAAAAAGCGAGAAAAGCGAAGGACTCTAGCAATGTCATTAATGAAAATGGTAAAGAGAAGAGGCCCTAGGATCGATCCTTGGGGAACCCCAGAAAAAACGAGAAATTCAGCAGATTGGAAGATCCCGTGTGTGACAAATTGCTTTCTGTTCTTGAGGTAACTTTTAAAAACTTTAACATCCGAAGGGAAAATACCAACTGGGCAAGTTTTATGAGTAATAAATCATGATTCACGTATCAAAGTCTTTGGAGAAGTCGTTATACGAACAGTCTACTTGGTCACTATCTAGGGACCTAGCAACATAGTCGGTGAAAACCATCATATTGGTTTCAGTGGATGAATTGTTCAAATCTGTTAGCAGGAGCTGATAGTATGGCAACTGGTCTTTAATTTTAGATTAACTTTTTCGAACCTTTCTTAAAAAGAGGACATATTTTTGGAAGCTTTCCATACTTCAGAAAAGGAAGTACTAATAGTTAAGTTACTTGGAAGTATTAATAGCAAAGCTAATGATACGACATATAATGGTGTTTTTAGGAATTCGGTGCACCCTTTAATAAAAAATACGGGAACGAAGTCTGGTCCGATAGAGGGTGAGTCCCTCATGAGACTTATGACAACCATAAGGTCAGATTCTGTAAATATATCGAAATCAAAGTTTGAAGCTCCTCTGGTAGTAAATGTGGCCGTATTATTGATGTCTAGAAGAGAGGGTCTTAATTGTAGACCGATTGAAATGATCAGCAAATGCGTAAGCCACACTCAAGTTACGAAATTCTTGATTACCTTTTATCATGGTGTGTTCAAGACCACCATCCTTCAGAAGGGATTTTATATAGTGCCAAAACATCTTGGGATCGTGCGTGATGTTTTCCTCGATTTCAGACACGTAGGCTCGATAGGCCACTCGAAACTCGCGCCTAACTAACGCTCGGTAAAAACTAAACAGATTGTATTCACTCTGAAGGCCTCCAGTTTTCCAACGCTTATGAAGGGCGTGTTTGATCTCTATATTCGAGATGACTTCTCTCGAGAACCACTTCAGATACTTGCGACCGCCACCGCTTGTCGTTAGCAAACAAAGCGCACTAGTTTCCTCGTTAATATCCATTAGCATAAATTTGTAAATCATTTTAATAATTTTAAATTTACGGCGCGCAGCGAAAAAGACGTACGTCCTGCCGGCGAACTATCTGGAGCACTGATGGGGTAAGATGGGTTTCTCTGGGTCTTCTACCGCCCCCCTGAAAGTCTGAAACGCCCCCCAATTTGCTCTTGGTCTTTCACCGCCCCCCTGAAGGTCTGAAACGCCCCCAAGGGGGCGTTATCGCCCACGTTGAGAACCTATGGTTTAGATCATATTTCTAACCATGATAGTAAAGGGGACACAACGATTTCCACACATGAGTTAAAGGGGTTAAGAGTGTGTAGCGATTTCTAAAGTTTACCATTTTTATAAATATATACATAAAAACTTTCTCCACAAAGACGGTACAATTTACAAAAACATCATTTTATAAAAAAAATAAGTACCTAAGTTATTACGAAAATAGAATCAGATGGCGCACGGTAAAAATTTTGCATAATTGATCAAAATATAAATATGTACTCTAATTTGTCAAAACCTTGACAGAGTCAGAAACAAAATATGAAATAATAATTTGTTAAAATATAACATTAATAAAAATATATCCTCTAATTTGTACGTTACCGACGGGTGCACCAAAAGCAGCGGAAACACCAGAAGCTGCTCCGCCCGACACAAAGTCTCTCTTCTCGTGGTCCTCCCTGAAGTACTGGAACACCCCGCAGTCCTTCTTCAGGGTAGTGCTCTTCCCCTGAGATATTCCCGCTGCCACCACGGCACCGCTGTGAATCATGGGCCCTTCCTGAAACATTATTATTTTTATTTAAATAATATATAATTTCATTTTTACAATTATAGAAGATGCATGTTAACCAGTCAGGTCTATTTGTTCGGTTTTTGGAACAAGTCATATAGGTCTCATCAAAATCGTTGTCTCCCTTACTATAATGGTTAGAAGTATGATCTTAATCAGGGGTGGGGAACCTTGTTAGCGTCGCGGGCCATTTGAATGTTCATACTTGAACCCGCGGGCCGCACTCCGATTTCCGTCTCAGGGGGGGGGGGGGGGGGGGGGGCACATTCGAATTAAAGAACGTACATAACTGCCTACACTCCTTAATTATAGCTAAAAACTCAGCATATGCAAATGATTTTCCTATAATTCTGGCTGCACATAGTCTGCAACCAGAATAACCAGAATTTTGTAACTGCAGTTTGAACACAGGAATGTATCACCAGATGAAACCACAATTGCAATTTTTCAATTTTTCGTTGCATTCTGAACCCAAATATAGTTTTAATTTGGGTTGAATTTGCATGTGGCGAATTAAAACTACACTCAGAACATGTAAATGGCTTTCCTCCAACTCTGGCAGTACAAACTACGCAACCAGAATATTATAAATTCACTTCCAAGATGAGAAATGCGTCAGCAAATGAAATCTCATGTCACTTGATATGTTTTTGTTGCATTATTAACACAGAACTGGTTTTAATTGGTTTTGACCGGTCAGTGGTTGAGTGGGCATAGCGCTTGGGTCCCACCCGGGCGTCGCATGTTCGATTCCTCGGCTGGCTAAGTCCTCCATCACAACACAAGCAACATTTTCGGCTTTCTGTGGTGGTAGTAGGAGATTTTCAAACATTGTTGGGTTATTCGTAACCCGGGAATGTTTGTCTTTCTTTTAAGAAAATAAAAAAATAAAAAAAAATAAAAATTACAGGGTGAATGTATACGCGGGGAATTCAAACTACACTCAGAACTTGAAATTGCTTTCCTCCAATACTGGCAGCACAAATGCAACTACAAATTTATAACTGCACTTCAAACACGAGAATGGTTTCCTACGAAATGCATTAGCAAGATGAAACCCCACCTGGATTTTTTTCGTTGCATTCTGAACACAGAATTGGTTTTAATTTTAAAGCGAGTTTGTACGCGGGAAATTAAAACTACTCTCAGAATATGAAAATGGATTTACTCCAATTCTGGCAGCACAGAGTACTTACTAGAATTTTATAAATGCACTTCTAACGCGAGAACGGTTTTCTACAAAATGCGTAAGCAGCTTAAACAACACTTGCAATTTTTTCATTGCATTTAAACTGGTTTTACCGTTAGAGCGAGTTGGATTCTTAGTCCCCAGCTTTAATTAAACTGCGCCTAGAACAATAAAATGGTTTTCCTCCGATTTTTTGCAGTCGGAACGCAAGAACGGTTTCCTTCGAAATGCGTTAGCAGACGATCCGCAACAGGAATTTTTATTGTGAACACAAGATTGGTTTTACCTTAAGAATGAGACTGCATAGGAGTCCACTAGTCCATAGGTTTAAATAAAATTGTACTCAGACTAAGTGTATGTTTTTTCTGGATTTTGTAGCATATTTATCGTATGCAATTAGATTAAGTTAGAACACATATATGATTTTATGTGTTGTTATGTAACACGGTTAGGTACATAGTGGTTTTTTTTATTTTTTATTTATTTATTTCTATATATTACAGTTTTTACCTTATATTTAATATTTTTACATAATATATTTTGAAAACATTTTTACATATGTATTAATATTACATTTTATTATGTTCGGTGTGTAAGGTAGGTTTGAGGAGGTGAAACTGTTAGTTGATAATGTTGTATGTTTCGTGAACACCTCACTAGGAAAACCTGTGCTGAGGTGTTTACGTGGTTATGATTCAGTGTGACAAGTATAGGTAATTATGTGTTGTAGTAGAAAGTTAGTTTTTTTTTCTTTATTATTTATTTACATTTAATGGTTATTTTACAGAGATACATTATTTTATAGTACGAGAGCCCACGACCAAAATTTTTGTCTCATAGCAATACGGCCAAAACCGCATCAAATCGATAGATACGATTATCCTGAACTCGAAAATACCAATATCAGACATTTTCCGCGTAGCGTTTGATCTGACCGAATTTTCAAAATTGTCAAAGAATTTTACCGAACTGCATCATAGCAATATGTCTGATTTGCAGACTGTAGTTGAATGATAGTTCTGAGATACCGGAAACATATTTTTCAGACGTTAGTGGTGTAGCGCAAACCCGTAAAATCACTTAAAAAAATTAAAAATGAGACAAAAAAAATGTCTCATAGCAATACGTCTGAAAATCTTTTTTATTAGTAAATTTTGGTTATTTGATGCGAACAAAACAATTTTCAGACGGAAATGTGAACGCATTAAATTTTGAGACCGTTTTGAAAATGTTAACAAATTTTACCGATCGGTATCATAGCAATATGTCTGAAAATTGTTGGACATGATAAAATAAGTTGTCCACATGTGCAAAAAATTTATATCAGACAAATTAAGTGTAGCACCTTCTCTATCAGACAACTTTTCGATACTCAGATATCTAAATATATATTAAGAAAGGGGCAGAAGCGTAACAAGCGCTGAGGCTGTTGAAATTAAATACTGATTGATTTGATAGTTTTGGTTTTATTTAAAGCACACTTGAGTAACTTTTACAAAAGAAATAAGTAATGACATCTGTCATCTGTCAAAGTACATATAATAGACAAGGGAGATTCTTGAATCTTTGGGAGTATATGAAGGCTGTAAATTTAAAAAAACATATAACAGAGGCGTCGGCCAGGCGACTCCGAAACGTTATTTTCCTTTTTGGGAGTATATGCTACACTTAAAGTGTCTGAAAACAGGTTTTTGGTAATCATGGCAGCAATAGGAAAAGTTGAAAAAAAAAATTATCCGTATTGCTATGATACAGGTCGGCTAAATTTGTTGACATTTTCAAAAATACGCTCAGGCTATATGCTACGCGCAAAATGTCTGAAAACAAACTTTTTCGTAATACAATTATAAAATCTATGTACATTTTCACTATCAGACGTATTGCTATAATACCGACTGTCTTTTTTTTTTGACACAGCAGAAATGGCCTCCCACGCAGTTGCTACACTTTCGACCGTTACTACACACCTAGTCGGGTTCAGAATCATACAATCTAACGATTTTATAGGGTTTTTGCCGTATTGCTATGAGACATGGTTTTGGTCGTGGGCTCTCGTACTACATGGATTACTTGGAAGAAAAAAATATATAAAGTATATATAAATATATATGTATACATGAATAGTTGGTAAATTCTTGAAAGACATGTTTATTTATTTTACTAGATGATATAAGTGCCAATATTATAAAAAGAGTTATGCACTATCAATTAATTTTGTAGATCTAGTGGTTTAATTTAAATACCAAGTGAATTTTTATGTTTGGTTTGGAGTAAAGAGGTTTTGGAAAAATAGTGTTCCTTTAGTTTTTATCCAGTCTGTGATTTGTTTTTTTAGTTTATTTTTTGGTGAATAATCAGCAAGATGTTTCAGAGAAGGTGGCATGCAGTTATATAGTTTAATGGAATATATGTAGTAGTTTAAGGATCTTTGTCCGTGGGTCGTGTGCTTTAGCGGGATGTTGAGTGTTAGGTTTGTTGAAGACCGGCTTGTTATTGAGGACTGAGAAAGTAAAGGGATATGTAGTTTGAATTTGAAGAGGTGAAGAATAGACGATTTAGCGTAGAGTTGTCTGATTGACAAAACGTCGAGCATCTTGTAAATTTTTACAGAGTCTGTGTCATATGGTACTTGAAGAATTAGTTTGATTGTTGCCTTTTGTGCCTTTTCTAATGGATCTAGAGAAATATTACTTGCACTTCCCCAAGATAGAAGACCATACATGATTAAGGATTGGGAAAGAGTAAAGTAAATAGATCGTAGTATTGAGCGTGGGAAGATGTTTTTTATGTTATTTAGGAGATACATGATTTTTTTAAGCTTGGATGTAATTAAGTTAATGTGGTCATTCCAGCGTAGGTTTTCGTCAAATATGACGCCTAGATATTTTATTTGTTTGACATTTTCTATGATTTCGCAATTGCATGTTGAGGAGAGTTGGGAGCAGTCATGTAATTTCAGAGCGAAGGTTGGAGGAGGTTGACCTCTTTGAGTTATACTATGTGTAATGAATTTAGTTTTTTTTGTATTTAGAGTAAGTTTGTTTTCATTGAGCCATTGTTTGATGACAGCAAGACTTTTCTCAGCTTTAAGGAATGCCTTGATCCATGAGTCAGCTTGACAAAGTATTACAGTGTCATCAGCGAATGTCACAATATTGCCTTCTGTAATTAGTTCACAGATATCATTGATGTAGATAAGAAACATTATGGGACCTAGAACACTACCCTGGGGCACTCCGTAACTGATCGGAAGGGGTTTGTTTGATAATGACTTGTTGAGTTCTCTCTGACATAAAACTTTTCAGTAAGTTAAGTTCATTTCCAGTTATGCCGAGTTTAATAAGTTTCTTAAAAAGTATATTGTGCGATATTGTATCGAAGGCTTTACATAAGTCTAGGTATATTGTAATTACTTTTTTCTTCGAGTCAAGGTTAGAGTTAATAAAGTCAGTTACTGAGTTTATAGCGTGTTGTGTATTTCTGTTCTTTCTAAAGCCATGCTGGTTCTTCGAGAGTAGATGGTTTGTTTCTAGGTAGTGGTAGAGCTGTTCTTTAATAGCTTTTTCCAGAATTTTGGACATAGTATTTAGAAGAGTGATAGGTCTGTAGTTGTTGATGTCATTTTTAGGTCCTGACTTATAGATAGGAATTACTAGTCCATTTTTTAAGCAGCTAGGGAAAATACCTTCATTTAGGCTACGGTTTATCAGGTATGTAAGCGGATTGAGGAGTTCGTCACTTAGAGTTTTAATGGTTTTAGCGTCTATGTTGTCAGTACCTGCAGCTGAGCTATTCTTTAATGATTGTATTATTTTAATTGTCCTATCACATGAGATGGTTTGGAGTTTAAATTGTATAGCATTATTGGAGTTAGGAGGAGTATCTTGTTGGATAGATGAATGTGGATTTTCTGCCACTGTACTTGTAATGTTTTCTGCCAGAATGCCTCCAATATTTGTGTAATGATTGTTAATGAAATTTAGAACTAGTGTAGGGTTGTCGTGGAAGAGGATTTCTTCATTGTTAATGACAATATTTTTGATATTATCATCATCGAATTTATGAGTGCAAGTACTTTCCTTTAGTATTGAACCGGAAGGAATTGTTTTTGCAATAACCACACTGATAGCTTGCACTGAGAGGTGTGTCTCTAGCGATCGGCCGATCGCCGCGGGCACCCCTCGCCCTTCCCCCGCTCCCGCCCCCTTTCCGCCCGCGGTCCGGAGGGCACCCGCGGCAGAAAGCGACCGTCCGCCGACCACAACAGACACGGCCTCTCGTGCCCGGCCCGGCTCCATTTAACAAACATGTAGATTCACGCGTGCCTAATCTATGGACGGGGAGGGATTTGTGATGGTCCCCCGTACCGGCAGTGTTTTTCTATACTACAGTCGAGTTCAATTAACGTACGCTGTGTTCTCGGGCATTCCTTTGGAACTCGCTATGCTCTTCCTCGCCTATGGACCACGAGACGGCTGAAAGGGAAACGCCGTCCGCCCGACTATACGCAGTGAGTTACCACAATACCCTACTTAATTGCGTCCATGTTAATTACCTTTCGCCTGCGCGATAAACCCAGACTTGGAGAGAGATAGGTAGATCCAGGTTAGACAATTTTACCCTGTTTTATAATCCATGTACGATGTAACCAACTATAGGATACAATACACTGCTTTTGTTACCTTGAAGCATTCTTTAATTTGAGACAGATCATGTGTGGAGTTTCCCCCCAATTAACCCTTTTAGCTGCCAACCTACGCCCTGATTGAAGAGAGCCTGCAGAGCCGAAACGACTGAGCTAGTTGTCGGAGGCAGGTTTGCCATAGCCTGGCACGCCTGTAGGATTGGCCTCTCCATCCTATCCTTTTTTAGCTAACAGTGTATTTAACTATTTAAAATAATTTACTTGGATTGATTTTATATTATATAACTACTTAACTGGCAGAAGTTTGGCAATATATTCAAAACTCAGATAACACAACGCACTTTTTCAATAATGTCTTAAAAATGCATCTGAAACACCGTGGAAAAATCATCCCGTTCTGTGTAATTTTTTGTAAAATAAAACAACAAAAAAGTAAGTTGATGATAACGTTTACATACATTTGCCTTATAAAATATGTGTGTTTTTATTTTTTTTCGTTACGAGTAATTTTAGTTAGAAAAAATGTAGGGTGCGTTTATTTTGAATTATAAAATTTGAAAACATATTTTGTCATCTTTTATTTTTCAGATGCGTTAAGAAATATTCCATATATATGGATTTTATTGCAAAGCGGAAATATTTTTACTGACAAACCCCTGATCCGAGGGCTGAGGGGTTAAATATAAGTATTAAATAGAAATAGAGTCCTCCTCACTAGATCTCGTGCTGAGGGGGACTATATTTTGGATAAGTTTTCAGCAACTTATATGATACAACTTCATTGATTTGGTAAGGTTTTTTCAGAAACTTAAATGACAAGCAAATGCTTTTAATGGAAGAAAAGTAATGTTATAATATGTACCATTTTTAAGATAAATAAATAAATTTAAAAAAATATGTTTTTAATATACTAGTAAGTTCTTTTTCCGATAATTCTTTAACCACTCAGCAACGTAAGTAGATATACAAGTTAATATGACAACAGCAGTCAAGTACAATAAGCGTGTTTTCACGTCAACGCGTATGTTTCCACAGAAATGGTTATAACTCCGTTATTGTTCTAGTGACATCCCTAAAACAAAAAGTAGAAGCTCCATAATAAATCAAGCTACTCTTAAATAATAAATCAATATTCAAGTTGTCCATAGAAATACAAAAAAAAGACCTATTCTGTCAGATACATGGTAGACCGACAAATCACCTCCCGCCGTTAGACATTGTTATTTTTTTATTAAATATTCTTGTATGAAATGATAAAAAAGTGAGGTGACTAAATTGTTTATTATACATTTATACAATAGAATAAGTATTGTTTTTTACATAATCCGTGATTTAGTACCGTTTTCACATAAAAACACCACGTGAGACATTTTTACATGTTTTTTATGTTTGCATTCTAAATGTTAATATTTACAAATGTTAATATTTATTTGTAAAAACTGTTTTTGAAAGGTTACAAAATAAGGTTTCAAGTTGTTATATTTCAAATAAATATTAATATTTACAAATGTTAATATTTATTTGTAATATAACAATTTGAAACCTTATTTTGTAACCTTTCAAAAACAGTTTTTAGTATTCGGCCACGTTCAGAAACGTTTCATTTATAGAGCTTTAATTGTGAAGCGGAAATAACACAAAGTTTTCGTAAAGCTGTCTTTTTATTTAAGATGTAAAAAGTGCATATTTGCGATAGATCGGAGTGGTTAAGCCAAGATTTGATGTCAGTAATGCAGTCATAAACTGCAACATCAACATTAAAATTGCTATATCAACGTTTGAACTGCAACATCACTATTAACTGCACAGTCGACTTTAGCAGACCTATACAGAGCCGTCGTGAGTCACAGACAGAGAATGTTCAAACATGTTTAATTCTTCAATAATTATTCTCCTTCCTACGTGGGCCAGGTTTTGATGTAGGGTTGGGCAAAAATAAAAATCTAGAATAGGAACTGAAAAAAAGTAGGCTTCTAAAACATATTCATGCTTTAGGCTTTATGAATACAAAGAATATGAACGAAGAAGGAAAAACCATCCTACGAAGTGCTGTTAATTTGAAAACGCTACTCGGTCTACAATCGCAGAGGTCATGCATCGGCCAGCCAGGGTGGGGCAAACGCCCCACCTTGCCCCACCGTGCCTGCACCCATGCCTTCCCACACGTCTTAAATAAAAGCGTAAAGGACAGAAAATACCGGAATATCGAATGTTTCAAATACCCGTTGAAATGGAAGGAATAACGATTTTACTAAGTTTTACTCTATTGTTGTGTTGCGTAAAAGAGCATGATTTATAAATGGTGGTTGTAAGCATTATTTTTTAATGAACGCTGTAACATATTTATGATGCGCACGCAATGGCATACGGTGAACCGCTCATGAATTCTACTATGTAGTTTTTTTTTTGAGTAAAATCTTAAATTGAAATATTAAATCATTGAAGCCAAAACGACTCTCAAACAAAAATTTGAAACAGAAAAACATACGGTCGCATCTAGTAATTGAGCCCAGGACCTTAGCGTTGTTAAGGCTGTGCTACAACCACATAAAGATAGTAAGCCAATAAAAATATGCGTTAAGAAAATGAAGATAACGTTAGTAGTTCTTAGTTGAATGATACAGTTAAATATGACTGAAGGGGATAGGGTCGAATTAGCTCAGTGGTTAGAGCAGAGCGCCAAGGTTAAGGTACCGCGTTCAATTCCTAGATGCGACCTAATCTTTTTCTGATTTTTCTGTTTCAAAATTTCATTTGAGTTTACTACATAGGTTCACATAGATTGATTAAGAGGACATTACCAGAGAAACCAGAAATATGTCATTTTTAAATCAATGTTTAGACGTATTGACTCGTTTCCACGAAAAATTATAAATTGATTTTGAAAGATTGTTCTTTTATCTAGTAAACGTATGGATTAAATTTTGAGAAAAAATGTTTATTTTAAGTATAATAAGGTTATACCATAGGTCGTTGGCAGATTTGTTATATTTTCAAAAAAGTACATGTATTATACAACACCAATTTCAAATCATATAATCATGCACTTAAATAAATCACTACATTATCTTGTAAACGTATGTTTTAGAATTTTAATTTTAGTTTAAATAAAATCATTAAAAAATATATACGTACATGTGTTTCTTGGCGTAAAATGGCCAGTTTGTGTATTTATTTGCGTACTTACAAACTAATATATTTCAAGATTTTTTTA
This sequence comes from Limnephilus lunatus, assembly GCA_917563855.2. Taxonomy (NCBI): domain Eukaryota; kingdom Metazoa; phylum Arthropoda; class Insecta; order Trichoptera; family Limnephilidae; genus Limnephilus; species Limnephilus lunatus. The sequence goes on from OU830599.1 coordinate 51,785,295, forward strand.
AATACTTATTTTGCTAAGACATTATTGACAAGTCATAAAAATTTTGATCGAAAAATAATCATAAGAAGTAATTAATATTAATTAATTTAAAGCTCGCGTTTTACCATTTTTCTTATAGCTCGACAACTCGAGAATTGAGAATTCACTCTGCCCGCAAACGTGGCAGCCGGCGGTTGTCTCCGCGGCGCTCTGTATCGTAATATTTTGAAATGACGAATTTAAAATGAAACCAAATAATACGATTTCATTGTTTCGTGTTTGTAAAAACTACAGGGTTTACCAAACGCAAAAATTCATGTTCATTATGTTTTTTATGCAATTTTTTTTATAATTTTGAAAATTTTTTTTATTGTAAATTATTCTTATGTGAATACCGCACAAGAGTCCCAACAGCTTCAAAATAATTTTTTTGAAGTAAAACTTCTCTGCGCACGCTCGACACATGGGGGGTAAGCTGGTAAATGCGTTACGAAAAGTGATGATTTTTACGAAAAATGTCCTGCGAACGGTAATCGATGCGAACGGGGATCGATTGCTAGGCGGGTCGGGCCTTAACGAACGCATGTTATTTGTATTATTGTTAATGGACTATTTTTCCGTAAATAAATAAATTAATTACATACAGTGGGTACCCGGCATGCGTTGCAAGACCAATGTAACCTCGGGGTTAACTAAACTGTAATGGTTCCATCCCAAGTCCCGAGGAACTACATTATATTGCAAGCGCCTGCATTATATAACATTATATACAGCGGGTATCCGGCATGCGTTGCAAGGCCACTGTAACCTCGGGGTCAACTAAACTGCAAGCGCCTGCACTATATAACATTCTATATAGCGGACACCCGGCGGGCGTTGCAAGGCCACTCAAAGAAAGAAAGGGGTTGTGCGCTTTAATTCTGTTTGTTGAAGTGCTTTTGGATAGGTTCACATATATTTTTGTGTTTTCGGCCGACACGTCCGCAGGTCGCATACAGCTGTCCGTTTCAGAAGCACGATTTTTTTTTTAAATTTGCCGTTATAAGTTAGTTAAGTTTTACTTCAGTTGTGTGGTCTAAAGACTCTGTGGCGAACAGAACGGTCGCCCCCTTTAGCCACAATCCTTGCGCCGCCACTGATATAGCAAGCACATTCTCGAAAGGTACATACTACCTACATTGTAGTGTTTCACGCCGCATACGGCTACACATTCGGGAAGCGCATCGAAAGGCCTCGACTCAACAGCCGTCACATTCTTACGGCCGCGGAATGTTCCAGAGTCTTCTCTTCTTTGCGCGGGCGCTCAACATTACTTGGCGTTCCGGGTACTCACACGGTCGGCTATATAAAGCGCAGCTACACAGCGCTAGTCAGTCAGTCAGTTCCAGTCTCTTGTACCAGTAACATCACCAACACATAGACAGTGCATCTAGTGATAACGCTCCAGTGCGGTAACCGCCAGGTCCACGGCGACGTGCCGGACCTGTGTCGGTGCATCATCAACCTTCGAGGACGCAACAACTCGCAGCTTATATGGTACATCGCACCATCAGCTCAAGCGACACAATTGCCCGCGACATAAGGCCCGCCGCACCTTCTTGTCCCGCAGGCAGCAACTTCTCAGCCACTGAGACTTCATTCTCCTCACGAGATTTACCACAGCCATCTCCGCGACACCGCGTCGAGCATCCATCCTGGACGTCAAGGTCTCCTCCACCACCACGGTGCGGAAAAACATGCTGGCGACATGCAGACCCGAGGTCTGCTACACCACTGCATCACCGACCTTCATCACTGCAACACCTACGAGCCTCATCATCATCGCTCCTGTCTACCCTGTTACTTCACTAAATTTACCATCGCTACGTAGCAGCAATAAAGACTGACTCATACATCGACTGATGCCTTTCATTTCATCGTCCTCGTCTCTGCCGATCCGCGTCCGCTCCCTCAACTCTAAAGCACACTAGTTTTAAAAAAAAAATCATTGTAAATTATTGCTATGTGAATACCGCACGAGAGTCCCAAATGCTCCAAAAAATAAGTCCAACAGCTCCCATGGGAGGGAGGTTGGAGGAGAGTTGAGATGAGATGAAAGGGGAGGCTTCGGGGGGGGGAGGGGGGTAAAGGAGCAGGGGGGCGGAGAGGAGTTAGAGGTGGGGGTGAGGGGAGGGGGGTGAGAGGGGGGGGGTTGAGATGGGGTGGGAGGGTAGGCCTTTTTTATATCCATTTTTTGTATTACAAAAATAACAAACACGAGAATCGGGTATGGGAACCACTGCCCCGGGAACCATTTATTAGATAACCAACACGTCTGCCGTAGGTCATCCCAAGTGGTTCGCAACGTTTGGTGACTAGCAGGGGTGCCTGGGTTCGTGGGGGTAAGGTTTGTTCAGGTCTTGGCGGCGGATGCGTCTGCCCACCAGCTGCATGGCAGGTCGGATCTAAAGAGAGTGGTTGAGGGAGTCCCTTTGACTTCTCCAGCCTTACCCTCTCGGAACATCGCCTTGCACCGTAGTGGGAGGGATGGCCTCATACATCCGCACTCCTGGACACGCTGACCCCCAGATTTCTACTCACCCCTTATACCCTTTTCCTTCTCCGAAGTTTTCTCCTTCCTTTCCCTAAAACGACCCTCCACACAGCATTCCCAAAGTAGAGATAGGCAGTGTGTCGAACGATTGTAAAAAAACGGTCTCTCCTGATCTGACCTTCCACGTAGTTGGTGGGCAGACGCAACTGCCGAGCCGGCGAAATCCTGATAAACCTCGCCCCATGAACCCGGGCTCCCCTGCTAAGTCACTCGGGGTGACCTATGGCAGGGGTGTTGATAATCCAATACATGGTTCCCGGGGCGGCGGTACCCATACCCGCCTTCCAAATTACTGATACTACCTATTGACAGCTGTGATCAAGGGGTAAGGCTCTTGACTCGCAATCCGAAGGTCGTGGGATCGAATCCCGGCGTGGGCAATTAAATTTTATTTGAATAATTTGGGTTATTTCACAATTATTTAAATTAAAAATAATATATTTGCATCACACTTCAGAGTGGAAGATACTTTCAGTATCACCCTGGGTGGTGTAAGACCACCATTCAAAATTGAAACTTGCTGGAAATGGCTATGGTCGTGTTAAGTGACCAGATCTGAATAGCAAGGTAATTCCTCGCCTTCCTCTTCCCCATCTCCTTCCCCTCCCCACCACCTTCAGCCTCATAATATACCCCATAGTCACGTCATAGTCTCACCGGCTCCAGAAGGGAGCATTTGGGTCTCTTGTGCGGTATTCACATAAACATAAAATAAAAAATTATGCACACGAATAAATATTTAAAAATGACACATTTTTTACAATCCAACTGAATATTACTCTTTTTTTTTTCATTAATACCGCACAAGAGTCCCAACTGCTCCCGTCTGGAGCCAGTGGGACTATAGCATCCCCAATTGGGGTGTGTTGTAAGACTGAAGGTAGTGGGGAGGGGAAGGATATAGGGAAGAGGAAGGTGGGGAAATACCTGGCTATTCAGATCTGGTCACTAAACACGGCTAAAGCCATTTCAAGCAACGTTTCAATTCTTAATGGTGGTCTTTCATCAGGGCGATATTGAGATATCTTCCACTCTAATGGCCGTAAAATACAATTAAAAACAAAATATTAAAAAGAATATAACAAATTATTTATTCATGTAGGTATCTACTTAATACCTACTGGGTTTACACATTTTACTTGTATCTATTTATGTTTATGCACTTCGATTTACAAATAACAAATAACTACTACTAATTAAAATTCTGGAAGCGAGAATTTAACATCTTCATCTGACCCATACTGTAGCGTCTATAGTCCTAGCTGTGCGTGATACTCGAAACCAAGCTTGGAGCGGAACGAACTCTAGTTCTAAAAACGACCGCTAGCGAATTCTGATGTGTGGAGCGCTGACGTCGGAATTTGAATTTAAATTTTCTGGTTACGCGCTCTTAATGTCAGTTATGTGCATTGATTTTTGTATTATAAATGTTCTTATTTTTTCAATAATGGAAGCCACATAACTTTCTACAACATTTATATATCATCATACTTCATATGTCCTTTTGAGGTGATTTTTTCACAAAAAAAGCGCTAAATAAATCTTTAACCTATTATCATTTCAATTCAATTTTTATATGTGATTATGACGTTCACCTAACTGGGTGTGGGTTAGCAATTTCTTTGGATATTTAACTGGCAATATATATAATAATTTTATATACTAAGAAGTAAAATCAGTAAAATAAATATATTGATTTTGCTTCTTAGTATATAAAATTATTTATGGCTGTTCACCTAGCTAGAGTGTTTGCTTTTGGAGTGTAAATGGCTAGTTGAGATTGTACAAAGGTGTGGGTATTTATTTATGAAGTATTTTATAGTTTATCCTTTCAAGTCCTGAGGTGAGCATAATAACAAGAACATTGCACATTTCATGTGGAATTTTTCCGTAGGTACCTCCTTATCAGATTTTATTTTATACTGCCAAACATTACCTCAAATTCTGTTGTTCTTGAATTATTTGCAATATATTATACAATATGCGAGATAGATTACTTACTTATTATTTACTATATTTTGTCAGAGGATCAGAATATTTCAGCTTCGCAATAAAATCACAGAAAAGGGAATATTTCTGAGCCTATTCAAAACCAAAATCTGTTTTTGAAAGACGATAAAATTAATACGCTTCCTAATTTTATAAGCCAAAAAAAGACATAATTTCATAAGTAAAATTTTTTTGCACGCAAACGTAAATTCTGCATTTCATCACAGTATCAAAATATTTTCGCTTTGCAATAAAATTATAGTAAATGGAATATTTCTGAACGTATCGAAAACCAAAATCTGTTTTTGAAAGATGACAAAAAACGCTATATGATAATTTTAGCTATGCAATAAATTTATAAACTGAAAAAAAAAACATAAAATTTTAGAAGTATATAAAATTTTGCACACAAACATAAAAAATGGCTCACGTTAGATTATTTATAACAAAAATTTCTGATAATGAAAAAACACATACATATTTTATTAGACAAATGTATCATAAACATAACTGTCATCTCAATTTTTTGTCGTACTGTGAAAAAATAATTAAAAATAAAATTCCCAAAGTTTCATAAATTCTTTCAAATTGCAATCCAAAACTTTGTTTTCATAAAGGTGTATATTTTATGACTTTTGTGGTTAACTTTTAGATTTGAATATAAAGCGTGGTGTTTTCTCTTTCTATCACCTTTTATAACATATTTCTCACTATGATAGTAAGGGAGACACAACAATTTCTATGAGACCTACAGGAGTTATTCCGAAAAGCGAACAAATTACCCAAAGGGGTTAATCAATATATTACTCGCCGATCGAGTAAACTACTAGTCTAGTCCAAACGAGCCTTTACTGCCCGGTGATGTTTGTAGATTACGTAGAAGTTTGTACCTTTCCTCCTGCCAGGCCGCCGACCACGGAAGTGATTACACCGATACATTTCACCAGTAATGTTTTAATGCGAACCACTCTCGGCATTTTGACTCCGTTCAAGTAGCATTTCACTTGAGGTATTCCACTCCCTGCTGCTATGGGCTATAAAATAAATAAATATATCACTTTCCCATCTATACAGCTATCAAGGTAAATATCATTTGTACAGTGATACATATACATGTGTAAGTTGGTGAAAATGAGTTGTCATTGTATGACATAAATATAGTAGGTGTGGTTGCCAAATTTTTAATTTTTTAAATTATTTATTATAGTAATACAATAAAGACAAAGCAATACAATATGACAGGAAAAAATAAAAATATTTTACAGAAAAAAAAATGTTCCAATAAACTACTTTTAAGTATTTAATTAAATGAAGACAATATTAGCGAAACTCAATCAAAATAAAATACTTTTAAGTAGTTTGTCAATGGGAGCTTTTACTTTGAAGATATAAATTAACTTATTTTACTTTCATGTAGTCCAGCGTTCTTTGTCCATATTTGTTTAAATTCTTAGGTACAATTAGTCCTTCATTTAACATAAATCGAGTATTGTAAGTGTGGTCCAGTTTATTTATGTATATAGGACTATTCATATGCGGAAATATAATTTTATACCACAGAATAGCTCTTACTACTGTTTACCCCACAGCCAACTTATATGTGAGTGCGACCATGGCATCCCCAATCGGGATATGTTGAAGGAGATGAGAGAGGAAGGTGGGGAAGTACCCGGCTTTTCAGATCTGGTCAACATATACTGTTAAAATCATTGTAAGCAATATTTCAACTCTAAATGGTGGTCTTTCGTCAGGGCGATACTAAGAGTATCTTCCACTCTGGTTAGTATATGCTCTTAGCAGGGTTACACTATTCCAGTCGCAAATAAACAAATTGTCAGCTTTTAATAACATTAAATTAGCTAAAGTTATCCGTTTTCTAAAAAAGAATGTAATGCAAATTATGTATTTTCAAACATTATTTAATTATGTGGGCGCTTTGCCTGTGTTGAGGCCTTTTTATGATAATTGATATGAGCCAGAAATAAATATCTACATATTGGAAAAAATAATTACTTTGCGGTTTGCCATAATAAACTACAATATAAACACATAAAATTATTTAAATACCGAATGGTTTAAAAAATATGTATGTTTATATTATAAATATTTACTGCCGACACTTTAAACTTATCAGTTGGTGAATAAATGCCATTTTGCAGCTAATAAAACTGGTTTCAATTGGAATAAGTACATTGTATTTATTGTTGGCTACAACATTATTCCTAGTACGTAATTTACTTTGATAACAATGAAAAATAATATTTCCCAATACAAAATTAAAACCTTGGTATGTATATCAACTCGGTGAAAGACCATAATTCAGAGTTAAAAGAATGCTGTAAATGATTTTAGCTAGTTTTAGTAACCAGATATGATTAACTTATTACTTCCCAAACTTCGTTTTCCCCTATCCATTTGAGGTTGCCATAGTTTCACTTGCCCGGGAAGTGGAACAATTATGCAGTATAACAACTATCGGTAAACTTTCCGGACTGTACTGGACAAGTAAAATACATTTGATTCATCTTACTTACTACAAAAGACAACTATTTGCATTTGGGGCGATGGAAAATACTGCATTTAAAATTTTAATTACGTAAATGAAAATTTGCTTTCGTCTTGTGGGATGACAGCTGACAGCCATTTAGAATAATTTATTGTACACCGCAAACTGTACTTTAGAAAAATTTGTACAGTCAAAAAATATGTATATATTGACTATGAACATTAATAAAAAAAAATTCCCATTCATCGTTTGCTTGAAAATAATAACGAAAAATATGCCCACGCACCGTGGTCTGGTGTCTTAAGCTTGTCGAGTCATCCTGAAAGTTTTCCTAACCATTCAATAAAATTACATTGAAAAATAACAAACCTCAACATACGCAACGAGTGCGGATCCAATAAAAACAGGAATAACATTTGACAAAACCCACATAAAGTACGGGATGTACAGTTTTTCTTGCATTATATATTTATCAACATCTGAAAATTTGGTTAAGGAAAGTTTCATAAGTGCTTACTTTCATATGACACACAGTTTATTTGCAGAAAAGATAATGATGGATTAATTATAAGAATTTTATTGAATTGACATGGCATCGGCCCTTCTAATGCAGTCAACACATTTGATGACTAGTGAGTCATATTATGTTAGCCGAGATAACGAATGAACAAATGCAACAGAAGTTCAGGGTGATACAATCACACAAATGTTTGGCCAAGGATTACCAATGCAATTTACATTTGTTTGATTAACAATGAGAAATGAATTATTGTAAAATAACTAGGATATATGTATCTTAGTCAGGAATTCATCCCCGCGTAAATCATATTTGGTAAATTATCATGATTGATTTTTGGGTATTATTGTCATGCTGTGCTTCATCCTCTTTTAGTCAGCATTAGAGTGTCCATCATTAGTCAGAGTTGCAGGGTAGTTCAAGGATGTTCAGGAAGAAGGGCATCACATCTGGGCATTTACATTTTTAAGCCAAATAATGTCATAAATCACTGGTTAAAGTAAGTCAAGTATGTCCTTTAACAACCTGCATACATGCTTGCTGCGCAATGCACAGATGTCTGCTAAAGTTAAATAAAAAGGATACATTTCTTCAAGCCTTGATACTTAACGCTGGATAATTCTTCTATTGAGATGTCTATAACGCAAGCTATTATAGCCGTTATGACACCAATCATAAGGAATATTATCCATCTTGCCAGATTCTTCCGCACAATGAACTTGTAACCTCGTGTCCTCTCTTCATCTAGCAGCAGGTGATTCTCGCAAGTGTCATAATCCAGACTCTGAAATTAATTAATTTGAATATATTTAAATCTATAGTAGAGCAGCCTACGTTGATTGTCACATTGGCATATTCAGACAAATCGGTTATTTATCTCTCTACTAGCTGAAGTTCCAGCGTTACCTGAGCTACAAAGTTTTTAGAAATCAGATGTAGACAATAATTTTCCACTTATTTTTAAATGCAAAATTTCATCAAGTATCAGAATTCTGCTTTAAGGGATGGGAAAAGTGGATTTTCGATATCTCATGTAGACAATGACTTTCCTACTGTTTTGGAGGTTAAGTGTGCAAAATTTTGTCAATCTTAGAATAAAAGAGAAGATTTGTTTAAAAAACAAACCCACACCGGGACATTCTTCTTTATATAATATAGATTGAACTCAAAGTTGCCATGTGTGGCTCGGGCATCCTCCACTTCTCCACATGATTAAGCAATCCCAATATGAATATAGTTAGGTGGAGCCAAGAGTAATAACCACACTTTCTCAGATAGAGATATCCTGTTGCGGTTTCACAGCCACAGAAATAATGTTCCAAAAACTCACCTCAAATTTGGAAGAAATAATATTCAAAGATCCGGCTTCTTCAGAATTAACCAGTCTTCTTCGAATTGAAGATTTAAAGTCATGATTTATCCTTTGCGAAGATGAGATGTTGTTCTGTAAAGAAAGAGAAAATTTACATTGAATATAGAAAATATTTAATTTTTTATTTTTAAAAAGAAAGACAAAAATTCCCAAATTACGAATAACCTTACGCAAAACCGTTTTCGTATGTGGAGATTGTTACAAATCAACTTTTGTAATAGAACCGAATTAAAGCAGTGCCAAAAGATGGCGCCACTTACGTTAACAGCTTGCGTGAGGAGCGTCAGCTGGCAGGCGAAAGTACTATTGGATTCATACTTTCGTGGACCTACCTTGGGTATAGAGAGGGATGCGTGGTATGATTATTATGTAACTGGCAGTTGTGAATAATAATGCCACATTGTGATTTTTACCATGCGTCTATGTATTATGTATGACATCATTGCCTGTCACCGTTACTTTGTCCCGGAGACTAGTTGTCACTGGATCCGAGGAACCGGCTATTTTTGGAACCAGTTCCAATCGGATTTATAAAACACTTAAACTGGGCGAAGCGAACCAAAAGCCGCCCGCAGTGCCTAGTAGCAAAAACCTGTGGTGCGGGTTTTTAACTGCTAGTTATTTTTATTATTTGAAGGAAACATAAGGTGTAAAATTATTGTACTATTCTTAATTTATCAAAGGAAAAATAACCAAGGTTCATTTTGACTACTACTAGTGTGATTTACACATTGATGAGAGTAAATACATTAATCTATAACTTGATTGCGGTCCAGATTTTGCATGTGCGCAGTTGTGCGGGCAAAGTCAACAGGAGTTCAGGGGTAATCAACTTATAGACCATTATATAAAACATTAATGTTCCGAAACATGATGACCTTGTTTTCCTCTCCATCAATGACGGAGCAGGATTACAAATATGTGTTTTTAAAATTCGACCAGCCCAGTAGCCCGCCTGTAACAGTATCAAAGTACTTCTCGTTCTTTTATGCTGTAAAATTCTGACACATGTTGATTGCCGCTGAGTATTCTCACAGTTAAAAAGTACTGTCATGCTCTGTCATACCAACATAAGGTTATGATATATTTCAACAGTAAATTTTCGATCGCATTGGCCACGCTCAATACGAATATTTTTTAGAAAAAATCTTTAGATTCGTCAACGACTATAAAAGGCAACTTTTTGCATTTGGGCCGACAAAAAACAATGCACTTAAAATTTCAATTGCGTAATTTCCATCGCCCCGAATGCAAAAAGTTGGCTTTTAGTCATTAAGACGAATCTAAAGGTTTTTTGTAAAAAATATTTGCATTGAGCGTGGCCAGCTCGATCAAAAATTTACCAAACTCAGTTCTCAAGTTCTTTCAGTTTCAAGCGAGTGCAACAATATTCCAAAGGGGGGGGGGGGGGGGGGGATGAAAGGTTAAGCAATGTTTTTGACCTATCAGCCTTTGATAATAGTATGCACATAAGAATGCTTACGAACATGATAACAATCGTTGGAATTCATTTGACATTGTTATCAAAACATGGGGAGTTGAAGGCAGTAAATAACACTTGCATTTAATCCATTACTTGATATCCAAGTCACTTACGTTGTTTGTTGTATTATTTCTGATAATCCCGCCGCTTCGTGAGCCATTTCCGATAGGAATCAGCAATTCTTCATCACAATCATTAACAGAACCTGCGACACTAACCGCTTCATTAACAGATTGTTCACTCATTTTGGATTGAACTTCCAACCATAAATAAACCACTTCCAACTAACGACAAAACATATCAACTGTCAGTTTTTCTCGAAAACAGCCACCATAAATACAAATTTTAAGTTGCATCAAGGTAACTTCCGTACGAATATGTTTCTGATTTTCCGATGTAATCCTCAAAATCACTAGTATTACATGATGATATTCATAACAACCGAGACATATACTAATAATTTCACTAATAGATTTAAATTGACAAACAAAGAATGACTAACAAAATCTTTGTTCCTTATTGGCAACAATCATCTGTCATGTTTTGAGTTCTGATTTAACTTGAATGTCAAATTGCGTCAAATGCATAGATAAACCATCGTCATGTCAAATAATAATATCATAGATAAAAGTATTTCTTGAGTTGCAATTATTACGTAATGAATAAATGAATCATTATAATCGTATGATCGTATCGAATCAAAATAATCGAAATCCCACTCGACAGCACGTTGGAAAAAGTCGAAATATTTTTCAAAGGGTGACCGGAAATTATGGAACAACATGATTGATATGAATCAACAACAAACTGCCTACATTATTACAACGGTGTTCCAGATTTTATGTCCGGGTTAAATCTTTCCCAAATGAAAGACTAAACCCTTCCACACACTTTTCCACAAATGATTATCTAGTAAATTCACGCAATGTAAGTGCACTCTATAAGTATAATAAATACAAAACAATACAAGAACAATACGTCAATCCACCAGAAACATAATGGGAAAATATTTCACCGACTCCAGATATTTTCAAATCAGAGGGTTCGGCTCTGATGAAATCCTAACTGGTCCGATAAATCCTACTGTTCCCTCAATATAAATATTTAAAAAATCTTTCGTAATTCTACATGTATTTAAAATGACTGACTTTTGAATTTTTATATATAAATTCTTTGACAAATCTAATACGCCTAAATTTTGAATGAGAGAGCTAGTCATAATGCCAATAGGACAAATGGTAATATTTTTGGACCATTTAATTATGGAACATTTGTTGGACCATTTAATTATGCCAAATGAGTAAATTAATAGAGGTATTGCCCAAGTATTTATTGCCTTTACTAAATTTTTTGCAGATTAAAAGCATTTTAAATATTTTCTGATCCTAGTTTTAAATTTAATCCATTAATTTTTAATACTAGTATTGTTGGAAGTTGTGTTCAAATTACATTTGTACTGCATGGTGCTGCCGCCAGTATGTGGTTTGAGGAATTAGATTTCTAGCAACCGTCGTTATGTACACGTTGCGTGTTGCGAAAACGTGTCAACGGTGTCAACAGAATCCCGTTGGATAAAAATTGTTTTGTAGTTGAATAAATATATCACTGATTAAATAAGTTACACGTGTTTTCCTTTAAATCCAACCTGGAGATTCCATCAAGTATGATATCTATTTGATTGCGGATATCCTAAATATTTATAAACCTCATCCCCTTTCGTACTTTTAATTTTGAAGTTTCTAAATATACCCTCGTCTCCATCTACAATTTTACCTTTCGCTATATAATCGTTCGACATTTATCTAAACCAAAAGTCATTTTTTAATAATAACTGAATTTTTTTTTACTAGTTTAATCATTTTCTCTAAATTTGGTTCAGAATTCAAAAATAACTTTAAATCATCCATAAATAATAAATGTGAAATTTTATTGCTTTCTCTTGTATTACCTTTAATTTTTTTTAATTAACATTTTAGATAGAGGATTTAATGCTAAGCAAAGTCAAAGAGGACTCAACGAGTCTCCTTGAAAAATCCCTCTTTTTATTGAAATGCCCGGTACTATAATTTTTATAAATATTTGTATTGTTAACATTTCCTTATGGACACATTCAATTACGTGGAAAAAATTAGGGTCGCCAACAACCTTGACTTAGATATTTACACACCATCACCACCCGCCCCATTTTCTTAACAGACATCCTTTTTTCTCAGCTGGATTTGAGCCATTTTCTCAACTTCACCCAATGAAGTTATCTTCTACTTCTACTACACTATATAAAGAGGTAATATTTGTTTGTTTGTTTGTGTGTTTGTTTGCATCGAATAGGCTCAGAAACTACTGAACCGATTTGAAAAATTCTTTCGCTGTTGGGAAGCTACACTATTCCTGGGTGACATAGGCTATATTATATTTAAAAAAAAATAGGCATCCTTACTAAAACTTCAATAATGTAACCCAGGGTGTAAAAAAATTACCTAAAATATTATTTAAATCGCGTGCGCTGCGAAAACTATTGATGATAGAATAAAATAATGTACCACGACTATTTACAAAAAAAGTCGTGACAGCATATGTCTAACTATTATGGTTATGCCACAATAAGTATTCTTTTATTTTAAAAATTTAATTTAAATGTCGCCGCTTGAAAAGGCACTTTATTTGTATCTTGGTTTTAATCCTTATCAAAATAAATTACTTCATATTCAAGACAGCTTCAATACCTTTATTTGAATTTTTGAATTTTTCAATTCGGATATTTAATTAGAAAGATATCACGAGTTTAAAATTGTTAGTATTAGAAAAAGGTTTCGGCTACGGGCCGGGCGGGAGAGGAGTCAATAAATGCAGTGCCAGGGGGGTTGGCGGGACGGGGGAGCGGGAGAGCGGTGGTGGGGAAGGTGGAAGTGGAACGCTGGAGGGGAACGCACGGGAAAGGACATGTAAGGAGTAACATTTTATTTATTTGAATATGGCATATATTATAAAAGAAAGTCCAAAAAAACGTGCAGCTCGCAAAAACTCAGAAACGAGTCCAGGTTCGATCAAGGGAGTTATATGGTGTCGTAGATCTCTATCCCCCCTAGGAAATAAGGGTATCCGTTTTTACCTAAAAGGAGTGCTGAAAGTTTCGCCCTCTTGAAATTTCTAGAACAGTCTTCCGGAAAGTTCTAGAAGGTTCCATAGAGCTGTAGAATGTTGTGGAAGGAGTGGCGGAGTATGTCGTGGAATGATCAGGAATAGGGAATCGGGAACATCATTGTGCAACATTCCAGAACACTATCTTATTGTCCTGAGCGAAGCCGGGTAACCCAGCTAGTATATTATAAATAGACTCGCCATAGTCTCACATACTCACAATATAATGTGGAAAGCAAGCAACACTCTTTTGTTTTCAGCGGTTTTCAATATAATTTCTAAATTCAAAAGTTTATTCCTGTGTGATAAAGACAGACAATCAAAGAATGTATGCGTGTGAATATCATAGATATATGTTCGGGCAGCGTATTAATTTCTTCGCCGAATACTGCTTTCACATCTTAAGGCCCACTAGAATAAAAGGTCCGGATGCCTGTCGTACTTTGATGTGTTGAGCTACACAATAAATACAATAGGGCAACGACAGATGTGGCGGTTGTGGTATTTTTTAAATGGTTGCGGTTGTCGTCAATACTTGTTGGAACTGCTGATTTATGTGTTGTTTTACCGCAAGCAAACAAATAAACAGAGTGTTTAGGCTGATTAGTCTATTTTAAAGTGGTAAAGTTTACTTAGCAACAGTAATTTGGCTGTTGCGCGTCCAGACCCTTTACTGTAGGCCTTGAATTTTCTCTGATGACGCGTAAAACCGCTGGCGGGAAACATGAAAATTAATTGTAATATTTATAATAATTGATAATAATAAGTAATTTGCGTGTACTTACAAATGAAGTGTTATTCCTTCGCCTTTGCCGTGTAATTGAAGCATTTTCTCATCACACAGGAGGGCATTTTGCAATGCAATTTACTTACTGGTAAGACACGACCTTACTCGACGCCATAAATAAACCAGTCATCTCGACGCGTAGCAGTTTAGTACCAAAGTACTAGAAATAGAGACCGTCACAATAGAGAAGTCCAGTTCATTTTTATTATTTTTTTTTATGAAAAATGACCTTCTAACTTAAATTACTACATATTTTTTTTTTTTTTAGAGTTAGTTTTAATAGTTAAAATAATTTTCAAACTTTTAATTTTTGGAGATCCCTCGAAAACACCCATACCTATGGTGAATTTTGTGACGTCATCTACTAAAATAACGATTCACGTATTTTAGATTTTTATGTTGGTTTTCTTGAATCTCACATAGATTTGCGCAGGCGCGCGGCCATCTTGTTTATTATAACGCGTTGATTGGCTAATGGCTTATTTATTGCAAATGGCGAAATCAAATTCTTTGCAAAACAATGAATGACGTTGATGAATTTCACTTGCAGTTTTATGTTTTTGATGATAATTTTCGTTTAAATGATTAATTCACTGTGATATTAGTGTAATTCAGCATAAGTACCAATGCTGCCTGTACTTTTTTTCAGTTTTAGTCCTTAAATAATTTTTTGTTGGTGATTCAGTTTCGTTCGGTTTTTAGGTTACTGACATTACATAATCAAATTTTACTTCTCTATAATTTTTATGACTTTTCCGCGTGAATTTAATAAAACTTCCATAAAAGTAATATTATTTGATAATGTAAAAGCCTTATGCATGTGTAAATAAATACAAATTCGAGAAATCAACGCATTAATTGCGTAAAACCGAGTCCAAGATGTCGGATTTTTTCAGTTATTTTTTCGGAATTATTATAATACTTTTTTATCCTTTTTAATTGTATGAACGAGATAAAAAGTGAAGTGACAGTTTTATTCCAAATTCATAAAGTAAGAGGACTGTATTTTTTAAATTTATAATTTTCCTAATTTTTTCGACCATTTAATAGAATATGTTTACAGTCGGCTGTTTTTTTTTAAATTTTTTAATTTTGAAACTTAAAATACTGCATTTTTCAAACACAATCGTATATGTCAGATACAAAAATCTAAAAGGCAATTCTATTAACTTTCTATAAAGGTATATGCTTTTACGACATCTTCAAAAATAAGAAACATATAGAACATTCGCTTGTGTCATACCTAAATTCCCATATAAATGACGTACAGCATAAATAAACCAGTCATTACCGTGATTACCATCGTGACGTCACCACAGAGCATTAGACAGCATACCAACCTGACGCTGTGTTTTAACGAGAATATTAAAAATGCACTTTTTATTATTTTTTTAAAAACTGTACGTTTAATATTATTAAATAAAAGTTATATATTCAGAATCAGCGTTTATTGGTCTATATGAACATATTTTTTGAAAGCCATAATATTTTTCACTGGAGTTCCTTATTGTCCTGTATTTGGCTTCCCACTTTGAGATTTCTACCCCGCGTCCAGTATTAACGCCATTGACTCCGCCCCCTCATTTTTGCAACTTTCTGTCACTTATGTGAATTGGAGCTGCCGCAAGCTGACGGTTGCTGTTTGGGGTTGATTTTGAGATGAGGGAGTATAAGCGGTACATAAAAACAAAATTCAGCCAGATCTGCGGCATTTTTTTGCCTCCTCCGCCTCAATTTTTCAAAATCTGCCTCATTTCCTTTGGTTTGGTGTTTTTATTGAAATGAAATCCGCCGCATTATTTTTGTCTCCTCATGTCATCTTTGTAGATGCTGTGTGGATGACATTTTTAGGAAAGAAAGGAGAAGAAGTTTCGGGAAGAATAAATATAAGGGTTTGGGTTTGGTACGAATCAGAGGGTCAGTATGTGCAAGAGTGACAGACGTATGAATCCTCCCATTGCAGGGGATGTTCCGAGAAAATCCTGCTGGAGAAGTTAAAAGGTCTCCCGCAACCAGTCTCTTCCGATCCAGCCTGCGACATATTTCGTGGGCAGACGCATCCACTGCCAAGACCCGAACAAACCAGTCATCCTGCAAAGTCACCAATCATAGCTAATCGCTTGGGGTGGACCTATGGCAGATGTGTTGATCATACAATAAATTGTTTAATTGTTCCTGGAGTAGTGGTACCCATACGCGCCTCAATTGAAGCGTGAAAAATCAAATAAACAATTCTTATACATATTTTTTTTATTGGTGAGATTTAAGATTAGTGAACTAAAACGATATTTCCATAAAAAAAATTCCGAGCTGTATTGTCCTAAAGTTCCCTGTGATGTCGTATCTACACGCCTAGAATTATGCGTTTTGGCGGGCCAAAAAATGAAGATGAAGAAAATTATTTTAACTCTGAAAACTAACTATAAAAATATACACATATGCACTCACTTAAATACCATATAAAGATAGTGGTCTCTCTCTTTGGTTTCAATCCTGGGATTGGTTTGTAGTAATTTCCTCTAATCTTCTCTTCCATTCTTCCCTGTCTTGTGCGGCTCTTTTGAATTCTGTATATGATGAGCAGCGCACGTCCACCAGCAGGTCCTCCAGGTACTCTCGGCGTGGGCGTCCCCTGGAGTTTGTCCCCTCGGTGATACCCTCCATTATGGCACGCAAGAGGCCTTCTTGACGTATAACATGGCCGATCCATCTTGCAGATAGTGGTATTTTATTTAAATGAGGAAGTTAATACTGATTAAAAAAAATTAACTGAATTTACTGATAATCGTTGCACTGATTCGTGACCGTCCTTATTTATAACTCTTCTCATTTATCATGATCATGTTCGGTAAAATCTATTTATTAATAAAGACGCGTTTTCTTGATAATTTTTCTAATCTTGAAAAGACGATAATTTCGAAATGGATATCACAGATTGTATTTTATGGATATCGCGACGATCGGACGATGACTACCACTCGGCACTCACCACTCACTTTTTCTTTTGTTCAAGTTCAAATGGGATAATTATGATTACAAATCTTTTATGTAACTAATATCTATGTTCAATCTGTCACGAAATAAATGTCAGATCGATTTTTTGGTTATGATATAATTTTTTATTTGGATTTCATACGACATTATTATCATTCCTGAAACATCAATTAAAACCTTTTTATTGGGAAACAATATAGAACACTCAAATTAAGGTTTAAATTGTTATTAATACGCTGACTGATACAAAACAAATTAAAGATTCAATGTAAAACGTAGCGAAAGAAAAATTGCTTTAATATTATCTTCTAGTGTTATTTATTTATGTGTATGCTATGCTACGCAGGTTAAAATGTATATGTATTACAGATGTTGAAAAAAAATGCAGCCAGAAATGTTTTCCTGGATAAACTTCACAGGGGCGGTGTATGGTTTTGCATTGGAGTAACTGCGTTATCTGGAGTGGTGCTAGGTAAACGACTGTACGACTACTTCGTACACGACAAGCCAGAACTCCTGCGTCAAAGGGAATTACTACAAAAGGATCTTCTAATGGAGGGAGCCCCAGATAAAGCACTATTAAAGGATAATGCTCCCCAGTTAAATATTTAAATTCTCAATTCAATAATTTTAACTAATTTATAAGTCATCTTAATTTTGGTATACCGTTTAATTAACCCTTTATAAAATAAAATGAAGTTAAATGTTTAAAATGAGCTGTATAACGTAGAGGCCGGGCTGACTGTAAGGGCCCGTTCCCACTTCTGTTTAAAAATCGAATGAAAGTCGGATGCCTTAGTGCTGTTCGCACTTGTCCGACGCGATTAAATGTCGGATCCGGCCACTTTCGTCAGATGGATGGCCAGCGCAGTGCAACTTTTTAAAAATCGTGTTGAAACTCGTTCGCTCATAGGTTTGTGTGAAGCTATTGACACTTGCTGTCTTGTCGTTCTGGCATGAGCCCCACCACACTTGACCCCTCTCCAGTCACAAGGAAGAGTGCGTGCGTGATCTTCCGATTTTTAAATGGAAGTGTGAACAGGGCGTGCGACATCTGATTTTTTATCATTCCATTTTTTAAACAGAAGTGTGAACAGGGAGGGCGTCTGACATCAGGATTTTTGCCATCCGATTTTTAAACAGAAGTGAGAACCTATGGGTTGACAAACGGTTAAGTATTCATGTTACAATAATTAACATCCATAAAACTTCAGTAATTATTTCATAATGGTGTTGATTATTGCCTAAAATGAATATTAATACCATAAAAGCTTGTTCTTATGTTTGTAGTCTAGATATTGTTATACTTTATGATAAGCTTTAAGAAACTCGTGTTCTAATAAAAAATATTGAAAACTTATAGATTTGTCTAATCTTACCCCCCCCCTCTATTTCAGGGAGCTGTAATGTAGATTGGTCTGCAGAAAAACAAAGTATGCCATAATGGTATTGAAAAATTCAGTGTGGTTGAAAATTAACATGTTAAAACAATAATTAAAGCTTGAAGTTGAACCTGCAATTAATTGCAACATGAAAAATAAGTGAAGAACATAATATTGTATGACAAGATTGACAAGGAAAAGGAGTGGCATTTTTTAAAATAAAAGCAAAAAAACTTTCCTTTAAATAAATATTTTTATTCAAAAAGATAACAAAGTGAAACATTTCATAGGGTGAAAATCTAATTTAACGCATTTTCTTTTGTTTAATCAAATAATTTTTCAGCGCTGATTGCTTGTCTTTGAAAGATCTCTTCACTTTGCCTTTGGCTTTATGTATAATCATCTGGTAATTCTTTGTCTTCTTCTTTTCCCTGTTGGTCTTGGAACAGTTGGCGTTTTGGCGACCATCTTTGTAACCAAATTTATCCCTGTCCTTTCTTCCGGCCTTTATGCTTTCCATCCTCGCCTTTTTGTCGTGCTTTTTCTTTTTGAAAATATTTTCAATGTCTCCAAGTTGGACCAATTCTGTTTTAGGAGCGTCCAGTTCGGCAAACTTGCGTTTAAGGCTCTTGGCTGCCCTCACTTGCTTTTTAATATTCTCCTTGTCGATCCGTTTAAAGTCTTCATCGGTAAATATACGCTCCAAAGCCATTTGTTGAGCCCCTTCAACTTTAGAAGGTCCGTCTTCAACCTCTTTTGGAATAGTCCTTTTAGCTTTCAATATTTTACGCTCATCCGCAGTCTTTTTTTGTTTTGCCTTACCTTTTACAGGTTTTGTGGGAGTCTTTTCTTCTTCCTCTTCCTCAGAATCGGAATCTGTAGTGATATCTATATCTGAGCCAGCATCCGAGTCAACGTCTACCCAACTTCCGCTATCACTGGAATCATCATCTGAATTGTTTTCAACTGGCGCAGGAGCAGCGGCCTTTCCGGATGCTTGTAATAATACTTCTGAACCAGGAATGTAATCTTTCACATCTACTTCTCCATAGGCTTTGTTTCTTAACTCGATTGTGGCTTCTGTCGGACGACCCCTATCTCGCTTATGTAAGAGTTCAGGAATGGAGTTCCTGAAGAGGACAATCAATGATTTTGAAGCCATCATGACGGAGCGATCTTTGTAGGTTTTGTACTGGGCCAAATCTCTTAACAAGTCTTCAGTCATAGCGAGGGGGCATCGGGAACATATTTCTCGGACTGCATTCAATCCAATAGCCATTACATCGGATGAATTTCTCTCAGTGACAAAATTATTAACGAGACCCTTAATGACAGGTTCTATTACATCTGGCGGGACGAGCTCGTGAGAAGCTTGCGCAGCAAACTGGAGGATCCTAGTCACCTCCCTCTGATGCGGCTGAATTAGTCTTGTAATAAATGGATAGTAGTTGAACAAGAAGAGATCGTGTAGACCAATCAGTCGAGAAATAACATCAAGCGTCATCAGCTTCACTTCAAACCTTTCGTTGGATGATTCCAGCAGTTTGAATAGTTTTTCTGCCAATCCTTGAGGGTTGTTGACTAAATGTAGAGCGGAGAAACTGAATGATGGCGCGTTCGACTTCTTTTTCTTAGATTTCTTCACGAGCTTTTTCACTTTTTCTAAATTCTTCTCTCTCTTCCTAGTTTTTTTATTGAATTTGTTGGACATGATGGAACCTCTCGCTGATGGTTCCTCCTCGTCACTCGACTCGTCCGAGTCCTTTTCTTCTGGATCCTTACCAAGGAAGAACTTGAGTGAAGCCACCATCACTTTGGTGAATTTAGAAAAACAACCTATGCTGGCAATCACATTGACAGTTTTGGAATCATTCCAAACATTCTTATTGTAAAGGTCGATCATAATGTCTACTGACATCTTCGCAGCCTTAGGATTGGTATCCTTTAACATAGAATACATGAAGTTCTGTAAAGTGGAATTCAACTTTGCATCCTTATGTTTAGAATTGATATTCTTGATATCAGTAATGATGTGAGTTTCCAGGAAATCTCTTAAAGATTTATCTTGACATTTCAGCAACTGGAAGAACACTTCCAGCAGATCATAAGGTGGGAGCAGATTCTTATTTCTCAGAAGTATAAGCGCCTTGCAAAATGTCATCCTCATACTATTATCCAAAATAGTATTGTGAGTCTTGAGGATATCTACCAGCTGCTGCGGAAATAGCTTCAACTCTTCGGTATAACATTGTGCTACTTGGGCCAAGAACATCACCTGTTCATCCAATGATTTAGAGTTTTGGGAAGGAGATAACCGGAAAATATCCAATGTGCTCTCATAGTGACGAAACTGCTGTGTAAATTCTTCTTTATAAGATTCGGGATCCCTTTTTATAAGATTTTGTAGCTGTGGTAGATTATCAGGAAGTTGATTGTTGTGTCTCACCATGTTGATTGTGCGCTACCTAGTGCTAGGTACAACTTTACTAAACACGTACACTAATTATTTATCTCCAAAACGCCGAGTTTTGGCTCACAGAATACTTTTTGGTTTTATGTTTTGATCGCACGTTCTTTGACACGCGAGTAACATCTCCAAATTTTTAAGGTTAATTGAATGTTGCCATCATTAAAATAATAATTAAATGCGGCGTTAGGCTACTCTATGGCTCTAGTTCCTGCCTATGTTTATTTTTCCTTCTATAAATATCTGTCAAATCGAGGAATACTCTATGATTACAAACCATAGAAAATAAAATAAATCAATTTGTGGCGTTCGTTTGTTAGTTTGTGTCATTGTGTTTACTTGTTTATAAAAAAATGTCAGGAAAAGTAAGTTAAATTTTGTTTAACTAATTTAAAAGTATCTGTACGTATGAATGTAAACGTTCACTATAATCTTACACAATTTCCAATATCCTAAAGTTTCTTTTCAAGTTATTAAAGTATGTTGGCCTGTCACAGGATTGCGCATTTAGTTCATTGCTAAGAAAAGTAAATCATTGAAACTAGAGTTTCTTCGTTAATTTATTCAATTGTTAATGTTCTTCGTGTATTATTTTCTTTCTTTGAAATTTTGTAGTGAATTACATTATTTTACATTGAATGGTTCTTTTTTTACTGTGAAATTCACCACAATATGTACATGAAAGTTATTATTCGTGGTAAATAGAATGTTATTCCATAATATTATGTCATTTTAATATTTTGGTAATTCTTCGGAACAAACGTCAACGGTTAATATGGAATATTTTTTTCATAACAATCAATCATAATTACACAAACCCGCTAGGATAAACCCTGCCTTGCCCTCAAACCATTCAAAATCTGGGATGTTTTTTTAAATTATGATGACATGAAGCCAAAGGTTTTATCAAAAAAAAAAGTGCGTATTAACCATTGACGTTTGTTCCGAATATTTCTGAATATTTTTTCATGATCTTTTGTGCATTGGAATAGTTTGAACATGATGAACTCACTCATCCACATGCCCAGTGGATGAGTGAGTTCTAACTTCTTTTGTTGAATGAAGGTGGTTGGTTGAAAGATCTGATATTGTACTATTTTTTTGAAGTAAAACTTCTTTATGCACGCTCGACTTGGGGGGTAAGCTGATGAATGCGTTACGAAAAAGTTTGATGCGAACGGTAATCAATGCGAACGGTGATCGGGCGAGGCGAACGGTCGGGCCTTTACGCACGCTTGACTTGGGGAGTGATAAGGATAAGAATAAGGATTAGGATGAGGATAAGGAGGGTCAGGATAAGAGGGAGATATAAGTTAGTGAAGTTTTACTTCAGTCGTGTGGTCTAAAACACACTCGTTTTTTTTTTAATAAGTCAACTTCAAAGACCACATAGCTCCGCAAACTTTCAAAATCACTGGACACACGTAATACAAATATGTTTTTTTTAAATAACCTTTTGTTTTACCTTAATTAGTACAAAAGACAACTATTTGCATTTGGGATGATGGAAAATGAGTTTTCGTCGTATGAGATCGCGGCCGTATTAAGCATGTCCGATGATTTCGAAAGTTTACCAATGGCTGTAATAGCTTTATATTATACTAGCTGGTACCCGGCATGCGTTGCAATGCCATTCAAAGAAATAAATTGATTCTCCTTGCATGTCCTTTCCCGTGCATCCCCGTTCCTTTCCACCTTCCCCGCCTTCACCCTCCCTCGTCTCTTCCCTCTCCCCGAACCCCACCTTCCCCCTGCCTTTCCACACTGCCAATTCACACATTTTCATGTATACAAATTTCATAGCGCCAGAGCTTACCATTATTTGTATACAGCCTATGTTATCGACTGGAAGCGCTTAGTACAGACATTTTCGTAGAAAGAACCTAATGATTCACCTTAATATTATAAAATACAACTATTTTCTACGTTTTCTAAAGATGTTTTGTAAATTTTAAACTTAACATCCCTTTAGAGCACATAAATTACCCGTCGTTAATGAATATTTTAAATATTCCAACTTTAGAAAACAGAAGAAAAATAAACGACCTAACTTTTTTTATTAAAATTTTTAATCTCTAAATTCGACTGTTGTGAACTCCTGCAATTAATTAATCTACATGTACCTACACGAACAACTAGACAAACATCAACATTTTATATACGTACATCTCATTCCAACTATGATTTGCATTCTCCAATACAACGTTTACATAGTCTTGGTAACAAATACTTAAACAATATGGATGTATTTGTCAATAATTTGAACTTAGCAAACTTCTAACGCCATATTAAGATGAGCCTCCATCTACCCGCGCCGGCCGCAACGCACACACTGCACACAACGGATTTTTCAATATCTTTACGTAGAAAAATCCGTTGCGCGAGCCGGACCACCGGTATTTGCCGGTGTCGACGCAGTGCTGTACTAATTCATATAAAGATATAGAAAAATCCGTTGCGTGCGTTGCGGCCGGCGCGGGTAGATGGACGCTCATCTTTATGTGCCAACTATGTATTTCTACCTATCCCATAAACTAATGTGAACAACAATTTAAAACATTAGGTACCTACCTACTTTATGTCAACTCCTATATTTTATAGACTATATTGTGTTTCTCATATTTTATGTACTTTTTGTTTTTAACATATACTATGCTACCTGTATTTTGTAAACTCATTATTTTCACTGTAATTAAAAAAAAAAAAACATGTACTGCATTCTATGTAAAGGCAGAAACACACTTAGCCCACGCGACGCGACGCTACGTAGGTTGACGTCACCATTTCCATATCTGGACTACTTATCTTCCATACATTTTCTATGGAAATGGTGCTTTAGAATCACACTAGCCCCACGCAACGCAAACCGAGGTGCCCTACGCGACGCGGATCTGCCACAGCCAGATCGGCGTGGGCCGTGTCGAAGGTGGAGGGGGTATGGTCACGCCTACTATGAGATGATTTCACATCTTTTTGGTGTTATCTAAGCATAACGCGTTTCGCTATATCTGTGGTTGTTTTTTTTGACATTTATTATCGTTTATTATTAAAAAATGGGTGACGAACAGTTCATTGAAACTGAGCACGAAGTTATTTATAATATTAAATCTCAGAATTATAGAGATTCTGCTATACGATTATATAATAAATAACTAATTTCAATATTATACCCCTATAATGAATGTCTTTCTCTAGTCCAAATTGACTTTCGAAGACGTGTGTTTTCTTTTTTTATATCATATTCAATTATGCTGTGAAGCTCTTCAAATACCACTTTATTCATACGGAAGTATACGAAGAATCGTCCGTATCAGATTATAGATCTTTTACTATCAGATATTTACTAAAGTATGGAACTCTCCAAACATTTGTCTTCGTTTGTTAATGTTGTGGACCCAAATACTTCTCACTTTTTTGTTTTTCTTTTTACGAGAATATTGATTTAATAATAATAATCGTAGCAAATCATCTTCAAATTCGCTTTTAGAAGACATGGCAAAGCTGTCATCTGCTGAGAAAAGAATCACATAAACATAACAAAATAAACGTCAAATGTGTCAAATCAAACGCGCCAGCGCACCAGAGACCTATTGTCACGTGGTCACAGCGACGCGTATGGCCAGTGTGAACATGGACAGGAACTTTGCGTAGCGTCGCGTCGCGTTGCGTGGGCCTAGTATGTTTCTACCTTCAAAGCCCTATGCGTTTAAATAAATAAATTTGCATTGGGGGCGATGGAAAATACTGCATTTAAAATTTCAATTACGTAAAGTGCAAATTTCATTGTATGGGATGACGGCTAAAAGCCATTTATAATAATTTATGTCCATATTCTATGACATTTTGTATTTAAATTTTGAATACAGTGTTTTGCTGCACCAAATGCAAATAGTTGTTTTTTTTTAGTAATTAAGGTAAATCAAAAGGTTTTCCGTATTGAACTTAACAAATCGTCCCGAAAATTTAACTCACATTTATTTACGCCGTTATCCGCAGGGGTAGATAAAGAGGACGGACCGCAAAACAATTCTTTCTTGGTACACAAATTTATAATGAAAAGAAGAATTAGCACAATGAACAGACATTACAGGCATTAAAATAAATAAAATAATTATATAAAATATAGGAATAAATGGAATTATAGAAATTGTTAATTTTAAAAGAATTACATAATTAGAATAATTGGAAAAATTATAATAGGCAGTGGCGGTTCTTCACAGGGGGACAATGGGGACAGTCCCCACCAGTTACACTCAAAACCTACTGAAGGAAATAACAGTCGATGCTTTGTCTTCACCAAAATGAATGAATTATTTAAACATAAAAGTAATTAATATTTGCAGAAATAAAATACAAACAATTATTCCGGATGATTTTACGTACATCGAACAATGTACGGCGCAAAAAACAGCAGGTCTATTTCTCAGCGAGCAGAATCTAATGCGCACTTTGGGGACAATCCGAACTATCCCCATACTTTCCTTGCGTTGTTTCGCGATCGTATGCAATTGCGCATGCGCGGTAGTATGAGAATTCAAGTACCTGCGGGGACAATCCTTTGGATCCCCACAGAACCATTTGTTTGCGAAGTTATGGGCGGGAATCGCTCGCGTTCAAATTAGTTTGATAATAATATTGCAAGATAAATCTTTATTTTTATTATACTATATTGTAAATTGGCATAAATCTATAGACATTTTATATTATTTTGTGTTATTCTACGGGTGGTGAGATTACGGTACAGTACGTACAAAATGTCGATCCCCACCACTAAAGAAGTGCTCGAGCCGCCACTGATAATAGGACATTAAAAAATTAAGAATGGAATGGATTAAAATAAATGAAAGCGTTGAATGGATTTGAAGGATTAAAAAAGTTAAAAGAAGAATGATATAATAATGTGACTAGATAATGGTTTGTGGAAAAGTGTGTGGAAGGGTTTAGTCTTTCCTGTGAGGAAGATTTAACCCGGACATAAAATCTGAAGCACCTAAAAAGACAAACACTAGTAAAAGTTAAGGAAATACATTTTCATTTGTAAATTATTTATTTTTACAAATAAAACAATTATTTCGATTGTTTCCTGAAGATTTTTTGCGTCATTGGAGAAAGTGAGATAGCAAATGTAGCAAAAATTAAGTATAAGAAGGATAACCTAGGACAGTAGGCCGTCTCACACAGCATTCCGTATTCATTATAGTGTAAGCGAATAAGCGTATCTTCGCATCTTAGTCACACCCGTGATGTACAGGGTCTTTCATTAAGAGCTTCCTATCTTTAAATTGAAATAAAACAGAGTGTGTGTGAGATATCATTGAAATTTTTTTTTCGTTTGAAAGGCCTATCAATGCCATTACGTATGGAATATAATATCGGTCAAATGTCCGCCGCGACTTCTTTAATGTAATCATCAACCTATAGCGCTTGATATTGACGGTGATGGCCTGGCCAACGTCGTTCTCAGAGAAATATGGACCGATGACGCCGCCAGCCCAAAATTCACACCAAACAGTGAATTTTTCGGAATGCATTAGGCGCTCTTGGATCTCTTAAGTTGCAGGTCAATGCGAATAAGCCACAAACCACAACCCTCAAAGCCAACATAACCCATGCCATCGGTCAAATTCAGCGTGATTAATGCGCCAGAGTCATGGAAAATTGAACATTGCTTATGCGCTCCACCCAGAGAAGCCGCGGAAGACATTTGAAGGATATTATATTCCATACATAATGGTATCGATAGGCCTTTCAAACGAAAATTTTTTTTCGATGATATCTCACACACACTCTGTTTTATTTAAATTTAAAGATAGGAAGCTCTTAATGAAAGACCCTATAGAAAATTGCCGCCCGGTCCTACATCTATGTATTTCATACACAGACATTCTTTGAATGTCTATCTTTATCATACATGAATAACATTTGAATTAAGAAGTTACTGAAAACGAGAAAAAAAGAGTGTTACTTACTTGCCATATGGTTAAAATGATAATGCCATAGGTAGGTGCTATTTTGTTTATTATAATATTTTTCAGTACCTAATTCAAAATGTTCTAAAAAAAGATTTAGAAAAAATCCGCAAAGAATGCAAGGCTGATGTAAGCGTGATGTGTAAGATTAAGGGACTCTCCGATGGTTTGGGCATGTAGAGCGAATGAACGAGGAAAGGAGTGTAAGGAGAATATATGATGCAAATGTGAATGGTAGAAGAAGTCGGGGACGCCCGAGGAAGATATGGCACGACCAAGTGAATCAGATACTTGAGTCGAGCCATGTGAAAAGTCGGAATAATAGAAGAGCATGTATGAGACGATGTATGAATGTGACCGAGGCAAAGAGTGTATGCCAAGATCGAGTTGTGTGGCGGTCCGTCCTCTCTGCCTACCCCTGCGGGAAACGGCGTGATGGTTAGTTAGTTAGTTAGAAAAAATCTGTTCCATTATAAAAATCTAGCCCCATTGTAATAATTTTTGGATGTAAATGAAGAATGTGGAAAGTACAAAAATGCAAAATGTAGATAAATGCAAAACTTGTTTAATTTGCAAAAAGCGAGTACCAGAGAAAATCTCCACCTGAGAGGAATACACAAGATGCCTAAAAATGCCACCATATTCTATCTTGAGTTTGTAAGACAATGGCGAGTCTATATCTATCTCTATGTATAAAAATCTCATGTCACGGTGTTTGTGGTCACACTCCTCTGAAACGGCTCGACCGATTTTTATGAAATTTTTTATGTATATTTGGTAGGTACGAGAATAGGTCTTAAAGTATATTTCATACCGCTAGGTGATTAGGGTGACCTTATCCAGACAAATTTTTCTATTTTTTGACAATTTTTTTTTGGCATTCAAAAATACATATAACCTCAAATACCCTGCCCCCTCCTACCTCCAACCTCCCATTTTTTAATTGCGATTTTAGTATTTTTGTACAAACAAATTTAACCGTCATTCGTATTCAAACATGAAGGAAATTATTTATGTTGTTGAATGACAGATGGCGCTATGTCTGCCTCATTGAACTTTCGTAGAAATAATTTATATGGCAGAACAACGTTTACCGGGTCAGCTAGTATTATATATAATGTCATTGTATTTGGTACCACAAAGACAATACTTGGGTAAGGCAGCTGATGGGACATTACGACAATCTTGATGGCCAACAGCTTGCCCGGCAAGATTCTTGATGGTGTTAGGGTGCCTCGATGTCGGCTTCTAAACCAACACCAGGGCCCAAAACACGTCCCTGACTAGCTCTCAGCGGGACTATGGTACTCTCTATTCAGGGGGGTGGGCAGCTCAAGGCTAGGGAACTTCTCTCCATCCTCCGGTGACCCACGGGATCCTCACTGGCCAACAATCCTCCCGCCGTAGCAGAATAATAACAATGTTAAATCATTTAGACATGTATTGTAAACTCAAACACATACATAGGTTTCTACAGTACAATTCAATTACAAGAAATGCAAATTACACAAACCTAGCTAAAGTGTTTAACTCTCTCTGACTCTCTCTCAAAACGAAACTCTCCGAGTCGTGATTTCCGCGGGGGCCCTACATTTCACTGAATTACGGACAACATTTAAGGAGGAAATCAAGATACAGCTTACATGTAGGTTGGCAGGAACCTCGTCTCATGTGGCAGCTTCATCAGGCACTTTCGTAGTCTAAATAGACCGAACTATAGTGGCAAAAGACTGATTCTACTCAAAAGTATTTCAATAATACATCGCGGCCCCATTGAATTGGGTCCGCCGGCTACAAGTGAGCCGCAAGCGTGCGTTCTCAAAGGCGCTCAGATCTCTTCTGTGGCGAGCGCAGCGGGAATGCCGAGTGGCAGGGCACGGGGGAGAGGCAAGGAGAAACAGGATACGGGGCGGGGAGAGGCGGCGGCCGAGCCGTGTGGACTTGTGCTGCGTTCTGTGCTCTCGTATTTACTCGCTTCAGGGGCGTATCGTAACACTTCCCCCCGCGCTTGGAAAAAAAGCGACGTGGCAATGGAGCTGTAGGAAAAAAAAATCCTCTTAAACTTTCATTGGGGTTTTTGAGAGATTCGTTGCTTGAGAGATGCCTAGCTAGAACATGCAATTTATGTTATAGTTTAGGTCACAATGTTTGTAGGGAATGGGTGAGGGGTACATACAATGTTTGGAAAAGAACAGTTTTGGTGAAAGTACATGGTGTGAAACAACATACAAGATTATGCAATTGAAAGATGACAATACATGGTTATGCAATTGAACAAAATAACAATACATGGTTATGCAATTGAAAAATAACAATTCATATTTGTACAATCGAAGAACAAAAAAACAAGAACAAAAATGCCTGTGTGATTCTAAAGTTTCATTGGTCTGGGAGCTAAGTTTGCGAAGCGTGGATTTGTTTGGTTTCGGAGAATTTCGAAGAGGAGGACGTGGTTTCACAGATTCTAAGGATTACATTATCACTGTAATCAGACCCCTTTGAGATAACACTCAAAAGTACACTTGGGCCTTAGAAAACACTTGGTTTTGTCGAAGACGT
Source organism: Limnephilus lunatus (assembly GCA_917563855.2). Classification (NCBI taxonomy): domain Eukaryota; kingdom Metazoa; phylum Arthropoda; class Insecta; order Trichoptera; family Limnephilidae; genus Limnephilus; species Limnephilus lunatus. The sequence continues at coordinate 51,815,030 of OU830599.1, forward strand.
CGAAGTTCATGAAGTGGAGACTGTGGTTGCTGTGCCGCGACTATGGTTACAGAGGTCATTGAAGAGGAGAATCCAGTGTCTGCAGACATGCCAGTACGAATCCTAAAGTGTTATTAAGGTAAACACGGATCGTATATAATGGTTATTGAAGCATAATGTAGCTCAACATAACTTGTATTGGTACGCATTCAGCGAATACTGGAAGTCAAGGTAATGATGGTTTACACATGACGATATATGCGTCACTGCATGACAGCGCAAGAGACGACATGGTTGGCATCGATAGCAAGAGTAAGAACAAACCTAGGAGCTAGCGTGCCCAAAAGGTGGTTCAGAGTGTCATAATGTATAGTGGGACAACTCAACTTGCTGTGGCACGACAAAACAACATACATATGAGCGGTATGGTCTGTGCTTTCAGGAACAAATGCGTAGAAAAATGGCAGCAGGAGGGACCTAGTAACCACAGCGCGTGCTGTCAGGAAGTGGAGCTCAGCTTGGCTGTTGGTGATGACATCCGCCTGGGCTTCTTTTTAATCCGGGAGAAATTATTATTAGAGCAAAATTCTTGAAGTTTACCTGCCTAGGGACCAATGAAGAAAAGGTTTGGAGAGAAACAAAATGTGTCCAGATAATGAAATAAACGAAGTTTTAACCACCGACCCAGAGAGTGACGAAGAGAGAGTTTTCTAACTAAATTGTGATTACATGAACATTTTCCTTTACCAGGATGACTTGGCGTTTGCCGAGTGACAATATGTCTTGGTTAAAAAAACAACCGGCCTTCCATGGCCTATGTTAACATAAAGGTGGTAACATTTTTGTAGAATTTCAACGAACAAGACAAAGAAGTCGTGAATGAGTCACGGTAAAAGCAGAGAAACCAATTCATGAATAAAGGTTGTCAAAAGGAGACAGACGGTACGCCAAGTGCATATCGTACATATCCAACATTCATGAATGTGTTTCGTAAAATTGAGAAAAGAACAAAAGGTGAGACATATGCAGAGAGTGAGGGAGAAAGCCTGCTGATAATTGGTTAGTTTACCGATTCGCACTCCCAGTGAGGGCGAATTATGGTTAACAACAGATTTTCCTCTTCATAACATATACCTGAGAACATGATGGTGAGGAGAAAGGAAAGGAAAAGGAAAGGAGTTGAGTGACGAAACTTGCTAGAGACTGGACTAATTTCCACTTCAAACTCCATGTGAGAATGAAACATGATCAACCAGCAGATTTCCTGACTCTTTACAATTGTTAAAAGGATGAGGAGAAATTTGAATACACATTAACAAAGAGACTAATCTTTTGCGTGTATTGGGCAAAAGATTAGGGGTCATTTTAAAAACTCCTGCGTGATTGTGAGAAAAGACAGACCCTTGCTCCAATTTCACAAACCTGGGGGTTTTCTTATCCGTTCCCCAGACAACGAGTTGGGTGGTTTTGTGCTCAATCGATTAACTCCCACAGCACTATGCCCCATAGTTAGCAGTGAAGCTACAAACTAGTCCTTTTGGGATAGTAGATACTCCTGGGCTTCTTTCCTTTTTGCAAAGAAGTAAAAAAACAGGAGGTCCACGGGCATTGGCGTTGAATGACAACAAAGGGTTGTGGACTACATTTCGTAGATCGCACACAAAAGGTTTGATATTATTTCGTTCGCACGACTCATGGTAAGTGTTTTAACGTCTCCACGTATAGTGTATAAGAACATGTAAGTACATACAAGATAAAACTCAATTATAGACAGAAGTCAAGAGTTTATACAATGCCTCTTAAAGAAGATGGCAAGGCCGATATTATGTCGTTCGCACGAATCACGGTAAGTGTTGTTATTACGTCTCCACGTCTCGTGTACAAGGGTTGTACACAATTATACATACCAGAGGTACTCATGACAAATTAATGACACACGACCAAAATACAAAAACGGTACTCATGACAAATGAATGACACACGACCAAAATACAAAAGCGGTACTCATGACAAATGAATGACACACGACCAAAATAGATTGTACAGAAAGGGTGGTACTCATGACAAATATGTCACACGACCAACTCAATAACATTTAGCTATGAGCAAAAGTGATTATGACGAACTTCTCGTATCGTGGCAGGTATTTTAAGGATCCCTCCTATAACGGTGGGTGTTCTAAGGATCTCTCCTATGACGGTGGATGTTCTAAGGATCTCTCCTATAATGTAACAGGGTTATGTTTAAATACAACACAATAAACGTTAATGATGCTTGATTTTAACACATTTTATAAAGATTCGTTAGATTAACTAACTCCGTAGCCCAAGAGCGTACGACAGAGAAGATAGACAATTTGATGCTACTTCATGTGTTACAAAATACAAGGGTGATGGCAGAGTATAATTCTACTTACACCAAGTATTTAAAACAAAGACAGACCTATAATGGTTTTACATACTGTCTGTTGTGGCAACCTGCAGTGAGGAAGACCAAAGAAAAGGGACCAATTACGGTTTTACATACCCTTTGTGCAGTTACAAACATACCAGGTTATGTGCAATTTGGGTTGCAAATACTTGGTTAAATTAACACCTAAAAGTTGTGAATTCCAAAATCAGGATAACCATAAGGTTTTATTTAACCTATCTCGTAGGGTTGAAACGTGTCATATAAGACATACGTAACGTACAAGCAAAAAAAATAAAATAACAAAAGGCAGTGGCTTTGTTATAACAACCAAAGACCGGATGATTCGGTTTTACGTACTTTAGTTGAAACGAGCCAAATTGATTTATATACAGGGTTATAAAGACCAATCATTGGTTTTATAAATACAAGTTCCAAAATGGACGTGTCGATATCCAATTTTGGTACAAGAGCATGAATTTGGGTAGGACGCCATCAATTTTTAATTTAAGAGGAAAAAATTGAAAAAAACTTATATACACGAGGGGCGACTATGTAAGTAACCACTGTTTGATTTTCATGCTAGAGATACCTCGGAAGGTTTTACAACTCATGATGAACAAAATGAAAGGAAAAAATTGTAAAAATAGTTAACTGGTTCTGAGTCGGAATTTAACACTTTGGAATTTACAAAACCCGACTTCTAGAACGACACGCCGATGGGCAATTGTCAACTACTTTACATGAACAAAATAAACAGGTGAGAAAGTTCCTTTCCACACGACAAAAATGCAACAAAAAAATAGGAGAAAAATTACAAAATTACATGACAAGGCAGGGTATGACGTGGCATGAACATTGCGTAGTGTACGTGTTGAGACAATAAATGGGCTCGCGACTTCCCAAACATTGAAACTCGAAAAGTGTCTCCGTTCCAAAGTGATCAGTTTTAGAACAGGTGAAAAAAAAATAAAAGAAAAAATTGCCGTGAGGGAAAGAAAAAACAGTGCAAAAACAACATTTGAAAGTAACTTCAAGGAGAGTACGCATTAATTTACAAAATAATTTACAACTTGTTTCATTTACGAAACGATGGGCATGTGATTGACACAATACACGCCTGACGTAGTAAGACTCTGTAAGCTTACAAAAAAATGTGATACATACTGGATCATTTTACGTTTGCTGAGATAGTGGGGGCAGTTTTACTTGACTCCTCACTTCCAGACTTTACAATGTCCTTAATGTGGTAATTACCAATGTGCTTTCCAGATGAGTCAGACAAGGAGTACACTAGGTCTGATATTTTCCTTAGGACTTTGGCCTTCACGAAACGTGGTGCCAGCTTAGCAGAGAAATACATGGCTCCTTGGGAAAGTGTGTTGTTCTTTCTCCAAACTATGTCTCCTGTATTGAAGGTGACATGTTTTCTACGTAAGTTATATCTGTCCGCACTCTTTTGGTGAGCCAGGAGCAAAGCATCAGTGACTTCACTGTAAATGGCCGACAGTTCTTCCAAGCGATGGGCATAGTCTGCGGTAGGGTTGCTTGTGGTGGCAGATGACGTAGGAAAGTTTGTGTCCCTATGTAGAGAACCATGGACGACTTGTTCCATACCGTGTTTTAAGAAGAAAGGTGTGTAACCAGTGGCCAGGTTAACAGTGTTGTTCATAGCGGCCTGAATTTTATCTAGGTTTTTACACCAAGTGCGTTGGTCTTTATCAACTAGAATAGCTAGAGCTGTGTTGATTGTTTGGTTGTAACGTTCGACAGTGTTGTTTTGGGGAGTGTACAAGGTGTTATAATAAATGTCCTTGATTCTGTATTTGGCAAGAAATTCTTTGAATTCCTGGGCAATAAACTGTTTTCCGTTATCAACAATTACGGTTCTGGGTGTTCCGTAAGGTATAAAAATTTGTTTTTCCAGAAGTTTGATGATGGCGGACGCGTTGGCTCTTTTTAAAGGGAAGATCCAACAGAATTTGGTGAAAACATCCACTACACTAAGTATGTGCATGTGTCCGGCATAACTTCGAGGAAAAGGTCCGACGAGGTCCATTGACAATGACTGTAGGGGTCTGTCGGCGCGTTTGGGGTTACCCATTAGGCCGGCAGGTGCTGCCGTGCTATGTTTATAAGCTTTACAAGTTTCACATTTAGAGATGTAATTGCGAATTTGTTTGAAAAGACCAGGCCAGTAATACTTCAAGGAAATCTTTTTATACGTCTTGAAAGTTCCTGGGTGTATAGAGTCGGGAGCACTATGATTGTCAATTATTATTTGTTCTCTTCCTTCGAGGGGAACGACAAGTTTCCAAGAGTAATCTTCGAGGATGGATAGTGGTGCCTTGCAATTACGGTATAGTTGTCCTTCTTTTATGATAAAATTAGGAAACTTTTGTTGATTATTTTTACAACCTTCGAAGATTTTCAAGTACCATTCATCTTTTGTGGGTGGAGGGGGGGCAATTGTGTCAACATTTAATGAAGCCAATTCAATTCTTGAAAGAGCGTCAGGAACAATATTGTCCGCGCCTTTACGGTGTACAACATCAAAATTGAATTGAGACAAACGGGAGGCCCAACGAGCGAGTCTACCGGAGGGATTACTTAAAGAGATCAACCATTTCAAACTACTATGGTCTGTGACTACAGTAAATTTGCTACCGTCTATGTAACCGCGGAAATGGTGAACAGAATCCAATACAGCCAATAACTCCTTTTCGGTAATTCCGTAGTTTTTCTCGTGTTTATTTAGTGTACGGGAAAAATACGCTACAGGGTGTTCGCCATCTGGGAATTCTTGAGTTAGGACTCCACCGATTCCTACGTTGGAGGCATCCGTGTGGAGGGTAAAAGAGAGTGCAAAATCCGGGCAATTCAGAACGGGGGCTTTTTGAAGGGCATTTTTTAAAGTTGTAAACGCTTCTTCAGTTTCAGCAGACCATCGGAAGTTGCTGACACCTTTACGGGTGCCGGTAATTTTATTTAAGGGGGCTGCAATTGTGGAAAAGTCTTTGATGAATCTTCTGTAGTAACCTGCAAGTCCAAGGAAACCTTTGACTTCTTTCGCGTTTTTGGGTCGGGGGAAATTTGCCATGGCTTCCACCTTAGCGGGGTCTGTTCTTAGACCTTTTTCGTCGACAATGAATCCCAAATAACGTAAACGGGACTTACAGAATTCAGACTTCTTCAAGTTGATGGTTAAACCAGCGAACTTGAGTTGTTGAAAAACCTTTTCCAACATTAATAGGTGTTTTTCAAAGGTGTCGCTGACGATGATGAGGTCGTCAAGGTAACAAAACAGGCTGTTATCGACTTCAGGACCGAAGAGTTTGTCCATCAGTCTTTGTAATTCGGCGGGGCTGTTCTTTAGACCAAAGGGTAATCTTTTAAAATGGAACATTCCCCTACCAGGTACAACGAAAGCAGTTTTTTCACACGATTCTGCGTCCAAAGGTATTTGCCAAAAAGCTTTACTTAGGTCAACAAAGGAGATGAACTTGGCGTTGCGCAGTTTGTCTAAGGTCGCGTGGACGTAAGGTAAGGGGTATGCGTCAGCTTCCGTACAAGAATTTAAACGTCTACTGTCGAGACAGAAACGTGCGGAGCCATCTTTTTTAGAAACCAAAAGAGTTGGGTTGGTCCATGCACTTCTGCTGGGAACCACCACACCCATTTTTAACATTTCATCAAGTTCTTTTTCCAAAAGTTTAAGCTTTTGGGGGGCTAAGTTGTAATAACGTTGCTTTATGGGTGGGCCATTGGTTTTAATGTGGTGTTCTACCAAATTTGTCAAACCCAATCCACATTTTTCGAAAGATATTGATTCGAATTTATTGACCATTTCCTTTAGTTGGAGAGCTTGGTCCGTGCTTAAATTTTCGTGAGGTATTATTGTGCGGATCTCACTAATTTGAGCAGCAGTGGAGGTTTCGCCAAGAGTATTAAATACTTGGGGAGCAACGTTAAAAGCCTTCCAGAAGTCAACGCCAAGGATGAAATTCTGGGATATAGAGGGCACTATTAGAAAATTGATTGTAATTATTTTATTGTTACAATTAATTGGCAGTGCAAGGGTACCGATGACCGGCTGGGAAACATTATCCGCAGTCGTCAGGTGTGTTGTTTGTGGCGAAATTTTAAAATCACTGTTAACAAAAGGCAGGTGAGCATTGTTGCCAAGACAGCTGACAGATGCACCGCTATCAAGTAATCCGGAAAAGGGCACATTGTTAACAGAGAAAAGAGCATAGGGTCTCCCATCTTTAGCTTGTTTGCAACAAACCGAGGAAACATTTAAGGTCTGGTTAAAATACTTAATGTGTGATAACCAATCAGTCCATTCTTTAGACCTTGGTTCAGAATGGGTACCTGAGAGGTTATTATTTAGTTTTTTGGCCTCTTCATGTAGAAATTTGGTGGGGGCTTGGAGAAATCCACCTGAGGTCTGACATCGCTTGGGTTTTGTAACCTTTCTGCATTGTGCCTTGATTTCTTAAAAATGTTGCGCAGTTCGTCGCGTGGAGGAGAGCGGTCCCTAGAGTGGTGTCTCTTGGAGGTTCGGGGTTCCTTGGATTCCAGAAGTCTTGCTTGCTTGAAACAAGTAGCGGCCAGGTGGCCTACTTTTTTGCAAAAGGAGCACACTTTTTTGTTGTCGAATTCTGGCTTTAAACCAGACGAACGGCTTGGCACAACCACATTATTCGACACATTCTTTATGTTTTTCCTATCCTGGTACGATTCCAGGAGGAGGCAGACTTCGTTTAGCTGGGCCAGGGATGCAATTTTCTGTGAGGTGATGATGTTCTCGTATTTGCTTAAAAGGCCATCAGTTATGACTGGTAATAGTTCAGCTTCCGGAACAGGATGTGAAAGCTTGATGTTGATGGACTCAGCCCTTTCTATGAATGTAGCCACAGGTTCATCTACTAGTTGTTTAATAGATAGTAGAGATAGTTTGATCCGGTGCTGGGCCTCCTTTTTTCCAAAGCTAGAGATTAGGGCAGCTCTGAGTTTATTCCAATCTTTGCATTTAGTCTTTTGGATGCGGTGCCACGGAATTAATTCTGGGGAGATGAGTTCTATAAAGTTTCTCCGTAGAATCTCGAATGGGATATTTTTGATTGTAGCCGTTTCTTCAATACGGTCAATGAAATCCAGCACATCGGAGACGCCATTATATTTGACTTTCCAAGAGGATAAATCGTAAGTTTTATCTTGTGTCAAGATGGGTGCGACGTCCTGTTTTATCATTACATGCGGCGTAGGTTCTTTGTCAAGATTATCCAAAACTTGCGTAGCCGAACATGAATTATTTTCGTTGGAGGGGGCGAGATTTATTCTCCTAATGTACTTTTTGTTGAATAAAAGTGCATATGCCTTCAATGTAGATTTAGATTTGCTTGATGGCGAGAGTCCTCTATCCCTTAAAGCAGCTTGTAAGTGGGCTTTGGATAAACTATGCACATTGGGAATGGTACCCAAGTTGGATGGTGTAATAGCTTGCTTGTCCTCCATTGCGAGTTTCCTGGGTGGTGAGGAGAAGAAAAAAAATTGGCCAGGGGTTTCCTTTAGAAAGCGCAAAAATTAATTTTTGTGAGGCACTTTTCACTTGGTGATCACTGTTGGCACTTCCAAATGTGTTTTGTATACATGACACCAGAATTCTTGTCAAGGAGAGGCAGACGAGAAAAAATTTTGCGTGGAAAGACCTTAGTGGTAAAGGTTTTTGTATTTCACTGACCACTTTTGAGAAAACTGTGAAATTCACAAGTATTTATTTATTTTAGAAAAATTTTGCCAGGACTGACCTTTAGAAAACAGGTTTTTTATTTTCACAAAACACTTTGCACTGAGAAAGGCACTAAAGTTCACAAAAGGCACATTTCTGGCAAATAAAGGACAAACTTCCGGATGAAAATGACTGAATATGGGGTTTATTGCATCCAACCATATTAAAATTGTTTTATTTATTCATGGAATCAGTCATTGGCTTTATTATTATTCCACTTTTCACTTATGTAAGGGAAAAAACACAATTCACTTTCACTTATGCTGAAAAAAAACAGTACCTATAATGTACAATGGGGAAAGAAAGTCATTATTTTGTCCATTTGGAGAAACATTAAATTGTACTAATTTGACAGACACAAGTGGGCCAATTGGTATATTGTGCAGAAATAATAAAAATACGTAAGTCCGAAATTTTCATTAAGGAATTCGCAAAATAACTGGGGTTCCAGAATCAATGATTTCCGTTGGTATCCCGGTTCAGTCATAAAAAACGGTTTGGATTTAAAACGCAGCCTAGCAACAGTCGGTTAGGATATCGGCGGGAACAAGGCATTTGCGCGCACAATCCGGAATATCGCGTGAAACAAAGGCCGTTGGATTTGGCGCGGATTGCTGTTGCTACGCGCTCGCTGTTTGGTGACGCGTGCGCAATCAGATTCGCGGCGTTTCGGGTACTCAAAATGGCCGTTGTTTCAACTTGCGATGCAATTTATAATTCCAGTCAGATCCGTTATGGATCTAATTTACATATTGGTTTCTGTGGTTTTTTCACAGGATTCACTGTAGAATAACAAGGCATAATTAATGTTTACAAAATAGTTGTTATGCGGGAAGGATTTCGACAAAGGAAGGTCCCGCAAAGTGACCGGGATAGAGAAAAAAAATTCCAGGCTCCACGTTGATGCGCCAATTGTTAGGGTGCCTCGATGTCGGCTTCTAAACCAACACCAGGGCCCAAAACACGTCCCTGACTAGCTCTCAGCGGGACTATGGTACTCTCTATTCAGGGGGGTGGGCAGCTCAAGGCTAGGGAACTTCTCTCCATCCTCCGGTGACCCACGGGATCCTCACTGGCCAACAATCCTCCCGCCGTAGCAGAATAATAACAATGTTAAATCATTTAGACATGTATTGTAAACTCAAACACATACATAGGTTTCTACAGTACAATTCAATTACAAGAAATGCAAATTACACAAACCTAGCTAAAGTGTTTAACTCTCTCTGACTCTCTCTCAAAACGAAACTCTCCGAGTCGTGATTTCCGCGGGGGCCCTACATTTCACTGAATTACGGACAACATTTAAGGAGGAAATCAAGATACAGCTTACATGTAGGTTGGCAGGAACCTCGTCTCATGTGGCAGCTTCATCAGGCACTTTCGTAGTCTAAATAGACCGAACTATAGTGGCAAAAGACTGATTCTACTCAAAAGTATTTCAATAATACATCGCGGCCCCATTGAATTGGGTCCGCCGGCTACAAGTGAGCCGCAAGCGTGCGTTCTCAAAGGCGCTCAGATCTCTTCTGTGGCGAGCGCAGCGGGAATGCCGAGTGGCAGGGCACGGGGGAGAGGCAAGGAGAAACAGGATACGGGGCGGGGAGAGGCGGCGGCCGAGCCGTGTGGACTTGTGCTGCGTTCTGTGCTCTCGTATTTACTCGCTTCAGGGGCGTATCGTAACAATGGTCAAGACAATTGTTCGACAATAGGCAATTTATCTTACTCATTTAGAAGCACCTTAACCTATTTTCATTCTATAATATTTATATGTTTATCTGGAGTCAACTTTTTCCTTGCTTGTCATGTTTTGTTTTTCAAGAAGTAAAAATTTGAATTTGGAATCAACTGCAGAACTTTATTTTTAATATATTTATGGCTGTTGCAGATGCATTGTCGTGACCACAAAGCAGCGGGATGGGAGCTTGCCTGACTCTGCACCGGGAGAGCATGGAGCTGGAGGCGGCGAGGCGACACTCAAATGACATCGACCAGCAGCTCGGGGCGTTTGCCAAGGAGCAGAGCAAAGTCATCAAGATTCTTCTGCTTGGTAATTTTTTCACTTAACAACTATATTATTATAGAAGGTTTTTAGGGTCTGATAGAGACGGTCTTTGTACATTCAGGTCATGGGTACATTGTATCTCCCAAACACTTGTACATAAAATCGTGTAACAATGGTTAATCAAATGAGAGAGGAGCAAAATTGGATTACAATAAAAAAGTTTGCTATTTAATGCGTTAATTTTTGTGCATTAAGTTATGAAAACCAAATGTCAATAAGGAGGAAATAGTTTTTAATAAGGAACTCCAGTGAAAAATATTATGGCTTTAAAAAAATATGTTGACCATAGGTTCTCAATGTGGGCGATAACGCCCCCTTGGGGGCGTTTCAGACCTTCAGGGGGGTGGTAGAAGACTAAGAGAAAATTGGGGGGGTGTTTCAGAATTTCAGGGGGGCGGTAGGAGAATCAGAGAAACCCATCCCAGCCCATCCTATCTTGCCCCGTCCCATCCCATTAGGGGTCATCCATAAATTACGTCACACCTTAAAATATATTTTCACTATCCCATCACACCCCCTCCGTTGTGGCAAATGTAAACCCATCGCGGTATCCCATTATGCCCCCTCCGTCATGGTATCCGGTTACGCCCCCTCCATTGTGGCAAATATAACCCGTCGTAGTATCGCATTACGCCCCCACCGTTTGGATTCAGTAAGGGGACGCTAGATATAAAAACTTTGTCAAAGTGGGCGGTGGGCAAAAAAAGGTTGAGAATCTATGATATAGACCAGGGGTGTCAAACTGAGATTTGGCATGTGTTAGCGGGCCAGATTCAAAATTAAAACCCATCCTCAATTGTTAAAACATTTATTTAGTAAGATATGTACCTAGTTATTATAAATTTTAATTCAAGTTAAAAAGGAGGGTAAATGGTAAATTATCTTGAGCCGGACACCTGACTTCTGTTGTTTTTGATAAGTTCACTGATGTTGGGTGTCATATATTCATTGTAGTTATTTTAAGAATCGATTGGAGATGTTCATCCGTAAGCCTTAAGCGATGTTTGTTCTTATTTATTTTCAAAACAGAAAACATCTGCTCGCATAAATAGGTACTACAGAACATACACGGGATAAGTGCTGTATGCTTTCTAAAATTCGGGTATATATTTCAGTTTCAGTGCCAGCAACCCGGGCATTTATTTTATTTTTATTTATGAACATAGATTTCTTTTACCCACCTCACTAGACAAAGTCTGTTCCAAGGCGCATAAATAACATTTCATATTAACAACATATTTAATGAGATTTTTTTAGGTAAACATTTTGGCAAGGAAAAAACTTCAAACTTCCTTTAAAAAATGTTTTTCACCACTGTGAGAGGGCTTGTGGACTTTAAAATGTTCCTTTTGAGAACATGAATAGCTGCAGTCGTAATATAAAAATGTTTTTTTCTCCACTAAGAGTAAACTTGTGAGTTTTTAAAGTCTTCTTTCTAGCACATATATAAATGCAATCGGAACATGCAAAATGTTTTTCACCACTGTGAGTAGGCTTATGAACTCTTAAACGTTCATTTTGAGAACATGAATAGTTGCAGTCGGAACATGAACATGGTCTTTCTTCACTATGAGTAAACTTGTGAGTTCTTAAAGTCTCCTTTCTAGCACGTAAATAATTGCAATCGGAACATACAAAAGGTTTTTCTCCAATGCTAGACGGCTTTGGACTTTTAAATGTTTCTTTTGAAAACATGAAAAAGGTTTTTATTCACTCTGAGACGGCTTGTGGACTTGAAAGATATGTGGATTTGTCGGCTATCACTGTGACTAGGCGCATTAAGAAAATAGAGACACAATTGTTGTAGAGGATTAATATACCTACAGATATCGCCAACAATGCAATACTACTAGTTTATGTGCGATATTTATATCATGAGGATGTGCTAGACGCACTTCATTTTCCAACCAATACCAAAAACGCAGAATTGTTCAAGTCACTGGATGGTTATATGTTATATATCAGGAAAACTAAAATGGTCGCGGGCCACATTGATAGGGCCTGAGGGCCATATGCGGCCCGCGGGCCGTATCTTTGACACCCCTGATATAGACCAATAAACGCTGATTCTGAATATATAACTTTTATTTAATAATATTAAACGTACAGTTTTTAAAAAAATATTAAAAAGTGCATTTTTAATATTCTCGCTAAAACACAGCGTCAAGTTGGTATGCTGTGTAATGCTGTCTGGTAGATGTGGGCAAAATTGATTGACTGAATTAAATGAATAAATTCAATCTTGTGACACACTCCATCTAATTCTCAATTTCAAAAGGAATTGATTCTTCATTCCTTTCCTTTGGCCTTGTATCCTACGATTTTTAACGGCACATTAATTTTTTATTTTCCATTTAATTTACTGTTAAAATATTTCAATTAGTGATGTGTACCGTAAACAATTAAAAGATTATAATTTATAATGTTTCGTAGGTATTTAAATATTATTATATGGGCGGCGCGCCGCGAACTTGCCTAAAGTAAAATACCTATCCCACTCCCGCGCCGCCATTCATAAAATCACGCATATGTATATCATTGCCCCCCGCATAAGCAAAAACCGGCAGCGAGTCACTGATTTAGTTCCAAGCCACGACGCGTTGTGTCCCTTTCACTTATGCAAAGAATCAATACATGTATTCGCTATTCAGTATTGTCCCCGTCAATCTGAGGTCCCACCCTTTCCAGATCCGCGTGTCTAGTCTTTCGCTATCGAGTCATGTCCGAAGCGCTCTATTCGTGAATTAACTTTAGCATCTTTTTAGTTGACAGACAAATGACCAAATGATCAAATGTTCAAACGAATCGATCATGAGTGTCCAAAACGCTAAAGTCTTTGCTTGGTCCGCAGCTAGCGAGTTACTGCAGACACTAGTCAAAAGTTCCTAATTCATTCTTGAATGCCTGCCGCGAATCTGCCTGTGAGGTTCATTATTCGTTCCTCTCCGCGCGCCAAGCCCTCAATTTCATTACGTTGTTGGTTGTTTTTTGGTACGTACCAAAACTATTGGAATATAAGTACCTACATATTTTTAGACGCAGATGTTAGGTAGATATAATATTTGAATTTGCACATATTGTAAGGCCAATCGGCTGTGGTCAGCCGTCACAAAATATTGTTAAAATGTTTATTTATATTAGATCGCGTGAAGTGGTTCTTAAATTGGAACAATTTTAAGTTTAATAAATTAGTAAAACTTTAGGGGTGAAACCACAAACTGTTTAATTTAAAAATTTAATTGCTAGCTTAATGTAATTTATTTTTTTGTCAAAAAAACATTTTGTTGTCAATATAAGACACATTAAAATATTACGTTAACCCCTTCGCGCGTCGTTAGTGCAATTTTTCAGAACGACATAATTCACCCTAAGAAGAGTGCTTTGTGTTCTTTAGCACCGTTGTGATTTGAAACTCGATGAAACGAAAAATAACGAAAGCAAATACATATATCTATAGGATTTAGTCTGCGTGATAATGAGATAGTATGATAGTATAATCGGTTTCCTCTTTGTGCGGTGCTTCCCTACTCATGTCTGCTTCTGTTTTCTGAAGGTTTCATGTGTAGATAATATATACACATATAAAACAAGGTGGTTTTTTTTTTTTTTTTTTTTAATTGAATTGAATTAAAGGAATGAATACAAGGAATCAATTCAAAGATTCACTCCTGGGAATGAATCTGCCCATGTCTACTGTGTGGTGACGTCACGATGTAAGATTCACCTGGTGATGATATTTTAAAGTTGTATTAAAATGTATGAGGTAAGCCATTCAAACACAATATTTCGTGTTTATTTGGTTTATTTACTTACTGTTAATAGAGATTTATTTATTTATTTATACTGGGTTTTTACAGATTGTTCACACACATGTGAGAACAACCCAGTTATAAAAACTCAGTTAATTATACAAATAAGAATTATATAATAAAGTAAGAATTTATATACAATCAACTAGATAATACAAATAATACAATCATAAATTTTGTAACCGTTTAAATAAAATTTAGATAAAATAAAACATAAACAGTTAGAAATGGAAAATTGTTAAAATACTAAGTTTACTCAAATAATAATTAAAGAGAGGCAAAATAAGAGACACAAATGATAGTTACATAATAAATTAGCACATATTTTTCAGCAATCTCAGGGCATTTTTTTTGAATCCATATAAATTATTATCGACAAAAATATCTATTTCAGCACACTCTATCTTATTATATAGTCGACACATTTGGGTCAGAGGGCTAAAATAGGCGATATTGTTTTTAAATATATTCAGGTGAAACATATTATGGCGTCTTAAACAGTGGGAATTGGGAACATTTATATCAATATTGCTAAGACACAATGAAGTATCAAGATGGCCGTGAATTATTTTATGTAAACATGTTAGATCAGTCAATTGCCTTCTGATTTTAAGTGTATTCATTTTGAAGTATTCAAGTCGCTTGTCGTATGTTCTAAGATGTTCATGTAATTGACATTTAAAAGATAACAGTCTTAGCATTTTTTTTTTAACTGATTCTACAATTTTTTCATACTTGCAGTAATGTGGATTCCAAATAGTACTTCCATAATCAAGTTTACTTCTAACTAAGGCATTGTAAAGGGTTAGAATTGATAGAGGATTTTTGAAAGGTTTACATATTCTATGAATAAATCCCATCATTTTAAATGATTTACACTTAATGTCGTTAATGTGTACATCAAATATGAATTTAGAATCAAGAGTAATTCCTAGGTCTCTTATGGAGGACACTTTTTTAAGAATGGTATTGTTAATAACATAGGAAAAATCCTTTATAATTCTATTCTGAGTGAAGTTTAAAGTGTAACATTTTTCAACATTTAAGTGCATATCATTGACAATACACCAGTTATTAAGTGTGTCGAGGTCATTTTGAAGAAGTTGATGATCAGAAACAGACTTAATTTTACGAAAAAATTTTAGATCATCGGCGAAAAAAGCATAATCACAGTTTAATTTTGAACCAAGGTCATTTATGAATATTAGAAAAAGAAGAGGGCCCAGATTTGACCCCTGTGGTACACCAGAAGTTACATCTATAGGGGATGATTTGTATCCATTAATAAATACTAGTTGCGTTCTGTTACATAAATATGATTTCACCCAGCGAAATAGGTCTCCATGTATTCCTATTTGATAGATCTTTCTAAGTAATATGGAGTGGTTAATTTTATCAAAAGCGTTTTGGAAATCGGTATAAATAGTATCTACTTGTAATCTTTCATTAAAAGAGTTACACACATAATTACAAAATTCCAAAAGATTTGAGGTAATAGATCTGTGAGGAACAAACCCATGTTGCCTAGTGCAGAGAAGAGGCTTAAAGTGAGAAAACATATTTTTATATATCAGAGATTCAAAAACCTTAGCAAAACATGATAGTATACTAATTGGTCTATAATTTTTTATTAAAGATTGGTCACTCGATTTGAAAACTGGGACCACATGGGCTTCTTTCCACAAGTTAGGAAAAGTTCCAGAGGTTAAAGATTCGTTGAAAATAATGAATAGTGGTAAACATAATGAATCAGCACAGCATCTGACAAAGAAAGGTGGAATACCATCGGGTCCGGAACCCTTATTGGAATCTATTTTACTCAAAAAATATTTTATTTCAACTGCACTAATATGAATTTTACCGAGATTGCTTTGGTTGTGTTCAGAAATATTTGACATTGAATCATTATCAGGTGATTTCGACTTAGTATACACAGATGAAAAATATTTGGAGAATATGTTTGCTATGTGTTCTCCATCGTTTGCGGAAATATCATCAAGATGCATGACTTTGGGAATACAGTTGGTTTTTCATAATGATTTTGAGTATGACCAGAATACCCTTATATTATCTTGCAGACCATTTTCAACAGAGTTGATGTATGATTGATAACATTCAATTTGTACTTTTTGGCCTGTTTCCTCAAATTTGAGAATTCTCTATAATCTGAAATGTTGCCATGTTTTTTTGCCTAAGTCTAATTTTATGTTTTTTCTTAAGAAGAGCAATCAATTGTTGATTAAACCAAACAGGGTATTGGTTTTTTGATTTAGAAACATATTTTTAAAAAATTTTGTCAATTATTTCCCAAATTTTCTCATAAAACAATACAACCATACTATTCACATTTTTATTTTTAAAAAGAGTTATCCAATTAACGGCTAATAGATCTTGACGACATTCATCGTAGTTTCCCTTTCTGAAGTTGTACTTTGAGTCATTTTTATTAGTTTCTAAGAAATGATTTTTATTTTGTTTTACGATGATTTCAAATGAGGGGTGATAATAAGGAACTCCAGTGAAAAATATTATGGCTTTAAAAAAATATGTTCATATAGACCAATAAATGCTGATTCTGAATATATAACTTTTATTTAATAATATTAAACGTACAGTTTTTAAAAAAATATTAAAAAGTGCATTTTTAATATTCTCGTTAAAACACAGCGTTAAGTTGGTATGCTGTGTAATGCTGTCATGGTGACGTCACGATGGAAGATTCACTGATGATTCACTGTAATTCATTTGGGTCATTTATATGGGAATTTAGGTATGACACAAGCGAATGTTCTATATATTTCTTATTTTTGAAGATGTCTTAAAAGCATATACCTTTATAGAAAGTTAATAGAATTGCCTTTTAGATTTTTGTATCTGACATATACGATTGTGTTTGAAAAATGCAGTATTTTAAGTTTCAAAATGAAAAAATTTAAAAAAAACAGCCGACTGTAAACATATTCTATTAAATGGTCGAAAAAATTAGGAAAATTCAAAATTTAAAAAATTCAGTCCTCTTACTTTATGAATTTGGAATAAAACTGTCACTTCACTTTTTATCTTGTTCATACAATTAAAAAGGATAAAAAAATATTATAATAATTCCGAAAAAATAACTGAAAAAATCCGACATCTTGGACTCGGTTTTACGCAATTAATGCGTTGATTTCTCGAATTTGTATTTATTTACACATGCATAAGGCTTTTACACTATCAAATAATATTACTTTTATGGAAGTTTTATTAAATTCACGCGGAAAAGTCATAAAAATTATAGAGAAGTAACCTTTGATTATGTAATGTCAGTAACCTAAAAACCGAACGAAACTAAATCACCAACAAAACATTATTTAAGGACTAAAACTGAAAAAAAGTAAAGGCAGCATTGGTACTTATGCTGAATTACACTAATATCACAGTGAATTAAGGCTCAGTTCCTGGCCCCAAAAAGAAGAAGATGGAGAGATATGAAATTACGAATGTTAGAAGAGCGCGCTAACATTTACAGCGATAAAATTAATGCAAAAGTCATGAAAATCTTTAATAAAACACGACTCGTTAAAAATAGAGCAAAAATCTCGCGATAATTGTCTTTAATTTAATTTAAAGAAACGATGTGAATTTTTTCATACATGTAACTTGTAAAATAACCGAAACAAACGTGTTTATAACCATTTTTGGAGCATACTTTGCGATTTTTTTCTATCGAGGGAATTTTATATAATTTGCGTTTCGGCGCGATAAATGTCTAGATATTATCTTCAAGAATAACATTTATTTTTTTAAGAGCTTAAAAACTTCAAATGTTTAAGGGAAGTTTGCAAGAAATCGGTTGAAATTCGGAGAACCGCCTCTTAATCATTTTAACGAAAATTATCATCAAAAACATAAAACTGCAAGTAAAATTCATCAACGTCATTCATTGTTTTGCAAAGAATTTGATTTCGCCTTTTGCTATAAATAAGCCAATCAACGCGTTATAATAAACAAGATGGCCGCGCGCCTGCGCAAATCTATGTGAGATTCAAGAAAACCAACATAAAAATCTAAAATACGTGAATCGTTATTTTAGTAGATGACGTCACAAAATTCACCATAGGTATGGGTGTTTTCGAGGGATCTCCAAAAATTAAAAGTTTGAAAATTATTTTAACTATTAAAACTAACTCTAAAAAAAAAAAAAATATGCAGTAATTTAAGTTAGAAGGTCATTTTTCATAAAAAAAAATAAAAAAATGGACTGGACTTCTCTATTATCTAATTTTGTTAAGCCTGGGGCTACATGTAGATCTACGTTAATTTTATCAGATAAGACAAGGTCTAATACATTTTAATTTTTATTTAATAAATAATTGAATTGACTCAAATTACAAATTGAAAAAAGGTTGACAAGACTGTGCGCCTTCTGACTTTTATAATCAGAAGGTGAAAGTACATTTTTTTTAAATGAAGTGTCAGGTAACCATTTAATTTCAGGTAAATTGAAATCGCCGATAAAAATAAACTGTGAATTAGATTTTGAATTCTTTAAATATAGGTCTTGTAATTTTTCAATCTGATTGCAATACTTTTCAACAGTTACACAAGGAGGAATATAAAGGACGCAAATATAAATGAGCGAGTTGGAATGAGAATTGGACTTGATCATAATCCACAAATCTTCATTTTCGCTCTCCCACTCAGTTTTTCTAGACACACGGAGTTTTTTAGATACGGCGATTAAAACACCGCCGCCTTCCTTAGATACAGATTTGGTGGACTCACGATCTCTCCTAAATATTACGTATCTGTCATCAAACAGTTCTTCACTAAACACTGTTGAGTTCAGCCATGTTTCAGAAAAACAAATAATGTCATAATTATTGATTAGAATCTCATTGCGTACACTTGTGGTCTTTGTACGAATACCCCTTACATTTTGATAAAATATGCACAATGTTTCAACACTATTAATAGAAGGTACCTCACAATCTCTTGCGGTATGATCAGACGCCATAATCGATGGTGGAGAGGTCCTTTAATAACGCAGCCTTGTAGGCCGGGCAATCCTCGTCACCGGTGGGATGGGCGCGGGAAGCTGCAGGTTTTCCAAAACGTGCGCATGTGGCACAACTGGGTGCTGCAGCAGCAGTAGGGCAGGCGTCGTGCGCGTGACCTTCTACACCGCAGTGGGAACATCTTATTTTTTCTTTGCAGAACTTGTGTGAATGACCTACCATTTGGCAATTCAGACAAACGGTAAGTCCCACAAAGTCTCGTACACCGCAAACAGTCCAGTCCACGAATACTCGTCCTTGTTGTATCAGTGCATGACGAATGTTAGCGGGTACCAGGTATACTCTGTGGCAAGACGGTCCGGTTCGAGCTCCAGCCATATGACTGAGTTTGCACCTGGAAATATACTCTTGAAATCATTATCTCCAGAGATTCCGGAAAATGCCTTCTCAAGAAAGTTCACATCTGATAGCTCCCGGGGTACGTTAAAGAATATAATTCTTGGGTGCCTCTTTACTGGAAGTCGGGCACTCAACAAGTCGGAGCTGGTTACAATGGGAGCATTTAAGAGCCGCTCTTGTTCCTGGCTGTTGGCAGTGTGGATGATTACTCCTTTATTTTTTATATTTTTTACTCCCGTTACTCAAACTCCCAATTGCGAAGGCTTCACGATGTCGCGTAAGATCTTTTTCGTGCCATTGCTATCATCAACCTCCGGTAGTTTGGGGAAAAAGCAGACCGATGGTCTTGGTTTTCCTATCTGGATGGTGGTATGAGTGAGTGGTGGAGGCAGAGGAAGTTTTTTCTTTGTAACTTCAGCAAAAGAGAGGCTGGCTTCAGTCGCATCGGCTACTCGACGCATCACTGGTCCCAAGTCTAACTCAAGTTGCTGAATTTTATCCAGCAACTGTTTTGTGTAGTTATCCGCCATGGTTTTCTCGGCCTTCAAGACCTTGATGTCAGCAAGGGCCGAGTTGAGTTTGCCTCTGATTTCTTCTTTTTCCAGTAGAAGCTGGGCAACGGATCCGAGAACATTTGTCACATTCATGGACACTTTGAGCTGTTGCTCTTTTGACACTTTTGATGGCTTTTCGGCCAACGCATCCTGCAATGCTTTTAATGCATCTTGTGTCCCGGAGAGAATCGTACGTCCTGCTATACTACTAATGGGGCAAGGGTCAATTTCAGCCTCAATATCCACGGCGTCGGAATCGGATTCATCAGAGTGGGAGGTATACGGGGAGGCTACATTAGGGCGACATTTCTTATTTTTACCCATGGTTAGTGATTAAATATCACAAAATACGGTTTTACAAGAGTTTTAACAAAAAAATAATATTTTCAATATGTAAACAGAGATATCACAAGTTCACAACACAATATCAGCCAATAGGAGCCTAGAGAAGTGAGCTCATTATTGAAACGGCCAATCAGCGCGCTAGCTCGCTGTACACAACGCTTCAGTTAACTATTGTACACGAAGAGCGAAATGAATAGTTTTTAACACTCAAAAACAATGTCAAAATGCTAAAAAAATCACTGGATAACACTGTCACTTGCATAACTTTCAATGCTTATCCCGACGATTATCTTTAGTCTTCCGGCGAATTCGTTAAAACGTTGTTTATTCGTATTTAAAGACAGCTTGACAGAGCGCGACAGGCAACAATAGTATCCATGAGATGTAGACATATAATAGTTGTTGTGTTTATTGAAACATTATTTAGGCCTTCACAATTAAAATTATGACGGAAAAGGGCTATATTTGCGTACAATCTGACATTCCCTGGATAACGTTTTTCAAACGGACTATGTTAGTGCTGAAATAAAAGCTACTAAGTGCATAAATCATCTTATTAGTTGTTTTTGAAAGTCGTAGTAAGCTGTAAAGAAAGATTTTTTATAATCTACAGTAAATGTGGCCTATTTGAGGTTAAAGTCGTGTCAATTTTGACATTTTGTTTACTTATCATAACATCGATCGTATTTTCGAATTGATTTATTATCAAGGGCTTTTTATACAAGTCATGATCAGTGTATTATAAATACCAGTGTTTCTGTTTGTGTTATACATAATACAATGTATTATGTTAAAGCAAAAGTCACACCTGAACACAAAATTCGACGGCTTACGATGTCATTTGTATTTGCAATTAAAAAGATGATTAATGCACTTTGGTACAATACAATAACAATAGCGATGAGATGTTGACATTTTACCTAATTTTTTTCTACATTAAAAGCAGTTAATCTTAAATAAAAAACGCTTCGACCTCTCACACCTAAAGTCATTCGTCCGTTGATTTTTCAATATAAAATGAGTAGAATGACAGCACCTGTTGAAAGTGAATAAAACTATCGATGACGTGATGACGTCACACGATGAACCATAGATATGGTGGTATTCGAGGGATCTTGAAAAATCAAAACTATTTTAAATATTAAAACTTACTCTAAAAATAAAAATAAATATGCAGTTATCTAAGTTAGAAGGTTCATTAAAAAAAAATAAAAAAATTGGACTGGAGTTCTCTATTGAGATATACATAATCATGAAAACCGAAATATACGAGGGCTGTCTGTAAAATAAGGTCTCCAAAGTACTGCGGTCGCGAGGAACGATTTTACGCGCAATCTTGCAACACTGGCGTGTAGCCTGATTTCCCATTTCCAAATCCCCACCATGTTGCACCCTCTGTGACGCTTAGTCTCGGCGTGGCAGCCGTTCGCGATGGAGCTTCCACTCGCCGCACCCGCCAGGTGTGAGTTACGCTCTGTAATTCGTTTTTAAACTTTACTTCGGTAAATCTGAATGACACCACTGGGATTGTTTCTTTGTCTCTGGTATCGTATAGTGTATCCGGGTCTCATCCCCAGTCACAATTGAGTCCAAGAATTCTTCACCATCGATGTCACAGCACTCAAGGAATTCGCGGGCTGCTTTAACCCGTTGTTGTTTGTGATCTTCGGTGAGCATTTTGGGACCCCACCTTGGGCAGACTTTGTGTTCTCCCAAATGTTCTGTCAAAATCTTGTCAATAGTGGTTTTACTGACATAAGGGATCATATTACAGAGCTCCCGAACCATCATTATTTTTTCCACTTCGGCAATTTTTTCGTCTGATGGCCGTCCATTTGCGCACGTTTTCACACTCATACACTGTTTTCCGTGCACTTCGAGTAAGTGAGAATGAATTTCTACCGGGGTTTTGTTCTTTGCACAAAAAAACTAATTAAAGAGCGTAATTCACACCTGGCGGGTGCGGCGAGCGGAAGCTCCATCGCGAGCGGCTGCCACGCCGAGACTGAGTGTGGCAGAGAGTACGTGGTGGTGATTTGGCGTAAGGAAACCAGACTTCATGCCGGTGTTGCCGGATCTTGCATAAAATTGTTCCTCGCGACCACGGCATCTTGGATCATTTTACGCATCATTTTACGCATCATTTCACGGCATCATTTTACAGACAGCCCTCGTAAATAGAGTTATGAGAAAATCAAAAGTCACGGAACTAACTAATGTATAGAGGATTAAAGATGTATGGTGAAATGCCTGAAAGTCTGAAGAATGAAGGATGAATGAATGTATTTAAAAAGAGATGTTAGGCTTACTGTAAAAACATAATTTTATAAAATGAAATGTTGCCTTATGTACATCACATATATCCTATAGTGCTCTTAGTTAATGGTAGAAGATGTCAAGGACACCCTGAGGAAGACAAAGCACTACCGAATGAAGTGAATCAAATACTTAAGTCTGGTCATTTTGAAGAGTATGTATGAGAAGATGTTTGAATCTGCATGAAGCAAGAAATGTTTACCAATGCAGTTAAGTGGTTATCTCCTTTGGAGAAACATTGTTATGGTTAGATCATAGATAGACAGATTGCCTGTCACAAGTTGTAATGTTTATGTGCATTGCAGGGGCAGGGGAGAGCGGCAAGAGCACCCTGGTGAAGCAGATGAAGATCATCCACAGCAGTGGATTCAGCCGGGCGGAGCGGAGTGCCTTCCGCCCCACCATGCTGGACAACCTGCTCGCCTCCATGAAGTACGTGCTGGCGGGCATGGGGCGACTGCGCATCAATCTGCAGGACCCCGCCAATAAGGTAACCTACATTCCACAGAAATATTGGGCCTTCCAACAGCCTTGTGTTGTCTATATAAAGATAATCATGCGTACTAAAAATGAATACAATGTTTCCAGAGCCATGCTCAGCAAGTGTTGCTGAACCGCAGTGTGTTTGACCTGAGGTTCCGGGTGCTGCCGTCAGTAGCGGCGGCACTGCATGCTCTGTGGCGGGACCGCGGGGTGCGGCTGGCCGTGGCACGAGGGTACGAGTATGAACTCAACGACTCTGCGCTCTAGTAAGTTTATTCCTATCAACATGTGAAGATTTTGATGAATGCTTTTTGTGTGCTGTTACTGATGTTCAGCTTTTTGTAATCTTTAAACTAGATTCTACTGTATTTTTACTTTTAACCACTGAAGTGATTATGGTAAAAAAAATTTACCACTTTTATTTTTCTGCGATTGATAGCGGTCCAAAATTGGACCACATATTCCTACCATTCGTAAAACATTTATTGTAATTATTCAACACATTTTCATAGCCAGCCAATTTTTTAAAAATGAAGCTATTGAAATGCTTTATCTATTATGACCATAGATGTTGCAAATCCAATCGACGTAGACTATTTTAGAACGATGTTTGTTTTTGAAATATTTTTTTCACACCGAATTTTTTATCAGCTGTTTACGGTTAAAATTAAAGGCAGAAACATACTTACGTGTCGATGCGCCAGGAAGCACATCGGTTTAATACATTTATTGTGGTTACAGGCATACTTGTAGGTCGTGGCGTGTCGACACAATGTATGAAACCGATGTGCTTCTGGCGCGCCACGACACGCAAGTGTTTAGCAAACATTAGTCATTTTTCCATAGATATGCACTTTTCATTATCAAATATACAACAGACAACACACAGAAATCGAAAATATTCTATGTTGACTCGAATAAGTACCCCTCATGGCTGTTTCAAAGTAACAAACACACAGTATTCGCACGGTTATAAACTGTTTATATTTTTTTTATAAATCCTACAAATATGTTAATTCATTGGCACTATGATAAGTTTTTATGTCTCCATGTTAAAATTTGAAGGTATGATTTTTTTAATGTTGGCGAAAAATTTTAAAATTGATCTTCTTGGAAATCTCAAGCAATTGAGGCAAATTTATTTATTTCGCGTGGTCGTTCCAATGGTTAAGGTGATGCACCACGTTGTGTGAAATTCGGGATCAGGCCGCTAACAATAACACTACTTATGTAGGTGGCGATAAGGTTTAAATTCCCGTTTATCTCCAGCCGCCTGTTTTGATTTAATGAATTTTTTTCTTCATGAAAAAAATGTTGTTAATAAGGGTGTTCTATTTTATTTTTCCAGAAATGTATTAAATCTAAATGGTGTTAGAAAGAGGAAACACCCCACTTTATATTCAAACCTAAAAGTTAACCACAGAAGAATTAAAATGTGCATTTCTATGAAAGGATTGCTTCCAATTGCTATTTCAAAAAAAATTTGTGAATTTTTTTAATATGAAAAGATAAATAAGTGAGGTGACTCTTAGAGTCACAGAGGGGTGGAATCAAGCTTTATTTTTTGTCTTAGGCTGACTGCATGACCCCGTGAATATTTTTATTCTTTCATAAAACATTTCATAAAATTACCCATAAAATTATACTATAATTAATCTTAAAAATACGTCCGGTACATTGGTGATTGTTAATACATAAATAGTAAATAATAAATCAATTGTGTTATGATGCAAAGCTGAGTTTAGGTTCTGATATATAATAATGTTTTGTCTGCAGTTTATTTGACAATATGGACCGGCTGTTGGATGAGAAGTATGTGCCTACACCGACTGACGTGCTGAGAGCCCGAGTCCGTACTACGGGAATTTTAGAAACACATTTCAACATTGATGATGTCATAATAAGGTTGGTAGAATTCTTTAACCCTCGCCGTTCCCAATACAAAACACTACAACTAGATGTGGAATAGATCTAATACGCAGTGTAAACATGGAATATTTTTATTGTTTGTTTCAGTGTTTACGACGTTGGTGGTCAAAGATCTCAGAGAAGGAAATGGATTTATTGTTTTGATGATGTTAAAGCGGTGCTATTTGTGGTATCACTCAGCGCTTATGACATGACTCTTGTTGTAAGTTACCTTTTCTCTATTTTTATAATGTGATGATCTCATGGGAGAGCTCAAGTGCTGTTTTATGTTTCGAAAGGGAGAACTGTTCAATTGACTCAACTGTTTAACGAAGCTGCATTAACCATAGACACTTTACGACTATCTTTTGATGCATGTCACTAAATAGTTGTAAAACTGTCCCCGTGACCTTTGTATGTTTTTGCTTTGTTATGTTTTTACATTTTCTCCCCTTAACCTAAAACGTTGTAAAACACTAATGTAATTTCTTGTGTTCTTAAAAATAAATGTACAGATTATTATCTCTGATATTTTTGTTAATTATTGATATACACTTGCTTTACTATTCTTTTTTTTTTCAAATGTTTCTGACTTTCACTCTTCAAGGGTGTTCTAGGAAATCATTTCAAATTATGGGGAGGGGAAAAGTGAATTCATATATTAATTTTATTTAAATGGGCTAATTCAAAAATTATACAGAAGATTGGAGTCGAGTTCAGACTTAAAAGAGTTGAGATTTTGAATGGGGGCAATTTTAGATACGGCTTTATAAAAGAGAGGATATTTGTTTAATAAATATGTGATCTAAAGTTCCCACTTTAAACCACAGAATGTACAATCTGGAGTTAAGGAATGAATTAAGCGAGGAATTTTTTTTTCAAAAATGATTTATCTATGTTTTTTACCGTTTCTCTTTTACTGTATTTAATTTTTATTAATTTGTAATTTCGGTAATATTTTGGTGAATAACTGTTTAGTCAAGACTGGAAAATAAATAAACAATAATATACAACTCCATACTTTCAATGACTAATGTATTTATTAATATGAATTCAGTAATACAATTTGTTATCATTTTGTGTTCTGCAGGAGGAGCCCACGGTGAACAGAATGCAAGAGAGTCTCAATTTATTTTCTCAAATAATCAATAACCGTTTCTTCCGTGAGGCGTCTTTCGTGCTCTTTTTCAACAAACTGGATTTGTTTAGAGACAAGATCCTTCACTCCGGACGACATCTTAGAAATTATTTTCCACATTACAAAGGTATGTTTTAAATGTGACAATATTTTCTTTAACTAAGTAAAAATATCGAAGAACAGTTCTTCTAAAGCAGGGGTGCCCAACCCAAATTTGATTGCGAAAATAAATTCCTGGCACCTGGCTTCAAAACCCCCATCGAGAATCCTAGGTTTAATAACCAGAAAGTTCTGATTTCGCAAAATACAATGTAAATGTGATAAATTTAAGAGAGTGATTTTTTTTATTTTTTCTATGAATACCAAAATCCAAAACATAGAAAGCTAAAAACTTTTTTTTGGACCTCAAAAAAAATTTGCCTGCAGGTTGGGCATGCCTATTTTAAATGGTTTTCTCTTTGTGGTGGAACTATTTATTTTATTGAAAAGATGTTACATTTCACTTATTTGAAATCACGTTACACAATCTACATGTTCTATCACCAACAGTAAATGTACACTAAAGTTAAAAATTAAATATAGATCACCTTTCGAGAGTGTGGGTTAAGGGGAGGGGGAGGGGTAAGAGTGGGGAAAGTTTAGAATTAGGGAATACAATGTCATTAGGTGGGAAAGACCGGTTAAGTGAGAAAATGTTTTAAAAAGGGTTTATAATTTTTTTGTTGTTTATTACTTACGTATGACAGCATTAATATTAACATCAATTTGAAAAATATTAATCTGCAATACTTTGCAACCCGTAAGAATTATTTTTAAGGTGAAACAGATGTGACCATTCCCATACAATCTATTTTTCAACCGCATTTGAAAACTACATATAATATTTTATTTATTTTAATGTCGAAAAATAATACTCATAATGAAATATTCGCGAACGAAAATTTCACAGTTCTATCACTTATAATAACCCAGTAATTAAATTAACAAAATTAATTATTTTGTGCAGAAACTGCTAGCCAAAATGCCCTAATCTGCGTTAGAAGGAGACAAACCTATGTGCGAGCCATACGTTTCACGTGCACGCTTTCAAGCCATTCCTATGGTGTTAAAGTGGTCAGTATATTTGTAGTAAAAATGTCAATTTGCGTGGCGCGATTTGTTATTCTGATAGAATGTTCGTTTTGCTTTTTTATGAATGTTCCAGTATTACTCGGCGCAAGGAACATTTGCGGTTTTGGCACGCAGTAAAAAAGGACAAATTAACTATATAATTATAGTGAGAACGACTGTAATTATTTAGAACTTTCTTAAATCTCCCAACTATCACTAGACGCCCGCCTAGTTATTTTGTTATTGAGACTTGCTAAACAATAAAATGCATAGATCGAGCTGGGTACCTACATTCTGTCCGATTCTCGTCTGTCTGCCACGAGTTTTAGAAGTTGAAGCTTTTTTCGACTTTGTACAACGCATTATTGTTATTCCATAAAAATGAGGCATGCTCTTTATAAGAATCAAAAGTATTATTAGAGAGCATACTTGGTCGAAGGTAGAGAGTGGATCCAAGACTAAGTTACAAATTTTTTACAAATATTTTCTCGGTAACTACCTAACTAACCATAACGCCGGTTCCTCGCAGGGGAAGGCAGAGAGTACGGACCGCCAAACAACTCGGTCTTGGCACACACTATTTGCCTCACTCACATTCATACATCGTCTCATACATAGTCTTCTATTATTCTGACTCTTGACATGACCCGACTCAAGTATCTGATTCATTTGATCGTGCCATGTCTACCTCGTGCGTCCCCAACTTCTTCTACCATTCATATTTGCGTCATATATTCTTCTTATACTAGGTACCTAGGTACTTTCTTCATTAATTCGCTCCATATCCACATTTTCTAGGTACATTCTGTAGTAATTTATATAAAATTAAAATTAAATAATAAATATTTTAATTACTATTTTAATTTTAATAATTAAATTATTTTATTCTGCAGTAATTATTACATTCTGTAACAATTGTGTATTTTTTACTAATTATCTATCCCCGTTTTCTCGCTGAGAGGATGGGTCACAACTAAGAGTTGAAAGAGAATGTGAAGAATACGATTATTCACATTCATACACATCTCTTCTATTATTCCGACTGACTGTTCCCAAATAATTAATTCGCTTGATTGCGCCGTTTTTTGCGAAAAATGATCTCAAGAGACACTATACTATAATGTTAGTTGGTATCACAAAAACAGAAAAAAAAATTGTTAGATTTCGCAGAACGAAAGTTGAAGTCGATTTTGTGTTTCTATTGTACAGAAATCGGGTTCTCACCGATATTTTTCATAGATTCTATGAAATAGTTCATGTGGAATCCCAGTTTTAGCCTTGCATTCTTTCTTGATACAGTACACATATTATATTATCTATTTGACGCTTATAGAACAATCATACACGGATTTACCACTCATACCCCTCAAGGATCTCATTTCTACTTGTACCCCTTCCTCTGCCAGTTTGAGTGTCAACAATTTTATGCTTGTTCAATCACCCATGACTTTCTTTCGGTGGGTATAGGGTGGTTCATATTTAATGTTGCTTAAAAATTATATTCTTTTATGCCTTTATATTATACCTTTTAGTTCCCACAAACACTGGCGCGGAAATAAAGAAAATAAATGTAATGACGAGACCCCTAATATAAATATTAAAACAAACATTTAATGTAAAAAGATCTTACAAAAAAAAAACAGAAGTATGGATAGAATATGTGGAAAGAATTTTAAAAAAATAAATAAAAATCTTTCACTATCGTCGTTCCCATTCAGGCGTCGTGAGTTCAATTCCTTAGCTGGCTAATTCCTCCATCACGATCCAGGCAACGCTTTCCGCTAACTGCGATGGTAGTAGGAGATTGTTAATTACTGTGAGTTTTTTTCGTAACCCGGGAATGATCGTATTTCATACAAAAAAACATATCACATGACATATCGTATTTCGTATTTCATACAAAAAAACATAACACCCACGCGCCGACTAATTGGAAAGCCGGAACCCGCGTACTTTGTCTTGGCACACCTAGCGTGCACCCGGCTGTAAATGTTTACTTTCGAAAATAGGAAATCGATGTGTTCAGATCGAAAAAAGTTTTTTGGGATGGAGTTTTACCACTAGTTTACGGACACTGTGTGTAAGATACTTGTACAAAAAAGTTTTAATTTTAATCCTCACCTTTCTGTCCTATAAAGGATTTACTATTATTAACATGACACGTTTATCATTTGTGAAAATAAAATATATTTAAAAAAATACAAAAAGTTTTTATTTGTGAAAAGGTGACTTCATATGCACACTGTAGACAAGTCCTTGTTGATAGTCAAATGTCACGGCGCGCGTGGCGAGCTGACATGAAATCACACCACATACTATACATTATTATGTATTGTGATGTTGTTTTGGAAAGCCATCGTATCCTGACCTGAGCACACGACAAATTTGTTTCTCCATCTGGCAATTCTAACCACTTAGTTGGTTTGATAAATGCGCCCCATAGAAATGTAAGAATTAAATGTAACTTTTTGACTTATTCACGAAATATTAGCGAGCAAGCAACCGAGAGAATGCATGGTTAATGAGTAGGTATGTACCTACATCGCTTGTTATGAATAAGCCCGTTTAGCAAAAGCGGCCTCTAAAAAAAGGTCCAGTTAACATCAGCTCCCGCCACACATGCCGTTGTTCCCAGCCGGTTCCTTTTATAAATTTATTCAATCTTCCCAGGCGTTGATTTAATTTACTGAATACAACAAACCTCTATCTCGCGTCTCTCTTCCACGCATGCGAAATATCGTAAAATTTTTGAAATACATCTTTTTCGCGAATGTTTTTTGATTGGGTAAATAAAAATGTTCTTTACCAACGCGCGCGGAGCTGTGGAAAATATCTTTTGTGCATATTTTTTGCAATGAAATTGTGTATTTTTCACCCGTTTTCTACGATTATGTAATTATAGGTACAAATTTTTTTTTTATATAGATTAATATTACTAATATACGTTCGCGAACCAATAATTCATCTCAATATTAAAAAGCATAACGTGTTAAAAGTGTTTTATTAGACGATATTGAAAATAGCACCATCTATCGGCATAAAGTTTCTAAAAATATTTTGAGAATACCCTTAACCTTAAATTAATATCTTAAATGAACTCAGAATTGCTACTGCCATTTAGAGCTCTGAGATGTTCTTTTAGTCGTCTATCAAAACTTCTAGTAGTTCTACCTATCTAAAAGGAATTGGAATCATTACAATAGAGTTTATGAACTCCTGATTTTTTATTTGATCAAAACATTCCAGGTCCAGACCGAGATGTTGACAGCGCAGCGCTGTTCATCCAGGCCGAGTTTTCCCTACGCAACAAGAATGAGAACAAGCTGGTGTTCCCCCACTTCACCACGGCCACAGACACCTCCAACATCCAGGGCGTCTTCCAGGTGGTCATGGACATGGTCATGGCTGACAATATGGGACAAGTCACACTCTTGTAAATTTATATTTCCCTAAAAGAAAACGTTATTTCGTCGTTATATTTACATGGGGGATATATTCCACGTTTACATTCATTGAAACTGTTTATGTCTGGTGGATTTTCGTGTGTATTCATGGACATCCAAATTGATAGACCAGCTTATGAAAGAAAGGGGAACAAACCAAGTTGCGCGGAGTGGGGAGGAGGCGTGACTCTCTCCCTTTCTGGGATTTGGCAATAAATTAATTTGATAGTACACAAGCAATTTGCATTGTATAGTTATGATTTATTCAGTCCTTGAAATAATATCTGCATATGAATTGCTTGTCCTTTATACAATGGCACATAAATTATTGGCTGCGTAATGAACTTACCTACAAATCACAAATTGGGCAAACAAAATTTCAGATTTGTTTCAAAAATTAAATATTTTGTTACACTCTTTAGTTCAGCAGTCAGGGAACCGGGGTAAATTACCCCAAATGGGGTAAAAATGTTTTTTTTTGGGTAATAAGGAAATTTTTCTAGTTTGCTATTTCATAAATGTGTTAGTATTTTTACAAACTTAATCAATTAAGGTGTGTGGGTCCAGCAAAATCTCACATTACTTGAAAAAAATATACAAATTGGCCCAAATTTATCTCACCGAGGGGGAGGGGGGGGGTCTAGATTGGAAGAAAAACTGCTCACGTAAATAATGGATGCCCCCTAATGTTTAAACCAGTCATTCACGCATGGGCTTCCGATGCGTCGTTTGACTGTGCGCAAATTACTGACGAGGAACATCATTTCATCACTGATTTCAACGATCAAGGTAAGCTGCAAATTGAAAATATAATTTAATAATTAAGTGTTATTTTTAATTATTAAATAATTTATTAAATTTTAATGTTTTTTTTAACCACTGTTTCTGTCACCCTTCAGATGGCAGCAAAAAGGAAAATAACATATCAGGAAGAATTCCAAATGGTGGTTTTAATATGATGATGATGATGACTATTGTTCATAGTCTGCATCAGAATGTTAAAAAGCAAAATTAAACATTACTCGGCCTTTATTTTCACATGGATATATGGACATAAATAATTTCAATTTTAAGATTTAAAAAAAAAAAAAATTTCTTGGTAATAAAATCCAGAAATCGTTAATAAAATCCAGTAAAACTTACTTAAACCAAATATTCTTATTTTTGTAACCATACCGAAAAATAATATCACTTTTTTACCTCGTTAATCCTCCCTGTGAATTGTTTCCAACTTTTGGGGTATTTGGAACCACTGTGCGCCGCCGGCCATCTTGTTTATTAAAACTTATATATTCAGAATCAGTGTTTATTGGTCTATATGAACATATATTTTAAAGCCATAATATTTTTCACTGGAGTTCCTTATTGAAGAGGAATTGTTGTTTTGTTCTCCTCTAGAGTTGAGATCTCGTGGAATTGATGTGTAAAATAAGGAAAATGAATACTTTAATGCTCAAAGTATTAATTTAAAGTGGGAAAACTGTATTGCTATGTCTGTTGATGGAGCTACAGCTATGTTGGGTCATATTAATGGTTTTTCGGCTTTCGTGAAAAAAAATAATCCAGATATTAAAGTTACTCACTGTATGATCCATCACCAAGCACTTCTTGAGAAACATTTGGAACCTACACTGGAAGCCGTCATGCATGATGTCATCAAGATTGTTAATGCTATCAAAGGACATACACTAAACACGCGGCTATTTCGTAAATTATGTCAGGACGGTGAATCGAATATGGGCTCTCAAAACTGAACTCAAAATTTTTATGTCTGATCAAAAGAATATTCTCGCAGATAAGTTTAAAAACCCCTCGTGGGTTGCACATCTTGCATATTCAACTGACATATTTGAGAATATAAATATATTGAACAAAGAATTGCAAGGAAAAAATATTATGTAATATCATTTCAGCCAGCGAAATACTGTCAGCATTTGGATTAAAGCTTCAATATTGGAGACAGAAAGCAGAACAGAACAAGATTCTTCTTCAAAGTTAGCTTTGTTTTTGGAAGACTGTGAAAATATTACTTTTGATGACATCAAGGATACAGTTATAAAACATCTTACCAAACTCAGAGAGCGGTTCTCTGACAACTTTCCAGATCTTGATATACATACTTTCAATTGGGTTGTAGATCCTTTTGAATGTGAAATTGCTAACATACCAGAAGAACCTCCGAGTTCGGCAGAAACAATACTTGAACTTCAAAGCCAATGAGCAAAGCCAATCTGTCGTCTTTTTGGATGTCAAAAGCTACGAAGGCTTTCAAAATTGCACATGAGGAGGCGGTAAAAAAGTTGTTGCCATTTGCAACAACCTGTCTTTGTGAACAAGGCTTTTATACTCTAACGAACATAAAAACGAAGAACAGAAATCGATTAAACGCCGAAGACTGTATTCGAATTGCTCTTACATCAAAAAGTCCCAATTTTGAAGTAATTGTATCAAACATGAAGCAACATCATTTTTCCAAAAACTGAAAGGGAAACCAGAAAACCTGAATTTTTGTTTGATCCAATTTGAGAATTTTATTTTGTTTGTCTATTATATACTTATTATTTTCATGTAACTTTTTTTTTATTTGCCGTGTAAATTAATTCAATAAATAATTTTTATTTAAATATACATTGATTGTCTTCTTTTCAAAATGGGGGGAAGGGGTAATATCGACTTACGCAAAAATATTTTGAGGTAATGTTTAAAAAAGTTCCCTGACTGCTGTTTTAGTTGGACCCTTTTACAAATGTGTTATAATTTACTTACCCCATTCATTTTTGCATTGCTACGTAACCTTATTTGTACATGGTTCGGTTAAAAAGGAACATTCAGACCCTGCGTAGAAAAATCCCACGTGGAGAGCGTTGCAAATCATTGCCTTACTTTTTAACTTTGATTTTCTGTGCCGGGTCTTGTTATTTCAATGTGCGCTCTTCAGCGGTCAACGTACAACTGATTTCGTAGTTTTTTCAAAGCATTCTCAAACTCTCCTGGTGCCAAAAATATGGCAACAAGATTTGCCTCCAACTCGTCGAATTATTACCCAGATTTTATGTTAGGACAAGTCTATCAATTTGGATGTACATATATGTGTGTAGTATTGTGATTTTTTTTTTTTTTTTTTTTTTTTTTTTTTTTTTTTTTTTTTTTTTTTTTTTTTTTTTTTTTTTTTTTTTTTTTTTCATTTTTTTTTTTTTTTTTTTTTTTTATTATTTCCAAATTAAGTCCCGTTAAACTGATTGATATCAGTTTGTCAACGGGTTCTTTTGACATTTCATATTATTACATTATATATTTTTTATACATATATATACACGCACATATTCATTTATACAAATACATGCATATAAATATATATACAAATACATACACACATACATACATAAATAATATATTATGGAGAACAAATTGTTAATAAAATTTATAAGAAATACAGAAAAGAGAAAATGACAGAAACAAAGAAAAATAAAACAGAGATTAGTACAAAAAAATTCTTTCACTTAGCCATTTCTTTAGCATACATTTCCTTCTGAAACTCAATTCACAACTTTTTATTGCGTTGGGTATCTCAATTCACAACTTTTTATTGCGTTAAAAATCTTTTTAATTTTGTTCCACTCATGTTTTTTTAAATCGAACCGGTTTCAGCCTGTTCCGGGCGTCTTGAAATCGATGATTGATTGCCAGTCTAAAATAAATAATTCTTACAATATGTATTACTATAATAATACGATTATTTTATGCTGAAAAATGTTTTAAAAAGTTCTACGGTAGAGTGGTGTAAGCTTCCCATTTCGCCCAGTGGTTGCAGGTCCAAAACTCGACCAATATATGTACTGAATATATTATTTTGGCATTCGAATACATACATTGTGTTATAAACAGATATTTATGTAGTTTCTTATCCTTCCGCTCTTTTTAAATTTTATGTCTTTTGAATATTGCTAACTTACTTAATCTTCTGATAGATACAGAAGTAAGTTCATAAAATTGATTTGGGATTAAAATATTACTTGTTCCGCAGCGTTATTTGTCATCAGTATCGAGTGAGAGACCATTGTTCTTCCCTTCCGTTCCCCCACTTTCTTCCATCTCACAACATTCCCAATTTGGGATGTCATAGTCTCATTGGCTCCAAGCAATGGGAGCTTTATTAATCAAGCTTCAAACAAAAGGGCTTTTCTCCCTTACAAATCAAAATTTACTCAATTTTCAAATCTTAGCAGAACTTCATGACATAAAAAAGTGGAGATCTGAGTTAATATTACAATGCAAAATAATAAAGTTCTTCAAATTATACACATACAAAGCCTTAAATCTGAATCTCAAGTGCGGGTTGCTCTAAAAATATTTACTTATTATAATTGATATTTCTCTAAAGTGTGACTTGCGACTATTTAAGTATGTCATATCACGCTTTTATTCTTTACTAGCTGACCCGGGGACTTTGTACCGCCTCAGAATCAATAACTGTTGTGTTAACTTATTAGCTGAATTTAATTCATTTTTTATCAAGTTAAATGTTACACAATGAAGCAATTATCGATGCGCAACTGTCCGTGTTTTGTTTTAGTCCGTATCAGAGATGGCGTTGTAAACAGATTTATATTTTTTGTGATTTTCTTACTTTTCCACTTACTCACGGGAATTGTTTTCATTTTCTTTATACGTGCGAGGGAGATTTATTATAATGATTGTATTTTTCCTTTGAAAGGTGCAGACATACTTCACCGTTTGTCTCGACTATGTATTGACATTTAGTGTGTTAGAAAGAGAGGCAGCATTATATGTTTAACAATAAAGGCAAAACCGATATTATATTTATCGCAATATTGTTGCAGCTCTTTCAAAAGATGAGAATTCGTTTCATACAAAATGTATGAAGAAAAGAATTTTCGTCATGTTTTTTTTTTAATTTTTCCAATGTTTTAATAGCTATTCTGCTATTCGGACTTAGACAAATCCAACAAATCGAAGATCGTAAAAATCGGTCCAGCCGTTCTTGAGTTATATGTGGTGTAACTAACCCGATGTTGTTTTATATATTAAGATTTAATTATTAATGTGTAGCTAATAATATATATAGGTCCCACTACACTTATTGCGTCCGTACGTAAATCCGTCTTTGGGCGTCCATCAGTTCTAGTTCTTTTTTTCAGATTTTTTTTGTGAATATTGAGTTATGTACTACTCATACTAATCGCTGATATCATACTTTTTAATTTGTAAAAAATACAGGATTTGATGTTTAGTATACTTTCATACACTTCTTGCGTCACGTACATACTCACGTCCGAGTGTATATTTTTTATATATTGTAGGTTCCTTTTAATATAGGTTTCACGTCCTTTCACTCTAATATAATTTTTACGTCTTCTGTATATTGATAACTGTTTTAATGAAGTTTTCGCGTCCGTACTGAATATATTATTTTGGCATTCGAATACATATACATTGTGTTATAAACAGATATTTATGTAGTTTCTTATCCTTCCGCTCTTTTTAAATTTTACGTCTTTTGAATATTGCTAACTTACTTAATCTTCTGATAGATACAGATATCAAACACTTCCATGCTGAATAATATAGGTGTATAAGTAATTATTGTTGAAGACGAATAATAAGGATTATAAAAAGGAATAACCTATAAAAGTTATTATAATTGAGAATTATTCTAACAAAAATCGTTATCTTTCTATTTACATAAATAAGAGCGTACGTGGTGGGCGGCGGTACCCATACCCACCTTCCATTTTAGGAGGCGGGTATGGGTACCGGGGCCCCGGTAACCATTATTGATAATCAACACCTCTGCCATAGGTAAGTAGTTAGCTACGTTTGATGACTTGGAAGGGGTACCGCTGCGGTTTGTTCAGGTTTTGGCGGCCAATGTGTCTAGCCGATGTGCCTGTTGTGCGGTGGGCTGGATCGAGAGATCGGGAGACTGGTTGAGGGAGGTCTTCTGACCTCTCCAGACAGAATCCCTCGAACATCCATTGCCTTGCACCCCAGTTGGAGGGATGGATTCATACGTCCATTACTCCTGAGCACACTGACTCCTAAATTCGTACCCATCCCTCATACCTATTTCCTTCCTAGAATGTCTTATTTTCTTTCATCCTAATTTAATTTTTACGTCTTCTGTATATTGCCAACTCTTCTAATGAAGTTTTCATTTCCATACTGAATTAATAATATTGGCGTCCGAATGCGTTTTCATTATATGCTAGAAACAGTTACTTTCTCTTTCTAATTCTTCTTCTATGTTAAAGTTGATTTTGTCCAATGATTTTCCTTTATAGGCATCGGTTTTCCCATCTTCCGGTAATTATAGCAATTTAGATAATATGTTGATGTATGCTGTCAGAAGTATGTTGTCTGGTAGTCTATATTTTTTTCGGTGTACCCCGCTTGTATGCCCCATAAAGTTTGAAAGCTGTTTAAAATACCTCCACTTTACCTGACAACGAACTGTATTTTGATAGTTAGAAGTCGAAATAAATCATTTGTATACAATACGTACCTACTGGGCGCAGGCGTGCAACAGTTTTTTTACAGCGATGCCCTTACTCAAAATGTATTGTTTCATAATGCACCACTTTGCGCCCTCGTAGTATGTGGTTGGACATTTTCAGGCCAGGACATCATTTCACCGTCCACTGTAAAAATAAAAATGTCCACCCGCTTGTCGCTTCTTAGTTGTAAGTGGCACGCGTCATCGTTGTAAATAAACCCACTGTTGCCAAATCTAACGATTTACTTTACCAAGAGCTCAAACAATAAATAACAATATTTACTATCTACTCGTGAATGGCCACGAGGACGCAATACTATCGTTGTTACGCACTAAAAGTAATATGAATATGTAGACGCAGACTATCGTTATGTCTTAAAAATAATATTGCTGCATGGACGCAAGAAGGACCAACTGTGTAGATGCAGAACGACCGTCGTTATGTCTTTAAAATAATATTGCTGCGTGGACGCAAGAAGGACCAACTCTGTAGACGCAGAACGACCGTCGTTATGTCTTAAAAATAATATTTCTGCGTGATAATAGCGTGATGAAAGAGTGATAATAGCTTGGACCCAAGAAGGACCAACTGTGTAGAAGCAGTACGACCGTTGTTATGTCTTAAAAATAATGTTGCTGCGTGGACGCCAGAAGGACCAAATGTGTAGACGCAGCACGACCGCCGTTATGTCTTAAAAAATATATATATTTCTGCGTGGGCGCAGAAGGACCGCCATTATGTATAAAAATATACACTGATCGAAATATACTTCGTGTAGCGAACCTGGTGGCAAATCGTCAAACGTTCAATATTCGCTTCCAGACATTCTAATAGATTTTTTGCTTCCATTACAATTTTTGCCATTCGATTCTACATGGGGTAAGCATCAATCTGGCCAATTTTGAAGTCAAAACATTGTTGCGTCCGTATATCGGATGCAGTAAGTCGGTGGACGCAACAATGCTATGGAGATTTTAGGGGGTGGACGCAACAAATGTAGCAGGATATATATATATATGATGAGTTGTGGTTTCAACGGAGCATTGCACTGTGGTCTTCACTGTTCTATGACAAACCATTGAATGCTTATGATTTAAACTATGTATTTCATGTTCAACCGAGCCAATGCACCCATAACAAAATATTTGCACCCATTCTCATTGCTGTTGTACTTAGGAAGAGGACAAACCTCTACTATCAGCGAACATTATTAAATTGGCCGAACAACAAAACCGCCCGCAGGGCCTATCAGCAAAAACTTTACTTTTCAGTTGCTAGTTAAAGTATTATTTTTTATATTATAAATACATTTCGTCTGTCAAAAGGCAGACTGGGTGCATCTAATTTCTCGGAGAGTAAAAATCAGAAATGTTACGAATTGCAGTTGTGTATTCAGAATTTACTAATTATTAAATACATTAATTAATAATTAAATACATTAGTTCCACACACAGGAGGCCTTGAGGAAAATAATTCCCCTCGAGGCCTCGCATGGTCTGTGTAAGAAAGGAAGGAGAGGAAGTTCTGGGAAAGAAAAAGGTATGAGGAGTGGGTAGGAATCTGGGGGTTAGTGTCCAGGAGTGACGGACGTATGAATCTATCACTCCCACTGCAAGTACAAGGCGATATTCTGAGAGAGTCATGCTGTATTATTGAAGTGAAAACTTCTTTAGCACCTTTGTGATTTGAAACTCATTGAAACGAAAAATAGCAATACTAAAAAATAAAGGAAAAAAAAAAGAGACAAACACGTACATCTGTAGGATTTAGCCTGCGAGAAAATGAGATAGTATAATCAGTCTCCTCTTTATGTGGTGTTGGTAGCCTCCCCACTCTCGTCTACTTTAGTTTTCTGAAGGTTTCACTTCTACCGAGTGTGAATTGCACACTCTGTTGTATTGGTGGATTTCACTGGATTAACCCTTTAAATGTCGTAAGGTATTTGGTGTGGAGGTACCGGCAGGCCGCGAAAAAAAAAAAATCTTTTTCTTTAATATGTACTATATTAAAAATATGTATTGAACACTTACCAAATACATTGTATATCGTTTGTGTAGCTTTTCGATTTTTCTAAATAGTTGAGTTTGACAGGAAAAATCGTCATTTAGAAGAGCTTGTTAACACGCTAATTCTGTATGGCCGGCCTCCTGAGCACGGCATCTAAGAGCGTGTAAACACGCTTAAGGCACATAGGAGGTTAATACTGCATTATTATTTGACACATTCACTAATGTACTGTGAGAGTGTGCAATGTAATCGTTTTGGATGGCTGTAACTTTGAAGACATTTTAAAATACTGATTCCACCACATAACTGCAATTTGTCAAAAACAACGGGAAATGCCAATCTGTTTTTCCTTGTGATGATTTTATTAGTAATCTACGCTTATAACCTATAATAAAGTATGTTTATTTTGCTTGTGAGGAAAGCTTTTTAAAAGCATATTTTAGTAAGTATGACTTGAAAATCATTCCTTCCCATTGATACATATGCAGTAAGTTTCTTTATTTAGGTGTTAATATTTTGATTGTATTTTTATATTCTTATAAGGTATATTTATATATTGGTATCTATACCTATTGTGTATTTTATTATGTTTTTAACATTTGGTATTCATTTTGTTTTGTTATCAACTCAATTAAGTACAAATTTGCATAATTATTATTATGTTTTATTTTTAGTATTATTAGTCTGAGAAGAAAATAACATGTTGTTTTGTCTTAAACGATTGATAAATCTTATTTTATAGAATTTTAAAACCGATTTAGCTAAAATTATATTTTATCCCACCTGAGCTTAATTTAATATTAAAGTTTTAATTCTTCCTTGTGTCAAAACTATTTGTTCAGTACAAAATGTGTAAGATGATTTAAAAAATATATTTATATTAATACAAGTGCTTCCTTCATAACAATCTTCCAATCAATACTTAACTCGATATAATAGTATTTTATAAAATGTTATTACATTTCTTTATATTTTTATTATTCAGAGTACTTTAAGACTTTATACATAATATGCAGATCTCTAATGCAAAGAGTTTTTGGTCTTATAAGTGTAAGACGGGGACTGATCTATGCAATCAGTAAGAAATAATAAATCTTGTGAATTTGGTTGCAATTGTCCAACACTATAATATATGATCTCAATTATGTTCATAGGGCAGTACCAAATATTTTATGATTGTATTTGAAATTTGATTCTACGATCTGTTTAGAAATGTAAAGAGTATTCTGTTTTAAGGACAAATATAAACTTAACTTGAAATACCTGTGATAAAGAGGTCTTATATTAAATTTAGATTTGAAAATATGTTGTAATTGTTCCAAGATATGTAATAAAGATTGATCAGAAATATTTTATTTTCAATTATGTAAATACTAGTTGTTGTTATACATGAATATCACAGGATGTAATCAGTGGCTGCTTGTCCTGTGGCGTGCTAAAAAAATAAATGAGGATATTAGTGATTTTGAAGATTGTACCACCTATCTGCTGGAATTATCCTTAAGTGATCTGTGAACGAAAGTGGCACCATCTCTATTCGACGCGATGAAAAAAATGTATTGTGGATTCGGATGTTTCCGCCTCGCCAAAGAGTTCCGACGAGCGCCACTCATGTTTTGAAGAAATTTTAGTTATTGTCTTCATTCATGCTCTGCACGTACGGGCTTTTGACGTTCCAAGGTATGCGAGACATCTCTTGTTAAACCATGAAACAGTGCTAAGTTATCCTTGTGATTATCAAAGATCCCCAACATGCAGGAACTTTTAGAAAAAATAAAAAAAATAAATCTCTTTAATTTGGCCAGAGGGCGCTCACAAATTGGCCAAAAACGCTCCAGTGGTAATGGAACCCAACATTATGAATGGAAAAGAGAATTATGAGCCTTGCTAATCTAATAACATGTTTTAAATTTTACATAACTGATAAAAAACCATTAATGTATTGAAAATGGTTACTTATCAGTTGTGTAAAATTCAAAACACATTTATTAGTAGTGGGTATGTGTATAAAATAATTACGATGTGATATTTCCAATTTCTTTATTCAATTGTTTCTTCACTAAAATACAAGAAAGTCTAATGACTCCAGAACAAACATTTATCCGTGTATTTGCTTGCAATAATTTCACAATCATTCAGTTCAATGCAAATTAAATATAAAAATTGTTTTAAATGTTGTTATTTTGGTATCAATACATGCAGGCAGTGCAGGCACCCTTCTTATACCATCCATGGCCTATTCTTAAAGTATGTTTTCCCTAACAATACAACAGGATTTATATCTAATAGTACCTTGATTTCATTTAAAATAAATTATTTATTTTAAAAAAAAATTATTTAAAAAAGAGCATTTATTTAGTAACGATCTTTAGTTTCCTTTTTTCATCTGTAAAGATTCACTGGTCAAAGAAAAACTAATTTTAATAATGAATTACTCGTAATTCCTTATATATCTTCGGTTGTTGTAGGTTAATCTATTCATTTTATAAACATTTATAATAAACCTACATTTGGAATTTTCTAACAATAAAACATTTAACAAGTACATAAAAGTAATATATGAAAAATCTATAAAAATAACTGTACATAACAATAAAAACGTAGAAAGCTGTTGCCAAAACATTAAAAATAATTGATTTTAATAAATACATATACAAAATTATGTCAACTAAATTTCATTCTTATCTTTTTAAGATATTTAGTACTTTCAAAATATGAGACCACCCACTTCCAACAAAACTATATGTAACCTACCGATTTTTTTGGCAAATCTGAAAAACGAATCCCAAATGTTGAGTAAGTACCTGGACACCAAATGGTTTGGAATCGAACAACCATTTAAAAGAATTTTTAAAAATTATTTTATAAAGTTGTTCAATAACATTTTTCTTGACAGCCAAGTAAATATATAACATTGAGAAATTATATCTTGAACCTACCCAAATTAGATATTGCAAGGGGGGAGGTGTCTCATTTATCGTGTCATTGGACACAACAAATTCTGATATTTGTTTTCGATTAAGTCCTAACAAATCTAAAAACACTGGGGTGGCAGGGTCCAAATCACATCATTCGTCATAATTCAACCTTTGCGGTGTCATGTTGGATATATTGTTGTACGGCTCCTTGTTGAATTTCATCCTCACGGCCTGCAGGTTCTTGCTCGGTGATTCTTCAAACACACGGTGCTGATGCTTCACAAGGGGGAACAGCTTTGTCAAAGTGTAACCACTGACGTTTTCTAATCTGTGGGAGAAAGCAATGTACATATTTTAGCACTTAAATGTGTAACTTTCTTGAAAAGTTCTCTCAGTGCGCCTGGTGTCATTAAATTACCACATAATTTTATGTCTGGAATTTCTAGGTCAATATTATTATTTTAGCTTCGCAAAGACATTTTTTATCATTTGAAAATACCAATTATATAAAAAAAAACAGTGTCATAATGATTTTTTTTAACTTAATGAGTAAAACCTCAAATTGTAATATTTATTAAATGAAGACAATATTAGCGAAACTCAATCGAATTTTTTTAATCAAAGACTGGATGGTGTTTGGTTCGGTTTTGAATCTTGCAATCATGGGTATAGATATAGGATATATAGGATAGGGACACATTAGCTCAGTTGGTATAGTTGCGCCCCGGCAAGACGAAGGTCCTGGGTTCGAGTCCCAGGTGTGACTATCTTTTTCTCATAATTTTTGTTTCTTATTAAATTTTTCTAATTCAGGAGAAGCCAAATCATTACATAGTATAAAGTAAAGTCGCTCCTGCTGTCTGTACGCTTAGATCTTTTAAACTACGCAACGGATTTTCATGAAGTTTTCACCAATAGATAGAGAGATTCATGAGGAAGGTTTTTAAGTATACAATTTGTCAAGGTTTTGTGTAAATTGGTTGAAATACATAATATGTATGCAAATTAACGGATGTCGTTGGTTGTAAAGGTTGAGTAATGGCGTTTTCAGTAGATGGCGTTGTGTTTCGTTAGCCACAGCGATGAGTGGCCGGGTCTGCTAGTAGCTAATAAGTAGTTACAAAGGTTATTTGAGAACTTAAATTAATTTTTGTTGTTTAGATTATGTTGAATTTTTTGTGTGAATACCACACAAGAATTGCAACTGGTTCCAACCATTTGCAGCAAGTTTGAGACTACGGAATTCTCAATTATGAGGGTATGTTGTGAGGCTGAAGGCAATGGGGAGCGGAATGACATGAATAGAATATTCAGGTTGGTCACCAAACACGGCTAAAGCCATTACAAGCAAATAATAAAAATTAGTACTTACTCTCTAGGCCACATT
Source organism: Limnephilus lunatus (assembly GCA_917563855.2). Classification (NCBI taxonomy): domain Eukaryota; kingdom Metazoa; phylum Arthropoda; class Insecta; order Trichoptera; family Limnephilidae; genus Limnephilus; species Limnephilus lunatus. The sequence continues at coordinate 51,858,606 of OU830599.1, forward strand.
TCTTCCTCCACCAGTGTATGCCTCGAGAGTGCCAGCGATGATGCTGCTATTTCGGATGGCAGATATCTGGTATAATTTACACTCTCCACCAAGCACAGTTCACTCAGATACTGAAAATAAATACATAAATACGTATTAAAAACTATGCCAATCAATCTTCTTGCAAGAACTGAAACAAACCGTAATAAGTTCTGAAAAACTCCCTGAATATAATTTACATTAAAAAAAATATTTCGGTCGTCTGTGCGTCATGCATAGCTCGGGTTCAATGAACTCAAATTTTTAAAAAAAGATTGTGATCAAGTTCATCCATACGTATTTGTTTTTTTTTTACATTAGCTCCACACAGGAGGCCCTGAGGAAAATAATTCCTCTCAGGAATGTCAATATGTCATCTTTGGGGATGCTGTATGGAGGGTTTTTATTAGGAAAGGAAGGAGAGGAGGTTCTGGGAAAGAAAAGAATAGTGACAGACATATGAATCCATCCCTCCTACTGCTCTTCAATGCGATGTTCCGAGAGAATATGGCCGGAGAAGTCAAAGGGACTCCCTCAACCATTCTCTCCCTATCCGGCCTGTCATGCAGTTAGTGGATAGACGCATCCGCCACCAAGACCTGGACAAACCTAACCCCATGAACCCGGGCACCCCTGCTAAATGCACCACTTGGGGTGACCTTTGGCAGAGGCTTTGGTTTTCCAATAAATGGTTCCCGGGGCGGGCAGTACCCATACCCGCCTCCCAAATTGTGTATGAGAAAGGGGGCATCCATTAATTACGTGAGCACAAACGGGGGGGGGGGGGTCCAGCAAAATCTCACGTTACTTGGAAAAAATATACGAATTGGCCCAAATTTATCTCACCGAGGGGGAGGGGGGGGTCTAGATTGGAAGAAAAATTGCTCACGTAATTAATGGATGCCCCCAAAGAAAGAGGAAATTATCATGTTAAAAAATAACCTTTTTAAAAACATACAAGAGACTAGGTACCCTGAGTAGGGAATGCAATCCCGCAAGACTATGTCAATCCAGGTATTTGCGGGACTGAACAATCTTAGTCCCGCTGGATCCAGGTATTTGCGGGATCCAGCACGGTGGACTTAGATATCTAATCAATCGTATAATAAAGACCTAATACCTCGATCTACCAACCTTGTTTTTAGAGTTTTAAATTTATACCTAATCAAACAAGTTCTTTGGGACATTTTAAATGGTTTATTAATATACCTTTAGTTAGACATAGGTAAAGTTTAAGTCATAAATTCGCAAAGAATAAGATAAGACATAAATTTACATAACAACTTTAATTTAAAAAATAACGTTCACACGATAAACAATATTCTTGTACAATAAGCATCATAAGTTTAAACATTATTTTGTAAATAGCTTCGTAAAAAAGTTAAAGTATTAATTGTGTCGTCTGATAAACGGCTTCTGATATTGGACACAAGATAGCCACTGGCTGAAAAAGCTCATTCAGCTTCCACGCTGGTTGGCACAATAGTCATCAGCGCATTGTAAGTGAATTGAAGATATGTGCCTTTTAATCCACCGGACTCGAAGTAATTCATTTCCTTCTTTATAAAAACCTCAAGGTTGCTCATATTTCCAGATCTAGGTTGTTGGGCTGTTGATCTCCAACTCTTCATACTAATCAAAGTAAGTTTGAGTTCGTCTTGAAGTGACATCAGGGCCAGAGTAGCCGCGCGCAGAGTAACACGTGTGAACTACGCTTCTCTGTAATCCCGCCAATCCAGCGGGATCCCGCAAATTTTCGACCGAGATTAGTCCCGCAAAATGTCTGCGGGATCTCGGTATTTCGGGATCTCGGTATACCGGGATTGCATTCCCTAACCCTGAGTAACACTAGTACGTCGAAGAAATATAAAATAAAACCAGGCAGAGGTTGTTTGCACATCATCATGGAGCATTCGAATTCACAAAAAGAAAACAAGAGGGTATATAAATTTTTTTTTCAAGTGTTCTAAAATTTGAAATATTTAAAATCGGGTGGTCACCTTACCATTCCATTATATATATATGATATTTGAATTCGAAGTGTTACAAATCTAAAAATTAGTCTGTAATAGACACAGGAACTTTTATACTTTATAACGACAATATCATATTACTTTTATGGTAAAATTATCAATAAATGTGTATATAATTAATGCTAAATGTCTACCTCATCCTTGGCGAATTTTATTAACATAGTGTGCTTTTCATGAAGTAAAACATTTAATTTTAAAAAATTTATAACTGGCAATACCATAATAGTTCTACGATTCGAAAGAAACATACGTTTGCTAAATGTGTATAGGAATATGATGAAAGACATTCGACATTCTAGTATCTTCTGTCTTTTTCGCTTTCATACAAGACGTGTAAGAAGGGAGATTTTTATGAACGGCTTTTGGGACAATCGTCAATGACGTGCATACGATCTCTGCCTGACTAGTGTATTTACTTATGCAAGCCATTTTTAAAACAAGTCAAGATAGATCCTGTGATTTTTCATGGGTGTGACGTGCATACTATCTCTCCCTGACTAATGTATTTATTTAAGTGTCGATGACATTGGACGAGTTTACAAACTACTATCTGGGAAATTTACTATCTGTTAGTAAACTCGCTCAGTATAATCGTGTTACTTACTAACTAGCAGATTGTTGACAATCGATGAAAAAAGTTGAAAGGTCATCAACTTTACTTACCACTCGCTTACTCGTAATTGGTTTATTTATAGGCTCAATATGGCGGCCAAGAAACAGCTGATTTCGACTGTCAAACATCTGACAGAATTAGTTCACGCAGGCGTCGTTGTTCTCGCTACTCTCGTGGCGCTAGCATCGACCTGCGAGCTCCGTTTACTTTGCTACCGAGCGAGTGGACAGTTTTGTGTGTCATCATGACAATCTCTCGCCGATTCACCCGCTTTTAAACTTCGTAGCTAGTAGCTTGTAAACTCGCTCAATGAATTAGAGACTTTATTGAGGTCATTTTTAAAACAAGTCTTTTTTAAAACAACTAAATAAATAAGAATTGTACGTTTTCAAAATAAGAACATTGATTAAATATACCATGGCCATGTGAATAGTGTCCCTGGAGATATGAACACAGTGAGCCGCATATTCGTCAATGAATGTCTGAGCCGTAGGGGTGGTGAGGTCGAAGGATAAGGCCCGGAGCATCAGCTGCTCCATCCGTAGGATTTGCTTCGTCGTATATGTATCGTTTGTCAGGAATGCAAACTCTGCAATGTCTGGAATGTTATAAATATATGTATATTATACAAATGAGGATAAAACTTAGTTTCAGCGTTTGCTAGTCCAAAGACTTGCCCCTCTACCACAGAGCATAACACAATATAGGTATTGAAAGAACAATATTAATGTTTCTTGCAGATAATAGGTAAATACTACGCATTATAATATAAACATGTAGGGTGACCATGTTTAAAACTTGATTTGAAATAAAATATGTTGTTAATTTAAAAAGTTCCAAGATGAAAAGAAAAAATATATGTATATAATATATTATGGAATTGAAGGGGACAAAGATGAAAAAAATGGATTAAGTTTCTCGGTAAGTAAGTGCCTGTCATTGGATGTATTTTTTTATATTACCTGGGGGATAGACTTCCTCATACTTAGCAGCAATCATTATGGCGGCCACACCGACTAGCTGCAGTTTGGATCTTACCTAAAATGAATGCAGTATTTTTTTTACTTTACAACTTCTAATATAACCAATATGATGGTTTTGCTTTAAAATATACACAATACATGGACTTCTTATAGTACAAGCAGGACGAGCTCCGTAGTCCAGTGGCTAAGACTCTTGACTCACAATCCGGAGGTCGCGGGTTCGAACCCGGCGTGCGCAAATAAATTTTATTTGATTAATTTGTGTTATTTCACAATTAATTCATTAAAAATAATATATAGAATATTTGCGGCACGTTCCAGAGTGGAAGATACTATCAGTATCGCCCTGGTGTAAGACCACCATTCAGAATTGAAACGTTGCTTGAAAATGGCTTTAGCCGTGTTTGGTGACCAGATCTGAATAGCCAGGTACTTCCCAACCTTCCTCTTCCCCACCTCCTTCCCCTCCCCACTCCCTTCAGCCTCACAACATACCCCAATTGGGGATGGCATAGTCTCACTGGCTCCAGACGGGAGCAGTTGAGATTCTTGTGCGGTATTCACTGTAAAAAAAAAAAAAAGAAAAAAAAAAAGATGAACATTATTAAATAATGATCTCCCCATCCCATCTAATATACAGCGATACAAAGCTTTACCCAAACATATCAAAAAAACCCGCCCCACTAGGCTGCCCAACAGGGTGGCGAAATTGTTCCCCTGTCTTTACACTGTACAGATAGGGGGACGGCGCTCTCCAATAAAATACTTATTTTTTTGTACATTGCAAAAATATTATAAGTATTGGCCTATACAAAAAAAAATACTTAAGATACTGGGAGATATCTAGAGGAGAGAGGCGGGTATGGGTACCGCTGCTCCGGGAACCATTTATTGGATAACCAACACCTCACCCATAGGTCACCCTAAGTGATTCTCTACATTGGTGATTTAGCAGAGGTGCCCATTCATGTGGTAAGGTTTCTCCAGGTCTTGGCGGTAGATGCGTCTGCACACTAACTACATGGCAGGCCGGATCGGGAGAGATTAGTTGAGAGAGAGCTTTTGACCGATCTTGCATTGTTGTCTCGGAACATTATTATTCATTGTTCCCTTGAACTGCATTGGGAGGGATGGATTAATTCATCCGTGACTCCTGGACACACTGACCCCCAGATTCCCAGCCACCCCTAACTTTTCCTTCCCAGAACTCCCTCTCCTTTCCTATAAAGACCCTCCACACAGCAACCCCAAAGATGAGCAGCCCTGAGGAGAATTATTTTACTCTGTGCTTTCTCCTATCTATTAAAAAACTCCTATCCTTAGATACAAACCCTTCTTTTAAACCAGTCTTATATATCTATGATCTTTCAATTTCAATACCTAATCTGAGTAAAAACTATTAATTATGTATTAACAAAATTACTTTTTTCATATCTGTAAGAAAGAAGTAAATATGTATTGATTTACTAACTCACATAATACCCTGACATAAATAAAAAAAAAACAATTCTAATTACAGTCGATTGCGCTTTTGGCCCAAACATTCCCAATTAAGAGTGTATAAGCAGAGAAACCAGAAATATGTCATTTTTAAATCAGTGGTTAGACGTATTGACTCTTTTCCACAAAAAACTATAAATGGATTTCAAAAGATTGTTCTTTTATCTAGTAAACTTATGTTTTAGATTTTGAGAAAAAAAAAATATTTTTAGAATAATAAGGTTATACCATAGGTCGTTCGCAGATTTGTTCAATTTTCAAAAAAGTACATTTCTTATACAACACCCATTTCAAATCATATAATCATGCAGTAAAATAAATCAATACATTATCTGGTAAACGCATATTTCAGAATTTTAATTTTAGTTTAAATAAAATTATTAAAAAATATATACGGACATGTGTTTCTTGACGAAAATTGGTCGGTTTGTGCATTTATTTGTGCACTTACAAACAAATATATTTCGGATTTTTTTACATACTTATTTTGCTAAGACGTTATTGACAAATCATAAATAATTTGATCGTAAAAAAATTTCAGGAAGTATTTAATTTTAAATAATTTTGAACATCGCATTTTACCATTTTTATCGCAGCCCGTAAACACAAATTTCAGATTTCATTACGGGCCCAAACGCGGCCAGGAGAGCACGTCTTCGCGACGCTTTGAATAATAATATTTGGAAATGAAATTTGAAAACGAAATTTGAAATAAACACGAATTCCTTGATTCATGTTTGTTAAATCTACAGGGTTGCCCGAACGCAATTTTTCATGTTCATTGAATATTTTTTTGCAAAAATTTTTATAATTTCGAATATTTTTTTTATTTTAAATTTTTCTTGTGTGAATACCGCACAAGAGTCCCAACTGCTCCAAAATATTTTTTTGGGGTAAATCTTTTTTACGCACGCTCGACACTTGGGGGTAAACTGGTGAATGGGTTACGAAAAGTGGTGATAGTTACGAAAAATGACATGCGAACGGTAATCAATGCGAACGGTGATCGATTGCTCGGGCCTTTACGCACGCTTGTTTTTCGTGTTATTGTTATATTGTTAATGGACTATTTGTCCGTAAATAAATAAATAAATTATATACAGCGGGTACCCGGCATGCGTTTCATGGGCACTGTAACCTCGCGGTCAACTAAACTGTTATGGTTCCATCACAAGTCCCGGGAATTATAATGCAAGCGCCTGCACTATATAACATTATATACAGCGGGTACCCGGCATGCGTTGCAAGGCCACTCAAAGAAAGAAAGGGTTTGTGCGCTTTAATTCTGTTTGTTGAAGTGCTTATTATTAATTATGCACACGAATAAATATTTCAAAATGCGACATTTTTTACAATCCAACTGAATATTACTCGTTTTTTTTCATGAATACCGCACAAGTCTGGAGCCAGTGGGACTATTGCATCCCCAATTTGGAGTATGTTGTAAGACTGAAGGTAGTGGGGAGGGGAAGGATATAGGGAAGAGGAAGGTGGGGAAGTACCTGGCTATTCAGATCTGACCCTAAACACGGCTAAAGCCATTTCAAGCAACGTTTCAATTCTTAATGGTGGTCTTACACCAGGGCGATACTGAGAGTATCTTCCACTCTAATGGCCGTAAAATACAATTGAAAAACAAAAAACCAAAATATTAAAAAGAATATAACAAATTGTTTATTCATGTAGCTATCTACTTAATACCTACTGTGTTTACGCATTTCACTTGTATCTATTTATGTTTATGCACTTCAATATACAAATAACTACTACTAATTAAAATTCTGGAAGCGAGAATAGTAATATAAAGTAGCAATAGTAGCGGGTAGCCCTAGCTCGAGTGAACAAAACCCTCAAAACTCGGATTGCCGCGGAACGAAATTTAGTTCTGAAAACGCCCGCTCGCGAGCCCTGATGTGTTAGCGCTAGTGTCGGAATCGAAGTTGTCATGTGCTGGTTATTCACTCTTAAGTGCGTGTTCCAAATAAGTGAAGTTTAAGGTAGTTAATTTATTTAATTTGAGATTTTATATACACACATATTACATTTATTCCAGTTCTGTCGAATGTGTTTAACTTTGATAATTAAAAAGTATATATTTTATTTCTTCAAAGACAGAAAACTTATTTTGTGGCACCCATTTAAATAATTAATTACTAAAAATAATTGTGTTTTAACTATATGAAAAAATAAAACAATCGAAGATAGAAACAAATTAAAAAAATAATAGAAACCCAAAAATTACATGTGCGGTAGTATACTGCAAACTAAACAACTTTACATTAACGAATGTCGGTGGATGGAGATCAGCCGGAGTGGGCGTGGGCCGAATGAACTTGGAACTTCCGTAGCGCGGCGCATTCCCTCCGCTCATTTGCTCCACATTCCGCACACCTGCCCCTTTTAACTAGAATTCGTTTACTAAGACACGTTTTGCGTTGACTTCAGATCGGAATGGTGTCCCAGATAATTGAAGTAAATTAGTATGTATTAGTTTCTTTATTTGAATTCTGTTCATTGGGTTTTGATCCAAATAACTGGCTGTTACGATAAACTGGTGTAACAATTAAAAATAATTGACTTTATCACAACTTGACAATGGCTAGTCCACTTCATTGGAGTGAAAATATTATATTTTTAAAAACAAGAAGAAGAGCTGATAGTAATGAAAAAATTAAAAGGCTTAAAATAGGGGATGAACTGTAAATACATGTAAATCAATTTGATTTTTAAAAATACCCCAACAAATGTGTGTTATATCTCACCACGGACATCTTGCTAAGGAACCTATCCAGGTAGGAGACGGCCAGGTGCAGGGTCTCCGGGCTGAAGGAGTACTCGTCGCTGATAGACACCAGCCAGTCCACCAGGATGCAGCGCATGCTGTCGCTCAGCTCCGACTGCTTGCTCATGTACAGCGGCTGGGGGCGGTGGCGCCTCTCCGCCTCAAGCAGGTACCTGTGAATGTCCTGGAAATACGATTTATGGTAGTGAAATTATTGCCTCTGGTGTGAATTACATTCAGAGTAGGTACCAACATTGTTTTTTCTTCCTTAACCCATAATGCAAGTAATGAAACTTCTTATGTTTCAATTTTAAAATGAAAACAATAGCTTCGAGTGTTCAAAATCTTAAACTTTCTAAATGCATTTGACCTTCGACCAAGTCGAAGTAATAAGTGTTATCTAATAAGTGTTATGTATTATAATACAATGTATTATGTTAGAGCAAAAGTCGCACCTGAACACAAAATTCGACGGCTTACTATTTCATTTGTATTTGCAATGAAAAAGATGTTTAATTGTTATTGTATTGCACTTAGGTACAATACAATAACAGTAGCGATGAGATGTTGACATTTTACTATTTTTCTATATTAAATGCAGTTAATCTTGAATAAAAAACGCCTCGACTTCTGACTCCTGAAGATTCTTCCAAATCATCGTTCCAAACCAATCATACAACATAGTAAATAATATAATCTATAATGTTTTACGTCACACGGTGCAACATAGATATGGTGGTTTTCGTGGGATCTTGAAAAATTAAAACTTTGACAATTATTTTAACTATTAAAACTAACTCTAAAAATAAATAAAAATATGCAGTTATTTAAGTTAGAAGATCATTATTAATTTTTAAAAAATGAAAAAATTGGACTGGAGTTCTCTATTTGACTCTCCCTTTTAAAAATTAAATGATTGAGAGGATCTGGAATGTGCCTAGTCTCTAAATTGAACATATATTAACTAACTAACTAACCACCGCCGTTTCCCCGCAGGGGTAGGCAGAGAGGACGGACCGCCAAACAACTCGGTCTTGCCACACACTCCTTGCCTCGTTAACATTCATACATCGTCTCATACATGCTCTTCTATTATTCTGACTCTTGACATGGCCCGACTCAAGTATCTGATTCACTTGGTCGTGCCATGTCTTTCTCAGGCGTCCCCGACTTCTTCTACCATTCACATTTGCATCATATACCTATTCTCCTTACAGTCCTTTCCTCGTTCATTCTCTCTACATGCCCGAACTAACGGAGCTTTCCTTTCTTGATCTTACTCATTACGCTTGCATCAGCCTTGCATTCTTTGCGGATCTCCGCGTTTCTCACACGATCATACATGGTTTTACCACACATACGCCTCAGGGATCTCATTTCTACAGCATTCAGTCTACTTTCATCCTTCCTCTGCCAGTTCCATGCCTCACTGCCATACATCAGGGTAGGTACCAGTACTCCATTATGGACGGCTAGTTTCACATATTTTTCTATGTATAAATATTCATCTTTTTTTTATTTTTTTTTTATTATTAATTTATTAGTATCTTCAGAAACTTAATGGTAAAAAGACAATAATTCCAAGAAAAAAAAACATCCTATTGGAAAGGTTTAGCGCACTAGAGGGGGCTAATGCACATCTCTGCGTGCGAACTCTATCTAAATTTCTTTAAATAGACAATAAACCGTGTTAATTTCAAGCGACCTCCCAGGTAAGTATGGTCCTGTATTAATTCATTTTTAGGCAGCATCGCGTTCATTGGTCAAAATATTGTACATATATTTTCGTATCGGTGATCAATGAACCGGTGTATGCAATTTTTAGCCATAAGTTGTTTTTAATTGTTTGTCTAGCATGTAGTCTTTCTAGATTTTAGGCATGTATGGTAAGTTTGTACAGCGCCCTTGAGGTGATTTTTCACAAAAACGGCGCTATATAAATCGTCCAAATATTATTATTATTATTATCTCCTAAACGAGAGTTTTGTGCGATAATTAAGTTGTTTTACAACACATGGGTAATCCTAGAAAAAATATTCGATAATCCTTAATTTAAGAGACAGGTATGGGTACCGCCACCCCGGGAACCATTTATTGGATAATCAACACCTCTGCCATGGGTCACCCCAATTGGTTCTCTACATTTGGAGACTTAAGGGCCATTAGCCAGCCAGCAGCCGAGAATTCATATTTCGTCGAAAGATGATCGTACGGGGCGGTTCCAATGATAAAGATTAGTTATTCTCCATACCAGCTTTTTTAAATAATAACTCAATATCGATTTTATTTCATTCAAAATTTGCTTTAATTTATACCTACATTCAAAAATGCTGAAAAGGCATGATTATAAACTATTAAAATTATGTACTTTTTGATCATAAGTATTTATAATTTTTCAATAATGTCTAAGCAAAATAAGAATGTAAAAAAAATCTCTAATATATTAGTTTGTAAGACCGTAAATAATTAGACAAACTGAAGTATTTTCATCAGAAAACACGTGTGCGGATCTTTTTTTAAATGATTTTATTTAAATTAAAATTTTAATTCTAAAACATAGCTTTCCCAGATAATTTATTGTTTTATTTTACTGCATTATTATATGATTTGAAATGTGTGTTGTATAATACAAAATGTTGTTTGAAAATTGTCTTATTGTACTAAAAATAAACATAATGTCTCAAAATTTAAAACATAGCTTTACTAGTTAAAAGAACATCTTTCGAAATCAATTTATAATTTTTTGTGGAAAAGAATCAATACGTCTAAAATTTAATTTAAAAATGACAAATTTCCGTTTTTGTCAGGTTATTCTCTCTTAACAGGGGTGCCCGGGTTCGTGGGATGAGGTTTGTTCAGGTTTTGACAGCAGTTACGCCTGTCCACGTGGCGGGCCGAATCGGGAGAGACTAGTTGAGACCTTTTGACCTCTCCAGCAGGACTCTCTCGGAACATCGCCTTGCACTGCAGTGGGAGAGATGGAAGCATGCATCCGACACTCCTGGACACACTCACCCCCAGATTACTACCCATCCCTTTCGATAGGCCCTGAGGGATCTTTTATTATCCCCATGTGGAGCTAATGTAAATAAAAAAATCATTCCGTATTTACAAAAAAGAATGTACAAGATTAGTTGTACACTAGGAACTCCTGTGTTGAGAGCAGGCACATAAAACAGTTTATAACAAAAACACAAATAACAACACAATATTACAGAAAAAATAACAGACATCAAAAATATATTAAGAGCTTCAATAGCTCCGCGATATGTAATACAGGGGACCCTAGTGACCCCCCTTCAGATGGTAAGTGAATTTTACCTTCAGTTATGTAAAGGTTAAACAATCATCAAAGAGATTGGATCTAAATCCAAATGTGTAATAAAATGTATTGAATATTTCATTGGTCTCATGAGAATACTGGTTTTCCCTCATTATTCTTATGTTATATACAGGCAAATCATTTTGAAAAGGACACTTTGAATATATTTGTGCACACCGATAGAATCGAAAATTACAAAAATGTTTTTCAAATAGCTCCCTCCTACCTTGCAATTGTCCAGATATTGGGTACACAGCAACATTTATTTACTAAAAATATAATGATTAAAAAAATATATAATTCACCTAGCGTTTAAATTTATCAATAAACAAAACATATTATTTTCCAGACCTATCTTAAACATGTTCCCTTTCGCCATCTGTTATATCTCTCCCCCACTCTTCACTAATCCCTAGTCACGTTCCCACCCCCACCTCAATACTTAGTAATATATTATGTCCACCCATTGTTTTATAATGTCAAGTTATTATATTTTGCCCTAAAAAAATACAATGGTTCAAAGAAAGAAATAGTATTTCATTTTCATATAAATTTAGACTTACAATTAAGGTAGGTATATTTACACTTTACAATGTCCACATTAATATATTTATATAAAATGTAATTTTTATTTATTGTTTATTGGGTTAACCCAAGGTTCATAGAAAATGCGTTTAAGTTGGATTATAATCGGTACTATATTTCACACAAAACTACATCGAGAGCCTCTAGCGGACGTTATGGTCCTTTCGATAAATTTGGAATATTTTTGGTTTCAAAAAGTTTGGCTTGTTTTCGAAAGATGTCGCTAAAAAACAAGGAAAAAAGGGAGCATAAAAACATTTTATGGCTCCATCGAAACCCGAATTGCATGTACCCGCATGTCTACCTACACATGGCAAAATTCCGACCGAGGGTAATAATTCTAGAACATATGAAAGCGTAGGTACCTATCGATATTCCAGATGGGATATGTTGTGAGGCTGAAGGACGTGGGACCTTTCTTTAAATTATCTCCGCACAGGAGGCCCTGAGAAAAAAAAACCCTTAGGGCCTATGTAATCCTTGCGGATGCCGTGCAGAGGGTCTTTTTAGGGAAAGGGGAAGGTCAAAGGTATGTGGGGCGGGAAGGAATCTGGGGGTCAGGTGTGATGAACGTGGGAATCCATCCCTTCCACTGCGCTGCAGGGCGATGTGTCAAAAGGTCTCCCTCAACCTTTCTGTCCCGATCCGGCCCGCCACGTAGTAGGTGGACAAAATCAACAGCTTTCAAGACAAAAAAAACTCGTAAAAAACTAACAACGGATAACGATAACATTTTATATTTCCGTCTGAAGTCATTATAATCGTTATATATTTTGGTATGTTGTGTGTTTGGTAATTGGGGTATGTGGCACACTGCCCCCAGATTCCTACCCACATATGTATATTATTTATTTATTGAAATAAAAGTAGAAGAAAACATAAACAAGAAGTGTTTAATTTAAATCACGAAAATATTCACATGTAAGGTTCGCGTAATAATATTATATTGTAATAAAATATATATATTTTTTAATTATTATTAATTGATATACATGTGCAAAATCCTCTCGCCAGTCAACACTTCTACTAGCCGATTACTAAAAATAAAAACGGACCATAAAAACATTTGATGTATTCATTGAGACCCGCATTGTATATATCTATAACCACATGTCAGTCTTTCGACTAAGGGTCGAAATAATAATAATACATTCCTACTACCTAGAACATTTGAAAGCGTATCGATATTCCAAACCTTGGTGGTTGAAGTTATTTCTAATCTTGTTACGATCCTTGGCTACGAATCCGGAAGTCACGAGTTCAAATTTCGGCGTGCGCAAGTACCTATCTACATTTTATCTGATTAATTTGTGTTATTCCACAATATATTATTTTTAAATAATTTCGTTTAGATTACCTCTTATTGTTGGTTATCCAATAAATTTGGGAAACGAGTGTGGGTGCCGCTGCCCCGGGAACCATTAAAAATGTGTTTTAATTATCGTTGGTGGTATCATTTGTTATGTTTATATTCAACCGCAGACGTTGTCATCGTTGATTCACACACACACTCACACACACATGCAAATATAGGTGAGGAAACGCAATCACCACCAACACCTAGACAAACCTCATTCTAAAAACTCGGGTACCCCTGATAATTCACCAAACGTAGAGAATCACTTGGCGAGACATATGGCATACTTATTTGAAGAAATAATCTTTTAGGGGATCAACTGTTGGGATTGACTGTCGGGGGATCAACTGTCGGGGACCAACTGTCAAAGATATCAACTGTCATGGAGCCAATAAAATAAAGCATTTGCGTTTTTTTTTTTAAATACAATTGTTGTTTAAAATTTGTCACGATTTGTCAAGACTGTCAGACTGGGAAGGAAAAAGGTATGTGGGGCGGGTAGGAATCTGGGAGTCAGGTGTGACGAACGTGTGAATCCGTCCCTTCCACTGCGCTGCAAGGCAATGGGTCAAAAGGTCTCCCTCAACCTTTCTGTCCCGATCCGGCCCGCCACGTAGTAGGTGGGCAAAAGCATCCGTCACTTAAACAAACTTTACCCCAAGAACCCGGGCACCCCTGCAAAGTCACCAAACGTAGCGAACCTCTTGTTGGTTATCCAATAAATTTGGGAGGTGGGTATGGGTGCCGCTGCCCCGGGAACCATTTATTGGATAACCAACACTTATGCCATAAGTCACCCCAAGTGGTTCGCTACGTTTGGTGATTTAGCAGAGGTTCCCGGGTTCATGGTTTGTCTGGGTGTAGTTTGTCCGGGTCTTGGCGACGGATGCGTCTGCCTACCAGCTGCATGGCAGGCCAGATCAGGAGAGAATGGTTGAAGGAGGCCTTTTATCCTCTCCAGCCAGAATCTCTTGGAACATCGCCTTGGACCGCAGCGGGAGGGATGGATTCAAACGTCCTAACTCCTGGACATACTACCCCCAGATTCCTACCCAACCCACATACCTTTATCTTCCCAGAACCTCCTCCCTTCCTTTCCTACCCGCCTCCCAAATTATACCTTGACCGTTTTGAAGATTTAAAAAAAAACATTTATGTGAATACTGCACAAGAGTGCCAACTGATCCCGTCTGGAGCCAGTGAGATTGTGATATGTTGTCAATTATAATCCCCAAATTGGGGTTTGTTGTGAGGCTGAAGTACCTGACTATTCAGATCTGGTCACCAAACACGGCTAAAGCCATTTCAAGTAACGTTTCAATTCTGTTCGGTGGTCTTACACCAGGGCGATACTGGTATCTTCCACTCTGGAATATGCCGTAAATATGGTATTGGTACTCAACGCATTTGACGTAGGTACTAGAAATACATAAAATAACATTTTTTTACAACACAAACACACCACGTGGCAATCGCAAGAATTGTGTACGGTAAGGTACCTAAATGACCCTGTTGAAATACCACATTTCAGAATTCAGATTGTAATGTATGTAGACCCCATAAATACCTAGTGATAGGTCTACATAACAAAAATAAATAAAGTAGTTTTTATTTTTTTTTGTGAATACCTCATAAGGGGCTATCCTAAATTACGTCACACGAATTTTATGATTTTTTTACCTCCCATAATAATATCTTAGATTCTCACCGCGTTTGATTACTGCCATCTTTTGAGATAATTTGAACAAAGCTTTTAGTTTAAAATTGTCCCGTAAGCCGAAAGATAAAACGGCGCCACACGACAGTGGGCATTTGCTAGTAATTTAAAATCCCCTATGTCATTGTTAAATTGTAGTTTAAAATTATAAAATTATCTTTAAAAAATGGAGAAAGATTTTAATATGTTGTTGTCATTTCGTTTTTTCTAATAAACTTAACCTACGTATTGTAATTTGAATTTTAAAAAACATTGAATTTAGGGTTTATGAAAAAATTAAACCAAAACCCTATTCTTGATTTTTTTTTAAATTTACGTATGTCGGTTTAAAGAAAAACCTCCAGAGTATTTTTAAGGGTCTTCATCATTTGAAAATATTTTGTAAAACATATGGAAGAGCGGTCAGAAAAGGGTCTGATTTCTGATTTATTTTTGATAAATGCTAACCCCCTGTAAATTTTAAAAATACGAAATATTTTTTTTTCCCAATAAAAACATTATACTTATCGTATTACGAAATAAAATTTTCGTTATTTCGAAATAATTTATCATTACATTCCGCCTTAACAAGGTTGGCTCATCGAGGGGGTAGAGCGGTGATTGGATAAAAATTCGTGACGAAGCTTGAAGTCCATGTTCCACTGGCAGATTTGAATTAACTGCATTACAAGTGGCTGTATTTTACTTCAAGCTACATCACGCATTCAAAATTTCGAAAGCGGCCCTATTTTTTATTTGTACAATTAAGATTTTCTAATTTAAATTTGCATTCAAATGTAGATAATCTTTTTTTTATCCATCCATACACCATTATACATGCAAGGGTTTCTTTAAAATGATTTACCTGTACCTACTCTGTGTACAGTTAAGTTAGTAATATTGTAATCGTAAATACAAGTTTAACACTATTTTCAGTTTAGGGTGTGTTAGGTATGGTAAGCTATCATTAAGATGTTAATAATAATAAATTAAATCAACATGTAATCTGAACACATTTTTAATATTTACCGTTCTATAGAGGAGCTTGGTGTACACACTTAGTCTGCCATCGTATTCTTCAACAATTAAATTGGCCTTTGATTTAATATTAGAACAGTCTACAGACATTACTTCCACTGTCTCAATTTCACTCTTTGGAGTTTCCAATATGGTGGCCAACACATCCTCAGGGTATTTAGGAATGAAAGAGCAAGCATTGTCAAGTATTTGTTTGTCAGAATATTTTTTGCTATTAGCCACATTTTCATTCTTGCAATTGTCCGTATTGGAGTTGTCATTATTCTGGCACTGAAAATATTACAATTAAGTTTGAATTTATCAATAATATCTGTCAATCCGTTGCATGATGAAAACCTCTTCAATTAAATTTATTTATTTTTCATTTTGTTCCTTATCAAAAGTGTAGGTGTATTGTATGCATATAATATTGCTGCAATATAAAAAATAGAAAATATTTTTTACATGTAAAAATTAACAAAATAAATATATTTTTAATCAGAAACTGCTTTTACTTACGAGTGAAGATTTGATATTCCATTTATCCCTGTTGGATTGTACATTATTGATGGTCAAGTGTCCCAAAACTCTTCTGCTTTCAAGGGACCTTCTTTCCTTGAGTTTAATAGCACCAACATTGGACACCCTGTTGCCAGCTGCCATGCTCTTTTTATTATGCAGACGATTTTCTAGGTCTTCGTGTATTTGAAATGAAGTCATATTGATTGTAAAATAGCCGAACTAAAATCAAAAGAATGCAAGGCAAATTTTAGACGGATATTTCATTGTAACATTTATCAAGGTTAATAATAATAAATGGATGAGAAATATTCTGCGTGTATACATTTTTAATTTTTTAAATACCTTTTTTGCCAATGATAAACTAATTTTAAATATAATTAAACTTGTAAAAAGTCACGATGTGTTCGACAAATTCATTTACGTCCAATCGCGGCAGCCGCCCGGAGTGATTGCTGAATTCAAACTTTACCGCGCAACAATACTTTCGCCTTTACCAGTCAGTTGCAGTTTTTAGTTTATCTTTCAGTTAACAGGAGATATCTCGTTGCTGCCAGTTGCCACGAAGTGATATATTTTTTGTCAGTGAAGTGGCTCGTGAATTGTGAGCGATTGTGGCTAAAACTGCGCCAACAAGTAAAATACGTCCATATATCTATTATATGACGTGGAGATATATTTTACAATAGTTGAATTCGTGTTTTTCGAATAATAAATAATTTTAAACTTTCCATGGATGATTCAAACCGGATATAGTAAGTCATGTCATCAGCTATGAAAATAGGACATTTTAAATAACTTATCTTTTTATAAAATCATTGTTTTCTAAATTCATGTATTATTTTTCAAATATTTATTTTGAAATCAAGTCTCTTGGTGAATCGCCCCGTGTACAATTCCAGTTTAGCTCATGTGCCATGAACTTCCGGTCTATGGTGAGAGCACACGCGGATTCATTAGGGTGCGATAAAAGGTGAATTAATTGTCAGTGTGGTGTTGTGAAGGGAAAACTTTTAGCAGATATATAAAAATGTCCAATAACGGGGCTCCAGATTCATGGGAAACACAAGCCGACAATGTAACTGGAGAACCGAGTTCATCAGACCCCGATGACTTATCTGCTAAATTTTCCACGTTGAATGTAAATGCGTTGGAATTTGTGCCTTCTTTCAGTGTGCCCTCTACGGATAATGACAATATGGATTCACCGACTACATCTCAACAGTCAGACACCCAATCAACCAATTCCTCCGAAAGCCCCGTAATGAATGGTTAGTCTCATTTGTCATTGTAGATTTGACACTGCGTACTCTTCAATTATATTTGGCGCATTGAAAAAGGCAATGAACCTTTAAAGTTGCACATATGCTTCTACATTTCATGAACGTAAGGCAGGTTTCGGTGCAGGCATGCTTTCTGCATATTTAGCATATTATTTACGAACTGTCACGCACGGCGAGGTTTCCCTCCTAGAAAGCCATAAAAGGCCCTCTGACAGTCCTTTTCATGAGATTCTATAACATAATACCACTCTTCTTAATTTGCGCCAAAATTCTTTTAGAATTTCTGTTTATTGCTGGCATTTATACTTTTACAATATGGTCAAAATATTTTTTTTGTGTGCCATGTCAGCGTTTACGCTTTCGTCAAGCTTGTGTCACATTTTATGAATATAAATATTCGGTAAGCATACTGAATCAATTTAGAAATTGTATTGGTAAACTTGCTCTGTCTACGAAATCTGTCAAACATTCCAACACATGCCTGCCAAATATCTGAAGAGTAAGCTCACATGTCTGTAGAAAGTAGTCGTAAGTATCTAATCTATTTATTATCATCTTTTGATATACCTTATCTTAGACTTGAATATATGCTTATAAACCTTATCTTAGATTTGACCACATACTTATAAATCTTATCTTAGACTTCACTGCTTGTTAACCTTATATAAAAGATTGGGTTTTCTATTTCAATGTATTATAATAATTGTCTTTGCATATGGACAAATAATTGATGAGGTCACATAAACTCATTTTCCGTATTTTACTTTACTATATTTGGATGGGCTAATGAGTTCATCAACCTTACCTTAGTATAAAATAAAGCCCCCACAGTACAACAGGTAAATAGGAATTTGATTTGCCATAAGACTATCTTTGTTTGGAGATATTTTGAATATCTTTTTATTATAATGTTAAATAAACAAATGTTGAATTGTCTCTTCAATAACAATCTAAATGCTCAGTCCGAATAATCGAAAAGGAAAGTATAATATCAAAAGAATTTTCAACTTTGCAATGCTTCAAAAATAAACTTTTACCAATTGTTTGTATCTATTGGCAAATTCACTCATATTAGTGAATTACAATGGAGTTTGTGTAAAGAAAGTAGACGAATCTCTCCCTCCTAGAGTTGTATGCCCCGAGGGGGGTGATATAAACCTGTATTAAGAGGAATATAAACGCTAGAAATATTTCGATTCTCGTGCATGCAAAATTTGCAATCGAGCGTCTTATTTGCGCGCGGCAAGTAAGCGAAAAAGTGGTTTTTATTTGTTTTGTCCATAATTTTATAAGAGTGAAAAAAAGTTAAAACACAGAAAACCTCAAAAATGGTCTTAGCCATAAAGGGGTATTTTTATAAAAAATTTTCTTGTATTACTTCATAGTTAAGTCATGAAAAAACATTTTTTTTAGTGGTTTACGATTATTTTTTTTGTTATGTAAATAATAATTTTATTGTAATTCCGTTACATAGAAAACCTAGTAAAAGCTTCAATTTATCCGTGACATATTTTTTTATGTTCATACTGTAAGCCAATTCGTCGTAAAGATTAATCTAAATAGTATCTAAATAGGATTTCACGTATAACTTCGCCTTAATAATAATGAGCAGTGTTCAAGATTAAGATACTTTGTTACTTAAAAATTCCAGTTTTTTTTTACCACCTCTTTTATTTTTCCTTTTAAAGATAGTATGTGTATATACAATTACAAACAATGTTAAAAACACATTTTAGACGGTATCAGTTGTAGCTAATAACACCTAATGACTGTTTTCATACAAGCCTTCATGCTATGAAACTACGCAGTGCATTACTACCCTAGTTTAATAGTATAATCATTCTTGCTGCAGTTTCCTTCCGCTCCGTTTATATTGTGAACCATTCATCAATGGTGCAACAGATCATGATGGGGCTTCCTCAAGTGGAATCTGCCCCATGATTGCTCGCCATGGTTGTAATATATCAATTTTTATGTTTCAATGTCCCCAACCATGTCTGATTAACGTCTAAAAAGGATCATGATGACAATCTAGTCTCCTTCCAACGGAAACAATCTTCTTTATATGCCTACCATTGATATCCTTGGTGTAACTCTAAGATACAAACTCTGGCATGAGGGCTCCATCGAATCCACAATCGAGAAGCTGAGCGTACTGTACAGGGCCCTCAGATATTTTAATAGTACACAACTGCTTACCCTGTACAATTATCAAGTGCGTCCCACGTTGAAATTGGCAGTCAACTCTGTTCTGGAACCTCAAGGTCCGTTTGATAGATTCCCTTATGTTAACAAACCGATTGTTATCTTTGGAGCGCAGGTGAGAAAAGGGTATTTCAATAGAAGATGCTCCGAGAAACCAGCGTCATTGATCCCCTGCACCTGTGAATAACTGGGAAACAATCCAAACATGTCACCTACTTTTGTACATGGTTGACATTTGTCATATGAGAACAGGTCTTTTCTACGACTAGTAGTTGAGTTACACAGCTCGGCTGTCCAATGATTTGACCTCTAAGACCATGTTCACTTAGCATCTCCAAAGATGACAGGCCCCGAGGGAAATTATCTTCCTCGGGGCGTCCTGTGGAGAGTTAGTGTAAAAATTTTTTTTTTAGATAATATGATGTTCTGCATCTTTATGTCCTTAAAGTAAAATGTTCCATGCATTTCTAATATATCTATGGGCTAGTGCAAAAATCTAAGGGAATTATTATTTTTTTACCCTATAAAACTTTCAAGTTATTTTATTTATTTGTGTAGTATGCCATCTGTATGTACAGGACTTCTGTGGCTCTATAATAAGAAAACGTGTAACTACTGACACGGCTCGACTGAAACGAATGAGTTAGTTATTTAGTTAAAACGTATGGTATGTAAAGTGCTAATGTTGTGTGGTGTGCAGGTGTGGATGTGGCGGCATGTCCCCGAGCAGAGGAGCCTCCCCCGGCCCCCGGGGGTGGCGGGGGCATCTCCCCCACAGTGGACAGTTGGGACGCCGAGGCAGAAGACGCCCTGCTGACTCCTGAGCAGGAAGACCCTGATGATGACGAGGACGGAGAGGTGAGACCCCCCATCTTCGAATATTTCTACATCATTGCATACAATACCTACATCATTGCATACAATACCTACATCACTGCATATTTCTACATCATTGTTGGTTATGGCAATAAAGCACAATAAGTTGGTTATCAAAGAGATTGTGGGGAACGATACTCAACAGGGTAATAGAGTTTTTACGCTGGCAACTCAGCTGACGTCACTTTGCACCGAGCTCCGTTCGTCAAATATACCGAGCTTCATTCGTTTTCCGACCGTCCGATAAGTCGCTCACGTGTAGAGATATCGTCTCCCACATATTCCTTCTGATAAAGATTTGTCGTGTTTTATATAAGTTCGAATAAATAATAACTTCAGTGTTAAATACTTTCTTTTATTTGAAATATCACGGTACACTTTGGTAAATTAATATGGAGTCAGATAAATAAGTAAGTACAGGCGGATTGCCCGAACACATGGTGAAGTTCGCCAATCTACCTACCAAACTGGTGACTCCGACGTGATCTGAACACGCAACCTTCTGTACCGTACTACTATGGCGTGATATTTCAAATAAAAGAAAGTATTTTACACTGAAGTTATTATTTATTCGAACTTATATAAAACACGACAAATCTTTATCAGAAGGAATATGTGGGAGACGATATCTCTACACGTGAGCGACTTATCGGACGGTCGTCAGAAGGTCGAAAGTGACGTCAGCTGAGTTGCCAGCGTAAAAACTCTATTACCCTGTTGGGAAAAAATTCGGTTTAGTGGCGAAATTCCCAAAAAATCAAACTAATTATTTTTATACTAACTATGGGCCAGGGAATCCGAATCTGAAAGAATTAGGCGGCGGCAAGCAATATTAACTGAATTACACGACTTTTAAATTTTCAATACACACATACGAAAACAGCCATTTTAAAAGCATTTTGACACATGAAAACCATAGAAACCATAGAAAAACAACAATTTAAGTGATATCATCGAACATACCTTATAAATCAAACACATCTTCGTCGTCCGTCGTATCTCTGTCAAACTCTAATGTCTCCAAAGGTTCTTGGCAAATACGCGGGTCATATAAGAGCCCGGCTAAGCGGCAAAACTCCAGAGTAGGATCTTGCAGGCGTTCAGTTTTCAAGTAGTTTAGCGGCTACGCAAGGTTTGTGTCACATGGTTTGTGCCCCTTTATACCGCCTGCTCGCGTCAATTTAAAAAAACATCCCAGTTTTCAAGTAGTTTAGCGGCTACGCTAGGTTTAGTTTAGGTAGCATGGTTTGTGATACAAAAGTGAGTAAAATTTATAAAAAGTAAGTTCTTAAATTATAAACATGTTATTTTACGTTATTGATATTACTGCTTAATGGCAACACTTAATTTTATGTGGTGTAACATCTTTATTCTTTTTCTATGTTTTCTTGCGACTTCGATAGTGTCAAAGTGCTTCCAAAATGTCTTCTTTTTGTGTCTGTTTATAGCAAATTTTAAAGTCGTATAATTCATTTAATATTGCTTGCCGCCGCCTAATTCTTTCAGATTCGGATTCCCCGGCCCAAAGTTAGTATAAAAATAACTAGTTTGATTTTCTAGGAATCAGAATGCTTCCAAAATGGCCATTTTCCTATGTGTGTAAAAAAAAATTTTAAAGTCGTATAATTCAGTTAATATTGCTTGCCGCCGCCTAATTCTTTCAGATTCGTATTCCCCGGCCCATAGTTAGTATAAAAATAACTAGTTTGTATTTTTAGGAATTTCGCCACTAAACCGAACTTTAGCCCCCTGTTGAGTATCGTTCCCCACAAGATCTTCACTTTTCATCTTAATAATGGATCAATTTATCCCTTGATATCTGCTCATTGCAAATTTCTATATCATTGCTTATTACGGCAAAACACCACCTCAATGTGATTTGAGGTTTTCAAAGCCAAAAATATTATAATTAGGGCAGATGTGGATGTGATGAAGAAAACTTCAATGCTGTCAGAAATGTTTTGTGAAGAAGGAAGAAATGCAACACAGCATAATAATTCAAAAATGAATCACGATAGAGCCACCTGAATAACTTAATTTAAGAGATCTTGACCTCTTTCTACTGATTTGCCAATTTATTCCTTGATATCTGCTGTTCCTCCCCCATCATTACATATTTCTACAACATTGTGGATTATAGCAAAAGTGCTCAAGTCATCCAAAAGATGGCTTTGCTCTTGTTCATTCTATTGATATTTTGATTTCTACATTGAATGCTGATATTAAAATAATATATTATATTCATTAAATATTAAGCTTCCGTATAACCCCCAGATACAGAGAAACTTATAAAGATGAAGAAGAAAAAAATATAATTTTTGCTTACCAACTTGTTGTATTCTAAGATTCTGTGAAGACCGCTATTCCCGTAATGGGAATTGAACCTTTGATTACAGCTAGACAAGCAAAAGCACACTCTGCTGCTGGAATTATTCCACATTTCTATTTGAATAGCAATGCTTTTTTGTATTATATTGTATGCAAATTAAAACTATAAATAGCTCTTAAACATTATCAAATAAAACATTCACTCTACTCAAAAACTGAAGTATGAATTCTTCTAAGGTCTTGAAATAATAAGTATTGAACATTTATCAACATTCTTGCCATATTATACTAAATACGAAAGTGTAAAGGAAACCCCTTTTTTGGAAAATGTTTATTACCTGCAATTTTTATGGCTCTCTTTGTGCATTGGACTTGCACTGTGTATTATTTTATGGCTTCTTTTTCACAAACTACAATGTCTTTTTGGTGTTTCAGGAGGAAGACGAAGTAGAAGAAATGAGAAAAGTCATAAAAAAGAAGCCTCCAAGAATCGAAGACACCCGAAGCAAGAAAGAACACATTAATGTAGTATTTATAGGTCATGTAGGTTAGTATTATCATTTTATTCAACTGTCTAATAATAATACCACATATCGCACAAATGTTTTATTTCAGAATAATTCCCTGTAAAAAAAAAGCTCTTTTTGAAATCTATGTATTTCAATCTTGTTGTTAATGCTTTTTTTAATTACCTTTTCTAATCAACTGGTTTCCTTATATTTTATTTATTTTTAGATGGGTTATTTTTAGCGTGAGTCATGGATATGTTAATTATTCATGAATGTTCATTTTTTAAATTTCCTGGAATGTAAATAAAAATGAATACTTCTTCAAACACAGCAAACTTATTTCGTGGCACCATTTTAATTTAGTTTTAAGTAAACCCTGATGAAGTAAGCATTGCTTACAAAATATGTTATTTTTTAACACAACAAGAGTAGTTGAAATTAATTATTTTATTAATTATAAAAAAATATTAATTTGTGCCCTCATAAAACATTTTTGTATTATTGCATTGGTATTCATGTTTGGTTGATGTATGTTTTCAGATGCGGGAAAGTCAACAATTGGAGGTCAAATCATGTCCTTGACAGGAATGGTTGATAAAAGAACACTAGAAAAATATGAAAGAGAAGCAAGAGAAAAATCACGAGAATCGTGGTACCTCTCATGGGCATTAGATACAAATCAAGAAGGTAATTATTGTTTTTTATATTATGGGAAAGAAAGGTATTTTCTGGGACATTGACACTTAACTCGAATGTAATGTAAAGTTCCCTTTTAAAATTTGCATATAGTCATAATATTTCAATGGGCATTAGAAGTTAATTATTGTTATTATATTGTGGGAAAGAAAGTTACTTTGTGGAACATTGACACTTCACTCCAATGTAATATGAAGTTCCTTTTTCAAATTAGCCTACAGAGAAAGTCATGTAATATTTCAATTTAATTTTTATTTCAAAGAATTTTGATACTTCATTCAAATGATGTAAAGCACAAGTTCCTTATTCACATTTCCCTTCAAATAAAGCCTGATGTAACACGGCTTTCTTTGTGAGCAAATTTGGACTACTCTTTTTTTTTTTTTTTTTAATTTGCGGAGACGGTTTACTATTAGTTCCCGTGAGTACTTAGGCCATAGGCCCATTGTACTATCTCCCATTTTACCTCAATCCTTTCAATAACCCAGTCCCTTTAATGAAGTTCACCAGAGTCGTCATTGGATATGTGGCTAAGTCTTCTGGTTCCACGATGTGTCTCCCCAGGTATCTGAGCCTAGTTCCCACCAGGGCAGGACATTGGCACCACAAGTGAATTGGAGTCTCTTCACCCTCTTCACATTTTCTACATCTATTGGTGCTTTCCACTCCCAATAGCTGCATGTGTCTCCTGAGATGGCAGTGTCCCGTTAGTAGTCCTACCAGTTCCCTCAGCGAGTTTCTGTCCATATCGAGTAGTTCCCTGGTCCGTCTGGGGTCCGGTCCGTTTATGAGTACTTTGGATTGCCTCATTCCGGGTGCCCTCTCCCATTCCTTCCAGTGCTGGGATTTGACCCACCTCTCAATATGTAATTTGGTGTGGCAAGCTGCTTAAGTCCTGGTACCCATATCAGTGGGACTACTCTTTATATGTATAATACTCTTTATATTTAGGATGCCCGCAGAAGAGAGAGTTAGTTGCGTTGCAACAGTTGCGGGCATAAAAATCCATTACTGTATATGGAGATTTTTGAGGAGAACTTTGTTTGAATTTTGGTATAGTTTTCCAACTGACTAAAGTCTATCATCTGCGGGTGCCCTTATGACTTGTTCGTACTGGGAAAGTAGTTTAGTTGAGTAGCGAGTAGCTGGCTACTTGACTGGCCGAAAAGCGTTCACATTACGGTCGAGTAGAGTCCATTAGTGAGTGGCGTGTTGCAAGATGAAGGGCTGCAACGCAACAAAGTATATAAGCTAATCAAGCTGATTGTAATGTTTATTTTGGAAGATGTGGAAGAATAAATTAGTGAGTTGAAAATAGACAAACTATGGACACGAAAAGAGATTAATGGCAGCAAAAATATAGATTTTTATAGTAGCATCTTTGCTCCAACGGGATGGCGTATCTGCGTCTACTAATGAACTCTACTAAAAAGACAGTTTTGCGCAGGGAAGCGTTGTGGGGACGCTACTTGCCTAAAAAAATAGAATGAAATGGATTGACTACTAAAGAGCTGACCAAACTACTCTACTAAATTTGTGGTGTTCGGACACGTTTAGTTACTAACATATTCGCTACTGGACTAAACTACTTGCCCAGTGCGAACGGGTTTTTAATGACAACTTTTTATTGATTGGAATCTATGAAATAATAAAGATGTTATTGATAAATAGTCCATTGCACTCCTCATACCACTGCCTTTGGTGAGGAGGATACAGGTTCAAATCTCGTTGCATGCAAAAAAAAAGCTCCAAATATCCATTGCTGCTCATACTAATGATTGTATGTTTCTAATTTCAGAAAGGGACAAAGGAAAGACGGTAGAAGTAGGAAGAGCGTATTTTGAGACTGAAAAGAAACACTTCACAATATTAGATGCACCCGGCCATAAAAGTTTTGTACCAAATATGATTGGTGGAGCTGCACAAGCAGATTTAGCAGTTTTGGTAAGTTATATCTTAGTCTTTAGGTGGCACTTTGGATACATCCAAAACTAAGCTAAAAGATCCCTGTAGATGCTTCTCGGTGGATTCAAGATACTAGACCAGCTCAATGAACTTCATTTCGATAATACATTACTCCAATCTGGTTTCTTTCTCTAACACAAGTTTTTCTCCTAACTACTTATCATTCCATAATCTATTTGTCTAAACAACAGACTTGCTTTTTTTTTTCTTTGCAATCAAATATGAAATAAATCCACCTGTCAAAAACAACTGCTTAACTTTTGTTTAGTACACTTTAAAAATAGAACGAAATCAAATATAGAAATCCACCTGTCAAAAAAACTGCTTACATTTTGTTTTGTGCACTTTAAAAATATAATGCAATCAAATATTAAATAAATCCACCTGTCAAAAACGACTGCTTTGCTTTTGTTTGATACACTTTAAAAATAAAATGCAATCAATATGAAATAAATTCACTAATCAAAAACAAGTGATTTGCTTTAAAAATAGAACGCAATCAAATTTAAAATACATTCAGCTATCAAAAACAACTGCTTTACTTTAAGAATAGAATGCAATAAAATATGAAATAAATTCACCTATCAAAAACAACTGCTTCGCTTTAAAAATGGAATGCATTCAAATATCAAATAAATCGAACTGTCAAAAACAACTGCTTTGCTTTTGTTTAGTACATTTTAAACAAACAAAAATTTTAACAAAACAAAAAACGACTGCAAAAAAATTGCACTAAAAAGTAAAAAACTAATTTCGTATTCTTCTACAACTTAATAACCAAGTTACTTTTTCTACTTATCAATATGTAGGTACGATTGCTATTTTTGGAGTCGGTGTCAGCCAAGGAAGGTTTATCACGCGTGCGACACAAGCACTTCTCACCTATAACTATGTATGCAGTTACAAACCTACCTTGGCTGACATCGACTCCAAAAATAACAATCGTACCTACATATTGATGAGTAGAAAAAGTAAGTTGATTATTAAGTTGTAGAAGAATGCGAAAGATGAATACGAAATTATTTTTTTACTTTTTTTGAAGTCGTTTTTTGTTTTGTTAAAATTTTTGTTTATTTTTTGATATTTAGTGAATCTGAAGTAGGTACACTAACTAATTTGTCTTACTTCAAAAAAAGAATCATCGAAATCGTTGGCATAATATTGAGTTATTTGTCCATTTGTCGCGCACATACTTATTGGAAATTTAATACATATATGGTTTTCTCGTGGATCCCATTGTCAGATCTGGACCAAATTAAAATGGGACCAAACGGGAAGCACCAAATAAAAAATTTCAAATAAAAAAAAAATCATCAATATCGGTTCACCCAATCAAAAGTTCTGAGGTATAACAAACATCAAATTGAAAACCACCTCCTTTTCGAAGTCGTTTAAAAATAGAATGCAATCAAATATGAAATAAATCCACCTATAAAAAACAACTGCTTTGCTTTTGTTTAATACACTTTAAAAATAGAAAGCAATCTCAAATATGAAATAAATTCACCTATCCAAAACAACTGCTTTGCTTTTGTTAGATATAAAAATTTCAGTCTGAGTCACATGGGAGTAAACAAATGTAAAAGATTAATAAACAAATATAATAAATTCTCGTCCTATGTGAAGGTATAAAATAATTTTAAACAATGAAGCACCAATTGAGTGCAGGGATTGGATAAGACATCTTTACACTTTAAAAATATAACAATCAAATGAGAAATGAATCCACCTGAAGAGTACAATTTTGTTTATTACACTTTAACCCTTCAAAAATCAGACGTATTTTATCTGAAGGTAAAAATATTTCCGCTTTGCAATAAAATCCAAATAAGTGGAATATTTGTGAATGAATCTAAAAACTGTTTTTGAAAGGTGAAGAAACACGCTTTAAAATTTTATTATTAGAAATAACCATGAACAATTTGGGAGGCGGGAATGGGTACCGCCGCCCCCGAGAACCTTTATTGGATAACCAATACCTCTGCCATAGGTCACCCCAAGTGGTTCGCCACGTTTGGTGATTTAGCAGGGGTGCCCGGGTTCATGGCGTGAGGTTTGTCTAGGTCTTGGAGGTAGATGACCAGGACACACTGAACCCCAGATTACTACCCACCCCTTAAATCCCTTTCCTTCCCGGAACTCTCCTCTCCTTACTTTCCTTAAAGAGACCCTCTACACAGCATCCCCAAAGATGATATAGGCCCTGGGGGTGATCATTTTCCTCAGGGCCTTCTGTGTGGAGTTCATGTAAAAAAAAAAAATTATGTTTTTTAAATATAAATTTTTTTAATGCAAACTTTAAAAAGTTTTAAAAATGATTTAACTTTCGTTTTTTCTAACTAAAATTACCGTAAATGAAAACAAACAAAAAAACACGTATTTTATTAGGCATATGCCTTATAAATGTTATCGTCAACCTAATTTTTTGGTGTTTCATGTAAAAATATATAATAAAAAAAAATTTATGTTTCAAAATTTTATTTCAAATTGCATTCGGGAACTTGGTTTCATAAAGGTGTACATTTTAATTAATTTGTGGTTAGATTTAAATGTAAAGCTTGGTGTTTTCTCTTTCTAACACCATTTAGATCATATTTCTAACCATGTAGTAAAGGAGACAACGATTTCTATGAGACCTGTATGGATTGTTCCGAAAAGTGAACAAATTGACAAAAATAATTTTCTTTTATTTACGTCTTTTTTTATGTTTTCAGGTTATATCAGCACGTAAAGGAGAATTTGAAACAGGATTTGACCGCGGAGGCCAGACAAGAGAGCACGCCATGTTGGCGAAAACTGCCGGCGTCAAACATCTCATTGTATTAGTAAACAAAATGGACGATGCAACCGTTAATTGGGATGAAGGAAGGTAACTACCAAATGCCTCGCACTTATGATATGTAGATGTGATGAAGTTAGACAATGTTAATATTACCCATTTATCAGCATCATTCAAAAAATTCTGCTGTCAACGTGACTTATTCGGTTTTTTTTTTTTTTTTTTTTTTTTTTTTTTTTTTTTTTTTTTTATGCCTTTAGAGGGCGAAACATCTGTAACACATAATAATAATTACGAAGCAGAACTCGTTCATAATAAACTGTTTTTATACATTAAATAGTAATATTATTGAATTTATAAAATAAATTAAAATTAAAATGGAGTTCTACAAAATAAACTTAATAGCAATAAATAAATATTTGGTATTTATTTATGGATGATTGGATACCCTAATGACTGATGCGATTTAAGATTTTCACAGCCAAAAGTATTTTCGTTATTTATTTTTGGGATGTTATGCCGTGTTACGCTACCTCCTTTAGCCAACGTTTCGGACAGCGTTACAGCGTCCATCATCAGGGCAGATTTGTGGCTAAAGAAGTAGGTAGCGCAACACGGCATAACATCCCATAAATAAATAAGGAAATAACCCTGATGACTGTTTTATGACTTTTTTTTATTCAGACATTTTACATTATCCAGTAGATCTATTCAGGTCAAAACCACAGATAATCACAGATCACTACAATAGTGATGTGTCACTCAATAATAGTGATGTGACACAATGTAAAAATAACATAAATTTGCAGATCCAGTATTGAAAAATATACTAAGTGCTTATCTTTATGCTCCGTTATTTGATATATTCTAAATAAATGTTACATTAGGTTATTTAACTCAATGTTTATCAAACCCATATTATTTAAAAGAACCATTATAACAAATCTAATTATTTTGAGCGTATTTGAGAAGTGTTCACGCTTGAATACTTTCTCTGTCTGGCATTGGTTGTCTCTTACTACCGCTGCCGCTAGGGGCAGCGGGCCAATAGGTATATAAAGACAAGCGTACCCTTAGATTTTAAGTTTACTTGCCAAGTTGTCTGGGGTTACTTCCGGGGCTCTATTGAGGGAGCATACTCGTGAATCTTTTGTATAAAGTGACGAGTGATTAAAGGATAATTGGTGTCCTTTGGGGTTATTATTGTAATAATAACCATAAAACTACTGTTAAAGCTTGTACGTTTAAGTAACTACTGTTTTACGATTATTGAACTGTCTACTTGTGTTAATGGCTTGTACCCACCCAATAAAGTCTCATTTGTGTTCAAGAAGAAAAGCGTGGATTGATTTTATTTAATTACCCCGCTATACCATCTTTTATTTTGTTGTTTCAAACATTTTAACAAACCATTTTTTTTACATTAGCTCCACATGGGGAGCCCTGAGGAAAAGATCCCCAAAGATGACTTAGGCCCTGAGGCCTCGGGCCTATGTCATCTTTGGGGATGCTGTGTGGAGGGTCTTTTTAGGGAAAGGAAGGTTTGGGAAGGAAAAAGGTATGCGGAGTGATGGAATTTTGAGTACGGGAGTGACGGACGTTTGAATCCATTCGATGGGTCGAGAGAGTCCAGCTGGAGAGGTCAAAAGGACTCCCTCAAACAGTCTCTTGTTATTCTAGCTTAATTGTAAAATATTGCTTCTCTTTCCAGATATAATGAATGCAAAGACAAAATCCTCCCCTATCTCAAGAAATTAGGCTTCAACCCCACCAAGGACCTCAACTTCCTGCCGTGCTCGGGCCAGACGGGCCAGGGCATCCGCGAACAGATCGAGGAGTCAGTGTGCCCGTGGTACCGGGGCCCCGCCTTCATCGAGTTCATCGACAACATGCCCTCGCTCAACCGCAAGATGGATGGGCCCTTCATAATGCCCGTGGTGGACAAATACAAGGACATGGGTACGGTGCTCATGGGCAAGGTTGAAGCTGGCAGTTCTCGCAAAGGACAGCTCCTGCTGCTCATGCCCAACAGGGTGAGTACCTGATATATTCACTGTTTCCTTTTTCCTACACTATATCTTTCTTCGAGACCCAGGATGCAAAAATACTCATCCGCAAAGATGTAAATGGTTCTCAAGGAAGAATCAGTTCTATGTAAGAATTTATCATCGCTCGTCCTGAACATGTTCATTTACTGACTACTCGAGCAATATCTACCGAAATTTGGGTATATGTGATTTTGATGAATTTATTGTTTTTTTATAAAACTTTAAAATATGGGATAAACAGTGGGATTCGTAGGTATTTTACAGTGTGCCTCTGGGTTTCCTCCTTCCTACAACATGGGTCTCTGCAAGACCAATGTTCCTTCCTTCCTCTCCTCAAAAAGACCCTCCATACAGCATCTCAGGTGACATAATCCCTAAGGGAAATTATTTTCCTCAGGGTCTCCTGTGTGCAGTTAATGTAAAAATAAAAATGTAAGCAGTTTACTTATATGTTTGGTTTTAAAACTATGATGTTTCTATCGCTCAAGACATTTTTTTAAAATCTGCTGTCGCTGGAGTGGCTAAGCCCATTCGAACATGGAGCTACTTACAAGTTACTCGAGCTTCATGCGC
Source organism: Limnephilus lunatus (assembly GCA_917563855.2). Taxonomy (NCBI): domain Eukaryota; kingdom Metazoa; phylum Arthropoda; class Insecta; order Trichoptera; family Limnephilidae; genus Limnephilus; species Limnephilus lunatus. The sequence continues at coordinate 51,890,293 of OU830599.1, forward strand.
ATATTACACGTGCCGCTCGTGAGCATCCGCCATACTCTTTACCATACAATGCGCGTAGTATTATTTACAAACACTAGTAATATAGTATTGCGGGTATTCATGAGTGGTTACAATGCGCATTAACCTCAACTTGCTTGTAAGTAGCTCCATGTACGAATGTGCTTAGTAGTAGAAAACCAGAAGGCTTCCATTGAGAGATCATTAAAATAATATTAAAATTGACATCCCAACAGATTGTACAGTTTACTTGTGACTTTTTTAATTGACTAAATAGAAAGAGTGATAGATACTCTCGGTATCATCCTAGGGAAAAACTTCCATTCAGAATCGAAACATTACTTGAAATAGCTGTGAGACCGTCTTTGGTGACCAGTTCTAAATAGCCAGGTACTTCCCAGGCTGTGCGCTGCAGCCTGAACCTGAAATATGGTCCTATTGTTGAGAGCTTCAATGTAACCTTGCCCTCTTTCCCATAAACAACATGAATGTGTCAAAATTAGTTATGTTATAACCTCTCTTGTTACACTTGAATTATTTATACATGTGGTTAATAAATGCCTGCTCCATTAATTCCCTAGAGCAGCGGTTGTTAATAACCTTTTTGGGCCTGCATACCTGTTGACTCTTACTACAAATTTGTTGTACCCCGCACCCTCTATCTACCTAGTGAACACGTATAATGAAAGACATGTTATGTTTGTAATTTTTGAGTATGTACTCACATTATTACGTGAATTTAACAATAAAGAACACAAATAACTTTTTAAATCACAAATAAATTTTAAAACGTGGAGCTGAGTTTTATAAACTACATTCGTGCCACGATATTCCGTACCCCCAATTTTTGCTTCGCATACCACAGATTTAAAACCGATTGATGAGGTCCACAGTCTGACCAGGATGCCCCCCACCGTACAAAAGAAAAAGAACATTTTTATGCTAGAGAAACATTCCTTGGGTTAATTGCAAGATGGCTTTCATGTTTTATTGTTGATTTTTCTTATGATATTGCTTGACTTCCCACATAAGTTTAACTTTACTCACCGCTCATAGTTGTGAAATTGTGTTCATTTGCCTTCAAGTAGTGTTAGCAATTTCACAACATCACCCGATAGTTAATTCACATCATCATGACTACTGTCATTAATTTTATTTTTAATAATAAATGATTATCGCATAGAAGCGTCTTTGTTGCTATTTAAAATCTGGAATCCATTATGTCTTTTCAAAGTTTATTATATTATTTACTAACATTTAATTGTTATTTTTCAGACACAAGTCACGGTGGACCAGTTATGGTCAGATGACGAGGAGGTGACCTCCATTGGCCCAGGAGAGAATGTGAAGATCAAATTAAAAGGCATTGAAGAGGAGGATGTGTCTCCCGGCTTTGTTCTGTGCGACGCAGCCAATCCCATCACCACCGGCAGAGTAAGCATTTCATATTGAGATTCGTCATATTATCAATTTCTTGCCACATTCTTTCCTTTATTTTAATTGAGAAAGTGAAACATTCCCACAATATTTTTTTTAACATCTAAGGTTTGTTTCCCCTGGCGAATGCTGACTTTCTAGTGCGAATAGCCAAATTGTCAGGGAAACCGGATAACAAATGGGGTGGCTAGAGAATTTCAGAGGAAAAGAAACCTGCTAAATCATAGATTCTCGACCTATTTTTGCCCACATTGAGAATATTTTTATTTCGTTGTATCCCATTATGCCCCCTAACGAAGGGGGCATAATGGGATACCATGATAGGGTTGCATTTGCCAAAACAGAGGGGGCAAGACGAGATACCATGACGAAGGGGGGCGTAATGGATACGGCGATGGGGTTACATTTGCTACAATGGAAAATATTGTTGTGGATGGATGGCCCCTAATGGGATGAAATGAGGCAAGATAGGATGGGTTTCTCTGGGTCTCTTACCGCCCCCCTACAAGTCTGAAACGCCCCCCAATTTTCTCTTGGTCTTCTACCGCCCCCCTGAAGGTCTGAAACGCTCCCAAGGGGGCGTTGTCGCCCACGTTGAGAACCTATGTGCTAAACCGCGGTTTGTAGAAAATTTGTTTAACTAGGTTAAAGCTAGGAAAAAAAACTCATCAGGCTGCTTTCGAAATTTCGAATGTGTGACGTAGCTTGAAGTTAAACACTGCCACTTGTATTGCAGTTAATTCAAATCATGGAACATGAACTTAGAGTTACATCACAAATTTTTAACCAATCACCGCTCTACCCCCCCTCTATGAGCTAACCTTATTAGCCGCGTTTTCTACAAACCTTGCTACTAAACCATTTTTTTTGTTTGCTAATGATCTTTAGAAAGAGCTGAGTGGGAAACACTGATGCTATTTGAGTCGAAGCTCGTTTGGCGGCTCTATCGCATAAGGCTGGTTAAGAGGACATGAAGATGTCTGAAGAGCCGCAAATCCCTATGCAAAGAGTTGCGTTCTGCCAACTCTTGAGCTAATTAAACTATTACTAATATATTATCACTTACCGATTGATTAGATGCTATGCATATAAGTCTGTCTACTTTTATCTGAAAAGAGTTTACGATAAACGAAAGGCAGCATTCAGAAATGTACTACACTATTAGATATTATAATAATTATTTTGTTCAGATCTTAAATTAAATGTTCTCGTGTTGTAAATGTTTTTTATGTTTGTGTGTGTTACAGGTGTTTGATGCACAGGTGGTTATCTTAGAGCACAAGTCCATAATCTGCGCAGGTTACTCAGCAGTCATGCACATCCATTGCGCAGCCGAAGAAGTCACAGTTAAAGTAAGTTTTAAATAAAGGGCACCGTTTGTTAGGTCAATCACATATATTATCAAATCCTTTTATATATCAAAAGCAGTAGGACACTTCAGTCACAAGCTGTTGATCGAAGAGTTTGTGAATTTGAAGAGAAGAAATTCAGTCTAGTAAAAACAACAGAAAAATGTTTACTATGTTAAAACAGAAATCTGTACATAATATTGTTCTATTCATAAATAGAGAAAATGGTTACCATGGTGAAACAGGAATCTACAAAATAATGAAAATTAAATGGAACCACGGAGACATCTGTTAACAATGTTAATTGTTGTGTTATTGAGCAAAATCTAGATATTATAATAATTATTTTGTTCAGATCTTAAATTAAATGATGTAAGCATGCAACCGTTGAATAAGTACAATAATACGACAGATAAAAATAATGCATTACTAATGATTGTTTTCATTGCAGGCCTTAATATGTCTGGTAGACAAGAAGACGGGAGATAAATCTAAAACAAGGCCGAGGTTCGTGAAGCAAGACCAAGTAGCCATCATGAGGATAGAATGTTCCGGAGTCATATGTTTGGAGCAGTTCAAAGTTTTCCAACAAATGGGTAGATTTACATTAAGGGATGAAAATAAAACAATCGCAATTGGAAAAGTTCTGAAAGTGATTGAATAAGAAGTCTTTCTAAGCTTAGACTAGATAGCTAGGCTAGATCTTCTTAATACATTTCTACGAATAACGACATACACATAATATATTATTCAAATATATATACATAATAATATAAGGGATTGGATGGATAGATGGATTGATCGGGTTTGTTTTGTTGTTGCATCAGAAGTATGAGATCTACTTCGCCCCCTACTGAGTACTGAGTACAGCCGCAGTAGCCGTGACAAGACAGCGGCCCAATTGCCCGATTGCCCGACACCAATGGCTATTTTTATATAAAAGGAATATCTCGACTAAACAAACTACCTGTCCATTAAGTTAACTTGTAGCTGCGTAGTAGCCAGGATGAACACTACTGTATTATGTACTACTGTTTACTGCAAGCAACATCGCCACTTTCTTTTATTTCTCTCACTTTCCTAACTATCGAAGCTAGATCGCGTCTGCTTTTTTATTACGGGATTATAAATTTTAAAATGTTAATGCTATTTATATAGGAATCATTATGACTGAGACCAGAGAGCTTGTTAACTGTTGCTGAAATTTAAACCGTGTTTCTTCTGCAACTGGGTTTGTGTTACGCTCCTTGGTAAATACAGGTACTTTCCTTTTTCCTGGCTAAATCTAGCTAATTATTATTTTTTTTTTACGCAGTTTACAACTTTTACATATGGAAAATTATGATATTTTCCCATTTTTGTACATTTTGCCGTGAAATTTTTTATTTGTATAAGATAAAGATTAATTTCCGTGTGAATGAGATTTGTTAATCAAAGAATGAATTAAAAGTATATAATTTGTTTTATTATTCTATATCTATAAAGTATGAGATATTGTTTTACCCCCTTTGAGCGGTTTTATGAATGCGATGCAGAGTTGGTTGGGTTCTTGTTCACCGCCCACTTCTGGACTACTGCAACTTCTCCTCTGCAACTACTCTACACTTAACTATCTAGACAAATAAGACCAGAAGAGATCCTTATTATGTTTTCCGCTTGGGCTTTGATAATGAAAGCAATAAAATTGATGTATAATTGATATTAAATATGAGAGTTTTGTACAAGAGAATACTATAAAGACATTGGTCATGTGCGCCGCCGGCTTTCCTGCCGCTTGTTCTTTATTTTTACATCAATTTTTAGCGCTAAAATGTTTGTGCCTTACCATAGTTGAATGAACAATAGTAAACCAAGCAATTTAATAATTTTATAAATATTCCCACAGCCTGTAGTATTTATTTTACTTCTTATCGTAAATGTACAAATTTTTATATTTCAGTGAAGAGGACACTGATATGTGTAGTTTTATTGGAGAGCTGTAAGGCGAGTTTCATTATCAAACACCAAGATAAAATCACTTTACAGATTATTGCAATTTCTCCATTGTTTATTGTCTGCCTTTGTAATAAAAGCAAATGTCCCGATATGAAATTTCACTTCTTTGTTTTACTTATCCCCGATTCCTTATCGTGATGACCTCATACCAAGTCACCTAGTAACTCTGAAATTTGTCAGGAATACCGAAGGAAGCAAGGAGTGCCCAATTGTGTGGCACTACTCCTGATACATAGGAACAAATATGTTAGAATATAATAATATGCCCAACTCCAGTAAAATATTGGCATTATTTACTTGTATTGGCTGGCAACTCTAGCTGCTAGAGGCGCAAGTGTAGCGTGGCATAAAATTCATTACAATGTGAGAGAAAACCAAGTCGCAGAACTCTTGCCACAAGGAGGCACCAGGTTGGCGTACTGCTATCAGAATTTATGGGAAATGTCAAGTTGGAGGTGTAACTATGTATTCTATAGTGTCCGACTGAAACAGGACTTTCCACCGAAACCGAATCTTCGGTATTTTGGACATGTTAGAAATCTATTGTTTACTGAAATTTGGTTTATTTTTTACACTTACATAGACAGTTAACACGTGTTAAATGAAATAAATAATTAAAGTAACATGGTGAAGAAAATATTTATTTCTCAGTATTGTAATTAGACATTGAAATTGTACATGAATTCAATATAAATCAGTCTACAATAAAAGCTCGATAGAGCTACCGATGATGGATTTAACTCTTCATAGTAAGAACAGCCAAAAGATGTATGAAATATTATTAAAAAGGATCTGGAAAATTTGAAACACAGCGTGGAGTAAATTTAGAAAAATGCTACGAGGATTTAAAATCAGCGCACAAGTATTAATTATTATTTTTAATTGATAAACTAACGTTTAAACAAGATTTTTATGCATAGCACAAAGGGTAGATAACAAATATTATAATCAATAATTATCAGCCTGAAACACTCATCTACATTGAAAAAATCTTCCGAGACGGCCAGTATCTTTTCTCGGAAGATTTTTTCAATGTAGATGAGTGTTTCAGGCTGATAATTATTGATTATAATATTTGTTATCAGCGCACAAGTGTTGAATGCAATGGGTTTTTTGGGATGTGGGAAAATAGCAATGACCTTAATGTTTGAGATTCATTTTAACTGGCCGCTGAGTTGGCATTGTGTTTGTCTGGCACCTGTGCGTCCCGTGTTCGATTCCTCGGCTGGCTAAGTCCTCCATCACGATACAAGCAACATTTTCCTCTTACCGTGGTGGTAGTAGGACATTGATTTTCAGAGTGGGGGGCGCGAAGATATGTGGAGGTGGGCGTAGGCGGCGGCCACCACTCAGCTCTTCATTCCAAATCTTGTCAAAAACATGCAAGCTCATCCGTCACATTGAATTTCCTTAAAACAAGTGTGTAAAAGAAATATTTTTATAATAAAACATCTAAAAATGTATTTTTGTACTTTATTACCTACCCTTGTTTTATTTTACAATTGCTTGGCGAGCCCACTTGCTGTTACTTGCTGGGCCCTGGGCCGAGGGGAGGCGTGGGCACATTCACTTTAAGCAGTAGGGAGGCGTGATACTTATAAGTTTGGGAACCCCTGTAGTAGGAAATTTACAAATATTGTATTGTCTTTCCTTTTTTTTGATTTTTTTCCTTTTGTGCAAATACTTTTATGTTATTAAAATTTAGTTATTAACTTTTAAACGCCCATGCGCCGCGTGAAATAAAGGAAGTCCACTGTCCAAGCATTTTTTATGAAATACTACGGCGAATAGAGCACCATAATCACCGGTCCCGTATGGGACTATTGGGCATTGAACGACGCAAATCTGAGGTTCTGTACGGGACCGCTGGGCATTTAATAAAGGTTAATATAAGTTACCTAATCAAAGTATAATACCTGAAAAATAAAACATTTTCTGCAAATCCTATTTTTTATAGTAATTTAAACATTTTAATTCCCGGTGTCAGCACTGGGATCCCAGGATTGCAAAATGCCACTGTAATCCTGACTCTGAAAGAAATTCCCGGGATTGAAAGCCCTAGTGCATACCTCCCATGCGACTGAACCGCTGACATTCTACCAGAAAGGTATTGGTTACTAGCTGCGATCGGTAATCAAATAAAAAATTTACAGCTGCCACAAGAATCGGATACATTATATACTGCATCTTTCACGAAATATGATATTCGTCATGAACTTCCTTATTTGTTTACATTTCGATTCCAATTAAAAAATAAAATGGCAACCAATTGGGGTATCCGGATATCAAACTTTTCTCTGTTGGAAAATAAACTTGGTTTTTCATCCCAGGAACTAATCTTTTTTTTTTTACAAAGCTCTAATTTTACTGAATTCTTCCTCGTTGAACTTTTAGACCCCAGATAGTCCACTGGTTTGATAATCTGATCAAAAGAAGAATTGAAAAGAGAAAATTGACCTTCCGCAACAACAGCACCCTTGTAAGGAACCTCTTTAATTTTTATGTGAATACCGCACAAGAGTCCCAACACAATTTGGAAGGCGGGTGTGGGTACCGCCGCCCCGGGAACCATTTATTGGATAACCAACACCTCAGCCATAGGTCACCCCAAGTGGTTTGCTACGTTTGGTGACTTAGTAGGGGTGCCCGGGTTGATGTTTGTCCAGGTCTTGGCGGCAGATGCGTCATGTCATACCAGCTGCATGTCAGGCCGGATCGGGAGAGAATGGTTGAGGGAGTCCCTCTGACTTCTCCAGCCCTACTATCTTGGAACATTGCGGTGGGAGGGATGGATTCATGCATCTGTCGCTCCTGGACTTACTGACTCCCAGATTCCTACTCACCCCTCATACCCTTTTCCTTCCCAGAACTTCCTCTCCTAAAGGGACCCCCCCACGCAGCATCCCCAAAGATGACATAGGCCCTGAGAGGAATTATTTTCCTCAGGGCCTCCTGTGTGGAGCTAATGCAAAAAAAAACTATCTTAAAGCCAGTGAGACCACAGCATCCCCAATTGGGGCATGTTGTGAGGCTGAAGTTAATGGGGAGGGGGAAAATCTGGCTATTCAGATGTGTTCACCAACCACAGCCATTTAAAGCAATGTTTCAATTCTGAATGGTGTGGTGGTCTTACAACAGAATCTTTCACTCTGGAACGTGCCACAAATACAGTACCTATAAGTATTGCTTTTTTACATGAGCTTCACACAGGAGGCCCTGAGGAAAATAATTTGCCTCAGGGCCTATGTCATCTTCGGGGATGCTGTGTGGAGGGTTTTTTTTAGACAAAGGAAGGAGAGAATGGTTCTGGGAAGGAAAAGGGTTTAAGGGGTGGTTAGGAATCTGGGGTTCAGTGTATCCTGGTCATCCAAGACCTAGACAAATCTCACCCCATGAACCTGGGCACCCCTGCTAAATCACCAAACGTAGCGAACCACTTGGGGTGACCCATGGCAGAGATGTTGGTTATCCAATAAAGGTTCCCGGGGCGGCGGTACCCATACCCGCCTCCCAAATTGACAATTGAAACTAAACTTTCACAAAATCATTTTAATAGGAAAAATTTGAGGGTGAAAACTTCTTTAGCACCGTTGTGATTTGAAACGAAAAAATCAATGAAATGATAAATAGCAACGCTAAAGAGAGACAAACACAATCTATAGGATTTAGCTTGCGAGAAAATGTAAGAGGGGGGGGGGGGGTGTCAGAAAAAAATCACAAAATATCATGTGGATTTATTTTTTGTTGAACACACGATTTCTAAACCAAATGTCAGTCAAAAAGAACCTCCAGCCTTAATGTCTCTCTGTAAATTTTATCATGATGCTTAATTTTCCAAAATTTAATCAGATTATACCTGTATTTAAAGATAATATTCTGAAAATTTCAATATACTTTGTACTAAAAAAATACGTGTTTTTGGGTGGGAGTGTGGTAGTCCAAAACCTCGCCACATATCACCAGGGGGGGGGGGGTAAAAAAGTCGCTAAAAAACATTACGTTAAATGGACTACCCCATAAATACTTTAGTTTTCTAAAGGTTTCACTTCTACCACGTATAAATTGCACCCTTTTTTTTTTGAACATTGAATAAAAGTTTAATTTTATTGCATCTTTTACTATCTCTCCTGAGATAAATAGTTGTTTCTGGTAATAATTATGTTGAAAAGTGGAATTTCCATATTCTCTATTATTTGTGAGATTTTTTTTTAAAAGAAAGACAAACATTCCCGGGTTACGAATAACCCAACAATGTTTGAAAATCTCCTACTACCACCACAGAAAGCCGAAAATATTGCTTGTGTTGTGATGGAGGACTTAGCCAGCCGAAGAATCGAACATGCGACGCTCGGGTGGGACCCAAGCGCTATGCCCACTCAACCACTGACCGGTCACAGATGAAAGGTTTATTAAAATAACAACACCATGGAATAAGAATATTTTATATGTAAAATGAAAAGTAGTGATTACTGTACATATATTATCATAATCCTGTCTCCTAATCGCGTACCTCATTAATAATGCTTTGCAATAACTTAACTACAAGTAATAAGGTTTAACTTACATTTAACACAGGAAAATATACATACATTCAAAAATATTATATTGTAAATGGTGTTTCAACAAATACCATAATGCAAAACATTCAATTTTATTGCAAGAAAGTAAATAAAGTATAAATATACACAAATTTTACATAATTTATTATAAACATTAGAAACTATATAAATTTCGTTTTTGATTAGTCTCGGAGTAAAGCTCTGTATAAACTTGCATTGGGAGAATCAGCAGCAAATTTACAAGAATTCTAAGGCCCTTCGCTCATGGAGAAACCGAATGGTTTTGAATGATCATGGTTGGCAACTCAGTTCACGGCATATTTAAAATTAATCAACTTATCAACCTCCACAAAATCGATATTTTTCTGATCTGACATATTGTAAATTACTGGAAATTTCAGATGGTCATGAGCCGCTACCATGGCAACTGAAACGCGACCTGCTAATCACCACGTCACCCTTGAAAACCGATCTTTAACAAGTTTCCTGTGTGCGGATCGCCAATGAAATTAGTTCCTTTCCTGTGGATAGCGATTGAGTCGCCAACTGTTTTTTTTTCAGTTTCTCCATGAGCGGATGGCCTAATTCCAAAATATCACCTTATAAAATCCAAAAGTTGAAAAGTGTGGTCCATGATCATAATGTGAATATATGCAGTGCTATAAATAACACTGGCAATAAACTCAATGTACACTCACAAAATATGCGTTAAATTTATCAGACAATATAATTGTTTGGCAAAGGAGCGATAAGTACAAATACATTTCTTTTCAATGCGAGGTCAGTCAGATATCTTGATTGTTTCATTTTTGGAAATGTTTTGATTCATTTGATCATTTTCAAACTCGACAAAATCGTCAAACAGACTCGGCCAGGCCTCTGTGTCATCATAGCTGCTCAAGTCCTCGCCCACCGTATCACAGAAGTTGAGGAACATGTGCCACGTGTCTTTGGGGATGCCACGCACGTGCGGATGTTGCTCCAAGTAATGCAGCCAGCGACTCAGGATAGGCGGCTGGCAGATGGTGAACACCAGTCGCCACAGCACGATGGCCACCTCGGCCGGCAGGATGCGCTGTCCCGTGCACACGTCCAACCCAAACTTGAATGTGAATCGGTACAAATCTTTATATAATTCATTATCTCGTTCCAGTTCCGATACTATCTCCGGTAGTCTACTTTGTATCCCTTTTATAGAATCCACTTTCATAAGTTTTAGACCTTGCGCAAACTCAGTTCTACTGAAGCGACACATTTGTTCCGCATTAAGTTTCCAGGCTAACACTAATACTTTGAATTCGTCGGGGCACAGTTGTAGATCTTGACACAGGCGTTCGATTCCCTCGGAGAGGATTGAGTCATCATTGGGATCCTTGTAGTGTTCAAAGAGGGCCATGACCCGGGCGTCGGAGGAACGGGACTCTCCGGAGCCCATGGTGGAGACGGACCGGGGCAGGGGGAGTTTGTGATAGAAGCTCTTTTGAGACTTCTCAATGATAATCTGCGATCGGTGCGTCTGAGCGGTGCTTATGGTCTCCCCCAACACGGGAGAGACCAGGCTATTGGCATTACTCTGCAAGGTCTGCACCGGCAGGTGGCCGGGGTACGGGACGAGGCCGCCCTTTTTATTTCCATTAGAGTGAGTCTCCACATTCGTGAGCAGGGGCTGAAGGGTTCCTTGGTGCGGGAGCGGGTATTCCGTGACAGCTTTCCCTGGTACTTGATAAGAGCGCTGTAGTTCTGTCATTTCTGGAATCATCAAACATACGCATTGAGATGAAAGGGTAAAAAAGGAAAAAATCCAGTCTCCTAGATTACCTACAGTGATAAGGGTGTGTATACATATATACAGAAATGGATTAAAAAAAACTGCAGTGACATTGCAGTTATTGCTAGTTGGGTAGGACAGGGCAGGAAGTATACCTATTAGAAGAGTGTAAGAACATTGCAAGGAAAAGTATGCGCCCAGTATTTACCATCCTTTTCTGCAGAAGTAGGCTGGAGGGAAGGAGCGGTGACAGAGACAGCAGACGGTGCGTTAAAGCAGCTAAAGCAGTGGCCCATTGGATAATCTCTCTTCGATCCGCCCACCCTTTGTTTCTACGCTAATATTTTGTGAGCATTCGAGGACGAAATACTTCTTCCTGTATTTATAAATTCCATCTATGGCCTCTAAATCAAATTCCTCCAATAATCTTGGTTTCCACCTGTCATAATATTTTTTTATGGCGCTCTTGTTCTTTGTTTGACTAGAATTATCTAATATATCTACATTCAGAACGTTTGTTTTCATTAAGATATCAGTCTTACGAGCCCCTGGAAACAAAAAGCACGTCCGATTATGGAGAGCAATATACAGTATGCTAACAAAGCATTGTACTGATTGTCAAATTAATTGCATGTATGTTTATATTTGAGAAAATACGTATTTTACAATAGCTTAAAAATATATAAAATCGGGAACCCACCTCTCAAGCTCGAATTACATCTTTTATAAAATGTTATTAGTAATGCTGCTAGTCGTAAACATGTTCCACTTTATTATCCGTGATTATTTATCTACTCTACCAAGTTCGAGGATATTAAAAGTAATCATTTAACCGTCAAATTTTATACATATTGTCACGTAGAAAACAAAAACAATTATATAAAATGAAGGTAAACCGTAAAATATATTTTTTTTATTTTACATTAGTTGACAGAACACAGGCACCATAAATAAGACATTTATCTATGGCAAAATATTTTGCTCTTCCCATTTCCCATAACGAGTTGCTATAACGTTCCTAGTTAGCAAAATGTGACACAAATATATCCTTTATGCAAATGAGCTTTAGGATTGTTTTTTATTCATAGATAAAAATATATATGACCATTTTTTGCGTTGGTATACCTGATGAGAGCTGGAACTATTTTTCAAGTAAGAACTATGGAAGCAATACAGTACTTGACCCAAGAGTTAAATAATTTTTACGTTCAATACCCTCTCAATTTATTATTTAAAAAAAAAGTTCGTTCGCCATTTTCCTTGTTGAGTTGTTTTTGTACTGGTTTTCGCCTTGTTTCTTTATAAACGGTTAGTTTCCTAAGGTAAATAACTTTAAATAGCTAGTGAAATTATTGAGTTGAAACATAAACTAGTGTTATCCTGCGGTTTGCACAATAAATTAAAGGATATTTCTATGAAATTCTTAAACGATGACGCATATTTGGAAAGTGACATATCTATGTTTTATGTCAATTTTAACTACCTACGTAGAAATCATTGATTAATTAAATTTTGAGTATGTATTGTTAGTTTTTATTTGTGTTATTTCAATTAAATAATTAGAATATATTTTTTCAATAAGATTCTACAAAGATGGATTCTCGAGGCTTTGTCTCCGAGGATCAAGGCGAATGTTCGGAGAGTGCTCAACACTACTACCAAAAGTAAGCAAAATATTTAACGTACTTTATATCTGCACAATTCTATTAGCTGAATGTCTTGTAATAATATTTGCCTTGACACTTTGTAGAAACATCGAATTACAAAAAGAACTATACGAATACATGGACTCTTCTTCCTTATTGGAAAAAGAACTGGAGGCATCTTTAGACCAAAAAGAAAAATTGATTCGAGAACTGCGACAGCAGAATCAGAAATTGGACAGAGAAAATGAATTCATCAAGGTAAACCTCCATCTTAAAACCTTCACTCTGCTGTCACTGCTCAACCTTAAACTTTTACATAATTATTTAATTGCACGGTATTTGTTCAATAAACTTGACCATGCCACTTTTTATAGTCTAATCAATTTTTTCTAATACATTTAAATTATTTTTAGAAAAAAATGGACAGAACTCAACAGGAAAATACTCAATTAGAAAACGAAGTTAAATCTATGAAGATTGAAAAAGAAAACCGAAGAATATACATTAGAGAATTAGAACAAAAAAATGACGATTTGGAACGGGCACAGAGGTATGCTTTATGTTAGCATTTACAATGGCCTTCACGCTTCATTGATTATTTGTTTATTTTCACATTGAGTCACTCGATAATCAGATTCTTCACACCTGTTTGTTTTGGTAATAAAATAAGGAAGTTTATGTATAAACGCTTTAATTGTACAATATTATTTGATTAAATAATACTGTTTTTCGGTTTCATAATATAAGTTTATTATTCTTTGAACTTCATAGCCATGTTATGTACTGCAAATCCTTCTTTCATAATTCTGCTTGATCTAATTTATGAATTCGAAGAAGGTTTTTGCCAAATAAGTAAGGAAATAAGAACTGTTTTGATGATAATTATAATTATAATATATGGATGATTTGTATAGCACCGTTTTTGTGAAAAATCATATCAAGAGTGTTGAATGCAGCTAAAGTTGAACCATTCAAGCCTCCTAACATGAGCACATCCATCAAATAGGCATATTTAGTCCATGTTTCCGGACAGCGTTGCACCATCATCATGACAGATCCGATAGCTCGGCTAAAGAAGGAGGTAGCGCAACACGGCATAACACCCCAAAAACAAATAACGAAAATGCTTTTGGACGTGAAATCTAAAAACGTACCTGTTTAATATTGGTTTTTAAGTAAGTGGCGCATATTAAATAACATCAGAAAGAGAAAAAGAAGGCCTAATAAGGAATTTGTCAACTTCGATATTAATGATAGGTATATTGAAAAAATTTTAAGCTATTAGCCTACCATGACCATCTTGTTTTCCTTAAACTATAGTACATTATACACAACATTTTGGTAGCGTGGTAGGGTTCACGCCAAACTTTAAGACTGGCCTGAACATGGTACATTCCTTTCTCCCGCAGTTACTGACTTTACAATAATATTAGCCTACCATGACCATCTTGTTTTCCTTAAACTATAGTACATTATACACAACATTTTGGTAGCGTGGTAGGGTTCACGCCAAACTTTAAGACTGGCCTGAACATGGTACATTCCTTTCTCCCGCAGTTACTGACTTTACAATAAACGTAAGCGGAGGAGAAAGATGCATAAAAACATACGTGCAACAGAGAAAGGCGTGGGCGGGGGGGGCATGCCTCTTTTCTGTCTTGAAACTAGCTTATTGCGACGATTTCTGGTCAACATCAGGCTGGTCTTAAAGTTTGGCGTGAACTATATCAGGGGTGGTGAAAAATGATTTATTAAAATTATATTATATGTTTACAACCCCCGTTACCCACCCTCCCCAAATGTTGTGTATATTATACCATAGTTAAATGAAAAACTGTACCATCTAATGCTACCAGTACACATTGCTGATCTTGACGCCGTCCCGCCAAGATCCTTTGATGTGTGCATGAAAATCCGATGGCTGGCCAATGTTGGTGTTGGCCAACGCGTTGCAACAGTCAATATATGCCAAGTTATCCTGTACATATTGGCTCAACATGTTGGTCCAACATTCACTGGCAGCTTAAAGTAAAAACATTACAAACATCAATATTAGTAATATTATAATATGTAAATTTATATGAAATTTCCAGGGTTATATCAGAATCAGTGGCGGGAATAGAAACATTGTTGAACCAGGCCTACGAGCGGAATGCCGTGCTGGAAAGCGAACTAGAGGAAGTGGAAAATCTCCGCATGAAGCTCCAAAGGGCTTCAGACGAAACAAGAGGTCATATTTTACTTTTTTAATTTTTTGTTGATAAAATAACATTATTTGATAATGTGGGCCTCACTTTACCCTTCATGAGGTCCATTTATTTAACTCCTTCCTCACAGAATTTTATGAATTTAGTGTGCTCCTTAAATTTTTTTAATTCTAAATTAATTAGAATTGTACCCCACCATGGATGAAGTGACTAAACGCGGAGTCCTAAAGCTCGTAGTACAAATTCGGTTAATTTGGTTCGTGTTCCAGTGGAACCAATATCTTTTTCTGATTTTTCTGTCTCCAGATTTTGTTTGAGTTTCGCTAATATTGTCTTCATTTAATTAAATATTATAATTTGAGATTTTACTCACAAAGTTAAAAATAAAAATAAAAATGGATAAATATTTATCCAGGCACTCTCTAGATAA
This sequence comes from Limnephilus lunatus, assembly GCA_917563855.2. NCBI lineage: Eukaryota > Metazoa > Arthropoda > Insecta > Trichoptera > Limnephilidae > Limnephilus > Limnephilus lunatus. The sequence continues at coordinate 51,905,681 of OU830599.1, forward strand.
CATGTAGTTCGAGTTGAATCTTGCAATCATATATAAAGATAGCAGCCAATAATACGTGCGTTAAGAAAACAAAGATAATGTTGGTAGTTCTTAGTCGAAGTACGATCCAGTTAAAAGTGACCGAATTGGAAATGGGTTCCATAGCTCAATCGGTAGAGCACTTGCCATGTAAGCAAAGGGACCTGAGTTCGTGTCCCAGTGGAACCAATATCTTTTTCTGATTTTTCTGTCTCCAGATTTTCGATTGAGTTTCGCTAATATGTATTGTCTTCATTTAATTAAATGTTATAATTTGAGATTTTACTTATAGAGTTAAAAATAAAAATATAAAAGTATTGTCAAAAATTATAGCCTACTTTGTAATAGGACCCCCTAACCGGAAGTTAAAGTCAGTGTTGGGCCATTTAGTGACATTTTACACGTACAAAATGTACATAAAATTACAAAAAAATTGTTTTTCACTTTGATACAAATCATTGCAAAAAAAAATAACAATTTGTGCATCGCTAGTGCCAAAGTGTTAAGATTCCTTTTGACAAAATATTCTTGAATGTCATGAAAACATGTATAATATATACATAATAATAATATTTATTAATTTGTGCGTAAGCCGCCGCATTTTTAAGCCGGAGTATGGAAATCACACTTCATTTCAATAATTAACACAAGAAACAACTATTTACCTTCACAAAATAGGTTGTTAGGTTCTTAGTTTAGGTAAATTAAGTAATTCATGCATTAATTATTATTTTTAATTGATAAACTAACGTTTAAACAAGATTTTTATGCATAGCACAAAGGGTACATAACAAATATTATAATCAATAATTATCAGCCTGAAACACTCATCTACATTGAAAAAATCTTCCGAGAAAAGATACTGGCCGCCAACGGGAATTGAACCCGTGACCATCTGATTGCCGGTCAGCAGCTCTGACCACTGAGCTTTGGCGGCTTATCTAATACCCGCCAAATAATTCAATGTATACTAGTGTTTCATTCGACAATTACTCATTATTAGGGATGTTATGGATATGAAATTTCGGATCTGGATACGGATACGGATATAGGAATAATATTATACCGGTTTCGGATACGGATACGGATATAAAATTATTTCGGATTATCCGCTAGTTTCGGATAATTACGGTTACGGATAATAGAATTTTAAAATTTTAAAAGTAAAATATAAACAGAAAGATTTGACTTTTATTTCTAGTCTATATTATCAAATGTTTTTACAATCAGTCAAATAAACAACTATTATTTTAGCAACTTTAAGTGATATGTAGGTTTGTAGGTACATATGAACTGTGAAGGTATGTAGTACATACATACATACATACTATGTACTTAAAAATATAAAAAAGAAAATTATAAAAACAAAAATAATATTGCAATAAAACCTTGGTACACTGTTACTGTAATCTAAGTAGGTACATAATAACAAAAACAGTTCTTAATGAATTTTGTAAATAATGAAACCATTACAAAATGTTTATTAAAAAACTTAAACCTTAATTGTAATTTTAATACTCAAAAACTCCCACTTTTAACTCTACGTGTGGGAGAGACTATTTTGTTATACCCGCCTGCACGCGTGGCTTGTGTGACAAGTAGCGCCTCAGCCGGGCAAAACAAACAAAAACAGGTCGTAACTTGTCATTTAGACTCCGCCTTTATCCGAAACTATCCGAAACTTTTATATCGGTTTTGGTTACGGTTACAGATATTTTTTTATTTCGGATATCCGATAGTTTCGGTTACGGATACGGAGCTCCATAACATCCCTACTCATTATTACATTTTTCCAACTGAAAACAACCAACTTTATTTTTGTGAGAGAGGTATTTTTAATACTAAATCTCCCGCTAGGTGGCGTCGAGACTAATTATGTCTGCATTTTTTGCTGAAATACTTTAACTTGTCAAATATTAATTATTATTTTTAATTGATAAACTAACGTTTAAACAAGATTTTTATGCATAGCACAAAGGGTACATAACAAATATTATAATCAATAATTATCAGCCTGAAACACTCATCTACATTGAAAAAATCTTCCGAGAAAAGATACTGGCCGCCAACGGGAATTGAACCCGTGACCATCTGATTGCCGGTCAGCAGCTCTGACCACTGAGCTATGTTGCACTGAGTATGAGTTTCAGGCTGATAATTATTGATTATAATATTTGTTATGTACCCTTTGTGCTATGCATAAAAATCTTGTTTAAACGTTAGTTTATCAATTAAAAATAATAATTAATATTTGACAAGTTAAAGTATTTCAGCAAAAAATGCAGACATAATTAGTCTCGACGCCACCTAGCGGGAGATTTAGTATTAAAAATACCTCTCTCACAAAAATAAAGTTGGTTGTTTTCAGTTGGAAAAATGTAATAATGAGTAATTGTCGAATGAAACACTAGTATATATTGAATTATTTGGCGGGTATTAGATAAGCCGCCATAGCTCAGTGGTCAGAGCTGCTGACCGGCAATCAGATGGTCACGGGTTCAATTCCTGTTGGCGGCCAGTATCTTTTCTCGGAAGATTTTTTCAATGTAGATGAGTGTTTCAGGCTGATAATTATTGATTATAATATTTGTTATGTACCCTTTGTGCTATGCATAAAAATCTTGTTTAAACGTTAGTTTATCAATTAAAAATAATAATTAATATTTGACAAGTTAAAGTATTTCAGCAAAAAATGCAGACATAATTAGTCTCGACGCCACCTAGCGGGAGATTTAGTATTAAAAATACCTCTCTCACAAAAATAAAGTTGGTTGTTTTCAGTTGGAAAAATGTAATAATGAGTAATTGTCGAATGAAACACTAGTATATATTGAATTATTTGGCGGGTATTAGATAAGCCGCCATAGCTCAGTGGTCAGAGCTGCTGACCGGCAATCAGATGGTCACGGGTTCAATTCCCGTTGGCGGCCAGTATCTTTTCTCGGAAGATTTTTTCAATGTAGATGAGTGTTTCAGGCTGATAATTATTGATTATAATATTTGTTAATTCATGCATATTTAGTTTGAAACAAAACTTCGCAAATGTCAAATCCATACAAAACAAAAAAGGCAGCAACGGAAGTTTTTAACTTTGATTGAATAAAAATCGAATTTTAATGCTTATTTTTTCCGTCTATCCGGACTGAAACCGATGTTTCTTTTGGTAATTAAGTTTAAAAACAGTTTAGTTCTTAAAATCTATGCTTATTAAAAGTGTAACGGCATGCGGCGGCTTTCGCACAATTTACCTAATATTTGGATGACTTCTATAGCGCCATTTTCGTGAGAAAATCACCTCAAAGGCGCTTTACAAATTCAATTATACATTTAATCTATGTACACCCATATACTACAAGTGGCTTATAAATTAGATTGATAACACAGGCCTGCGACCAAATTGCTTTCTTTAAAATAATGGGTGATTCTTATGTATTTTAGTGCGCTGAGTTCAGAAATGCCCCCAGTTTTTTTCCAGCACGTAAGCATTTTCCGCAAAATGCATTTTTCTGCGGGATTGCCTACCTCAAGGCGTATATTTATGAATATGTCGAAAAAAGTTGTTTTTCCTATTCGGCTTTATAGTTTTATATCAGAAACTATGAAATATGATAAAAATTAGTATATTTAACAGTATTAGTCAGCGTATGAATCATGGAAACCCAGTAGAAAGGTGTCTTGCTTAGTGACTAAGATGGTAAAACCTGGATTTTCCCATTGTCCTACATATACCCCTCGTTGTCCTTCGATTTGTTCATTTCAATTTAAACATTCTTAAAGTGTCTTTCAAAATGTCTTAAAGAGCTTGTGTTAATCCTCATAGTTTCTGTTACATTTGTGGCGAACTTGTATTAAAAAAACAAACTCGAAGTATTACGGAGTTTATTAAAAAAGTGTACTTTGCCTATTTTGGTGTGAAGATCAGAGATCAAGAAAAATCTTGGGCCCCTCATGGAGTGTGTTCAGGCTGTGTTGAAGGACTTCGCAAGTGGTCTAAAGGAAAGGCGAAATCTTTTCGTTTTGGGGTGCCTATGATTTGGAGAGAGCCTAGAAACCACGGCGATGGCTGCTACTTTTGTTCTTGCAACATACAAGGGTATAAATGCTAAAAATAAAAAAGATATATGTTACCCAAACATGCAATCTGCACTTCGACCTGTGCCTCATGGACCCGGTATTCCAGCACCAGTGCCCCCACACAATTTTGACGATTTGCCAGAGTCATTAGAGAGCGAAGCAGTTGAACGATGAGTTTCAAGTCGAAGACTGTGGACCCCAACAGTTTTCACAAGAAGAATTAAAAGACCTCGTTCATTATTTAGGGCTTTCTAAAGAGCCTGCTGATTTACTGGGCTCTAGACTTCAAGAAAAGAACTTGTTGAGATTTGGAACTTCATTCTCTTGGTACAGAAGCAGAGAAAAACAATTTGAGCCAAATTTTTCTCAAGATGGCGAACTTGTATATTGTTCTGATGTTCCCAAGTTGATGTCAATGTTTAACATTCAACATGTGTCAGATGATTGGAGGCTTTTTATTGACTCATCAAAAAGAAGTTTAAAAGCAGTTTTGCTACACAACGGCAATAAATACGCTTCTGTACCCGTGCGGCACTCTGTCCATCTAAAAGAAAAGTATGACAACATGGCTTTTATACTTGATAAATTGAAATATAAGGAGTTTGGATGGCCTACCTGAGGTGATCTCAAAGTCATCTCTATGGTGCTTGGACAACAAGGTGGCTATACGAAATTCCCCTGTTTCCTATGTGAGTGGGATAGCTGGGCAAAAGCGCAGCACTGGAGCCAAAAAGTTTGGCCAACGAGAACTTTGAAGGTTGGAGAAAAAATGTTCACTTTGAGTCTTTGGTTGATCCCAAAAAAGTGCTTTTACCCCCACTTCACATCAAGCTTGGACCGATGAAGCAGTTTGTCAAGGCATTGCCAAAATATGGCGAAACGTTCAAGTACCTTGAAAAGAAATTCCCGGGACTGTCTTAGGCAAAGTTAAAGGAGGGTGTTTTTGTTGGTCCGGACATTCGGCAACTAATGAAAGACAATCCGTTTGAAAAGGTGATGAAAAAAGATGAGAAAGAGGCGCGGATATCATTTAAAGAAGTTGTGACTAAGTTTTTGGGGAACAATAAGGACCCGGATTATGAAGAAATTGTAAATAAAATGTTGAAATGTTTTAAAACCTTGGGGTGCTCCATGAGCTTGAAACTTCACTTTTTGAACTCCCATTTGAATTATTTCCCAGAAAACCTTGGTGCCGTAAGTGAAGAGCAGGGCGAGAGGTTCCACCAAGACATCAAAGAAATGGAACGGAGGTACCAAGGACGATGGGATGTGAATATGATGGGAGACTACTGTTGGATGCTCCATAGAGAACTTCCAGACATCCCACACAAACGGAAAAGCTCAATTGAGGGAAAAAGATGTAGATATTATAAAGAATTATAAATCCTTATTGTATATACATATTATTTTTATCAAATTGTATTTAAAAATGTAAATAAACCACTAGTAATATATATTTATTTTTCATTTCAAAATGCATTTTTACCTATATGTACTGCGGGTTTTGCATAACTTTCATTTTCATTTTGCGGAAAATCCCTACGTGCTGGAGAAAAACTGAGGGCATATTTGGACTCAGCGCACCAAAATACATACGATTCACCCATTACGGTGAAAAAAACTATCAAAAAGTGTCAATTTGCAGGCCTGTGTAACTATTGACTTACAACTAAGACTTATATCACTAGTGACTTAGAACTATACTTATTTTTACAACCGAGCTTGCACTTGCAAGTCATAATACGAACATAGCAGTGTTTCTATTTGTATCATGACTTTCAACAGTCTTACAATTAGTTATTTATGACTAACATACTTATTTACATTTATAATCACATATTGTAATGGTTGCTGCCATAACACGAATAGAGCAGTATTGTTAATGCCCCATTCGTATTATGACTTGCAACTGCCTTAAAATTAGTTAACATAATGTGTATTTATATGTATACTTATATGTATTCTTATACTTACTTATATGTATACTTATATTTACTTATATGTATACTTATACTTACTTATATGTATACTTATATTTACTTATATGTATACTTATACTTACTTATATGTATACTTATATTTACTTAGTATACTTATACTTACTTATATGTATACTTATACTTACTTATATGTATACTTATACTTAACATAATGTGTATTTATATGTTTAACACACATATTATATAATTGGGACATTTATAAAGGCATTTGTATACAATATCCATATAAAAATATTTGACAGCAATGTCTTTCCAGGCATTCAAGTAGGACCGGCGTAACAGGCAGAACTACCCTTCAAACCCAAAGTGTGTTGCCTAAAATTTGAAGTTGTTTGATTTTTGAAGTAATAACCCATTCTCCTCTTCCTTCTTGAGCCAACATTTCAAACATCCTTTCCGTATCCATCAGGTTAGATGTGACGCATCAGCCCATTGACTTTACAGCTGTATGCATATTATTTTCAACAAATTTCTCCTGTCTAGATCTGAAACAAGAGCTGCGTGTCAAGGACAGGATACCGAATGGCAACGTGACCAGCACCCCCATACAGTCGGCCAATGATACGGACAACAGCAGACGGCTCCTCAATGGGCTCAACGGACTGGACTCTTCCAGACTTCACAACGAGTCCGACACGACCAACACTCAGCCAACGACACCCTTGAAATGTATGAAAACTTTGCTTTTCTAAATTTTTTTTATGTGAATACTGCACAAGAGTTCCAACTGCTTCCCTCTGGACCCAGTGAGACCTTGGCATACCCAATTGGGGTATGTTGTGAGGCTGAAGGTAGAGGGTAGATGATCCTGGGGAGAAACGCCCTCCAGACGTTTTAGCTTGCTGAAATTATCATTATTTATTAATGCTATGTCTTCAACAAGTCAATATTGCAAAAAACAATGCCTTTTGATGTGGGACTTAACCCATTCATTTTCTTATGCTTATTAAATCTATTTATATCGACATTGGAAAGGAAAAATGGCTAAAGCGTCATGCAGCTGGAAAGGAAGAGTGGCTGAAACACCATACAGCTTTATGGCGCTTAAACCATTTTTCCTTTCCTGCTGTATGGTGCTTTAGCCATTTTTCCTTTCCAGTGTCGATATGATTGAATTTAAAACTGTATTATATTACAATATATGCTACACAAAATGTTTGGTTATGCACTACCCTCCCCGCACCCTGAAATAAACTGTTTACTGTAATAATAATAATAATAATTGGACAATTTGTAGAGCGCTGTTTTTGTGAAAAATCACCTCAAATCGCTTTACAATTCATTATGAATTCCTAGGTTCTATTTAATTTTATTATTTACAGAAAGATACAAAAACATACTTACCTGCAGGTCACTTCCGAAAAACACACTTTATTAGAAAGTTTATGCTTGGGAAAGGTACGACTTTGCACGTGGAGGACAATATATTCAAAAAACTGGACATTGCATGACTTTACCTTTGCTACCCTCATCACTGTTGGTTTTACATTTACATTTATAAGAAGATTAATGCCAAAGTTGAGTTAATATTTTTTTGAAAGGCTGGAGAATTATAAGAATTTGCTTTATTTTTACAAAATTAGTCATTTACTATGTCGCGAGCCGTGAAGCTGAAGTTCAAAGGTTTTTTTTTATTTTTTTTTTTTTTTACTTATGGATACGACTGTCTGATAAGATGAGTTTTTAGTTTAGCTCTAAATTCCGCTGAATCTGTGATCGTTCTTAACTCGTGTGGCAGTCCATTCCAGGCTTTAGGTCCTGACACTCCGAAAGCACGCTCACCGAATTTAGTATCTGGTGTGCGCTTTGGTTCCTTCAACCTTCCGATAGCTGTTGTTGCTGCTGACCTGAGGGTTGATTGTCGTGAATTGGAATTTTCTGGAATACACATTTCCGATAAGTAAGCCGGAGCCATTTTGTTAAGGGATTTGAATACCATCCAGCAGAGCTTGAACTGGATTCTTTCAGGACACTTGAGCCAGTGAAGATTTTTGAGATGCTCAGAAATATGGGAATATTTAGATACGCCGGTGATGAGTCTTGCCGCAGCGTTGAACACAGATTGTAATTTGTTGATTTGATATTTCGGGAGACTAGCATATATTCCGTTGCAATAATCTAGACGTGAAACGACATACGAATTGACTAGTAATTTAGTCGCCTCTGTTGTCAAGTTTCTCCGTACTGCTTTAATTTGCCTTAATTGAAAGAACCCCGTGCTTACAGTTCTGTTCACTTGAGTTTTAAGGGAGAAATCAGCGTCCAGATTGACACCTAGTAGTTTTATGCATGTTTTTGGAGTGATGTCACTTCCTGAAATGGTTATTGGGGAGTTATCAATATTATGCTGACGTCGGCTTGTGGCTGTCCAGAGAAACTGTAATAATATTTTATCTGTTTTTATGAGAATTGTAATGGTTGGGTTACTGGAATACCCCTCATAAGGTTACAGGAGTTTTAATTTATGTTTCATTTCACCAGGTGACTTTTCGATGAACGGAATGAACGGAAACACCATGACGCCATCTTCAAGAATATCCGCTCTGAATATTGTCGGCGACTTGCTTCGTAAAGTTGGGGTAAGTTTATTTCCTATCTTGCTGTCCATACTGTTCTTTGCATACATGATTTAAAACTGTTTAAATTCAGAGCATGTCTTTGGAAAATATTTAGGGCCGATCAAATATTTTCGCAACCAGATTTTTCTAGATTTCTGTACTGCTATTGCTATTTTAGTTGCTCACTTTTCTAACCTTTTGTTATTACCAAAAGTTTGAATTGAATAATAATTTCTGTTCTGTTACTTTGTTTTTCGTTTTTGAAATAATATGAAATATAGGAATGATTTATTATGTTTTAATAATATTTGTAATGACATCTTTGTCAACTGTTATTTGTTTAATATCCAACGTTTACAGTGGACTTTTCATTTTGCCTATTAAACCAATTTGACGGAAATATCTTGTATTAACTTAGATATCAGTTTTTTACTATTTTATTGTAAAAATAAATGTGAGGCAACAAAATTTGTATTGAAATCTATTTGAAGACTGTTATCTTACATCGGTTTAATTCTGGGTGTTCGATCGGCTTCCTTGATGCTGTATTCTATGTGGAAGTCACTTTTTATGGAAGCCTTAAATTTAATATTTTGGTGTTTGTATACTACAAAGTTTTCACCAAATGTTAGCGGGGTTTGTATTCTTATGACGTACTCCAAGCTGTAAAATCCCAGAAAATAACTAATGTCTGTAAACTTGTGATTCGCATTAACCTTTTAAAAATTCAATATGACTGTATTAAGGTGTTTATTTTGTAGTTTCAATGTACACATCACGCTACAGGTACACCCACTTTATATGCCCTTTCAGATTAAATTGATAAATCAATGCTTGTTGATTGGCGGATTATGAAATGCACATTTTTGCCTTAATTTCAATGATTGACTTGCACAACTGTTTATTAGCTGGGTATACCTGTACTTCATGTAAATGTTCACCCTCGCCCCGGTTGTCCCCGCCCTTCCCGCTTCCCCAAAGTAGAAATGGTTTTGTAGTTTAGCTTGCATGTGTTTTGTATTGCTTCCAGCTTGAGAGGTTCCTTTGCCCCGAATGCAGCAAAGTGCGATGCATCTGTCCTAAAAGTGACAAGGACATACCGCCGCAATCCGTGCACCCATCCGATAACCACCAACCTGTTAATAGAAATCTCGTCAGGAATCTGTTCTCTCCCTCTTCACCGGATAGACCACAGATCCCGCCCACTCAGAATGAGAATGGCTTGGAAAAAGATAACAAACGGAATTCAATGCCGGAACCTCAAAGTCCGGAGAGACATTGGCTATCGGGGCTTATGAATTCTAATTCGCCCTCGGCAAACCAGAATGGTCACGGCCGCCCGAACTCTCATCATACGAGCAATGTAGAACTGCGCCATAATCACGCCATGGAAAATTCTAACTCGCCCGTCCAAAGAGCGGAGCCTCCGGCACCGAGAACCTTGTCGTTATTTTCTCGCGGGACTTCGTTCCGAAGAAGTACCGTTCCTCCCAGACCTCCGCGCTCCCCCACCAAGTCTCGGCCCACTCCTCCATCATAAACTCCAATTTATTTTAAAAATTAAATAATTACTGGGGTTGATTATGGATGCAGTTTTCATTTTGTGCCAATGTTTTTAATGTAAATAATTTATTCCTAACAAATACAGTTATCACATACAAATTAACTCTATAAAAGGTGGATAAACGAATTATATTCTTAATTTCAATTGAAACCTTTTACTCCATATTACTTCCTAATATGAATTATTTTTAACCATGCATCAGAGGCATAATATCCAGTTTAATTTATTTACAATTTAATGTGCTTTTTATTTATTACGATTCCTACAATGAATATAATATAAATAATGCGGGATTTGATTATCAAGCATTATTTTTGCATTACTCTCTTGGATTCTAGATCTTGGTTAGTTTTATGTGATTATTTTTTAATAGTGCTATTGCATGACTTGAATCAACATAAAATATGACCCTCTTAATCCTTGTTGGTAATATTATTGGTGCTTATCTTTAAAATATTATGCTCCTTATAGAAAAGGCAATCATAATATTTTATATTATTATTTTTTTTATTTTTTAGTGCATAACTGATCTCACAATGTCTCTCCTCCCGTTCATAGTTTTACTGCTTGCCTAATTCTGTAGAAATTACACATAACGTAACATGTTACAATTCATACTTTAAAAAATACATTCTTCAAATATCTAATGTGTACATTTCAACTAATAAACAATGCGAATCTTGCTTTGTTTACTCTAGTCATGTTTTCAGAAGGAAGTTTGTATATGTTTGAAAAAAATCTGTCTCTTTTTAATTTTTCAATTGTTCGTTTACAACTATTGTCATTGTAAGAATAATGAACATAGAAAATAATATTTATTTTTCAATAGTAAGTAGGCTATGTTTTTATTTCTTAATTAAAATTATTTTATTAATTAATTCCATAACCTTTTAATTTTTATTCATATGATTTTCCTCATATTGTACATTGTATCATAATTGTTTAAGTATACTATTTTATTCTGTAATAATTAACCTCAACGCTCACCAAAAACATATATATTTTATGTTACTGTTTAAAATATTTCTCCATTGAAGGATTTTTAATGTAATTGTAGCCTTCCATTAATTAAGCTCGAATGTCGTTCTTGCAAAACACGCCGCAACTGTTGAAAGCTTTATTTTTGCAAGGATGGATTTTTAAAAAATTTGTCTGTGATTGCTTTTTTAGACTAGTTTTTCAAAATGTCTACTATTACATATTGGTACATATACAGATAAACGGAACACGGTTAATAGGCACATTTCATTTTAAAAACACTGTATCGATTAGATAACAATGAGAAACAACTATATCAGTGACCGAAAATGGAAAATGGAAGATACTGCATTGTAATATCTGTTTCGTTAAAATTATTGATAATTTGACATTTTCTCTTCACTACATGTTTTGACATAATAATATTAACCCCTCAGGCCTCGACCCTATTCTGTCAGTAAAATCCAAATCAATGTAATATTTGAAAACTAAAAACTGTTTTTGAAAGGTGATGAAATATGCTTTCAAATTTTATAATTCGAAATAAACATAATTTAGTCATATAAAAATTTTGTATGCAAACTAAAATTACTGATAATGAAAAAAAAAATGCACACATATTTTGTTAGACAAATGTATTATAAACGTTATTGTCAATTCACTTTTTGGACATTTCGTGTAAAAATAATTAATTAAAAATTACACAAATTTTGGTAACGTAACGGTGGACTTTTTAATTATTTTATGGTTAATGCAGGATATTCTTTCTAACACCACTTTGATCATATTTCTATCCATGATAGTAAGGGAGACAACGATTTCTATGAGACCTACATGAGTTGTTCCGAAAACCGAACAAATTAGCCTGAGGGGTTAAAATAAGTTTTAAGACTAGTTTTTTTTTTTTTAGCTAAACCAAATATCCCAAGAATCTATTTTAGGTTCATAGTTCAGGTAAAATAAGAGAAGAAAAAACTAAACTAAAAACTTTCACATTAATAACAAAGAACGCCAATTGAATGAAGAATATTAATTTTAACTAAATAACTATTAATTGCATTATTTTCCATTTCCGGTTACTGAAGTAGTTGATTCTCATTGTTTTTAAAATAATTTGTGCTATATTAACTATGTCCTGTATATCTGTATATTTACCTTACATATTTACTGATTGGAAATTTGTAGACATATGGGAAAGCTTACTCTCGTATCCTGACTTCCCTAAACTCCATTTCAAGATTGTTGAAGAATATAAGTGATTTGTAAAGAGAGTTACTTGCGGTACGTTTATTATCTCTAACTATTGGTTTGCTATCCTTCTGTTTAATATTAGTGCTTGTTTTTCTTATGTTGATACTTGGTGCCATTTTAAGTAGTTTGGAATATGCATGACAATGTAAGTTATGGTTTAAGATTCTCACGGCCATTAGTAATACGTATTGTGTAGTTAGACTTTTGGGGTACGGATCAAATTTTTCCTTCTCTCTTCTTCTTGAGTCTAGAACAGTTTTGAACAGCCTTGCAGTGTCAACATGTCCACTCTTGATGAACGCTGTGAGGTATTCTCAAATGTTGTCTCAACAAGGAAGAGTTAGCACTATATGACCCCAAAACTCCAACAACATATCATCTATGTAAGCCGCATTGATTGGTGCTTTCTTTATTGGGTTAAAGTCAATAGCGCTAATGAACTATCCCCACTACATAAGCAAGCAATAGCGTATTAGATCCCTACATGGTTTTTGATGGGGGAAAAGGTGTAGGACAATGTATTTTTAGTAATTTTTTTTAACACATAAAAGGAATATATATATATTTATATATATTTTTTATTTATACCCAAGAGTATATATATTCTAAATTTTTCAAATATTTTCCTCAAAAAATAACGGAGATATCAGTTGCCGCGCATTGTAAGTCGCCATCTAGCTGGGCAATTTGTGTAACTCCTGGAGGTCACAATTTTCATCTGAAATCAATTTTTCAAAAAAAATTACTCTTTTTATAAGTGCTTCTTCTATTTGAACCTCACTCCTCACAAAAAAATCGAAAATTAATATTTTTTGAGGAATGTGAAAATTTTGTATGATTTTTTACCATTCTTTTGTACGTTTTTATTGCAATAAAAAAATAGTTAAAATAAAGCTATCGTTTACGATTGAAGTTTAAATAGAGCTTATATATATAAACAAACTATGTGCTGAGCTTGATAACGATTGAACAAAAACTGTAGGAGATAAAGGATACACAAATTCTAAAAAAAAAATAGTACAGAAAAAAACATGTTTAAAATAAGAGTGGCAGTAAAATACTAGTAGTTCAACCGAGGGACACTCACTCAAACGCTTATAACTTTTAAACGGTATGTTTGAACAGTTCTACTATCGGTTTATGAAAAAAAAAAATTTTTGAGGCCTCTACACCTACTTCCCCCCTTAACATTTTTCCAAATGGTGCTTCCGCTGTATTGGACTTACACCAACGATATTATGAAAGTTGTTTATAATGTATCACACACACACAATGCCGTAAGTCAATAATTTCAGTTTTACAAAAAGGCTGTTCTTTGTTGCTACTAAATAAGTTTTATGCTATTTTAATTAGTACACAAGTTGTACACGCTTTATTACGATAATAAAACCAGCCTTTTGATTGTTTTTGTACAATCTGCCAGTGATTTTTCAAATAAAAAATGTGGCCTTTAATATTGTGTAAGTTTGTGTATTTTTAATAATGTAAACTCTATACCAAATGTACACTTTATATGTATAGAAAATATACGTAATATTGTTGTATATTGTCATCTGTTTGAAGCAAACTGTGATAGAAACACTGTTTTATGGGGCTGAATCTATGCACATATTATAATAAGCATAATTCAATTAATTAAATGTAAATAAATAATAACATAATATTGTTAAATAAATTATAGACAATAAGAATATTCGTAGGGTGCTGTTAAATATGTAAATATTATTTTAAGTCCACTGGTTTAAAAAAACAATGTTGCCACCTCGTGACTGTTGTAATTTATATTATTTTCTGACTTAAGTTTGCAACTGTAAAAATATATTTTATTATTTAAAAATTGGGATAGATATATTATATCCTTTATATATCCGCACATCTCTCTTTATTTTATTAGTAAGTAATAAGAATTATATTTGTCAACCCTAAATTTAAAGTGGTTACTGAAAAAAAATATCAATTGAAATTATTTTAATTTTATTAAATTAACATTCCGTATTTTATAGATACAAAATTAAGAATCTATCCTGTGAACTAACCCCAATCGCTGCCCAGTTTGTATTAGCTAAGTTTATATAAACTAGTTGTCTAAATAAAATTTGGTTTGGCTTGGCGGTGATTGGGTTAACTCCATAGTGATCATTGAAATTAAATCATATTTAACAAATATTATAATCAATAATTATCAGCCTGAAACACTCATCTACATTGAAAAAATCTTCCGAGAAAAGATACTGGCCGCCAACGGGAATTGAACCCGTGACCATCTGATTGCCGGTCAGCAGCTCTGACCACTGAGCTATGGCGGCTTATCAAATACCCGCCAAATAATTCAATATATACTAGTGTTTCATTCGACAATTACTTATTATTACATTTTTCCAACTGAAAACAACCAACTTTATTTTTGTGAGAGAGGTATTTTTAATACTAAATCTCCCGCTAGGTGGCGTCGAGACTAATTATGTCTGCATTTTTTGCTGAAATACTTTCGAGTTTATGTGTTTCAGGCTGATAATTATTGATTATAATATTTGTTATCTACCCTTTGTGCTATGCATAAAAATCTTGTTTAAACGTTAGTTTATCAATTAAAAATAATAATTAATATTTGACAAGTTAAAGTATTTCAGCAAAAAATGCAGACATAATTAGTCTCGACGCCACCTAGCGGGAGATTTAGTATTAAAAATACCTCTCTCACAAAAATAAAGTTGGTGGTTTTCAGTTGGAAAAATGTAATAATAAGTAATTGTCGAATGAAACACTAGTATATATTGAATTATTTGGCGGGTATTTGATAAGCCGCCATAGCTCAGTGGTCAGAGCTGCTGACCGGCAATCAGATGGTCACGGGTTCAATTCCCGTTGGCGGCCAATATCTTTTCTCGGAAGATTTTTTTCAATGTAGATGAGTGTTTCAGGCTGATAATTATTGATTATAATATTTGTTATCTACCCTTTGTGCTATGCATAAAAATCTTGTTTGAACGTTAGTTTATCAATTAAAAATAATAATTAAATCATATTTGTTTATTGATCAATTTTTGTTTTATTTAAGATTTAAAAACAAATTTGAGTGCAAATTATTGTAGCTCTTCTGTGACATAGTGTTAAGGTTTAGTCATAATAAACTTAGTTATAACATTTTTGTTTTTTATTTGACTTTTCCACAAACTTTATGTCCATATTGTAAACTTAACCTTCTTGTGACTGGCATAAATACATACGTAGTTACTTTCCATTTAACAATCTTTAACTGTATCCAAGTTGTTTTAACCATAGAAACATTATATTATATCCATATTTTCTTTTCCCCCCCCTCCTATTCCTATATATGTAATTGGTTCTAACACCTCACGCTTTGTAGAAATGCACCGTATTTAGTTTTTTTTTTGTTTTCATATTATTATGTAAATATAAAAGGACAGGTTGTTTCACAGTATTTGAACAATTCATCAAATTTCAAAGTTAATATTCAAGCTCTGTGAAAGTCGTTTTCAAGTTCTGTTATTATCCAAGTACTGTGGAACAACCGGCCCATAATGAAATAATAACAAAACTCAAATAGAACTTTCACAGACTTGAATTTTAACTTTTAAAAATTAATACAATTTCAGAGTTAATTTTCAAGTTCTATGAAAGTTCCACTCAAGTTCTGTCCTTATATCATTATGGGCCGGTTGTTTCACTTAACTGAAATAATAACAGAACTTGTAAATTGAATAATTTCAAAATTAATTTTCAAATTCAGGGAAAATTCTATTCTAGTTTTGTTATAATTTCAATTATGTGAAACAACTGGCCAAGAATGATATTATAACAGAGCTTGAATAGAACCTTAACAGAACTTGAAAATTAACTTTGAAATTTAATGGATTGTTGAAATTCTGTGAAACGACCCATCCTATGTTTGCTGTTGATTGTGGTGGAATTCATAATGTTAATTAGTTTTTTTTTATTAAAAAAATTGTTTGTGTATTCATTCATTTCTGCTCATTTTTTTGTTATCTTTTAACCAGCTTAATCAAAAAATATGTAATTTACTGCCTTTTTAGTTATTTGTTTGTTTATGCCAATTAACTTAAAGCAAACACACATTTAAAAATTAATGATTTTTCTTATTTTATTTTTAATGGTGATTTAATAGAAAGATAACAAGAATACATTAGCATATTAACAACTTCATATTCACTATTAATTTTTCTAAATAATATTTATTTTTTGTTGTTGAAATATAGTATATAAATTATTTTTTCTACAATATTTATAATTTTTCTTTTAATATTTTATTTTATTTTTTAAATTCAAATGTACATTTCTAGTTTTGATAAATTTCTTCAAGCTTGAATTCACATTTCAAAAAACCAAAAAATAAAAAAATTCTGGTGGTGCTGACATTAATCAATTAAAAAAAAAATACCAATGTTTTCATTATCCACTCGAGCGATAGAGATTTCCGGGTGTTCGGTTTTTCGATTTGGCTGCGCTCATTAGAAAAATCATACCTTCAAATATTAAAATGGAAACCAAAGAATCAACCCTTTTCTTCGTTTATCCCATATTTTAAGGTTTTAAAAAAATTGTTGTATTTATAATTTGTAATTATTCCACCAAATGCTACACTTTTATTAGGCACAGATTTTGTAAATTACACTAGGTTTCAATTTAATTATAACAAGAAACAACTATTTACTTTTGGATAGATGTTAAAAGATCATTAAAATTCCATTTTTATGCATCTTTATCATTCCAAAGTTCGAAATTTTCCTTATAAAACGATTCCTTTGCCTCCATTTAATAGTTTTTTTTTTGATGTGTTGACATTTGCATGAGTTTTGTTTCAATCTTAATATCCATGAATTACTTAGTTAACCCAAACTAAGAACTTAATAACCTATTTCGTGGATGTAAATAATCGTTTCTTGTAGTAATTGTTGAAACGAAGTGTAAATTCCATAATCTGTGCCTATGAGTGCGGCGGTTAGGTAAATAATTCCTTATAATTCATAAAAATCACCTACCCACATTTGGGTAGCTATCGCTTGAGTGGTTATTTGCAATCGTAAATTAATTGGAGTTGTTTTCTCTAAAAGAAAAAATCTGTCTCAGAATTGTTATTGCTGGAACGAACAAATTAGAAATTTGAAAAAAAAGGGTTATTAAAAAACTGCTGCTAGCATAGATACCCCTACTTAGCTGATTGATAACTCACGCATATTCCAAGTAGTTTCTCTTTGGGAAAGTCTCCTCTAATCAAGCCTCGCTATGATGAAGAAGTGTCTGTGGAGTGAACCAATGGCCAAGGTATTGTCTTCTAAGTGAATTATGATTGTAACTTTTCTTTTAGGCACTGGAATCTAAGTTAGCGTCGTGTAGGGCTCCGGTACACTTGCGGGAAACATCTCACAATTCATCCGACTTTAACAGAGATCCATACAGGTACATCCAATCTTTATTTTGTTATGCTTTACTCATTTAATCATCTTATAAACAGAATTTCAGGACATACTCGACAGACTTTAAACGACGATACCTTGGTTTATTTAGAGGCTTTTTTGTTAAATTATATATCTATTCTAAAACTATTATATTAATATTCCATTACGTTTGTGCTAACATTTGAACTTTACAACATTGAGACATAACCCATAAAAAACTGCAAGACTTTTAACTTCCTTTACATTTAAAGGGAATTCATTGAACAATTTAATACCTTAGTAATAAATATTGTTTTGTGTTCCCAATAAATTTTTCTTGCGAAGCCTAAAATTATTGCAGCTTTTCGTAGGATAGCTATGAACCGCACTATTAATACTAACACTTTTTAACATAGAAATCTATTAGAAGAAAGTAACATTTTATTCTTTTCCATTCGAGCGATGGGTGTTTGGTTTTTAATTTAACCATTTTTAATTAATAGCATTCCTCAAAATATTAATATGGAAACATATGAACTGCTTACTGTGGTTTAAAGCCAATGAATCCACCTAGATTTCACCGGTTATCTCATATTTTTTATGTACTTTAGATAGTACCCAGTAGTTTTACTAAAACGTTTTGCAAACTTGCCATAATATGCCAAAAATCGCTCAAGTGGTTATGTTATAAATATATACTAGGGTATTATAGAATAAATTTTGCCACACACTTAGCATTTTGATGTACTGTGACATTTGACATTTTACTTTGACATCACAACACAAGCAACATTTTCGGCTTTCTGTGGTGGTAGTAGGAGATTTTCAAACATTGTTGGGTTATTCGTAACCCGGGAATGTTTGTCTATCTTTTTAAAAAAAAAAAAAAAAAAAAATTATTTTCAATTAAAAACAGATAATCTTTTTTCTTTCACACATCACTACCCCTAAGAATCTATTACTAGAAATGTACCTACCCTCCCTGACCAATGCTGTGTGAAAGGGATGGTTCATATCATTTGGTACAAGTGCATTGGCATTAGGGGACATACATTAATTACGTGAGCAGTTTTTCTTCCAATCTAGACCCCTCCCCCCCCTTGGTGAGATAAATTTGGGCCACTTTGTATATTCTTTTCAATTCGTGAGATTTTGCTGGACCTCCCCCCCCGCTCCTTTTGAGCTCACGTAATTAATTTATGCCCCCCTAGGTACTTATCATTTGTAAGTAAAATGCCATCTGCATTTACCCCAAATAAGTTCAGGAATTGCAGGTCGGGTATGTACTGAGAGACATAGTAAAGACTGCAAATCCATCACTGCGGAAATCACCCTAAAATGTCATTGAAAAGCCACAATAGTCCTGCATCCGTAAAAATGAAATCTGAGTTTTCGAATTTATAAACGTGAATCAGCAACGCTTTCTGAATTCAAAATCAGCGTCCGATTTTTGCCTCATCTTGAAAGTGGCTCATAATGACTTGCGCAGAGATGAATTCATTTTGTTTATTTATTGTATTATAATTTATTTTTTCATATTACATATTTCTTAATAATAATAAGTTGCTGGTATTACATACTGCATAACCTTTATATGCCATATTTGTAAGATGTAAATCGCTTCCAAACAATTTATCACAAACATATTACGTTCTTTCAGAGTTTTAAACTTTGTATAACAACTCAATGCTATCACCATTTTGTTGCAGTTCATTCATTTTCCTAAATATAAATGTATATGTTATATAAACGATATAGGGGATATAACAACACGTACCCAAAGGATTTTAACCAAAGATATCTGAGCATATTTGGATTAAAAAATGTAGATGTAATTTTTTCAATTGAAAATAATAAAAATATTTTTACATCACACGTCACAACTGAGTAGTCGGGTTTAGCCTAGCGTGCCACGTGATATGCACTCCATATCACGTGGCACGCTAGGCTATACCCGACTGCGATCATACTGAGATCTGCAGCAATGTGTGATTGAAAAATATTTTTTTTAGAAGTGTGTAATAGAAACAAATATCATCGAACAGCAAAATGACATGTATATTTTTTATTCCAAATATGCTCAAGAATTGGTGGTTAAAACCTTTTAGGTGCGTGCTGTTATACCCTGCGTAATATATTGTTCATTGCTGATATTAGGACTGGATTATTTTGTCTTCTCGGTACAAACTAATAAAAGACTCTTGGGGGATGTCCTTAGGGCCATTGTTCAACGGGGTATTTCCACAAACGAGGGATTCTGTTGAAAATGTAGGAAATATTTAAAGATCATTTTTCTGATTTTAATAATCCTACTAAAAATGTCTGATTTTTATGTTTTCATTCAATATTATTGATTTTAAAAACAATCTAAAACTGACAAAATCAAAAAGGCCTGTGATGTCACAAGTGCCGCTCAGCTGAACCAGCATACATAAACACTGTCAGTGAGTGTCCTCGCTCATGACGTCACACGATAGCCACGCCCCAAAATATCATTTTAGCGGTAATTCAAAAATGGGAAAATTTAACTTGCTGTAGAAAATTTATTCGTCGGCATAAAAATAAAATAAAAATGCTATAATCATCGTAATTTTTTGCCTAATTTTTTTAAGCAATAAAAAAAACGTGGAAATACCCCATTCTTGGAATACTCAAGTGTTAAAAAAATTTGACAATACTTAAATTGTGACAGCAGCTCCTTTAGGACTGGGATAATTAGACTGATTTAAGTAAATACTTTGTTTCAACTGCCTCATATATTTAAACAAACCCCGCAAACCCTAGCCTTGTTTTATTATAAAATAATTTTAAATTATTACTTATGTTTAATAAGTCTTCCTGTATTTGTAGTTAACTTCATTCTGACGAAAAAAAGGTTCTTCCAAAACCACTCAACAAATATAGTGATTGATTTTTGGAATTTTATTAACGCTTGGTATCACTGCCACACAAATAAACACACCTTTACCACAATCTACACTACTACCCTGATGATGGACACCGCAAGGCTGTTCAGAATGTTGGATTAAGGAGGAGGAAACGCAACATCCCAAAAATCGATCATAATAACACTAAACTTGACTAAGAGAATCTCAATTCATATCCCACCAGTCAACAGTTACAAGTTAAAACAAAGTATTTGCCCAGTTAATCTATTAACACATAATAAATATACAGTCCTCTCTTAGTAATCTGCCATTTGATTATCATGCAACTACTATAATCTGCCTTTATTTTATTTCTTTGAACAAAAACAAAAAAAAATTATTATTCCGTTTGCCCAAGTATTTTGGGCTCAAATCCAAATCTAAGTTTTCTATGAAAAAACCGGCCTGGGCCGTTCCTAACGGAAATGACCTGAAACAAAAATAAAATTATAAACCCCGATAAAATAGTCAGCTCTAGCACGCTAGATGGTAGTGTGTAAGAGTAAGTTAGCCCAACCCGTCGGTGTACAAAGCTTGGTCTAGGCACGCAATGGATTACTAAATTTTACATACCATTCCCCTTAAACCAAAATTTTACAAAATATTGATATCGGTGTTTGTTTGTTTTATAAAATACCTAGTGTATGCACTATATCCTCATATATCTAATTGGACACTTGTCTGGTTTTTGGGGTGGCAGATTGTTAGAGATTACTGTACATATTACTAAACATGGTGTGTGTCACAGGATGCGAAGGATCAGCAACAGGAACCCCTCCTCTCCCGGCATCACGGCAAACTACATACACTGAATATATGTCGGTGGAGATATTCATGATTTATAATTTCCATCTCGGTCACCGGCATAAATCATTCCACTGGCTGGCTTCAATCCATGACGGAGAATCTACTGCAGCGCCGTGCCGTTACCGGTGATATTGCCTTCAATAACTAGTTTAGTTGATATATTTTTTCTATGAGACTCTTAGGATGGAAAGTTCATACAAATTCAAATGTAACATTGCCATCAAATGGCCAATCAACGCCATTTTGTTTTTATATTTGAAAGGTTTCCTTTAAATGGCCATTCTAGATCCATTTTACCCTTTACCCTTGACGGAACCGCGCCGGCGCGCTTGGAACAAATTTTCGATTGTTTTTTTTTTTATATATGCGATTTTAACCCTTATGTACAAAGAAACTGTATGAAAGACAAGGTCAGAATCGCTTGGGCCATTCTCTTTCTTGTCGTAACTGATACCCACAGTATTAAGCCTAGCTACTCGGAATAATTTATACTAAATTATCTATGACATCGCAGCGTGGCTTTTTCCCTACAAACGAACTGTCTAAAGTCCGCGCGTAGCAGGTTACAAAAAACCAAATAAACGCAAGTAATGTTGTTTTTATACATAGTTTGTTGTTCATGTAATGTGTTTTGGTAAATATAATATACAATAGCTCAAAATAAACCCACAAAATATGACATCAAAGTAATGCTTTGCGTAATTTCAGCGGTTTTGTTTCAAATACGACTGGCATACAAGAGGTTTATCTTTGGGCATATTTTGTCAGAAGGTTAAAATATTTCCGCTTTGCAATTAAATCCAAATAAATGGAATATTTACGAATGTATCCGGTGATAAAATACGCTTTCAAATTTATAATTTGAAATATTCATTTTTTTAATGCAAACATAAAAAAGTTTTTAAAAATGGCTCACTTTACATTTTTTCTAACTTAAATTACTGATAAACATAAAAAATAAAAACATATTTTGATAGATAAATGTATTTTAATCGTTATCGTCACCTCACTTCATGTAAAAAAATTCTCGAAGTTAAATTTTTTTTTCAAATTCCGGTTGGAAACTTTGGTTTTATAAAGGTGTACATTATTTTGGGGTTAACTTTTAGATTTGAATATAAAGCATGGTGTTTTCTCTTTCTAACACCGTTTAGATTATGTTAGTAGGGGAGACATAACAATCTGTATGAGTTAAGTTGAGAGAAAAGCGAACAAATTAGCTTGAGAAGTTAAACATCTGGAATCTGCATTTAATGGGGACCTTTAAAATGTAAGAAAACAGAATGATGCTGATTGGTCACTTGATGAGAATGTTACATTAGAATTTCTGTAAAGCACCCCAACCTTTAATATAGTTTTACATTTTATGCCTTGCATCATTTATCACTTTTGGTAAGAAGACATTTTTATTCAATTGCAAAAATGGAGATTCTGAATCCCCTGTCACTGAGGTTCTTATAATCCTTATCACTGATTTTCTTCAAGTCCTTTTATTCACTGTCTCAAACTAATAAATGAAACAACCACAAATGGTCACATAAGATGTTGAATGGTACCTAGTACATACATATATCACTTCTAGGAATCCTAGACCCTCGCTTTTTCAGTTTCTTATCAAACCTTTGGCTTAGTTGAAAGTGAGAGCCTATAGTAGATCCAATCCCTTTACAGCATAGAATAAAGAATAACACAAGAAGCACCTTGTGCACAAATATTATATTTTTCCGTACTTTTTTTTACATTTTTTTACACAGGGGGGTGTCATGTAATCTGGGCATGTCATCTGAGATGCTGTGTGGAGGGTCTTTTTTAGGAGAGGAAGGAGCGAAAATTGGTCTTGAAGAGATTCATGTTGTAGGAAGGAGGAAACACAGAGGCCGGGAAATCGTTTCACAGCCGAGTTGTTCTAAACTCAAGAACGAGTCGAAGATGCGACCCATTCTCCCTATGTTTTGGGCGCGTGTTTGGCATGTTTCCCGACTATGCACCTGTGCTGAGAGGATCAATGACACTAGTTCCTCAGAACATTTTCCATTGAAATACCGGTAGAACAAGGATAGCATTCCCACCCGACTGTGCTCTAAAGGTTGCAATTCGTTTGTTAAGAAGGGAAAATCTATCAACGGGTATCGGACCGCCCGTTTCTGCACAGAGTCTAGGGTTTTTTTTTAGGTAATTTGGAGCTCCAGACCAGAGGTGGCTGTCAACTGTGGGGCGCACTTGTGATTTATATAGGTTAGCAGTTGTGTACTATTAAAGTATCTGCAGGCCCTGTACAATACGCCCAGTTTTTTTAAAGAAATTTAAGTTGGATGGAGATCTACAATGTCAGGCGAGTGTAAGGGAGGCGGAACTTATAGTGTTATTCTTTATTCTACCGTCTTCACCTTTTATTGAGAGCTAAGCTAGATAATTTTACTTGACAAAATTACTTTTTTCAACAGATGATGACAATGACAAGATTCGAAAAATGTCGAGTCAAGGGTCAGAACATCTGTTAGCTCAAGTCAATATTGAGGACTGTTATCTTTAACTTAAATTTGTGGACAACCTAAAAAATGCATATATTATTTTTGACAGTTTTAACAACAAAATTTAAAAAACTGAAAAACTGGGGCCTAGGTCAGCTAAATTCTAAATGCTGCAAAAAATTTTAAATACAAATTATATTAATGTGCTATAAATAGAAGCATTAAATTAAGGCAAAATTTCTGATAGTTTTAGGTTAAAAAATATATTAAGTCAAATTACATATTATATTATAAGATTTTATTTAATGATTTCTTGGACATTAATTTCATGGGTTTTGTAACATTTGTGCATACCAAATAGAAATACACTATGATTTTTATAATTCCTATGTAATGCAACTACTGTCAATGGACTCCATCTTTTGATTTTGGTTGTATCTTTGAATAATATAAACTTTCTATTCATTACTTGCTTCAAGTATTGTGAGACACTCCCAACTGGCAAAAAATTAATAAATACTTAGGCCCACATGTTAAAAAGTCATCAAATGTTGAGTAGAATCATTCAGCGCCATTTTGTTTTTTTGATATTTGAAAGTTCCATGTTAAACACCAATACTTCAGCTTTTTATCAATTTCTAGTGCCGACAAACTTAACAACATGATAGTTGTCCTCTTCTGCTGATCGCAATGCTTTCCAAACCTGAAACGGACTTATGCCCCGTTCTGATTGGGCAAGTATTTTAGTCGAGTGGAGAATATATAGTAGTAACTAAACGCATCCGAACTAGAGGTGGGTAAGTTCTGCATTTTGCCGGAAGCCTCCGAGACTTGCTTCCTTTTAAAAGTACACGAGTTCTAGGAGCAGGTCCCGGGTCCGAGTTAGGTGCGGACTGTGCACTGGGTGTTGTTGCGGCGCACCGGACGCACGGGCTCAAAGAACTCGGAGCCAGGACCTACTCGTAGAACCCGCACGAGAATTCAGAACCCCGGAGCCGGACAAGACCCGCATGAGGGCTCGAACCCTTCACCCGTGCAATGTACCTACATTGCACGGGCTTTTATTGAGAATTTAAATAAGTACATTAGCTGTAAGCTGTAATGCTTTATTATAAACTATTATTTTATAATGCACTTCACCCTTTGATTATACCAAGATAACGCTCAAATTAAAAACGACTCCGTGTCTTGCCAAATATTCAAAAATCTAATATACCTACTAAACAATCCCGCGAGAGCAGTATAGTGTTACGTCAAGCGGTTACGCACGTGCATGTCAATCAGCGGACAGCGATCGAATGATCGCCTGCGTCCGCCGCCCCCGCCGGTCGCGAGTCGCGACTCAAGGGGAAGTGTCATAGGTCGCGGGGAGTGTCTTGCGGTTCACGCAGTTCCGAGAACCCGAGACTAACGACTCGGGAGTGGAGTGGAGAGTGGAGCGCGTCGGGGACGCCGGACGGTGTTTCCTAGTTCCTACTACTCAGTACTCGCGGCGAACACGGAGACGCCCGCCGGCCGGTGGAGGCATTTGAGTTTCGGGTTTGGGAACGAGCCCGAGTTCCGGGACAGGGTTCTCTTAGAGTAGTCGCTTTGAAAAAGGAGTGGGAGTAGGAACCGCTTCCCGCAAAGAAGCGGATCACATGAGCCCATTTCGGCTGAACCGACACATTGCTAATCCGAACACCGTAATTTTAATAAAGTGGGTGAGTCAGCTGTTTAGTAGATTCAATCCATTTCATTCTATTTTTCGGGTGAGTAAGTACTACTCTCTCCATGCGTCCCTGCGCACTAACAGGCGCGAACCGACCGTTTTAGCAGTGTTCATTTGCGAACGTGCGGAAATGTCGTGGTGATAAAGCGAAGATGCTATCCTAAATTTATTTATTCATGCTCCTATTAATCTCGTTTCGTGTCCATAGTTTATTTATTTTCATCTTACTAATTTATTCTTCCACCTCTTCTAAAATAAACATTAAAATAAGCATCAAAATAAGCTTAATTAGCGTATTTACTTTGCTTTGTAGCAACCCATCATCTGCCGTCATCTTGCAACGGGTGACGGGCACTTATGTACCCTACTTGAAAGTAATGCAAACGGTTTTCGGCAAGTTGCACGGGGCGCACGCGTTCTGCTTGGGCAAGTAATTTAGTCGAGTAGTGAGTAACTCGCCACTTGACTGACCAAAATGCTCCTACTTACTACTAAATGTATGGTGTTCGGACACATCTTAGTTACTAAAATACTTGCCCAATAAGAATGGGGCATTAGGATCGACATTTAGTGGGAACGTTTCAACTGTTGAAAAAACAAAATGGTGCTGAATGACCATTTGATGACTTTGTCACATGAATTTCTGCAAAACAACTAGGCTTTAAACATTGATGGGAAGGTCTGATTACACTATTATGGTTGCAATTGATTTCATGCATTTCATTTTGTCCTTTTCATTTCTAAATTATTTATTTGCTAGTTAGGAGCGGATCTATCGATGTACCCTGTAAATAAAATTGTGTCTAAACTGAATTTTTTTTGTGGTACAAAATTGTATGATAAAATTATTATTTGTGCTTATTTTCTCCACAAAATGTGGAGATTTCTGCAAATAAATTTGCTCTAATCACTTTTGTTTGCTGTTTTCATAGGAATTAAATCACCGTGATATTTTATGAAATAAATATATTATAATAATGTGTATTAAAAAAAAAACTGACGGCATTACTATTATTTTAAGCAGTGGTGTTCCTGATTATTTTCTGCGGGCAGTTTTACAGATTTAAATTGCATTTATGCAAATATTCAAACTTTTAAATGGACCAATGAATTTATAATGAGTAAATTGAATGGATTGAGATGAATTTTGTGAGAAAACTTATTCAAAATTGTCTTTGAATTTGGAAAAAAAAATCATGTTATTCAAGATTATGATGTTGTAAAGGGGTATTTTTTTCAAGCCAGTTGAAATATATTTTTTGTTGTAATGGCTGGTGTTAAAATATGTAAACTAATGATTTTGAGTGAAATAATATTTGTATATATTTTCAAGTAATTTTTGCCTCCTTTATTTACTGCTAAATGGAAAAAAATACTTTGTTACAATTTACAATAACATCTTTGTAGGTTAACTAGTTATCATTTGTGCATAACTTAATTGTAATGATCTCTTTTTCACCAAACAATAATAACCTAATTGTTTATTAGACTGATTCCCACCAATGTAATATATCATTGAAGAAGACGATAATACTAATAAATCTAAAAGAAAATATGAAAAAAAAAGTCACAGAAAAATTAAAAACTAACATTGATGGGAATCAGTGGCGTGCACAGAGTTTTTAGTGAGCTAGAGTGCCAAGATTGAAAAATTCGACGTAAATGATGTTGTTGTAGCTGAAAATGATTTTTATTTTTTTTCGAAATTTCAATATTTTGTATGAAGATTTTTTAATCAGGGTAGGCATACCTATAGGTATGCCTACGCTAGATAAAAATCTTCATATAAAAAATTGAAATTTCAAAAAAAAAAAATCATTTTCAGCTACAACATCAATAATGTTGTATTTTCCAGTCTTAGCCCTCTAGCTCACAAAAATTTCTGTGCACGGCCCTGATGGGAATAACCTTAAAAAATAAAAGACAGTTATTCTAATAAGAAATTGATTTTTCATTTAGACTTTTAGAAAAAGGTCATATAAATAAAGTCGTTTATGTTTATCCGAGACACTATGTAAGTTACAAACCAGTTGAAACTTTTGCTATCATTTAATATATTTATCAGTTAACATTTGGGAAAAAAATTAGTCGAGGATAATATTGTTAATTATTCTGAATTTGAAATATTAGATTGACAAAAATGACTTAAAAATAAGAGGTCTCAATGACGAATTGGTTGGTGCTTGTCCTGATAAGACGAGAGATCCTGGGTTCGAGTCTCAATTGTGACCGTTGGCTTTTTATTTTTCTGTGTCTTCTTTTTTTTGATATTTTCATTTAGATTTATTAGTATTATCTTCTTAAAAAAAATTAATATCATCAATCTTATGAAGAGCAATAATTGAATGGTATTTGGTCCAATGCAGTAATTTGGTAGAAATTAATTAAAGGATGGTCAAAACAATTTTTTTTTTTTTTCAAATAACCCAAAGAGAGCACGGACTAAGGTGAGATTTTTTTTAATAATTGTGTGAAAAATAACTTTTGAACTTGACTTCATGATGTCTTCATGTGGACAATATACAGCTTAATGTGTCACTGGCTCATATTATTATTATTTATAAACAAATAACTTAGTATGTTCAGCTACGCAGCTAATATCGATGTATTTTGAGAAGCGCCGTTTAGTTTATTAAGTATTTGTGTAATGAGGTATTTTACCCCTGAACCCATAATATAGGGATTATGTATTCTGTTAATTTACAAAGGAATGTATACATTTTCTTTATTGGTAAATATGATGTGTTAAGGTTTAAATAATCTACATTATTATCATTTAGGGGGTGTTACCTACCACCTCTGAGAAAGCTGCCGAGAAACTTACTCATCAAGTAACTTTAATCATAGGATTTACTTGATGGGGTAGCATTACTCAGCAGTTAACAGATAACATATGCAAGTAGCACTAATCGATGGTTTACTCAGAAGTGGTGAAATACCAAAAAAAAAGTTTACAACTAACAGAAAAAATTATTCAAAATAATTGATGGTTTTATAGATTTGATATTCTTCATGACATTTCAGTTTTACTTACTTATGTAATAAGTTTCGCCTTTCTTTACTGCCAGACTTAAAAAATCACAGACATGCAATATATAATATTACTGCAAGTTTTTGATTACGGTATTAAAAAAAAATTCAGTATTAAGTTTTGTTGTCAAGAAGTACAGAATTTTCTATTTATCACTACCGATTATTAGTGTAACATTTTTTTTTTTTTTAATTATTTACCAAAATCAAAAATTCTATTCCTTTGATTCAATAAAATTTAAATTAGAGTTTTACTTGTATTGTACCACAGTAATCAAATATTGCACATCCATAGAAAAGGGTCGTAAGTCAAAATTTTCTATTTTATATTTTATCTTTGAATAGTAAAGTGATTGTGATTATCTATTCCCTACGAAAACCGTATGTTAGATCACTCTATCTCTGCGAGATGTCGCTAGTGTCTCTTTTCGACATCAATCATTTGTTTTCGCTCTCCTGTATATTAATAATTTTTTTGACTTACGACGTTTTTCTACAGTATGTGCAATATATTTATTTTTAATCCATTCCCTGAAGTTGCTTACTGATTTTTCTTACCGATGTGACAAAACGACACTTGTGTTTTTTATTACTGTTCTCATAAAGTAAAATATTTTATCAGATGAATTTGCATATTACAATATGTATGAATTATGATAACTAGACATCGGATTATATGCATTTGCATATGCAAATGCATATAACTCTCTAATTACGGCGTTAATGCATATTTTAGCCTTTTTACCCCAATCGTGCATATTTAGCATTAGAAGAGGCAACCATTAAACAGAATATCGCCCTCATCTCAACACATTTCCACAAGTTACCAGATGCCATAGAAAAATTGGAACAAAAAACCTTCATCTATTTAAATCAATAGAAATACTGGAAACAATGATTGAACTCTCCAACGCCCTTCCCAATTCAATATCAGAAAAGCTTCTTGAAAAGTTAGACGCTATTTTATTTAAGAATCCGAGTTTTGAAGACATGAAGAACTTTAACGCCTACATCAACGGCACAGGTCATACATACCCTGCCTCAACAGGTATCTCCAGAAATGGCGCCAAATTTTTTAAATTTTGTCGAATGACGTCAGTTGACATAGAGAAGTCATTTTCGGCATTTTGGGTGACAAACGTCAAAATTTTTTGCCTGAAAATTTGGAAAAATACTTAATTATATATTGTCACAAAAACAATGCATAATTTTAAGAATATTTCGCTGTTTTTGTATCGTCTTTAATTAAAATATACAAAAATAAAAGGTATTTTGATTTTACATTGTGCATATTTTAGGCATATCAAGAGTTTTTAGTGCATATTCGGCCTTTTTTAGTGCATATTTGCATGCATATTTTGGCACTTTGTTAGTGCATATAATCCGATGTCTAATGATAACTATTAAAAAATTTAAACACATTTTTGTCTTCTTACTTTATTATTTATGATTAATCTCTACTTGTTAACCTAAAAATATTAAGAAGTACCCAGGGCTTCCGGAATTATGCAGAAAAAGTGGCAGTGTAGAAAAACAACACACTCTCTCAAATAATGTATAAAATAACAAAATAAATAATTTTACACATTTCACGGCCTCTGTGGTCGAGGGGTAGGGATCTCAATTCGAAATCCGAAGGTTGCGGGATCGATACCCGGCAGCGCCGGATCTGCCATACGTTCAAAAACGTGCAAAAACCTGGCGCCAACTCCGAAGGGGCGCCGTGAGAAAATAAATATTGTATTAAAATTAGTAATAATATTCCCTGAATCGTTTAAAAACTACCCATAGTACGAAATAATTATTACGCTCTAGCAATACTTTTCAAAGAAACAGAATACGCACGCATCAGGTTGGTATCAGAAGCTGTAGATGTGTAGATGCTATTCTTGTGTTGTACGTTGCCATGAGAACGTATTTGTATTTGCTTTTTCTATTAATATTCGCGTTGGGTATATACATAAACGCAGTAAATCTCAAGAATGTCTAATGGACCTAGTTCAGCGAAACCACCCGCTTTGCCTCGTCACCTATATTTTATATCATGGTACGGGCACAAACAAACAATTCGTTGTATTATTTTAAAGCATAACTTGCAAAAAGAGTTTTTCCTAAAATAATTAAAATAGCACCGTAATTTTATGTTTACCCAAGAGATTCAGAGAGTATAGGGCTCCTGGCGATTCTCTCTTTAAAAAAAACGAGTGTGAGAGCTACCGCCAGGTCACTTGGAAAAGTTACACCCTTTATATGTCTTGATTTTATTTGATAAATTAGTGTAAAAAAAAATTTAAATAAAAAAAAAATTGGGGTGAACGAATTTTCAATCAAAATGAAAATGTAGGGGGGGGGGGGGGCGCCATCGGTACCTACTGCACAGGGCGCCAGATTTCGTAGATCCGGCCCTGATACCCGGCGTGGGCAAATAAATTTTATTATGTGTGTCGTTGCTCATCCAAAATATATATATAATGTGAGATATCGCGCTTATTTCTCGCTAGCGCCCGTCGTATCTGTTGCTATATCTTGAATTTCCTGCCTTCCTTTTATAGCTCCCTTCAGTTGTATAATTGTCACCTTGCAGTTGGCGTCCTGAGACGTCATTTCCTTCAATTTGGACTCACCAAGCAGAGCTTGAATAATATTCTGGATGAGCAAGACAACATAATAAGAGTTTTAATGGTAGGTAAAACTCCAACATTATGTGTGTCGTTGCTCATCCAGAATATATATATAATGTGAGAATAAACTGCGCCGCTTTCCTTCGCGTACCCAAACATTTTTTGTGCACGGGTCAAAATGCCATTAGACAAGGAGCATGTAGAAGAGGATGTAACCTCTAAACGACGTGATCGAAGAAGACCACGCCGTTCAATGTCAACCAGTTCTTCGAGTTCGCAATCTAGCGGTTCGGCATCGAAGAGTAGTAGGCGTCGCAGGCGTACGAAAAGACGAAGGCGGAATGACAGACATCTGCTTAAAAGATTAGCATATCAGGTCAAGACCCTGCAGGATTTTGTCATGGACAGGTCAACGCAGGAAACCACTGTCAGCACACCAAATATAGCGGCATCTTCGCATGCATCTGGGAGCGTTTGCTCGTTGTCGCCTGAAAGGCAGTATCAGATGCCGGGTCCCTCTACTGTTCTGAAGGAGTCTGCAGCGCCAAAACCTTCTACAACACATCTGGGTTTGGTGGAGAATCTCCAACGCTTCAACTCGAGCGACTGGGCCAATGTCCGCTACGCATCTGCTTTAAAGGAATATTTAGCTGATCCAGGCTTCAAGGAGCTGGAAGTAAACTGTGAGGTGCTGGCATTTGACACCGCCTCTCCGATATTTCCTGCCATGGAAAAGATGCTGGCTGCGGTAACGCATGCCTCATTGAAGCAGAGAGAGTGCCTTCAACAGGCTCTCCAGAAACTTATCAAATGGGGAAGTAGTTCAGAAGGTTCTCTGTCAAGTGAAGCTTTAGAGGAACAACTGAACATCCTGTTAGGAGAGGACTCCGAGTATATAAAATGCTCCGACGATATACTGCAGATAACGTGCGGAAAGCGAGCTGAAGTAATTCAGCACAGAAGGGATAAGATTTTGGGCAGCTGTAAGACGGGAGTGGAACGGAAGCTATTCAGCAGAATTCCTCCTTCTTCCACTCATCTTTTTGGGGAAGAAACAATGTCCGCTCAGTTGCAGAAACTAGGTGGTGTAACAAAGTGCTTTAATCCAGTGCGCCTACCTCAGGGTAGCCACTCGGCGCACAACCGCCCTTCAATATCTAAGGAGGTTGTTGCCTTTCCCCCCAAGCAGACATCAAAGGAAAATATGGCATTTCCCTCGTTTCCCCGGCGGGCAGACCACGGGCGAGACCCCCACTATTCCTCCGGTACGAGGCGTAGGGGGAGGGAACAGAAGCGTGGCGCGAGGGGGCAGACCTCTCGTGGCCGCTTCAACAAGTGACAATCAACCATTTCGGGCGGGTCAACTACAGGATTATTGGAGAGAATGGCGGGCCCTAGATGCCCCAGAGACCATCTTACGTATGATAAGAGGATACCGCATACCATTCATCCGAAAGCCCTTGTTGATAAGTCCAAGCCATGCTTCCGCAAGGAGGTTCAAGACGAAAGTAACCCCGGAAATGACCCTCGAAATAAAAAAGATGATGAGAGATGGTACACTGGAAAGAGCTGGCGACAATGCCTCCTTCCTATCAACACTTTTTCTTGTTCAAAAGAGCGACGGCTCAAAACGGCCAATCCTCAATTTAAAAGCTCTCAATTTAGATGTAGCTTGGAAAAAGTTTTCTCTGACATCTCACCACAAAGTCCCACACTTTCTTCAAGCCAACGATTGGATGACAAAAATAGACCTTTCGCAGGCCTACTTCCACATATCGGTCGCAAAAGCTCACCGTTACTTTCTGAGATTGTATTACGGAGGTCTTCACTTACAGATGACATGCCTGCCTCAAGGCTTGAGCTGTGCACCACAGGCCTTTGTAGCTATCACAAATTGGATTGCAGAAATCCTGCGGAGACGGGGTATCAGGGTCATTGTGTACCTAGACGACTTTCTCCTGGCTCATCAGACCAGAGAGGTCCTCCTCAGTCAAACACGGGAAGCCCTTCATTTGTTGGAGCGGTTAGGTTGGTCACTGAATCTCCAGAAGTGTATCAGCACAATCAGTGGAATACCTGGGAGTTGTGTGGGACCCTCATCTAAATCAGAAGTATTTGACCAAATTCAGACGCCAAGGTCTTTGGAATTCACTTCGGGGCTTCGTGACAAGACGAAGATGGTCTCTAAAAGAAGCTCAGAGTATTCTCGGGAAGTTGAATTTTGCTACCTTTGTGGTCCCCAGAGGTCGACTCCATACTCGGCTGATGCAATTACAGTTGCAGTTAATGCTGAAGCTGACCCCTCAGCAGAAGTCCCCGATAAAGAAGGAGGTCTTGTCGGAAATGAAATGGTGGATGACCAACTTAGATCATGTTTCAACTCTTCATGTTCCCAGCCCAACACACTTTCTGACTACGGATGCGGCGGATCACGGCTGGGGAGCCCTGATCGACGATGTACCTCTGTCGGGTTGTTGGACAGACAGTCAGAGGGGGGGACATTGCAACATAAAGGAGATGACAGCAATCTTAAATGCCTTAACATCTGTGACTCAGAATTTGAGAAGTTCTTCGTTACTCATTCAATCAGACAACAGGACAGTCGTAGCCTACTTGAGGAACGAGGGAGGCACCAAGCCGATGGGTCTCCTTCATCTGACATTTCAGATTCTTGCTCTTTTGAACAAGCGCAGAATCGCAGAATGCGGGTTGGCGCAAATCTACGCTTTCAACTTATCACATGGCATGGAAAAGCTGGAAGGAATGGTGCTCCATTAATAATACGCATCCTAATAACCCTTCGGGATCTCAGCTGGCACGGTTTTTGGCATACTTAAGGGTGAAGAAAGGCTTGGCTCCCAGTACTATAGCACTTCACAAGTCTGCAGTGTCGGTTTTGTGTGACCCCAACGGCGATTTGAGGATAAGTAATCATCCCTTGGTCAAGCGAGTGATGAGAGGTATAGGAAATTCTGCAAATAAGAAGCCTAGAGCATTTACTTGGGATCCAGGACACTTGGTATCTTGGCTTTGTAAAAATCCTCCAAAGGACCTGACTCTTTTCGAAGCATCTCGTAGATGTTCTGTGATTTTACTTCTGGCATCAGGAAGACGAGTACATGATCTGACTTTACTACATACATCTCCTGATAATCTTGTGGACAATGATGATCACATTATATTATGGCCAATTTTTGGTTCTAAAACAGACACCTCTACACTTAGACAGTCTGGTTGGAAGCTTTGCAAAGCAGAGGATTGTAATATAGATCCTATATTTTGGTTGAGAAAGCTTATGTCTTTGGGTGAGAACAGGAGACACGAAGCTGGTGTTGAATGTCTGTTTATTTCCACATTGGGGCCTGCCAGGCCAGCCTCGAGAACTGTTATTGGTGGATGGATTAAAACAATTTTGAAGGACGCTGGGATTGATGCCTCCCCTGGGAGTTTGAGATCAGCAGTAGCCTCAAGGAGTTGGCTGGAAGAGTGTCCTATAGACACCATTTTGAAAAGAGGAAACTGGCGTTCAGAAAACACTTTCAAGAAATATTATAGAAAGCAGATCAGAGGTCTCAATGTTGAGGTGCTGAATCCACCCATTCACTCTCAGTCTTTGACCAAGTTATTTCAAGCAATACAGTAATAGTCACAATTTTGGCTTTAGAATTGTCACCAAGCGATAACAAACACTTCTCACATTATATATATATTCTGGATGAGCAACGACACACATAATGTTGGAGTTTTACCTACCATTAAAACTCTTATTATGTTGTCTTGCTCATCCAGAATATATATTCAAGCTCAAGCTCTGCTTGGTGAGTCCAAATTGAAGGAAATGACGTCTCAGGACGCCAACTGCAAGGTGACAATTATACAACTGAAGGGAGCTACAAAAGGAAGGCGGGAAATTCAAGATATAGCAACATATACGACGGGCGCTAGCGAGAAATAAGCGCGATATCTCACATTATATATATATTCTGGATGAGCAAGACAACATAATAAGAGTTTTAATGGTAGGTAAAACTCCAACATTGATTAATTTGTGTTATTTCATAATTAACTCATTAAAAATAATATAAAGTGTATTTGCGTCACGTTCCAGAATGAAAGATTTTCTCAGTATCGTCCTGGTGTAAGACCACCGTTCAGAATTGAAACGTTGCTTTAAATGGCTTTAGGCATGTTTGGTGATCAGATCTGAATAGCCAGGTACTTTCCTCTTCCCATCTCCTTCCCCTCCCCACTACCTTCAGCCTCACAACGTATCCCAATTGGGGAAGCCATAGTCTCACTGATTCCAAACAGAAGCAGTTGGGACTCTTGTGCGGTATTTACATAAAAAATAGAAAAACAGTAGTCCCATAACAAAATAAATAATTTAACACATTGATTTTAATGTGAATACTGCACAGAGTCCCAGTTGCTCCAAACCATCTGGAGCCAGTAAGACTATGGCATCCACTGTTGTGAGGCTGAAGGTTGTAGGAAGGGGAAGTTGTCTCTATAAACCATACTAAACATCAGATGTCATGACAACTGGCATTTCATATTCATGTTTTTATTGATTTATTAAAACTTATTTAGGGGGGTGGTTCAAAGTTGATATTTAAAACGTTTATTATTGTTTAAAAATTATTTATTATCTCAGAAAAACATACACACCTAATAATTTTATTAATCTGGTAATGCAAAAAAAAAAGATATAATAGGAGAGCAGAAACGCGTACGTAATAATGTATTAAGTAAAATGTGGTTCAAATGTTCTGAACAACAAAAAAAAATTTAAATCAAATTTAAAAGAAATTGAACAAATGGAAACAAAACAAACCTATTAAACAATTTATTGATTTTTTTTACAGTAACTCCACACAGAAGGCCATTTTTATTAATAATAAATCATGCTTTAACCCGTCTGCTTGTTTAGGACTAAATACATCCCAAAACATGTAATCGCGTTATACTTTCATAAGACCAAAAACGTCCCGAGCGACCTTACATTTTAAAATCTATATATCTCTCTTCCTCTCATGCAAACATATGAAATTTTTATTTTAACTAGAAAGAAAACAAAATAATGCTTCTTATTGTCTTTGAAATATGAAAGCTATCTTACATAGATATTTTACAATCTCGATCCAAAGTGACAGTTTGACCCGTTTGGCGCGAAACCGAGGCTTTCGGATTGTGAGGTGCGAATATATTGAATCAAGCAGACGGGTTAAGAGTATTTGCCACGTATATCCGTAGTTTCAACAAAAACTTTGATAACCTACTTGTTCTACTTACTGACTTAGGAAATGAATTTGACCTCATTGTTCTCTCAGAGTGCTAGTGCTGGATTAACGTTAATTACAGAATACCTAACAGACAGATCGCAAACTGTGAAAATTAACAACACAGCTGTTAGTAACCCCTTACCAATCCATTTCGGAGTCCCACAAGGAAGTGTCCTAGGCCCTATTCTGTTCCTCATCTACATCAACAATCTCTGTAATCTTCCCATAACCGGGAAAATAATATCTTTTGCAGATGACACTGTGCTAATAACTAGACACAAAAACTGGAAAGGAGCATTCGACAAAGCTCGAAATGACATAGGCCATATAAAGAAATGGTTAGATGATAATCTCCTAACCCTTAACGCCGGAAAAACAAAATTCTTAACCGTCAGTCTTTCTGCTGCAACCCAACCTACCAACAATCAGAAGATAATAATTCACTCCTGTCTAAGAACTTGTTCTTCCTGTAATTGCCCAAACTTGGAACAAGCCACCCACATAAAATATCTGGGGTCATCATTGGTCAACACCTTCGTTGGGATCAGCACTTGGCCAGTCTAACCCCACGCATCCGCAAACTCTCTTATGTCTTTCGATCCCTAAGAACTATCCTTACTACCTCAACTCTTAAAACTGTTTACTACGCTCTCTGCCAATCCCTACTAGCATATTGCATTATAACTTGGGGTGGCTGTGCTCAATCAATCGTCGAACCTCTACTAAAAGCCCAAAAAATGGTAATACGTGTCATTAACAAGCGACCGACTAGATACCCCTCCAAACGACTCCTCATCAAGTATAACGTCTTAAACGTACGGCAACTCCATCTAAAATTTATGCTAATACCTTTTCTGTTCAAATACAAAAACAAAACTCTCTTACAACACAACTACACCACCAGAACCAGCGGACTCTACAATGTACCTAAACTACACACCACGACAGCTCAAAGACAATGTTTCTTCCTAGCTCCTAAAACCTTAAACCTTATCCCTGAAAACTTAAAAACGTTGAGCCAACCCCATTCCTTTAAAAAACAAATAACGAAATGGATCCTTACACATGGAATACATTACAATTTTAATATCCATTCACTTTACACTATCAATTTAATCACCTTTCAGACAAAACATAATATATCTCTATTTTCTAAATTAGCGGCATTGTATGTACAAGATTAATTAATAAATAAATTAGTGTGATCTACATCTAACAACTCCTCAAAATTTTCATTTTCTAAGAATTCTCTAACTTCTTCATCTTCTTCTTGTAACCCAATCTAACTATATATCATTGTCTTATAGAAGATCTGTGTGCATAGTATTAAGAGCAGGCATAACGTGATATATTTTTTACATATTTTTATTTACTATCTAAGCAGCTTTGTATGTATGTATAAGCAGTGGCGTAGCGAGGGGGGGGGGGGCGGACCGCCCGACGGGGGAGTGACACTCGGTCGGGTGGCATGGACTGGCACCCCAACAATTCTCTAGCCACCCCCCTCCCAGGACAGACCAATTTTTCATTGGTCGAAATTAGTGTTTGTACAACTTTAATGGGGGGGGGGGTGACGCCAACCACGTTATCCGCCCTTTCTGCCCCGGGTGCCACCCATGCTAGCTACGCCACTGTGTATAAGACTGATTACTGTGACTTATATACCAATAATTCCTTAATATATTAATAATAACTTCTCTTTTCCAATAACTCTTTAACTTCTTTACCTTATTCTTATAATCCAAAATAACAACATAAACTCTCTTATTGTAGAAGAATCTGTGTGCATAGTGCATAGTATTAATTAGTGAATATTTTCAACCAATACTAATGAATGTAATCCGAAAACTGTAAACTTCACCCGCCATAACACAGGGTCATCCCTAGCATGGAGGGTGAAATATCATAAAAAAAACTATATGTAC
Source organism: Limnephilus lunatus (assembly GCA_917563855.2). Taxonomy (NCBI): domain Eukaryota; kingdom Metazoa; phylum Arthropoda; class Insecta; order Trichoptera; family Limnephilidae; genus Limnephilus; species Limnephilus lunatus. The sequence goes on from OU830599.1 coordinate 51,944,315, forward strand.
TTTCGATTTTTCTCTTTGAAAAAAAAACGTTGAGGTCAAATACGGTTTTTTTTAGATTGCTCTCTAATCAGCTTTATTGCCCCAATGAGATATCTGATGTCCGTCAAAGAGATCGAATTTAAGGCGATGTAATGCAAAATCGTTTGGATGTTTTGGGTTTGAAAGTTCGACCCCTCGTAAATATTATAGATCCAACACATCCTGGCCTTTGAAATAATCGAGTAATTTTTCGATAAGTCTTTTAATAAGACTAGCAGAAAATAAAGTATCAAGTCTATAAAAAATGATTTGAAGTGCAAAACACGAACACTTTTTCAGATATGGTTTTGTTTATTGAATAACGTGGCAAATTAAGTTATTTAGATAATGATCGGAAAACAATTTAACATTTTTGACATGTACTTCACAAAATAAAATAGAACATGCAATATGGCGATGTTTTTTTTTTAAAGAACTTAAAATTAACTGGCGGCACCGAACGAATTTGTAACTGCGAATTTCATCCGAACTGGAAAATATTTGAAAGTGATTTTTTTATATGAAGTGAATATAAAAGGACTAAGTACCTTAAAGATCATTAGAGATAATATTATAATTAAAAACAGATGAGGCAAAAAATGACAACATTGCGTGAGTCAGAAGCATGTCAGAAGCCTCGATAAAATACATGACATTAAAAAAAAAAACAAAATTCATCCGTATGCATGGTCACCGCCGCGGCCGGATCAGTGATATTGAGTGATATGATATCTGGAGAAAATTCCCTAACTCTAGGGGAGAAAAACTTTTTTTGGGAAATGGAAAAAGCACAAAAATCTAGGGAGATATTGACGACATAAGGTCAAATTTCTAGGAAAATTGTTTTCTCCGAACTTTTGAACCACCCCTTTAGAAATGGCGATATTCCTGTCGCGGTTACAAGAAAACAGTTCCTATGCTGTCACTGGAATCGTCGATATTTTTTCTCTGAGGAACCGGTTTCTTTTGTAACAAAATCCTTTTGGAATGTTTATCACAAATGAAAAACTTTAGAAACAAATTTCTTGAAATTTTGTTTACCTCCCCCTCAAGGTTTTTTATTTGCCAAAAGTGACTGAAAGAACTTAAGGAATCGCAGTGACAACCAATTTCAAGTTTCAACAACTCTAGTAGATTTCCGATCTGGTGAGTGGTGACATCGAAAAAGTTGCTATTTACATGATTGGTTTATTTATGCTAGTTACTAGCCATAAATAAAAAAAAAAGTATTTTAGAATCGTTCGCCCTTAAATGAACTAATACCCGTTCCGTTCGCCAATGGCAGTGTTGCCAAACGTACATGCGTACGAGGTTCCTCGTACAAATACGAGATTTGTGGCCTTCCGTACGAGGTACGAGGACACTGTCAACCTCGTACAATTATGTAGGTACGAGATTTTGATTCGATGATCAATGGAGGAATTTCCTAATGTAAAAGCCCGTTATCCTAAAGGGATAAATGATATTAGTGAGCCAGATAAGTTTTGGGCTCAATTACTCAAAATCGAAGACTCTTCCAAGCTAGCTCATTTTGCCCTTCCTCCACTATCCCTAATCCCTACCTCATGCGAATGCTGACAGCGAGCGGGTTTTTAGTAAGGTAAATTTAATTAAAACAGATATAAGAAATCGACTAACTGTGGAAACAGTGAATGGCACGCTTCTTGCTGCAAAAAGCGCAAGAGGTTCAACTCGTACTGGAAACTGCGTCAATTTTGAACCCACAAAAGAAATGTATAGCCGCATGACAACAGACAAAATAAACGGCAGAAAAAACGATGATAGTGAGGATGTTCCTGACATAATATTTGGAGAGGAGATGTAAATTATGTTACCTTGATTTACATTTATTTTTTTGTGATTTAACTTGAGTAATAATTAAGATTTTTATGCAACACAAAAGGATGTTTTATTTAGTAGGAAACTTGCAATAGTTTATTTCATTGAGTAAAAAGTCCTAAATCCAGTAGTTGTAATAAATGTACGAGGTTTGAAAGTCAAAGTACGAGATTTTTAGCTACATCCGTACGAGGAAATTTTTTTTACGGTTGGCAACCCTGGCCAATGGTTCGCCATATTGCTAGTTGTCGCTGACGTTTTCCAGTGGATTTCAAGCGATTTACAAAAAATATATAGCAAGGTGTTGAGCATGTGTTGAGTTGGAGTCGAATAGAAACCCTGTCTTCGGGAAAACATATATTTTGCATCTAATAAACCTTCTCAAAGCAATATGTCCGCTCAGGAGCAGATGCGGGCTATGCTAGACCAGCTGATGGGCACGGCGAGGAATGGTACGTATTTTAGTAATCGCCAAAAATTACGGAATAACTCAAACCACTACTATTTTTAAACTTGTTGTCTGTTGAATTTCTCCACACATAATCTACAAACTTCTTAACCACGTATTAGTTCTAATAGACATCTGTTTATTCTATAATGCAGTCACAAGAAATAAAGTGAATTAGAAACCTCATTTTCCTCTACTATTGTACATTTTATAGTTTTTTTTAATAATTTTATTTGAACCTAAAGCTATGTGTACATATATTAATGCTCAACGGTTTAGCTCGATCGAACATGTTGACTTGGAACAGTTCTCGTCGTTGCGTCCACACGCTAGATCAACTCTACACAAGACACAATAGAGATATCACCAAGCCCCTCAGTCAAATCCTAAATTTCTGACAAGCAAGTATTACCTACGGTCCTTGAATCTTTTTCGCATTGAGATGAGACGGTACACACGTTGATACATGTTCAAATGGGTGGAAAAAAAACCATCGAGCATGAACGAGCGTGGGTACGAGCCATTATAGAAACTTTCTCAACATATTATTATATGATAAACTTGTACTCTGCCTCATGGTTAATACGGAATATTTCTTATTTAAATAGTTAGATTTAGCTTTATTATTACGAAAAGTGAATATTTATGTCAGGGGAGACGAAACAATATATGTTTTATATTTTAATTTTGTTAAGATGAATTCACTAAGCGAAGAGTTCGACTCCATAATTGGCCAAGTGAAGCAGACTTATGCATATTTACCATTTATCATTGTTGTATTTTTCCTTTGGTAATCTTTCAGAGTAGCTTGACACGCTTTACAAATATTTTTGTGAAATAACACCTCGATTCAACTTAATTACTACAAAAGATAACTATTATGTCTTGGTAAAGATGCATTAAAATTCCATTTTTTATCGATCAAAATTTCAAAATGTTATGTGCTTTTGACAGTTTGGGCAAAGTTTTATTTTGAAATATTTGTATAAAGTGTGTGTGTGGTGGTTTTTTTTTATACAGGGTGTTAATGGACGTACTTGACTTACTTTAACCAGTGATTCCTGACATTATTTGGAGTAAAAAATGTTAATAAAATTTTGGTCTCCGGTGACATTTTTGATGTTTTATTTTTTTATTTTTTCTACAAAAACATAGGAAAATGGTAGGTGTTGGACAGTTGGAGGCGGGGTTAGGGGTGGGTCGGCTACTCGGCGGAGTGACCAGTGACGACATGCGGAAGATTTTTTTTTTTGTTTGATTTTGAAGAAAAAAAATTTGAAAAAAAAAAGTCACCGGAGACCAAAATTTCATTTACATTTTTTGTTCCAAATAATATCAGGTATCACTGGTTAAAAAAAAATTCTTCCGCATGTCGTTACTGGTCACTCCGCCGAGTAGCCGACCCACCCCTAACCCCGCCTCCAACTGTCCCAACACCTACCATTTTCCTACGTTTAAAAGGTTTACGACCAAAAGGTAAAAAGCAATGCTTCTTAGGATTTGACCTTCTTGGCGCTCTCCCCTAGCTCCAGACCCTCACCATTTGCCTCCAGTCCTTCCCGTCCTGTTTTTGTGTCTTCATTGTTTTTCGTCCTGTGCTTGGAATATAAGGTATATAATGCATTTTATTTTTCTGTTCCAGGGGCAACTGACAAATACCAAGTGAAATACTCAGACAGCTCGGTCTGCAAGAGTTTCCTCCTGCAGTGCTGTCCTCACGAGATCCTCTCCTCAACGGTAATTATTAACAAAAATTTCCTTCTGTCCTCTCATCCATCTCCCATTCCAGTAGAACTCATCATCCATCATTTTACATTAACAGTTTTCCACACCTTTTATGTCATTTAATGTGGTTAATTTTATTAATTATTTTATGTCACCAGTTTGAAACATAATAATATCAAGCAATAAGTGTTCATTTTATCAATTATTTAAGTGTTATTAGATTGTATTATACTATGTAAAGGTTCCCAAACTTCTTGCCACTGCAACCCATTATATTATTTGAAACTACAAACGTTATGGACTTAACAGTCCTTCACACCATCCACCAAATTCTTATTTAGGATATTCGTCCTTCACACCATTGACCAAATTCTTATATCCCTTTCAGGCCTGAATTTTTTTTCTAAATCACATTTTTTTGCAGTGATCTTAGAAAAGGACCTTATAAGGCACGAGCGAAAAATAATTTTAAAAAAATCCTAGCTACCCCTAAGGTCAAATACTACCCCTGCACGATCGTGATACAAGTTTGGGCTAGAACTCTACTAATGCACGGTCGTGACGCTGTTAGACTTTCGACTTTTATGTGCTTGTTTAACAGTAATTAAAGACAGTTTATCAAAAATAGTACACATTTATTATTTAAAGGGATGTACTAGCCACGGCCGAATTCGAAAACTGTCAAAATGTATTAATTATTACATCGCTAGATGTCGGTAGTAATGCCATCGCGAATTTTAAAACTTCAACATTCAACTTGTGTTATGTTATGACGTGCACAATATTTTTAAATATCGAAGTAAAAACCAAACCAATAACAAAGTGTGTTTAATTTATGGAACTTATTATTTTGGTAGAATATTTAGTATGATCCTTTTTACGAATGTTTCATTATTTGCTTGTTGATGGTTTTTTCCCATAGTTCACGTCATTCGTATACACTCGCGCAGCTCCCATTATAAACTACCGACGCGACGTTTGGAATCTCGTGGTGCATTTATTGTTATTAAGTTTATTTTGTAGAACTCCATTTTAATTTCTTATTTCTTTTATATGTTCAATAATATTATTATTTAATGTATAAAAACAGTTTATTATAAACAAGTTCTGCTTCGTAATTATGTATTTCGTATTTATGCATTGTATAAATAATTTTTTTAAAGTAAAACTTCTTTACGCACGCTCGACACTTGGGGGTAAACTGGTGAATGCGTTACGAAAAGTGTGATGCGAACGGTAATCGATGCGAACAGTGATCGATGCGAACGGTGATTAATGTTATTAAAAAAGGAAACGAAGCATGCAAAAGAAAACGGGGCAACTTTTGCCCAGCGAAAAAAAGACGCCTGAGTGTGTACTACTGTGTGAAATGCAACAAACCAAATTGTCTGGAATGTCAACGTCTATGTCACCCCAATGTCATATGTTCTTTTATAAGATAAGTGAAATTTTATTTCAGTCGTGTGGTCTTGCACACTCGTTTTTTATTTTTTTAAATGTTCAATAATATTATTATTTAATGTATAAATTTTTTTTTATTATAAACAAGTTCTGTTTCGTGATTATGTATTTCGTAGTTATGTATTGAATAAAAACAGTTTATTATAAACATATTCTGCTTCGTAATTATTCTCGTGGTTCACATTTAGAGTCGATTTTATGGTGTTTTTATTTTTGAACTGCCAGGCTGCTGGTCGGCAGACCAAGGAAATCATGAATGGGATGATCTAGATTACAGTTTTTTGTTAGTTTCGATCTTGTGTTCGATGTAATCGATGCAGCAGGGCATGCGAAACCGATATGAAACGGACGAGGTTCGGAAATTTACGTCGTTTTACGGATGAACGCAGCTCTTACGGCGACGGTGCGTTGGTTGTTCGAACTTCCAACTAGTATGGACTATTTTGGCAATCTTAAAATGACTATTATTATTATAAATTTGTACAAAAATATGGACACGCGACAGCAGTGAGGGGCACCGCGGCAGGTTTTGGCTTATTTAAAAAAAATATGGCATTCTAATTTAAAACTATAATGAAATAAAAATAATAATTCAGAAAACGAAAAATTAAATTTTTTTTTTTTTTTTAAAGTCGTACCCAAAAAGCTGCCAGGCTGCTGGTCGGCAGACCAAGAAATTCTTAAATGAAATGATCTGGACTATAGTTATTCATTGGTTTAATTCGTGTACTCGATGACGTAAAATTTACTATTTTTTACCCCACTTTGACGCCGACTGCCTGCGAACGTGCCAGGCTGTCGGTTGGCAGATCTGCTTTTTTCTCATTTTCTAATCGACTTTTATTATTCTCGTTGTTTTGATGTCGTAATTTTTTCGAAAAAAATCACTGACTATTTCCGTGACAGCGCGGCTCCTGCCAAAAGACGCACCGGCAGACCAGCTTTTTTAAGGTTTTATAAACGTCCATTATCACTACAAAGTAGTTTCATTCGTATACTCGATGACGTAGGGTTTACCTATCTTGTCTCTTTGTCTATTATACTTAATACTAATACTAATCATATAAGGTAATTTTTGTATCTACTACCAAACACAGCGTACATAATGTACCTACGGAGAAATGTTCGACGAGTGAATGAATGTCCACGACACAAACAAATGAACTAATACTGATATTCCGAAATACGTCACGCTACATATATTATAGCTATGTGTGTGTACGCAGCATTGAATTCTCACACATACTTGCAAAACGTGCCCGTCGCCACACGCATGGAACAATATGAACATCGCACAAACCATTTTCGGAAGTATAACGCACATGAAATGTTATATTTTAAACGATTTATACAATATGGCGGTTGAAAAAATACAATTCGACAAACTTACACTAAAAAAGAGAATTTTCGAGTACTTCCTTTTTTTGTAGCTTACTGAGTTTACTGCAGTGGTTCAAGTGAGTCGGTATTCTATGTTTAAAGCTATTAATAAAACATTTCGCCCGTATTTTCAAAATATATACGCTGTCAAACGAGGAGCGTACAGATTCCCTACCTGCCAACGGGAGATTCTAGCCCGGAATGAATAGAAGCTACGAAATGTGTTCGATTTTGGTGAAAAATGAAGTATTTATTTAATTATCAATATTCACAGATATCATAACGATAATAAGAGGCCGTACTTTTACAGATGTGTGTATTATGTATATATTTTAAATTTAAAATATTGTGTTAAATCATTATTTACGCGATAATCATAGACTAAAGTTTTAAAAGTGGGTTGAATGGTGTATCAATGTTTTTATTTTTCATGGTCAAATGCCTACATCAATTACAAAAAAAAAATAAACAGATTGAAAAATAAAAGTCCATTATTTGGTAACAAAAAATATCAAGTCTAAGAATGACACACGAAAGGTAGTATTAAGCCGTTTTAGAGAGCCGTTTTTCAGCAAATTACAATTCTGCCCCTATAATATACTCTTAAGTAATCACACAAAAAAAATTATAATCATAGTAACAAGATGACGAAGATGTTAGAAAAAAAAAATTAATAAGAAAGGCAAACATTCCCGGGTTACGAATAACCCAACAATGTTTGAAAATCTCCTACTACCACCACAGAAAGTTGAAAATGTTGCTTGTGTTGTGATGGAGGACTTAGCTAGCCGAGGAATCGAACATGCGACGCCCGGGTGGGACTCAAGCGCTATGCCCACTCAACCACTGACCGGTCAAATGGTTAGAATATGTCTTAAATGTATTTGTGTTGCTAGAATTGAGATCAGACAAAAATATTATTCTTCCCGCTTAATTAATAATGAGAATTCTGCTAATTTTTCAATCAAACTTGATAGAAGCGACTTTTGATCTTATTTTTTGTGATAAAATGCAAAGCAATTGTTTCCTAGAGATACGCAACGCACTCTTCACAAGTAATCTTTGACCTGCTTTTACAATTTTTCATTCTGCAGGCACGAGGATTTTCAATCTCGTCAAAACACGGAAGATCGTCATAGCCGTCGTACCTTTTAGCTTGAGAGGGTTGGTTCAAACACCTATCCTCACATTTGGCTCTAAATTTTCAACAGCCTCACTATCATTCTCGCTAATCCTCCTTTGGAGAATAGGTGCGTTGGTAAGCCCATGTGCAACTTGCATCCGAAACTCCAACGAGTCCATAACTTTGTTGCCTGGAACTTCAGCTGCCGCACAATCTAATTTATACAAGTGCCATGCGTTGGTAGTAGCCAAATCAAAGAAATGGAGTTTGACCTTTAGGGTCCATTTCCTTGTCTTCATAAATGTGCGGTAGTATTCAATAGACTGATCGAGATTGGCAACGCCGCCCATGTGTTTATTATAACTAACGATTACTTAGAAGCGATAACATCAATGAAAGCTGATCAATTTTTATTCCATCGTTTCAAAGTTACTGCTTAGTCAGCAGATGTGCAATTTGATGAAACTAGTATGGATTTGTTGTCCATCCATTTGACAACTACGACATCATCGCTCACAAACTGCTGAAATTCACCGCACTGCATATGACCATCTCGTTTAAAATCTATGCTCTTCCGCTCATGGTAAAATAAATGCCAACGAGCTTCTTTAACTCAACGAGATTTGTATTTATGATACACATTGCAGAGTACATATACGAAAAACTCGTCGTCGAAGTAGTCTTCAAAATATTTTTGTGGTTCTCGAATTACTCCTGGATCGGCGCGTTGCGGGTAGCTGTGTCTTTTTTGGTTAAATGGTACCTGTCTCCAAAGTCCTCTTCTTACTGGCCGGCGCTTCTTTGGCCAACAATCGTGTGTGGAGGTTGAGATGGGGTCAGTATTGGTGGAGCTTCTTCAGTAAAATGGTTATACGGCATTCTGGGAGGCGATTCTTCAACGTCATCCATGCCATCCACTTCTGAATCATTGCCATCTCCTATCAGTTGCAGTACTGAATCACTATTCAGCTCCATCTCTACAAAAAATGTGAATAATAGTGATCAAATCAACGAAATATCAGTCAATAATTAAAAATGCCTAAAGTCACGTCAGGCCTAACCGTCACGATCGTGACTCCCGATCCAAAAAGTGTGATTCTATTTACAAATCATAAGTTTTCAATGCAAATACTTGTACAACGCAACCACCGGCATTAAAACAACAAATTAATAACAATTGATTGGTGAATCAATTAAGAAATGTACAAAATAACATCACTTACGTTTACCGCTCTCATCGGAGAAAAAGCCTGCCATCCTGGTCGCTCCACCAATTTTAACTGGCCAGCCGATGATGTGAATAATCTAATGTGGTGGGTAGCTAATTTCATGCACTATCGTTTACCGCCGTCTTCGTTCCGAAAAGGTGATGCGCGGGATTTTTTTCATTGAACGTGCACGCTCATGTTGGAGCGTCCTTAAAGGGATATAGAACCAAATTCATCCTTCACACCATCCACCAAATTCTTATGTGGGGTATTACTAATTTTAAGATTCAATCGAAGATCTAAGCTATAAGTTGAAAATAATTCCGTGTTACGATTTGCTAAATACATTAAAATACTCATCTTAACATTTCCCAGCTATGTTTATTTATTTATTTACAGTGGAATCCGTTTATAATTACTTCAAAGGGAAATGACGAACATGTCATACATACCAAGCGGACGTCATATAAAGTATTTTGTAGAAAATAAACAACCTCCTGTTTATATTAGGTATATACATACGTATGTATTCATTTTAATAGAGAGAAACACAGCTTATTAAGCTCGTGACGTGCCACGCATGCGCCGAACGTCGTCGGGCGACACATGACCCTCCCGAACCCTGCCGAAGGTGTTAGGAATCATGTCGGTCACTATAACAGACATAATGTTCCATAAAATTAGGATATAATTTATTAAAAATGGGTCATAATAAGCGGCATGTCACTATAAACGAAGTCATTATATCTGACTTTGTTATAAAGAATTTTATATGAAAACCAAACTTGGCTGTGTAATTACTTCATATTAAGTGGTTGGTCAATATAGGCGGAGTCATAATAAACGGATTCTACTGTATTTATTTTCGGGCAATCGACAGTTTACATTTTTTCAGTTTGTACATGTTTGTATAGCCAAAATAAAATCAATTATGAATTTCCTCCTTGTGACTTTACCTCTGATTAAACTGTACAATAAAAATTAGAAATAATACAATTTTAATAAAACAATGGATTAAGTATGAAAATTGAACATCTTTGTTTTACAGATAATCATTGATATCTTCAGAATTCTTAACTGGATGGCTTTTTGTTCAAATTTCGGTTTGCTAAAGTAATTTTTATTTGATTGATTTGTGTTATTTCAGTTTAATCATTTAAAAATAATATAAGGTGTATTTTCCGCACATTCCAGAGTGTAAGATACTCTCTGCATAAACCTGATGAAAGACCACCATTAAGAATTGAAACATTGCTAGAAATAGCCAGCCATAGCTAGGTACTTCCCATCCGTCCTCTTCCCCATCTCCTTCCCCTTCCCACTGCCTTCAGCCTTTCAACATATCCAATTGGGGATGCCATAGTCTCACTGGCTCCAGGCAGTTGGGAGCAGTTAAGACTTGTGTCCATGACTGTATCTTTTATCTCTTCTAGTTATAATCAAACATTTTTTCAGTGCGTCTCAAATTTATAGATTCTGTGTCTTGCCATGGGTACACCATGCCATTTTTAAATGTAATGAATAATATTTTTTCTTTTTGTTTTGTTTTTTCCACAACACTTTTGGTATTACCTGGAAAACAATTGCAATCTTTAGTTTGGGAATCTCTACTATGGAGCATATTATTAAAGTGGTCAATTTTTACTTGCACACTCATGTTTTTCTGTATTCTCATGTAATTTTTTTATGAAACATAATTTTCAACAATCCATGAAACTTGTGTTTCTATTGTGCCAGTTTGTTGTCCATTTTAGTTCATAATATCATGTGTGAACATGTAAAACAGCATTCATGTACGGTGTTAGGTCAACTGGATATTGGTTCTGTTTGGCAATATGTTTTCATCTCCAATATGTGTGGGCAAAGTGATATTTGTGTAAAGTAAAACCTCCACTAACTGACTGACTGAAGAATTGATCTCCAAATGAGAAAAATGTATCATTTTTATGCTTCATCGTCTTTTATCCAATAACAACTATGTGTTTCTTTTATTGATTAATTTTCAAAATGTTTGCCTTTAACCTTGTGCTGTTCTTCCAATTCACCCATTTTCCCCTTACCAGAGACCTCCAATGACCTTATCAAAAAACTTTGCGATTTTCCAAAAAAAAAAATTATGTTTTCTTATACATACCTTAAATATTTTTGGTTTTATCCAAATTACATCTTAAGGCGGTCATCCCGTGTAACAGGTATTTTATTTGCTCTTTTTGTGGAATTTTTTTGATGAACTAAATAAACATACAACCGGGACTTTTTCACCACATATTAATTCATATTTTGAACACACTTTAAAAAATTTTCAACCCGAAATCATCGCTCATTGCTGAAGTTCACGGCAACTTAGCCACTCAAAAAAAAATGTTTTTGCGGTGACCACGATTGCAGGCGTTCTGCTTATCTGAAACACAAAAAATCAACTGGCATTTTAATCTGTGAAGTACGAACTAGTTTCAAACTAGAATTATTAAAAAATATTAAAAGGTAAGTTTTTGGCATCTTGCTGAACATTTTTGAATTTTGGTATTCAGCAATGAGCGATGATTTCGGCCTGAAAAAAATGAAGTGTACTTAAAATACGAATTAATATGTGGGAAAAATTCGCAGTTTTATGTTTATTAAGTTTCCCAAAACAAAGCGAAAAAAAAGAGCCTACACACGGGATGACCGCCTTAAGGCCAGGACTCCACTGCGGTTTTTAATCTGGTGATTGTGCAGTCGCAAAAATAAAACTCATTGTTTCTAATAAGGGGAATATATGTACGATTAAACAACTCGCATTAGATTTTTGGTTGTCGCGATTAATCATGCAGCTAGAAATCGCAATGTGTTCCTGGCCCTATGTGCGGAGAAATTGAAAAAAATGTTTGCAAGTTGAAAAGTATCGGTTTTTTCAAGGAAAATTACAAAAGTCATAAAAGAAAGTCACTACACGCCACTGCCTTGTAGAAGTCTATTAGTGGAAGTTTTACACTACGTAATGTTGTATGCCATTCTCAATTGTTTAGTCGTGGATCAAATTGGAAATCCGATAACAATTTTCAACGGAAACAATCGGTTGTGAATTATCCGTGGGCTTTATTGCTTGATATTATTGTTTGCCATGTTTATCCTTCAATATTGGTATTTTCAGTATTCATGTTAGCACTAATACTGGTACAAATACTTTTTCAGAAATGACCATCACATTATCTAAAACTAGAGGATAGGCAATTGTTGATAAGTTAGGCCGTTGTGTAAGTACCCTGCCGTACGTATAAAGTTATGTTGTAACTAGGTTATAATAACTATAAACTTATTTCAATGTGTATTGAACGTCAAAGTTAACAATTCACACTTGAAACAAATCCATTTATTTCATCTTTGTGGTAGCTAGTTGCACTGTGTTTTGGTAAGTAAATAAAACATTTTGTGTACGAGACAAATTTGGAAAATGCTTTTAAATTTTCTGGGCCATACGTCGCAAGGGTACGTAAATAGATGATTATATCTTATACAGGCGCCTCCTCCGTTCTCTAATGTACGGTCATAAATATTACTACGCTGGACGCCATTCGGCACAAGCCGGTTGTATTGCATCAAGAGGTTCAACATACATAAGAGGACGAATCAGGAGATCGTTAAACATAAACAATATTGATGTGACTCAACTGTCAGTGATGTGTGGCGGCCAGTGTAACTTTCGTGTACGTGTATTTCTTTTAAACTCTGTTCAACATCTTTGTTCTAAATGTGATCTGAATATAACAGAGGTAAAATATGAAGTTCAAATTCAGTTCTTCCATACCGTCATAGGTGTGCACTGATTTTGTTAATACTGTCTTCTGAGTTAAGCCATTTAGATCTAGTATTGTCTGAAGATTCCCTTCACAAAATCACATTGAAAGTGTTGGTGGCGTAGTAACCCAGAAGACTTGTTACACATTTGACCCGATGAACAACAGATATGTACGTATTGGTGAATTTATGTTAACTGAGTAATACCCGCACGTTTTGTGTCTTATTCTCAGTACCAGAGATATCGGGTAGAAGGATCTTCTGGTAACCTACCGGGTAAAACAACGTTTCTGTAATATTGTAAAACCACTCAACCGCTGAAGGGATAATGCAATGCACATTATGTAAGCTATTTTTAATTATGTATCACGTCGTTTCAACCGATACTGTTGGGAGTAAGTAACACACTTTGGTAAAAACTGCTGAATCTATGTCTTGTTGTGGTATTCTATTGAAAATGCTATTTATTTGTTGATTATGTCTTCATTTAAAGGAAAATATGTAACAGAAACCAGTAAATGTGCTATTTTTTATAAGAATCAATTTTCCAATTGGATCGTCTTAAACCATAGTGAACTAACTCACGTTTTGCAGTTTCTGAGCTTGAAATGAGGGCTCCAAATCATAATTTAGCTCTGCCATAGAGAATCATATTGCTTGACCAATCATAGATAGTTTTTCAGCACCGTGATCCAATCAGAGACAAGCATTCTTACATTAGTTCTCCAGCCACTCTAAACTAACTCAGTATCGAACTTTTAATTTTTTTTTTTAATTGGTCTGTGAATTGTACTGGAGTAATAAATATATGTTCAAAGCTCAACCTAAACCTTTATCTTAAATGTACGTCACATTGTAGTTCCATAGTAATGGTGATATTTAAACAATAAAACTTATTGGATTTTAAAGTGAGGAGACCAAATAGAAGAGTTATATTCGACTTAACTTCGAACTAGAGAAGAAAATAAGATCTTTATGGGGACGGTACAGGTGTAAGGATTGCGTATAAATCAAATAACCATGTAACACTGTACTTACAAGTTTATTATAACAATTTAAATCTGTGCCATAATTTATTATTTATAAAATATTTGTATATGAGAAATACGTAAAACCATTGTTTTCTCAAATGCAAGACTTTTGACTTAGTTCTATTAAGTTTAAGACCATCCAATTCTTTTCTGTAAGTTTACATTCTTAATTTTACTATCTAAAATCATTTTATATTAAATTTCAATCGTAAATACAAAGAATACAACATCTACTGTATGGTCACCCATATAATGTATGTTGAATTGTAGTATAAAACGATTTTGTGGATTCCGCAATACTTTCATGAAGTTAATTCCCTTATCTGCCCATGGGAAACCATCAAATGAGAAAGCTTAATATACCGTGTGTGTGTTGTTGTTTACAAACACAATGCTTATGATTTAATTTTTAATCTATCAAATTCATGTTGAATCAATAATAAATTTTTATCTTTTCATGTCTTTAAATGCGAATATGTAATTGAATTCGAATAAATGTGGTTATCTGATGTTTGTATTTGTTGGGGTTTGATTGATGGTTCAAGCCGATTAATTTACAAAGTTAGCTGGTTCTGTGAGTATTACATGTTTGTCTTGATTCCCTGGAAGCCGTACAGTCGCTGCTCATCACATGGTGCGTCTTGGAAAGAAACTATTACTTTATTAATATAGATTATCATTTGATGCTCATTTATTAAATCAAGTTAATTTTCTCAATGTTTAGAACTAAATCCTTTTCATTTCAGATCAAATTTATCAATATTGTTTAATTGTTTTATCCTTAAAGCTATCACACTCTAGTTACAAATATTAAAGCAATGGATTTGATGTTAACGGGGGTTATGTTGGTTGACTCAGCATGCATGTGTACCACATAAACAATTATGGTTGGTGTTACGCGGAGTGATTCATGCCAATGATTATTTTACAGCGAATGGATCTTGGAGAATGTCCCAAAATTCATGACTTAGCGCTCCGGGCTGATTTTGAGCAAGCTTCCAAAACCAAGGACCATTTCTACGATATCGACGTGAGTATCTTATTTTTGTTATTTGTCAAAGATTTAAATTAAATTCCTTTTTACAATAAAATAACTTTGTTTAATTTTACTGTATTATAACCGGTTTCGATTCAACCTGCACCTTCATCAGGGTGAATAAAATTCAGAGTTACAGAGTATTTACCCCATTCCAAAGAAGGGTGACCGCTCCAACCCAGCCAACTACCGCCCCATAGCGATCACATCTGTTCTGTCAAAAGTGATGGAACGTGTGATCAATGACAAACTGCTCACATACCTCGAGAAGAACAAATTTATTAACGACCGTCAATACGGATTCCGGCGGAATTCCGGTGATCTTCTCGCTTATGTGACGCATGTTAGGGGACGGTTCCTGGAACGTTTTGGTGAGACCCAAACGGTTTCACTAGACATTTCCAAGGGCTTTGACCGGGTTTGGCATTGAGCGCTTGTCAACAAACTGCGTTCTTACGGACTTCCCGCATCCTTGTGTGCGTGGATTGCCGACTTTTTGAGGGGGAGGTCGATTCAGGCGGTTGCTGACGGTTTCACCTCTTCCTCGCATTCGATAAATGCTGGTGTCCCACAGGGATCGGTTCTGTCTCCGATTTTGTTTCAGTTGCACATCAACGACCTCTTGTCATGTGCACCGATTCATTGTTACGCGGATGACAGTACAGTCCATGATAGCTTTTTGTTTGACAAGCCTCCAAAGAGCACACAAACCCCAATAGCTTAGAGGGCTTTGAAGCAAAGAATGGATGGTTACCTCGAGAGTGTTTTCTCTTTAATGTTTCAAAGACCCAATCTTGTTTGATAATGTCTAAAAGGGATCGAAATGATAATCTAGTCTCCTTCAATGGAAGCATTCTTCCGAACAGGACCTCCGTTGATATGCTTGGTGTAACTCTAAGTGACCAGCTCAGGTATGGGGGCTCCATCGAAACCAGAGTTAAGTTAGCCTCTCAGAAACTGGGCGTACTGTACAGGGCCCGCAGATACTTTAATAGTACACAACTGCTAACCCTGTACAAATCGTGAGTGCGCCCCACGGTTGAATTTGGCAGCCACCTCTGGTCTGGAGCTCCAAAATACCTTAAAAAACCCTTGACTCTATGCAGAAACATACAGTCCGTTTGATAGATTCTCCCATCTTAACAGACGGATTGCAATCTACAGAGCACAGGCGTCAGGTGGGAATGCTGTCCTTGTTCTACCGGTATTACAATGGAAGATGCTCCGAGGAACTAGCATCATTGATCCCCTCGGCACCGGTGCATAGTCGGGAAACACGCCAAACACGGTTGACATTAGTCACATGAGAACGGGTCGTTTTTACGACTCTTTCTTGAATTCAACAGCTCGGCTGTGAAACGATTTACCGGCCTCTGTGTTTCCTCCCTCCTACAACATGGGTCCCTTCAAGACCCATGTTCACTCCTTCCTTTCCTCAAAAGACCCTCCACACAGCATCCTCAAAGATGACATAGGCCCTGTGGGAAATTATTTTCCTCAGGGCTTCCTGTGTGGAGTTAATGTAAAAAAAAAAAATTTAAAATTTAAATGAAAAGTAGAAGAGGGAGAGAGAACATAAACTTTGGTGAGGGGCAGGGGGAAGAACCTAAAAGGGAGGGGGTAAAAGTAAATATGGGGCTGTTTGATAAATCTGTTTATTTAGTAAATTGATTTTTTTTATTTTTATAAAACCAATTTACCAAATGAACCGTTAGATTTGTCAAAGAGCCCCATTTTTAACATATTTCCCTTCCCCACGCCTACTTTTACCCCCTCCCTCTTAGGTACCTCTCCCCCATCAAAGTTGATGTTCTCTCTCCCTCTTCTACTTTTCATTTAAATACTTTGTAACTCTGTATTTTATTTAATATATTTTATTCACCCTGATGAAGGTTCAGGTCGAACCAAAACCGGCTGATTAAAAAATATAATAAAATGGAATTAAACAAAGTTATTTTATTGTCATTATTATAATTGTGTATACCCACAAAGTGTTTTACATGTAAAAATTTAAATTCCTTTTTATTTAACTGTTATTTTCAATTCCCTCACAGATTCACAAACTTTGGTTATAATATCCTGTCACCTAAACGCTGGTAAAATTTTTTTCTTTACAAACTACATATTATGTATTCTCTTTTTTCTTGTATTAGCCCACAGACAGTGCAAAACAGAATTACTTTATACAAGGTCAGCTTTTATGCAGCTGCTTATCTTTATATCCGAGGCTGTGTGGGAAATTGCCATAAAGAGCTATATTATTTTATATGCATATATATATTTATTTTTATGTTATTTCTTTTAAAAAAACAGATAACGTAGCTCAAGTTCGCATTTAATTCGGTCAATAAAATAAATAATTTTTTGAAGATTTAAAATTTTCGGTTTTGTAACCGAATCTAAACCATCATCCACAATGTCATAAGGAAAAAATACAGCCGGAGAAAATAAAAAACTTAAGTCGGCCATAGTTTTCAATAATTGATCATCAAAAAATGTCTGTTTTAACCTGTCATTTGTCGTGAGCCCGCCGGCAGGCTCGGATTTTTTTTTGCTTTTTTTTTAAATGCGATTTTAACCCTTATTTATAAAGAAACTATTTGAAGGACAAGGTCAGAATCGCTTGCGCCAATATCATTCTTGACGTAACAGTTGATTTCATTTAATCTAGCCACTTGGGAATATTTTTAAATTAATTTTCTATGACTTTGGGGTCACTTTTGGCAACTGTCAAGGGTGAAAAAGTCTTTAGTATAAAGGTCTTTATTTATTTAAAAACTCATTTGAATTGTGTTTTTTCATGTTGGGTATGTATTCAGATTTAATAGTAATAATAAAATCAGTTTATATTTGTGTGATATATTATCTGGTAAACAGAAAACAATCACAAAAAAAAACAATTACTTTGTTTTTGTATGAATATTTGACCAGAAAACAACAAAGTAATTTCCGCGCAGTTTTTCGAAAAACCACCCGACATTCAACAGGTTAAATAAAATTTTTTCTGAATTGTCTGCAAATCATAATTATTGGATGACCTCTTGTAATAAATTCTAAACATCGCATTTCCATTCTTGTGACTACATAATCCTGATTGATGCAGGCGACAGAGCATCTGCAGGCCTTCATCGGTGACTGTGACCGGCGCACGCAGGCTGCCAAGCTGCGGCTAGCCGAGACGCAGGAGGAGCTGTCCGCCGAGGTGGCGGTGAAGGCCAATGCCGTGCACGAGCTGGCGGAGCAGATCGGCAAGAAGTTGGCGCGGGCGGAAGCACTCGGCGAGGAAGGGCTGGTAGAGGAGAGCATGCGCCTCATGGAGGAGGTGGGTATTATTACTAGACATGTATATTTGTCTACGTAATGATCTGAAGCGTCCTTTCATGGTCTGAGCAATAACTTTACAAACGTATAGACGTGTTATTGTCTCACCAAATTAACAAAAATATGTGCCAAGTAGGAAACACACTTAAGTTTCCAGTAAATTCTTAATTCACACTCTTATTCATATCGCACATCCCGTAGAAAAAGGTTGTAAGTCAAAAAAGTTAATTTTAAAGGATAGTGAAAACAAATTAATGAATGATGAACAGCGGTCCTATCAAAAAGAGATTCTAGTGACATCTTGCCGAGATAGAGTGATCTAACTTAAATACGGTTTTCGTGGGGAACAGATAATCACAATCATTTTACTTTTCAGAGTTGTAAATTAGCACATTTTGACTTACAACACTTTTCTATGGGATGTGCGATATATGACAAAGATAGACATTCAAAGAATATAATTATGCAAAAAATAATTTTCCTCAATGTACTTGCCCGCATGTAACCCAAACTAGAAGCATTATCTTGTAATTGTAGTTGACGACAAACTCCACTGGGATTCACACACTAACCTCAAAAAAGCTAACAAAACTCATCTACTTCTTCAAATAATTACAAAAACATCTTGTCAACCAGGGATCTCAAGATTATTATGCTTTGTGACACTCATTTGGAATATGGAATAATAGGATGGGGCTCAGCAGCATCAAATCATGCAAAACCACTAAAGATAACTCAGGATTGCATTGTAAAGATAATATTAAAGGTCCTCATAAGAACTCCAACAACAGACATTTTTAAACCGTTTGATGTTCCAACTTTACAAAAAATCTGTGCCAAAAATATTCTGGTTCATCACCTCAAAAAGGATACTGAGGCAGTTACCTCACAACAATCATAAAACCAGCGGAAAGCAAATAGACAAGCTACGTATACCTAAGTAAATACTACCTTTGGACAAAGAAGCTCTGAATTTTTAGCAGTAATGTTTTTTTTTAGTTTTCTTTATTCATTGAATTTTTTATTACATGAATTGGGGATTTTTCGACCACCATGCTAGGCACATGCCCATGTTGTGGTGGTCGATTAAAAAAATAACTACACTAAGGACATCAAATCTTGGATTAAGGAACTATTAGAAAAAAAACTGACTAGTATATTAAAAACATTGTCATAGAAGTTACTGAAACCATGAAGTTGTACCATAGAAGTCGTTGAAAACTTATCCAAAACATTGTTCCCCTCGGTACAAGAAATCCTAGTGAGAAGCTAAGAAAATAATCTACATTTCTTTTATATTTATATTTCATATGTATCTTCGATAAATGTAAAAATTATAATATGGTATTTAAATAAAATAAAATTATCGAAATGGATACAGAACCGGGCAGCGTTTATGCACTTTTTTTTTGAGAAATTTTATATTATATTCTACGGGTGGTGAGATTATGCTACAGTATGTAAAAAACGTCGATCCCCATCACTAAAGAAGTGCTCGAGCCGCCACTGTAATTCATAATGATAATTTGCATGTATTTACTAATAAAAGTTATTCCTTTGCTCAAACATTTTTCTGGTTTTTGCTGAGAAAATTAGGAATCATTCAGGTAACTCTTTAAAAGCGTGATGTTTCGATACTAGGTTCATTTTAAATATGTGTTCAAAAGACAACCGTTGTGACGTCTGTGTCAAATAATGTTAGATATCTGAAATTTCCTCAAAGCTCATATATGCTACAGAGCTGCCTTAACCTAAGAATTTAAGCGTACCTATATCCTGATCAAAGTATTTTTATAGCAGGTATACATTTTAATTCCAGATTGAAGCATTGCGTAAAGAGAAGTCAGAAGCAGAGCAGGAATACAGGAACTCCATGCCCGCCAGCAGCTACCAACAGCAGAAGCTGCGCGTGTGCGAAGTCTGCTCCGCCTATTTGGGCATCCACGATAATGACAGACGTCTTGCTGACCATTTTGGAGGCAAACTACATCTTGGATTCATCACCATAAGGGAAAAGCTGTCAGAATTACTGGTAACCAACATTTATTTTGTATTCTAGTACTAGTTTTTCTATAACTATTTTCTGGTAAATCATTTTCTGGGACCACAAAATGACATTTAAACATAGACAGATGAATATTACTAGACCTGCCCTAAGTGATAAAAGCGTATTTTTTCCCCCTCCCATTGGAACCGGCTGGGATCGAGTATGGCTTCGCGTTAATCTAAAAAATGTGACCTCATCATTCTTCTGCGAGCCAGCATCGAGCACTCATCGGTGCATTTTATGAAATAACACGGTAAAAAAAGTGGCTTGTGTTTTAAAAACCTGTAAAAATAGAAGTGAAAAAGAGAATAAACCCAATTGTCGTATTTCATTCCATAGGCAAGCATTATTTTCTAATTCAGATCACACAATATGATTGTTTTTGTAACATATAGGTAGATAGGTACTATCACTCGAGATACATGGCGTGTGCCCGCGCTGTTTACTGGGGTAAGTAAATTATGAAACATTTGTAAAAGTGTTAAAACTAAAACGGCAACAAAATATTGGTCTCAAACGAAAATAGGCGATCTTACTTGGCTGTGTTTGGACTTCGCAAATTTGTACGTTACGCGGCAAGCAATTCGCGCTCTCATGTAAAAAGGTCTGTTCATTTAAAAGCAGAGTTTACTTTTAAGAACTAAATGGTGTTATTATAATGCGAGGTGCCTATATACTGTCAGATTGAGTTTTGACGAATCACATATCGCCAAATTCCTGCATTCCCGCTCTTTGTCTCGCTGTAGTTGGTTTTTACCCCTCACCTTTCTGTTCTGGTCTAGTAATATTCATATGTCTATGCATTAAAACTAATTTATATATTAACGTTATTTAAAGTGATGCAATGCGAAGAAATGTGAAATGATGTATTTTTGGTCTGAAAATTTGAACACATAGAAATACTGTATGCAGAACACATCTCGACATTTGGTACAATCAACTTTTTTTTAAAGTCTATAAAAAAGTATCAGGCATAAAAATAGGCTTTGAAATTCAAAATCTCCTTCTTACGAACCCCTTTTCAGATATGGTTTTATTAAACAAAGTGGTAAATTAAGTTCTTTAGAAAATTATAGGAAAACATTTTAGTATTTGCGCCTGAACTTGGACAAAATAAAATAAAGACTTGCCTTTTCACGGTTCTACGACAATTCAGCATAGTGGGATTTCAACACTCCTTTGAAAAATCATTAAAAGTTGTGAACAAAAAAAATTGAAAAATAACCCGTAACCTATCTTTTAACGAATTTTTTCATCATTTTTAATGGTGTTGAATTATTTTGTTTTGCATAAATCAAAACAGGGGCTTATATTTTTAAAGTAATTGGCAAAAATGTGAGCTTATTGAACTTATTACTCCCAAACTATGTATTTTTATTTGGTTTTCTCAAAAATATTATATATCTAGCTAGCTAGCATCAGTCTGTATGATTGAAATTTAAGAACCCAACTTCCAGTACATCTTGCAATATCTCGCGGTCTGGGTTTTTAACTACTAGTATCATAATATTATCTGGACATAAAAAAACTCTCTGAATTCTTCCCTTATTAAACTAATTTTTGTCAATTTTTCATCCTTTTCAATAAATTTCCATGAATAATCCTAAACCAAAACCATTTATTTTCAGCAAAAGAACATAGAAGTGCGTCGTGAGGAGCGGCGGAAGCAGTACAAGGGAGAGGAACCTCGGCGTGGGGGAGGTGGCAGTGGGGGAGGTGGCGGGGGAGACCGCGGCAGCAGCCGCAGCCACTATGTGGGAGGCCGCGAGCTCGACCGCCGCGCACGGAGACACCGCTCCCGCTCCCGGGACAGGCTGGAACGCTCTGAACGGTACTACTTACAAAAAAAACAATTAATAACATGACCTTTTTTTACTATTTTAAAATTCAAATTCATTTTCGATTCTTGGTTTAAATTATGAAATACTAGCTTTTGCCCCCGGCTTCGCTCGCATATTTGAATTTTGGCTATCAAAGAAATCTCCATAGTAACCTAAACAAATAACAATATGACAGCCCACATCAAACATTTACTTAGCAACACGCTTTGCCAATAAACGTGTAATAAATAATTTCATAACGCCAGAGCTTACCAATGTATATTTTTATTTTATTTTATTTTATTTAAGTACATAAAACAGGCAATTATGCCCAAAAAATTACATACATGGATGATTTAAATTACAACAAAAGTAGTATTAAAAATAATTTGTTACTCTTAAATATGCAAAACTGAATAACAAACAATAATAGTTAAATGAAGAATACAAAAGAATCACCAACAATTTATTATTGGCACCTGGATTTAGTAGGTACAATATTACACGTCTTTGAATAAAGGGCTTCATCACAATATCAGCTTTATACGATTGATGGTAAAATATGTTTTTTGAAGTGTTTGAATGGGTTATTAAAAATGTCAATTTCATTATTAGAGCGGTGTATAGTGTTATAATGTCTTAATGTTCGTGGTAAAGGGGAGAAATATCCTGTATTTGTGTGGTAGGTAGATATATAGAAAATATCTTGCAACCTCCTTGTTGAATTTCTTGATGGTGTGTTGATGTTAATTTGGGATAAAATGTTTGGTGTATCAACTGATGCATGTATAATTTTGTGCAGAAGCAATAAATCGGAAAGTTTCCGTCTTCCTGTCAGAGAGTGTAGTTTATAGTGTAGAATTCGGTCGTTATAAGTTCCAAATTGATCAGATAAACCTTCGCGATATGCAATAACACGGGTTAATTTTCTTTGTATGGATTCGATTCTATAATTGTGAATCTCATAATTGGGAGACCAAATAGTGGATCCGTATTCGAGAATACTTCGCACAATTGATTTATATAATGTTAATGTTAATTCTGCACTTTTAAAGCAATTTGTGATTCTAAGAGTTAATCCTAATATTTGTGATGCACTTTTTGAAATTGTATCTACATGTTTATTGAAGCTAAGTGAAGAGTCAAATATCACGCCTAAGTCTTTAATTGAAGTTATGTTTGATAAAACGATATTGTTAATGTGATATGCGTTTGAATATTTGTTTCTGTTCTTTGAGAAGGAAATTACAGCACATTTGTTATTATTAAAATACAAATCATTTAGTGTGCACCATTCGTGTAGTGATGATAGATCTTTTTGCAAATCGATGCAATCTTCCAGTGATTTGATTTTTTTGTACAGTTTTAGGTCGTCGGCAAACAGGAGATATTTTGAAAATTTTATTCTTAAAACTATATCGTTAATAAAAATTAAAAATAGCAGGGGTCCAAGATGAGAGCCCTGCGGAATTCCCGATGTTACAGTAAATAGGTCAGCTGAGTATCCTCCTACCACTACTTGAAGTTTTCTTTCAGTAATGTAACTCTCAAACCACTTCAGAGTATTTCCACTAATGCCAAACATTTCTAGCTTCTTGATAAGTAGTGCTTGATTTAACTGGTCAAATGCTTTACAAAAATCCGTGTAGATAGCATCTACTTGTAAATGCTTTTCGATGCTATCGCGGATGAATTGGGAGTATACAAGAAGGTTTGTGGTTGTGGAACGCTGGGGGAAGAATCCATGTTGCTCAACGATAATGTATTTACTTACGTGAGCTAGTAGACAGTCATATATTATTGACTCGAATAACTTTCCCACGCAGTCAAGTTTAGAAATGGGTCTATAATTTTTTATATCGCTCTTACAACCTTTCTTAAAAATGGGAGTTAAAAAAGCCGTTTTCCATTTGACTGGAAAAATACCGTCTTGTAGTGATTTGTTGAAAAGTAGGCTGAGTGGTCTGGCAAGGAAATCTCTGCATGTTTTGAAAAAAATGGGAGGAATACCATCAGGACCTGATCCCTTATTAGTTTTCAAATTTTTACATTTGATTAAAACCGTTGTAGGCGAAATATTGATCGTACCGAGGCTTTCATTACAGAAGTCTTCAGGGAATTGTGGAAAATAGTTTGCATTGGGTGGTTTGTAAACTGATTGGAAATGCCTAGAAAAGAGCTCGCAGATAACTTGGCCTTTGGTAGTCTTTTCGTCATTTAAGTGCATCTCTTTTGGTATGTCAGTTGTGTTTTTATACTTACTTTTTGCGAATTTCCAGAAATCTTTTGGGTTAGCTTTTAAGTTTTGTTTGATCAAGTCTAAGTGTTTATGGTAACAAACTTTAATTAAATTTTTAGTTCTGGTTCTAATTAATTTGTATGATAAATGATCTAGTTCATTGCCATATTTTTTATATTTTTTGTGAAATTTGTTTTTTTCTTTTATCAAACGAATGAGATCTTGTGAATACCACTTAGGGAAGTGTTTTTTATTCATTCTAATGGGAACGTGAGAAGAGATAATCTGGTAGAGTATACTGTAAAACTGATCGACAGATTGATCTATTTTGCCCTGATTGATGAATTCCCAATCAATCTCACAAAGCAAGGCATTGATTGAGTCATAGTCGGCTTTATAAAAGTTTGGTCTTGAGATGTTGCAGGTTTCTAGACTTGGTAGGAAATTGAAAAGAAAATTAATTTCTAGAGCAGGGTGATATGGATCTTCTTTGCTTAGTGGAAATGAAGAGTGAGTTACTGATATATCTTGTTTGTCCGACAAAATGAGATCCAATATTTTGGATTGGTGATTAGTTACTCCGTTAAATTGTTTGAGATTACAGAATGACAGTGTATCGATGATGTCAGTGGTGATTGTGTTTGTGTTTGCGGTGAAAGGTAATAGATTATTTATTTCATCGGGAATCCAATGAATGTTAGACTTATTGAAATCGCCAAATATTAAAATGTGTTGGTTTGGTGTTGTTAGGTAGACATTCCGAAGATTGCTTAAAAATGAGCTTATAATGGATTCTTCTTCAGATGGTGGTAGATATACTGTGCAAATATTTAGTTTGACACTCCTGTTATTAAGATTTATATTGAGTTGGATCCACAAGTCTTCTGCTTGACATTCCCAGTGCGCCATCCTCTTCGCCTCTAGTTTTTTTGATACAGCAACCATGACTCCTCCTCCGTCTTTTTTTGTCTTGTGTATTCTATCCCTCCGAAATACTTCGTAACGGCTGTCCACTAATTCCTGGTCATAGATAGATTCCTTCAGCCATGTTTCCGTTAGACTTACTAAATCGTAGTCGTTGATAAGGATGTTTTCGTATATTTCATCAATTTTGGTCCTCATTCCCCTGATATTCATATAAAGGCATTTTATCATTATAGATTGGGTATTTATTATAAATGGTTATCGTGTAGGCAAAATTATCAATCAGTGTTCCTTTCAGCAGTTTGTTGATTTAAATCGGGCTGTTTATTCAGTAATTCCAGCGTTAGCTGATCTTCATGGGAAATCACTATAATCTTGGAGGTAAAAGACTTCCTGAGGAAGCATCGCCCGTTTCTTGTCCACACAAAAGCGAACTGATGATCTTTTGCGAATCTTTTCGTAAGCCGAAGTATATTCTTTTCGTGTGTTGTAAGGTGTTCACTGATGAAAATGGGCTCCTTTTTTTGAGTTGAGAACTTCTTCAAATGGGTGGTGTTTAGTTTGTCTTCTTTGAGTTTGTGTTTTATGTTGAATGTTTTGACGGCCGCAAGGAAATTGTCTCGTTTTAGTTGTTTATTGAATTTCACAATTATTGGGCGTACTCGTTCATAGGGAGGCACGTCATTAGGAATTTTCGGGTCCCGCCGAATTCTGTAGAAATTGTTAACTTCTAGATCAGCGCGGTCGAGTTTGACGGTTGCTCCAATTTCATCTATGATTTCCAGTAGATTTTCATTATTTTTTTCTGGGATTCCTCGAATTTCGATGTTGCATGACTTATTTGTATGTTCAATATCGTTTAATTTTTTCTGCACTTCTCGTAGGGCACTCTTGATAACAAAAATATCGTTTTCATTTTTTTCAACTTTTTTCATTTTTTTATCCATTTCATGAATTTGCTTGGAAAAGTCGTCGATTTTGTTTGCACAATAATCAATTGTAGCCTTAAAGTCCGTGAAATCTTTTCGTAGCTCTTTAAATTCTTGCTTCATTTCAGTTAACACATCCATAACTTGAGTTGATCTGGTCATTTTGCGTGTTCGGCCTGCTTGTGTAAAGTTGGCCCTTTGCTTCTGTCAGTGTGATTGATTTTGAAGTTATTTTTTAATTAACGTTTGAGCACTGGATAAACAAGAACACAGAACTGTATTGCTGGTAGATAGTGAAGGTGAAAATCAGAATCGATTTGTGCACTTTTTAAAGACTTTCTTCGGTTTTATCACTTATATTTGCTAAAATTAAAGAGCAAATATTACTTGTGTTGTTTACTACGATTGCCATAGACAAAATTTTGTATATATATATAGCCTATATTACTCGCAAATAATGTAGCTTTCAATTATTGAAAGAATTTTTAAGTTCCATCGATATTTATTGCGTGAAAGAGTAACTCACATCCATCCATACAAACATTCGCATTTATAATATTAGTAAGATAGGCCCCAAAAGATGACGATTTATGAATTTAGGAGGCAACTTTGGAATTTTCTTCTGAGCAAATGGATGCTATTTAAAAAAAAAACTCCCATCCTGACTCAGGAATATGGTGAAGTATATGGTAAAATTTTATTCTGCACTGAAAACAGTTTTATTCGCCTCAAAAACCGAAATTTAGTTACGGGCAAATTTATCGTAAAATTACCTATGATTTTTAAACGACTTCGAAAAGGAGGAGGTTATCAATTCGACAGTTTTTTTATTTTTTATGTTTGTTACCTCAGAACTTTCGATTGAGTGAACCGATATTGATGATTCTTTTTTTATTAGAAAGCTGGTGCTTCCCGTGTGGTCCCATTTTAATTTGGTCCAGTTCTGACAATGGGATCCATGAGAAAACCATATATGTCTTAAATTTGCAAAAAGTATGTGCGCGACAAATGAACGAATAACTCAATATTACGCTAACAGATTTCGATGATTCTTTTTTTTGAAGTAAAACTTCTTTACGCACGCTCGTCACTAAAAATCAAAAAATAAACAAAAATTTTAACAAAACAAAAAACGACTTAAAAAAATCATTAAAAAGTAAAAAAATAATTTTGTACGATTGTTATTTTTGGAGTCGTTGTCAGCCTAGATCTCCACATCTCACCTATAACTAACTACCTATGTATGTAGTTATAGGTGAGATGTAAGTGTAAAAAAATGTAAGTCGTTTTTTGTTTTGTTAAAATTTTTGTTTATTGTTGTTGTCTCATCCACTCTTTTGCCAGCTGTACGGGGTGAAGCGTGCGCGGGCCGGGGGAAGAGGAATCGCCCGGCAAACTAATACATACCCAATCGCCATACATTAATAGTGTATCTATGTCTTTGTTAACAATATGCAGCTGGTGTATGTTCGTTTTTAGAATCATTTTAGAACTCTTTACTTTAACGGAAAAAATCGAGAATGTATTCAATGTACAGTGGAACCCTCTTAAGAAGTTCTCTCTTAAGACGTTTCGTGGCTTAAGAAGTTTGGTTTTTTCGGTCCCTCGGCCCAAAATTGGCCCAATTATTCCCACATATAAGGTTTTCCTGCTTAAGAAGTTTAATTTTTCTGGTCCCTTGGAAAACTTCTTAAGAGGGTTTCACTGTACTTGTGTTTACTAGGTAGGTAGTAAGATTTACATTTTTTGCAGTTCAGCTTTTATTTTTAAAATATTTTCTACGATACCGGGGTAACTACCTACCTGGACCTACACCGAGAGGTGTTTGTTATCCAATAAATGATTCTCTGGGCTGCGGTACCCATAACGTCCTCCCAAAATGAGTACATATTAACACTCAAATTTTTATAGGCAATAAAAATGCTGTTTTTTTGTTTAATTCTAAAAATATTCTTCGTCTTCTATGATATTATATTGATAAATTTTTCTTTGGAATTATCTCGCCGAGCATTGAAATTATTATTACATATTCTGAATTAAAATTTTCTAAAGGTACTTAATTTTATTTCTTACTAACGAGTTCCCGGCATGTGTTGCAATGTCTCTTAATTGACATTGCTTCTCCCTGCGTATCCTTTCCCATTCGTCCTGTTCCATTTCCTCTTTCTCGTCCCCTTCCCCCCACGCTTTCCTACTCCGCCTTCCCTCTCTCCACTCCCCTCTTCCGCTTCTCCCGTCCTGCAAACCCCCCCTCCCACATTCCATACATTCAGTCCCTATACATCCAGTTTTCAAACAGCTCGCGTGCCACCTATTGCAATTTTTTAAATATAAATTTCATAACACCAGAGCTCACCATTATATATATATATATATATAAGCCCTCGCGAGCGTGCTCACAACAATTCACCAAAGATACATCGCAATCGGATGAATAGTTTAAGAAATAATTTCATAACGCCATAGCTCACCACTATATATGGGAAATTTTGCGGGCATACGCACATTAAATCCCCAGAATTTCATCGCAATCGGATGATTGGTTTAACAACCCGTATGGAACAAACATAGAATTGTATAAAATCCTGTATCTCCTCCAACAATACATGTCTCAGCTAATTTGAATGAACTAAGCAAAAGGGTGATTTCTCATCTTGACGAAAATATATTGACACATAAAATAAAATTTTGTTTCGGTGTTTTCTCGCGTTTTTACTGTGTACACGCCGCCTGCACCGAACACCTGGACACACTAACACCATTACGGAATATGTCGGGAGACTCCCATATTGTACGTGTCACTAATGCTAATGTACTTCACAAAAGGGGCATTTCACAGTCTTCATACAAGTATTCGAGCATGGAACTAAATGCCTTATTTTGTTTAACCATCTATTTTACTTATTTCCAATTTGACGATATGCATCGGATTCCCGTGTCTCCTGTAACAATATAATGTCTCCGTTAATTTCAAGGCACTAAACAAAAAGATTACTCCCCCGTATTCTCCGATAAATTGATGTTTATATTTTTACCATATCACAAGACTTGAAATGGGAACGGCATAGCGCTGAGAAGCCTTCCTTGATCTAACACCGAACATGATGTTAGAAATATGCAAAACATCGATCATCCAGTGGATTAGTCGGACATCTGCTAGACATATGCATATCAAGACATATGCAACCTCTCCTAAAATATACTTTTTGCCAAGGATAAAATATAATAGAGAGAGTACAAAGACTATTCAAAAATATACCAAGAGCTTTGAAAGGGTAACCAATCAACTCAGAATGAAACCAACTCAGAACCACCTCAGAAAGGTCATTAAGAGTGATGATAAAAAAATTGGTTAAATAGTTTAGTTAAGTTAGGGTTACCGGCTATTTTTAAATAGAGAAGTCCAGTCCATTTTTTTTAATGAAAAATGACCTTCTAACTTAAATTACTGCATATATTTTTTTTTTTTTAGAGTTAGTTTTAATAGTTAAAATAATTTTCAAAGTTTTAATTTTTGGAGATCCCTCGAAAACACCCATATCTATGGTGAATTTTGTGACGTCATCTACTAAAATAACGATTCACTATTTTATGATTGTTATGTTGGTTTTCTTGAATCTCACATAGATTTGCGCAGGCGCGCGGCCATCTTGTTTATTATAACGCGTTGATTGGCTAATGGCTTATTTATTGCAAATGGCGAAATCAAATTCTCTGCAAAACAATGAATGACGTTGATGAATTTTACTTACAGTTTAATGTTTTTGATGATAATTTTCGTTTAAATGATTAATTCACTGTGATATTAGTGTAATTCAACATAAGTACCAATGCTGCCTTTACTTTTTTTCAGTTTTAGTCCTTAAATAATGTTTTGTTAGTGATTTAGTTTCGTTCGGTTTTTAGGTTACTGACATTACATAATCAAAGGTTACTTCTCTATAATTTTTATGACTTTTCCGCGTGAATTTAATAAAACTTCCATAAAAGTAATATTATTTAATAATGTAAAAGCCTTATGCATATGTAAATAAATACAAATTCGAGAAATCAACGCATTAATTGCGTAAAACCGAGTCCAAGATGTCGGATTTTTTCAGTTATTTTTTCGGAATTATTATAATATTTTTTTATCGTTTTTAATTGTATGAACGAGATAAAAAGTGAAGTGACAGTTTTATTCCAAATTCATAAAGTAAGAGGACTGTATTTTTTAAATTTTGAATTTTCCTAATTTTTTCGACCATAATAGAATATGTTTACAGTCGGCTGTTTTTTTTAAATTTTTTCATTTTGAAACTTAAAATACTGCATTTTTCAAACACAATCGTATATGTCAGATACAAAAATCTAAAAGGCAATTCTATCAACTTTCTATAAAGGTATATGCTTTTACGACATCTTCAAAAATAAGAAATATATAGAACATTCGCTTGTGTCATACCTAAATTCCTTTATAAATGACCCAAATGAATTACAGTGAATCACCAGGTGAATTTTCCATCGTGACGTCACCATGACAGCATTACACAGCATACCAACTTAACGCTGTGTTTTAACGAGAATATTAAAAATGCACTTTTTAATATTGTTTTTAAAAATGTACGTTTAATATTATTAAATAAAAGTTATATATTCAGAATCAGCGTTTATTGGTCTATATGAACATATTTTTTTAAAGCCATAATATTTTTCACTGGAGTTCCTTATTATGTTTTCATAGCTTTTAATGAATGACCTTTCTGAGGTGGTTCTGAGTTGGTTTCATTCTGAGTTGGCCTGTCACCCTTTGAAAGACAGGCAACATGAAGATTTTAATTTTTTTAATTTTAAAAAAGAGAACATTCCAGGGTTACGAATCACCCAACAATGTTTGAAAATCTCCTACTACCACCACTAAGTGAAAAATGCATGTGTCGAATCGAACATGCGACCCAAACGTGATGCCCACTCAGCCGAGGCCGTAGCCAGGGGGGGGATCGATTTGATACCCCCCCCGAAATTGACTGTACGGTGTGCTGAAGATTTTTAAACTTTTAACTTTTTACCTTTTTTTTGAAAATAACAGTTGAGAATACAACAGGAGAGTATTTCGCTAATGCAATTTTATCTGAATTAAAATCTTTGGGTTTAGGTTGCGAATATTTAATCGGACAAGGATTTGACGGAGTTTCTTCGATGAAAGGAAGTTTTAAAGGTGTGCATGCAGTAATTTGTAAGTCACGTCCGCCTTATACTTTCATTACAGCTCACATTCGTTGAATTTGGCTCCATGTCATTCTTGCCAGGTTATTCGAAAAGACCTATTCGAAATTCTATTGGTACTAAAACAACGATTGGAAATTTTATCATGTCCTCGGCAAAACGAACTGTTAAGAGCTTAGAAGAAAATTTTGAAAAAAATTTCCCTGAAACACAATGGAAAACCCTTACGGCAATGTCCGAGACCCGTTGAAAATCATGATGGGTTGATAAGATTCAAGGAAATCTATAAAGTTATTCTCGAAGACTTAAACAGTGACATGGATTCTGAAACACCATCAAAGGCTTATTATTTTCTGAGATTAATCATTTCAAGTAATTTTGCTATAAACGTATGTTGCTTAGCCACTGGAGCGATCACGCGAAATAAATAAATTTGCCTCGATTGCTCGCGATTTCCCAGAATTTAATTTTTTTTAAATTTTCGTCAACATTAAAAAAAATCATACCTTCGAATTCTGACAAGGAGACATACAAACTTATTATAGTGCCATATATTCAATGAATTGACCTGTATTTTACCGTTTATCTCTTATTTGTAGGATTTATAAAAAAATATGAAAAAATCGTAAAGCTTATAATCGCGGGAAACTTGCGTGTTTTTTTTACTTGAAACTGCCATGAGGGATACTTATTCGAGTCAACATAGAATATTGTCGATTTCTGTATATTGTCTGTTGTATACTTAATAGTGGAAGGTACATATCTATGGAAAAGGGGCTTAATTTTATCCGAATACAGCTGACCAAAAATTTTGCAGGAAAAAATATTTTTACATCGTTGTTTCCATACACACTAACTGTATGCAAAATACTTCAATCTCCCCTATGCTATTTAGCAGCTGATTTACATCAAAATGTCGATTTAATTATAAAAACTATTGAAGATTTTCATCAAAATACCTATTCCAAAGTTGCTGAACTTTACAAGAACGCTCAGAATTTGCTCAGAACTGTAAACGTCACGCCAAAAGCATAGGGCAAACTACAACACAAATGATCCTGAAACTCATTTTAGAGTTACTGTCATGATTTCACTTTTGGATGATTCGATTGATCAGTTTCGTTCTAGATTCCAAAATCATAGATCCATATTATCATATTCTCTCAACATTTTACTTCGTCCGTTTGTTTTAAAAACCAACTTAATTATCAAGAATATAACTTCGAGCTCTATAAAAAATATTTGGAATGGAATTCAGTAAAAGCTGAGTTAGAAATGTGGAGGATAAAATGGCTGAAATACATAATCTGAACTAAATCGACCAACATGTGCTATTGCAGCTCTCGGATAATGCAACCAGGCCTTATTTCCAAACATTCACAAACTTTTAAAAAACTTGGTGACACTGCATGTTTCCTCATCTACCCTTGAAAGGACTTTTTCTTCTCTGAAACGCCTCAAAACTTATTTAAGAAATTCCACAGGTCAGGAAAGACAATGCAGAATTGATATGTTTTTTAAAAATTTTCTTTATTCATGGCATAAATATTATGGTTACATTATTTGTGGATTTTTCGACCACCTTGCTATGCTGATGACCGTGTTATGGTGGTCGATTCATTGACACTGAGGTAATTAATTTGCTTGTTGCAAAGAAAAGACTAAATTTAATTTTGTAATTAAAAAAATATGTGATAAGATTTATACATAACACAAATTAATTTCTTTTATCACAAAATATTTTTAAAAACTTAACGTATTTCCAGTGGCGGACTAAGCCCGTCAGAGGCCCGGGTGCCAAAATGAATGGGCCAGCAGCTTGAGGGTCGTTATCTAGACTCCATTATTTTTTCAAAATAGTTTCCCGTTCAGTGTCTGTAAATAAAACATAAAAAACCTATTTGATTAATTATATTTTTTATTTTATTCAACCATCAAATACCCTATACCCTTTTTGGACACCTTGTATAACCCCTTAATTTCTGATTTGATGGATAATGGTTGATGATTAATTGAGTATTCGTGGATAAATATGTTTTTATTTCTGGTGAAGCGCACGACGAACCACTTAGATATATTTATTTCCAGACAATGGGCATTACAATACGTGTTCAAACGTTGCAAATCATCTTGCAGCTTCTGACAGTAAAGCAGCTTCTGACAGTTAAGAAGTTGACGTAATTTTACAAGCTTTTTATTCGGTTCACATGGGCCTCTGGTTCTGGGGGGGCCTCTGAACGCCTCCATGTTCCCTTGATCGAATCCTAAACAAGGCTTTAAGGCACCAGGACACTGTAAAAAAAGTAATTTTTATTTCATTTTCTGAAAGATGCATTTGTTTATAATGCTATGATCAGATATTTTAAGGAAATTCGTAAAATTGACGGAGATACAGCATTTTATGTGAAACCGTTTTAAACAATTTGTGTGTTGAATTATTCTTCAAAACTTCGAACGCGGTTTTCTCAAAACAAGGTTTTTCAACCAGGTTGAAAACATATTAGAAAAACTAATATATACATCTCATTTGCATGCACCAAGTCTTAAACTGTTCGAAAATCCAATTAGAAGGAACCATTCTATTTTTTTATGAATAATGAAAATTTTCTATAAAAAATCGAAAAGAAAATTCGCTGGTCCGCCATTTTTTCTTTTTTTTTAGAAATCAAAATTCCCTTACGTGGTCCCAAAGACCCTGGATTTTCGAACAGTATAAGACTTGGTGCATGCAAATCGGATATATAGTTTTATATGTCGTCAAAGAGGTTGAAAAACATGTTAAAAAGTTCATCAAAAACGCGTTGAAAGTTTTTCTGAAGGACAATTCAACATAAAAACTGTTTCAAACGGTTTCACATAAAATGCTGTATCTCCGTCAATTTTACGAATTTCTTTAAAACATTTGTTGAGAGCATCCTTAAGAAGTGAATCTTTCAGAAAATGAAATTTAAAAAATGACAATTTTTTTTTTTACAGTGAACTGGTGCCTTAAAGCCTTGTTTAGGATTTGATCAAGGGAACATGGAGGCGTTTGGGGGACCCCTCAGGACCAGGGGCCCGGGGCGGAAGGGTGGCCCCCCCCCCCCTTAGTCCACTGCTGTGTATTTCTATAAACACTGTTTCACCAAACAAAACCCCCCCCAAGTTTTTTTTTGGCTACGGCCTTGCACTCAGCCACTGACCGGTCTGTGACTGCAGATGCATTCAAGAAACGAAAATTACTAACATTATGGACGAATTGTTTCACAGAATTTGAACAATACATAAAATTTCTTAGTTAATATTCTAGTTCTGTGAAAGTCCTATTCAAGTTCTGCTTTTATCTAAGTACTATGAAACAATCGGCCCATTGTGAAATAATAAAACAGGACTTGAATAAAACTTTCATAGAACTTGAATTTTAACTTTTTTAAATTTTAATTTTGTGAATTGTTCAACTTTCAAGAAATAACCCGTCCAAAAAAAAGAAGAGAAAGGGGTGACTTGATTAAAACATTATTGCATCAAATCCTATGAAACAATTCCTTACGAATAGAGTAGTGGAATCATAGAGCAAACTTCCACAATATGTCATCAATGCTTGTATGCTTTTCATTTCAGTGGTTCAGATCAGTGGTTGAGTGGGCATCGCGTTTGGGTCCCGTGTTCAATTCGTCGGCTGGCTAAGTCCTCCATCACGACTCAAGCAATATTTTCGGCTTACTGTGGTGGTAGTAGGAGATTTTCAAATATTGTCGGGTTATTCGTAACCGGGAATGTTTGTCTTTTAAAAAAAATAAAAATTTGTGATGATTATTTAAAATATTTTCGTATTCTGAAATATTTCTATAAAGAAGGGATCTTTGTATCATGTATGAACGTGTGCAAGGTTGTGAAATATATACATATATAGATAGGAGAACTTAATGCGAATTTTAATTAATACTATTTTCTTTTGTCACCAGGTCTGAGCGTCGTACTCGCAGCAGAAGTCGGGGGGATCGGAGGCGCTACCGGCGCTCCCCCTCCCCGCACCGTCGGAGGGACTGATCCCCCCTCTCCCTCCAATTGGTCAATTCTCCCCCACATCACGCGCTGCAGCACACCATTCTATACTGCTGCTAAAAATAGAAACCAACTATTGTATATTATGTGACTTGAATACCAGCAATATGTATAATTAGCTCTCATTATTATTAATGTCGCTTGAGGGATGATAGTTTTTACATGGCAAACTTTTCCACAAAATTAAATGTTTAATTATAATTATTTAAGTATCTTCTCTCTCTCTCTCTTCCTCCTCACCTACTTTCTGTAGACACTCGTTGTTAATTGTTTTTTTAAATGTTGATATTTTTCTTGTATTTTAAGAAATTGAAATAAATCAATAATAAACATTAAAATTATGTCCTTTTTATTTATTCAAACTTGTATCTAGGATGCAAAGACCACGCCCCTATTTGTTCCAAACTTTTATCTAGGATGCATAGACCGTGACCCCATTTGTTCCCAACTTTTGAATGCATAGACCGTGACCCCATTTGTTTCCAACTTTTATCTAGAATGCATAGACCGAGGCCCTATTTATTCCAAACTTTTATCTAGAATGCGTAAACCGGGCCCCTACTTATTCCAAACTTTTATGTAGGATACATAGACGCGACCCCATTTATTCCAAACTTTTATCTAGGATGCATAGACCGCGACCCCATTTATTCTAAACATTTATCTAGGATGCTTAAGCATCTTGACCGCGGATCATCATGACAGCAGCCCTATTTATTCCAAGCTTTTAACTAGGGCGCATAGACCGCCGTCCATTTTACTTAGTTGTAATAGCAACCAAGTAGAAATGACCCGTGGTATTGTGTAAAACCATATTTTAATCTACTACTGTATTACGAGTGAGGAGATAGGAAAATAATGGGCACAATCAAAAAATATAAATTCTTCATATTCTGGGAAAACTACTTACGGTAGATTATACACGGCATCCGGCAACTCATAGTAGAAGCAGGAAACTGGGTGAATTTTCATCACATTTGGAGTAGATTGTGTGGTATAATTTTGTTTGATTTGGGGTTTTGTTTTCGAGTAAATTGAGTCAGGATTGGAATTTTTTCAGTCAAGTTTGAAAAAGTCGGTCGCTAGGGGGTTAATATCGGCTGCTTAATGTTTTTAAAAGCTTCGAAGCTTAGACCCAGCACCAAATTTTTTTTACCATCAAGCAGACAGTCGTATTCATAAGTAAAAAAACATTTTACCTTCGCCTTCACTGCCCGTGACAATATATGCAAATTATTATTTGTAAGCTTTTGTAGAGATCATTTCACGCAAATTCTCCAGTCCTAAAGAGTCCTACATTCTTTAGTTAATATTAAATTAAGTTTGGCATTAACCGCTCCGATCTATGGCGAATATGTACGTTTTTCGTCTTAACCACTCAGCAACGCAAGCAGATATACATGTTAATATGACAATAGCAGTTAAGTACAATAAGCGTGTTTTCACGTCAACGCGTATGTTTCCACAGAAATCGTTATAACTCCGTTATTGTTCTTGTGACATCCCTAAAACCAAAAGTAGAAGCTCGATAATAAATCAAGCTACCCATCACTATTCAAGTTTTCCATAGGAATACAAAAAAAGACATTCTGTCAGATACGTGGTAGACCGACAAATCTCCTCCCGCCGTTAAACATTGTTATTTTTTTATTAAATATTCTTGTATAAAATGATAAAAAAGTGAGGTGATTAAATTGTTTATACGATAGAATAAGTATTGTTTTTTTGCATAATCCGTGATTTAGTACCGTTTTCACATAAAAACACCATGTGAGTCATTTTAACATTTTTTTATGTTTGCATTCTAAATTTTAATATTTACAAACGTTAATATTTATTTCTAATATAACAATTTAAAAGCTTATTTTGTAACCTTTCAAAAACAGTTTTTAGTATTCGGCTACGTTCGGAAATGCTTCATTAATAGAGCTTTAATTGTGAAGCATAAATAACACAAAGTTTTCGTAAATCTGTCATTTCGTTTAAGTCGTCAAAAGTGCATATTCGCGATTGATCGGAGTGGTTAAACTAAATGTCAGATTTACAAAAACTTGGGTTATTTCCGCTTCACAATTAAAGCTCTATAAATTAAACATATCTGAACACAGCCGAATACTAACAACTGTTGTTGAAAGGTTACAAATTGTTATATTTCAAATTGTTATATTACAAATAAATATTAACATTTGTAAATATTAAAATTTAGAATGCAAACATAAAAAAAATGTTAAAATGACTCATGAAAATGGTACTAAAATCACGGATTATGTAAAAAACAATACTTATTCTATTGTATAAATGTATAATAAATAAGTTGGTCACCTCACTTTTTTATCATTTCATACAAAAATATTTAATAAAAAATTAACAATGTCTAGTGGTTCATAGGCGATTTGGCAGGTAAAATCTGTATCTACCGTGTGTCTAACAGAATAGGTCTTTTTATATATTTCTGTGGACAACTTGAATAGGGATGTGCAGCTTGATTTATTATAGACCTTCTACTTTTTGTTTTAGGGAAGTCACTAGAACAATAACGGAGTTATAACGATTTCTGTGGAAACACGCGTTGACGTGAAAACATGCTTATTGTACTTGACTGCTATCTTTATATTATCACTTATATCCGCTTACGTATCGGAGTGGTTAATCTTCTTATAAATGTAATACCAATAGTGATGAGGGCAGCAAATGTAAAATCATGCAATGTCCAGTGTTTTAAATATAGTTTCCTCCATGTGCAAAGTCATTTCTTCTCCAAGCATTAAGAGATTAGCATTAGCACCAGAGTTAAGTTAGCCCCTCAGAAACTGGGCATACTGTACAGGTCCCGCAGATACTTTAATAGTACACAACTGCTAACCCTGTACAAATCGCAAGTGCGCCCCACGGTTGAATTTGGTAGCCACCTCTGGTCCGGAGCTCCAAAATACCTAAAAAAAACCTTGACTCTGTGCAGAAACGGGCGGTCCGTTTGATAGATTCTCCCATCTTAACAGACAGATTGTCTTTAGAGCACAGGCGTCAGGTGGGAATGCTGTCCTTGTTCCACTGGTATTACAATGGAAGATGCTCCGAGGAACTAGCGTCATTGATCCCCTCGGCACCGGTGCATAGTCGGGAAACACGTCAAACACGCGCCCAACATTTGTACATGGTTGACATTAGTCACATGAGAACGGGTCGTTTTTACGATTCGTTCTTGAGTTCAACAGCTCGGCTGTGGAACGATTTACCGGCCTCTGTGTTTCCTCCCTCCTACAACATGGGTCTCTTCAAGACCCATGTTCACTCCTTCCGTTCCTCAAAAAGACCCCCCACACAGCATCCTCAAAGATGACATAGGCCCTGAGGGAAATTATTTTCCTCAGGGCCTCCTGTGTGGAGTTAATGTAAAAAAAAAAAAAAGCATAAACTTTCTAATAAAGTATGTTTATCGGAAGTGACCTGCTAGGTAAGTATGTTTCTATATCTATTTGTAAATAGATACAGAAACATACTTATATATAAGTTAGATAGAGCCTAATAAATTGTACAACGGGCGTTGTGATGATTATTTGAGTCACCCGGGTTCTCTTACTGCTTTTCTATTCCTTAGAGTGGTTCTCATGAGTCAACGAGAAGGGATATGAATTCCCTCCAGAGAGTCTAACCTGAGGGAGTATGATTACTAACCGTGGTTCTAGCCAAACTAAACTTCTCATTTCCTCCTGTGCATGCTCAGAACAAAATATCTACTAGAAGAAATGTGTATTACGTAGATGTTTTAAAAATTCAGCATAAAGTTTATGTTGGACGGCCGAAGATGGGCCCGTGCGAATGTCATTGCACCCCAGATCATTGATGAATCAATAAAGCACCTAAAAAAATTCTATTCTATTGTCGCCTGCACAGGGTCATAACTACATTGGTTATCTAGTAAACTCGTACAATGTAATCCAAGCTGTGCATAATCTGGATGCCTAGGTGCATTTCAACTTTGGAATTAGTGCAAATGATTTGTCAGAAATTAAAGTAGGCAGCCCTCCAGTAGAATAAGTACAATGTAAGATAGTGTCCTACATAAATATACCAAACCATCTACTGTGTCCTACCTACAAATTCCATGGCAGTCTGAAAATAAGGTCTCGACTCTGTGTAGAAATGGGCAATCCGTTTGATAGATTTCTTTAGAGTAGTAGAGTATTTAGTAATCTTTAGAGCACAGCAGTTGGAAAAGAAAGCTATCCTCGTTCTACAGGTATTTTAATGGAAGATGTTCCAAGAAAAAAGGTTAATCAAATAATTGTGAAAACTTCCAATGGATGCAATAACCCCTAATCTCTGCTGTACGCTTTCAGTAAGGCTTCACCCGTCACAAAGGTGCCTAAGTACTACTCTCTTATCGCACACTTCTTGCTTGGCTTCTTATTGGTCGTGTAGTAGATACACCGCTCACGGTTCTTGGGTCATAGTATAAATAGCAAACATAATTTTTTTTGCATAAACTTCTCCACTGAACATCAGTGTTGCCATCTTCGAATCTCACTCCCGCTAAAATCTGCAGGAAAATCCGTCAAACACCCAGTGTCAACCAAATTATTGATTAATTTCCGGGATAAAAAATTCTCTACAAATTTGGGGTGGCAAACGAGTTCTTTCTGTATGTCCTGATATAATATATAGGCTATTTTCACTGATAAAATTATGTACTTAGTACTTTTATTCGATTCCATCAGAAAATGTGTTATCCTGTAAATACCACTAAACACAAAATTCTCCTTTTTCGTGGGCACTCCAATCCGCACAGATATAACGGGAAATCTGTCAAGATGGCAACACTGCTAAAAATTACTTGCGTTGAGAGTATAAGAACAAATCTATATAATCACTATGGGATTCGATTGCCACCTGAATGTCTTTGCAAAACAGCTCTAGACGCTTGAAAGTATCAAACTAGACACAATTAACATTGGGTAAAATGGGATGAGAACATGTTTGAAATAATAAGACGGAACTGTATGAAACAATATTTCACCAAATAAAGTTTATTGAAAATATAAGAATGTAATAATGTACAATTATTACATGAAGGTGTTCAATCTCTGCTGTAATCAAAGGAGTAGTCGAAGTACGATTGATCAAATGTGTGGAGTCTCGTGAAACCATCTTCTCCTCCAGAGGCGTAGCTCTTTCCATCAGGGTGGAACACCAAACTGTTGATGGGACCGAAGTGACCCTTCACTCTGCCAAATTCTTCTTCAAACACCATGTGGAAGAATCTGGAATCGAATTTTCCGTGCCTGGTGGATGTTGTTGTTACATCCATGGCATCTTGTCCACCACCAAGCACTACATGGTCCAAAATGGGGCTGATAGCTGCAGAATTCACAGGCCTTTCGGTCTGGTATTCCTTCAACAGTTCTAGGGAACTGGAGTCGAACAACTTCGCGGTGTGATCTTTGCTGGCGGTGACAAACATTGTGTTGTCTCTAGACATCTGCATGTCGTTGATGCTTCCTACATGCTCCTTGATGGAGTGCAGCTTCTTTCCGGTTCTCAAATCCCACTGCCTGATTTCACCATTCTCGTGTCCGGTTATAAGAACCTCATCCAGAGAGCCCCACAGGACGGAAGTTACCTTGTGGTCATTCACTTCCCACTTGAGGATAGGGGAATGAATATGACTTGAATCATCGACGTTTCGTGTATCAATAATGAAAACTTCGCAAGGTTGTTTCATAGCTTTGTCGGTAGAATAGGCGGCTTGGTTTGCGCTGTAGCTGAAAGCGCAAGTTCTTACGGAAGAATTTGTGTTGATGGTCCCGATCTCCTTGCCGGTTTCACAATCCCAAAGTCGGCAAGAGCTGTCACCTCCGCCGGTGATGACTGCGGTGGAATGCCAGTTGACATCAATACACCAAACGACACCTCCGTGGCCATTGAAAGTGCCGAGGCGCTCCCCGTTCAGAGCCCACCATACGTTAGGCTTGGAATCCTTTGCTGCAGTAAATAGCAAATCTCCCTCACGATTATACTTAATTTGTGTAATAGCACGCTCGTGCCCTTGCAGTAGTAAGGGCTTCATTTTAAACTGTAAAATACAAAAGCGGTTCTAACACTAAACACGCTTAGCCAAAACCCAAAACGTCAAAAAGAAAATGGAAGAGTCATAGAAACGTCATACACGATATACACGAGGAAATCCTGGAAATGTATTTCTAGTCTATGCCTCAGGTCTCTG
Organism: Limnephilus lunatus; assembly: GCA_917563855.2. Lineage (NCBI taxonomy): Eukaryota > Metazoa > Arthropoda > Insecta > Trichoptera > Limnephilidae > Limnephilus > Limnephilus lunatus. Next base: position 51,986,113 of record OU830599.1, read on the forward strand.
TTCGTGAAAGAAAAACAAATTGGTATCTTTGATATTAAGCCTTTTTGCGAGAGAAATAATAAAAAATCATTACACCTATAAATTATATTTCAACTTCTTTCTAAACTTTTATATGAAAGCCCCTGCTGAATCCAGTTCCTGTATTCGATGGAGCTTACAAAAAAAAATTATAATATTTGTGTAATTTTCTTTCATGCACACTTTTTTCGAAATTTTCATATAACTGACAAAGGCGATATTCGGGAGAAATTTAAAAAAAAAAAACTATTTTTAACCGATAAGGACTGAGGAATAATTTGGCATGGCATCACACAGTAATTCTTCTAAAGCTTCAATTACATTGAGCGAGTTTACAAGCTACTAGCCGGCGAATTCACTATCTGCTAGTAAACTCTTTCAGTGTAAAATCTGCTAGTTATCTAGTAATAGGATTACACTGAGCGACTTTACTAGCAGATAGTGATTTCGCCGGCTAGTAGCTTGTAAACTCGCTCAATTTAATCGAGGCTTTAAGGCGCAACCAGGGTTCTATCAGGTAAAAAAATAATACAGGTGTACAAATTTAAATATTTAGTTCATTGGAATAATGATATCCATGAGAAAAAATGATTATGCTAGGATCAAACGAAGCTATTCTAAGTACGTTATTTGGGCGTGACTTACAGCAAGGGCGGATCCAGGATTTTTTTCTGGGGGGGGCACAAGGGGCGGAGGGGGGGCTCGCCCCGGGTGCCACCCGATGGGGGGGGGGGGGTGCCACTCAAGAGCACATTCCCCCCCCCTGAAATGGACCAATTTTTTATGAAGTCGAAATTTGTGTTTGAGGGCGTTCAAGTATTGCGTAATGCAATTCTTTAAGATTTTTGACCCCCCCTCCCCCCCCATGTAACGCGCAGTAACGTTTTCTTTTACACCCCCCCCCTAAACGTTACATAACGCCAAGTGATAATTTTTATCTGAAAGTCACAATTAAGTTGCGCAAAGTACTGTAAAGTCGCTTAAATACCATTTTTCTTGTTTTAATCGCGTTTGCGATAATAAATAAATTAAGAGATTCTTAACTCGCGATACATGCGTATATTGTTTATTTTATTTATGCAAGTTGCTATTTATAAAAAAATTGGGAATTATTATTATTTTTATCCGCCTTGTATTCCTTCCGGATCTCCACAATTTAACAGTCTTTCCTCATGTCCCAAATGCAGTTTTACAAGTTCTCAAAAGGAAGATTTAAAAATCTACAGTATGATTCACAGAAGAGAAAAACCTTTTTCATGTCCTGACTGCAACTACTCCTGTTCTCAAAAGAGATACCTAAGAAGTCACTTGCTGACTCGTATTGGAGAAAATTCTCCGACTGCAACTATTTATGTACTACGAAGTAATTACAACTATTCATGTACGAAAGTAGACGAAAAGTAAACGAAAATCTAAAATTCACATGTTTAACCACAGTGGAGAAAAACCTATTTCATGTCCTGACTGTAACTATTATTTTTCTCGAAAAAAAACTAAAACGGCAATTGCTGACTCACAGTTTCTACTGCGAGTATTCACGTTCTTCAAAGAGGTACCAAAAAAATCACATGTTTATACATAGTGGACAAAACCATTTTCATATCCCGAATGCAGTTATTCAAGTTCTTGACAGGGAGATTTAAAAATCCACAGCGCGATTCAAAGTGAAAAAAACCTTTTTCATGTTGTGAGTGTAACTATGCTTATACGAAGAGAAATTTTAAAAATCGCGTTTTCCCATAGTGGGTAAATACCTTTTTCGCTGCAAATATACATGTTCTACAAAATAACAAATGAAACGTCACATATTTATCCACAGAGGAGAAAAATCTTTTTCTTGTCCCGATTGCCACTATTCATTTTATCGCAAGGGACATCTAATCACGTGTTAACCCACAGTGGACAAAAACCTTTTTCGTGTCCCGACTGCAACTAATCATGTTCTCAAAAGGGACGTACAAGAACGCACTCGCTGATTCACGGTGGAGAGTAACCTTTTTCGTGTTCTGACTGCAACTATTCATGTACTACAAAGGGATATCTAAAAAATCTTATATTTACCAACAGAGGAGAAAACCCTTTATCAGAAAATTTTATTCCATCAAAATTTGAACACTGAAGAAGTTCAAAAGTTCCCCCCCCCCCCCCCCCTCAAGTGCGTTAGATAATACTTGAACGGCCCCTTTGCCAACTTTAATCGGGGGGGGGGGGGGGGGACTTTTCCGACCGCGCTTTCCCCCGACCGTACCGCTCTCGCAAACAACGCTGATTATCATATTTCATTTGCAAGTGCATGAAAGGGATGCAACGAACGAAATTCGCAAAATTCCGGCCAGAAATAGACAAGAGTTTGACTCATGTTTTTTTCTGTTATTTTATTCATATTTTTTAACAACTCTGATACATAATTTGATTTGCTTCCAAGTATGTACTGTGATGGAATCTCCACAGTACACAAAAATACCGTCCTGGGGGGGGCACGTACCCCCGTGCCCCCCCCCCCCTAAATCCACCCTTGACTTACAGTACCTTACAGCTTTTACATACATAATCCCACACAGGCGTCTCGTACGTATAGACGTGGCCTATATGATATGTCGCGATTGCTAGCCGAGCGATATTTGAAAATAATGCAACTCCTCTATATAGTTGTCGTGGTCACGCAGCAATTAGCTGTCGAGGTGACAATTGTGGCAGATCCTAAAAGAAATGATATTCTGAGCTCTCACCTTCCCTTTACACTTCTTTTCCCCCTATGCTAGATTATAGCTTTCATTTTTTTTCGACCGGTCAGTGGTTGTCCCACCCAGCGTTCCGTGTTCGATTCCTCGGCTGGCTAAGTCCTCCATCATGACTCAAGCTTCATTTTCAACTAACTGTGGTGGTAGTAGGAGATTTTCAAGTATTGTCGGGTTATTCGTAAACCCGGGAATGTTTGTCTTTCTTTAAAAAAATATTAAAAAAATGCGCGACTAGAACATAAAGTAATCTATATGTACAGGCCACCTATATAGATCCAAACACAATGTTGGTAGTATATACTTTTTTTATTTTAATAAAAAGACAGTTTACGAAACAGGTTGATTGTGTACCAATAAAAGTGATGTAAACAAAGTTATTTGTCTTTTTATCAAAATAAATAATGCCATCACAAAGTGAAAACCTTTCCGAAGAAATTTTCTTCGAAAAAAAAAAAATTAAAATTATATACTTTTGTCAGGCTAGCATTATCTAAAGGTCATGAACATCGTAGAATATCGTAACACGTATTAATTTGAATAAGTATCTGGGACTTGTGGATGAGCCATATCATAGGGAGTAGGTATAAAATACACCGCATGGATGACGCCACGGCAGAGGTGTGTCGCGTTCCACCCTCTTTTTCTATTAATGCTAAGAAAAATTGTGTGATGACGAGATGTCACTTTTAACCCCAATTTCGTTTAAGAAATAAAAAATATAGACTATTGTCTTGCGTCGATGGTTGTTCAGTCGCGTTTCTCTCTGATTATTTCCTGTGCCGAATGTTTACGAGCATTCACGAAGCTAGTCGAAGTTTTCAATGTCCCTTTTCATTCGTCCTTGTTTGGTGCGATATTGAAGTGTTGTGGAGACAAATATTTGTGTTAACTTGGAGACAGCTTCATCAAAGGTTAGTAGTTTTATTGTTTTCTATGTATACATTTTACAAATGAGCCCCTAATGCAGCAAATCCACTCTGAAATCAAAGTTCTAAAATGGCGTCGACACCGAAAGAATCCACGATGTAAATAGTGATTTTTACTTTACGAGGCCTAACGATACTCTGTTATAATTTAATATTATAGGTTTTTCATTTTCAAATCTAATGTGTTTAATTGTTTGGTATTTGCCTAGTGCAAAGGTTAACTGTATCTATTTTTTGATTTGCTTAGTATTCGTGTTGATGCTATATGTATGTATGTATTATGTTATCTATGTAAAAATATAGGTATTTGTGGATATAGTTGGCTCGCATTGAAAATTTGACATTGTGCAGTTGGTGATAGAGTCGAAAATCGACTGTGGTTCTTTTTTACCCATACATGCTCGTCTACCTTGCGTATGAACTTAGGTTTGTATGTGTTTAGATACGCCTAGATGTAATACGATACACTTTCTTATTTCAATCAAATTATTTCATACCTGCTTGGTGGTTGTTATGAAAATTGAATCCACATTTTGCACTTTGCAAAAATTATTTAGTAAAAGTACATTTTGAGTTACTTGAAAATTCGTGGATCTTTCGATTTTTCGCAGCTAGCATTGTCAGTTGTTACCAACCTTTTTTAAAAGTTTTTGAGATCAAAACATTTTTGTGTGTACTGTAGCCCCAAACACCTGTTAATTTGTCACAAAACATCTAGATTAGATAATAGATCCAATTATGTATTCAATTAACTGCAAACCACAAGCATAAACCACAAAACGCAGGCGGACGTCGTGAACGTGGCGGTTCGTGTTTTTTCAGTGAGCTAGAGTGCTAAGATTGAAAAATACGACATTAAAGATGTAGCTGAAAACGTATTATTTTTTTCAATATTTCAATTTTTTGTTACGTTTTTGTGAAGATTTTTTTTTGGGACGAAAGGTGTAGAACGAACCGTCCCTAGTCGTGAACACTGGTAAATGTGGTTACAGTTTATTAAAAGGAACTTTTGTTTACTTTAAAATCATTTAGTAATTTAATGTGCATTTACATAAACCTAAAAAAATATATGTTTTTGCTATAGGCTGCTTGTAAGGCTGCCGGCAATGGCGTTCTGTTGAATTTTCCACCTTGAGTCCCGAGTTAATTCTTGCATCGATCACAAAAAATAATAAAACTGTTGCAAAAATAAAATATTAACTCTGCAGTTATAATAGAGCCAGGATAATAATGGCCTCATCAAGTGTACATTCAATGTGATAATATAATTTAAAATTTCCTAAAAGAAAAGTTTGAAAATTAACAACACACCTTGTCAAATTTCAATTTGTGCAATTACTTAAATCGGCTGCGACAGTGACAGTTGATATAAACTTCAAACCTTTCAAAATAAATGCATTAGACTCGCCTTAAATGCACCTAGCTGGAGTAGAATCTCTACTCTCCACGATGAATCCAACGTCCCGTTGGTAAAAGATCTTATTTTTGCACAGGCTACTAGGTTTTACGCTGGCCTAGAAAGTCACTCTAATCCCACGATTAACTCTCTCGCTAAATACAGCGAGAATGAACATCATAAATATAAAACACCAAAATCAATCTTACGTTGAAATTAACTAAATACGTGTAGAATATTCCTGCATAAAGCCGCAGTATAAAAAAAAAAAAAAAATCCCAATCTCAAATACATTAATAACCACGTGAAGCATCAATAGATAATCCTTTTTAAATATGTTAGAGCAAGTAAACTTAGGTTTAGGTACTCTGAAAAATAAATAAATCCAAAGTCCAGTGACAGTAGTTGTAGCTGTCACTAAGCGCTGCTGTTTCGTAGAAAGAAACCAGGGTTCAAACACGACAGAAAAAATACATAATGATCGGTTTATTACAGTTATCAAAGGTAAATAAATCATGTTTGTTTTCAAATTGTTTTAGTTAATTAATTATTATGGTAAATATACAGAAAAATGGGACAGGATTAATACTGACTTAAAAAAATAACACTGTAGGGCAGGGGTGTCAAACTGGATTTTCTTAAGGGCCATTTATTTAGATTTAGCATGTGCAAGAGGGCCAGACTCAAAATTAAATCCCTTTTAAATGTTCCTTTTGAGAACATGAATAGTTGCCTTCGGAACATGAACATGGTTTTTCTCCACTATGAGTAAACTTGTGAGTTTTTAAAGTCTCTTTTCTAGCACATAAATAATTACAATCGGAACTTGCAAAAGGTTTTTCTCCACTCTGAGACGGCTTGTGGACTTGAAAGATGTGTGGCTTTGTCGGCTATTGATTCGTCGGCGCATTGAGGAAATAGCCGAAGACATTGAGACACAATTGTTGGAGGGGATTAATACACCACCGTGATATGCAATCCAGGTTGACGAATCTAAAGATATCGACAACAAGGCAATACTACTTGTTTATTTGCGATATCTTTATGATGAGGATGTGTTATGTGCACTATATTTGCCAACCAATACCAAAAATGCAGAACTGTTCAAGTCACTGGATGGTTATATATCAGGAAACCAAAATGGTCGCGGGCCATATTGATAGGGCCTGAGGGCCACATGCGGCCCGCGGGCCGTATCTTTGACACCCCTGCTGTAGGGTAAAGCGAGGTTATTTGGTGATATTTTTGATTTATCGTAATGTGCTTTGAAAAATAAGGATATTAAAAATTTACAAAATTGTTTATTGTATATGTACATTATTTCAGCACATGTTTTGAAAAGAAAAAATATACTAATAATTAACATAACACAAGAAAATGTATAAATGTAAATCACCAAAAGATATAGGTAATTTGGTTATAGGGGATGTTTAATTTGGTGATACTCCTCCCTTCAACTGTAAATAGGTAAAATAACAACAAATGTATTTTTAAATCTTTAACGGCAATATGAAATATTGATTGCACATGAACCCACTTTGCTTCCGTTTTATATCGGTCGTCTTCTGAAAAAGTTTTAGAGCTTTGGTTTTACGAGATGTTATCATAAATTCATTCAAACTCCGATTCCAGGCTGCTTCAATGGACGATGCATTCCGGTATCTAACGGCTGTAAAAGGTGGCTTGTATGAGCAGGAAAAGTGAAAACATATATTTCGTTTTGTTTTACAAGAGTTAGCAAGTATGAGCAGAAAAAGTGGAAAAATATATTTCGTTTTACTTTGCTATCTCAATGACTCCAGGATTGATGTGTGAGGCACGAGAATCCATAAGTAGAACTACTGGTCTCTCTGGTGGAATTGAATTTATAAAAAGAAAAAATTCGGCATATTTTTTTTTTTTAAATATTTAACGAATTAGACATAGGTAACTTGGTGACAGGTAATTTGGTGAGGGTAGGAAATTTGGTGTTATGCCTAAATGGACGAAAACAACATTAAAACTGTTCACCGACTTAATATGCATTATGATAATTTACCATAAAACCAGAAGTTGAATTATATAAAATAATAATAAATGTTAAAAATCACAATTCGTTAAGTCCAAAAAAACATTAAAAAAACCTTAATATTACCCACAAATTACTTAAGCTCCTACCAAAAAAAAGTACGACAGCTGCCACTTTCTTTAATTGTGACTATTCAGTATACTTTTCTGATTAAAATAAGCTATAAAACGTATACATACCTTCAGAAATCCCAGAATATTTGATAAATTACAATTTGAAGTCACCATACCACATCTGACAGTTGATAAAATAATTTTCATTTGAGTAAAATTATTTTCTGTTTTCCCGACCACGCAAAAACTTCCAAAGTTGATTTATATTTATTATGGTTCACGGGTCTGTTCGTATATAATTCTCGAGAGTGTGTACTGCATGGTTAATTGAATAATGCCAAAATTCTACTTCATCACCACATTACCTGTATCACCAGATATCCTTGCTTTACCCTATATTAGTTAGATCATAGATTCTCAACCTTTTTTTTGCCCATCTAGCGCCCCCTAACACGTGAATTCGAACGGAGGGGGCGTAATGGGATTAGGAAAATATTTGATGGGGTGGGATGGGTTTCTCTAGGTCCCCTATCGCCCCCCTGAAGGTCTGAAACGCCCCCAAGGGGGCGTTATCGCCCACGTTGAGAACCCATGAGTTAGATAATAATGAGAAATAAGTATTTCAGTTTCGGGAAATTGAAAATAATGCATTTTTATAGTTATTTATTTCAAATTAAAATCTGCCAATTTGTCGGCTATTGTCATTGAAAGCAAATGTTCAAATGACTTCAAATTATTATTATTATTGACGAAATAGCTGTTGCATTTTTTTCTCATTGTTAAGGCGATCCACTAGTACAGGAAAAAATCAAAATAGGAATTCACGCCCTTTTATGGGAGGAGTTTAAAAATATTTGAGAAAAAGCTTTTGGAAAGGTTGGAAAAGATATTTGAGTTTTTTTTTTTAAATATTGATTTCGTAAAGGCCCGTAAAAAACATTATATCCTTTTTAATGCATTGTTTATTGTAATAAAATGGAATTTTTAAATGGATTTCACGAAAATAAGCGGCGCGGAGCGTAACACCGTAACACGTTGTTTCTCCGCTCCGTCCGGAGGAGTAGTGACCGAAAATAGGGGCCGCTGCCAGTCGTTCTTCGGTGGACGGTATAAGGTTCACTTTGATGTCACAAATTCGTCGACTGCCGTATTGTCGCCGTGATGTGAAAAATACCAACGCGAAAATGCATATTATATTTTGTCAAGTTCGGGGGTAAATATCAAATTCTTTTGCGATAATTATATAAAAAAATGAATTTGCCACATAATTCAATAAAACCATATCCGAAAAAGTGTTTATAAGTAGGAGAGTTTGCACTTGAAAATGTTTTTTATAGACCTAATACTTTATTTTTTTCTAAGCTTATTAAAAGACTTATTAAAAAAAATGACCGATATTTTTAAGGGCCAAGGTATGTTCTACACGCAGTATTTAATTAAAGCATCTAATATACTTCTAAGCGGTCAAATTTTCAAAACAAAAACATGCGATTTTCTATGATTTTGCATTATTTAGTATGGCTTCATCTTAAAATAAAATGTTACTTTTAACCGTGTCTCAATTTTGCGTATCTACCATTATTATTATTAAAGTTAAATTTGTTTTTGGAGGCTTGTACCCTCCTATTGAATTAATTATTTTATAATAATAATTCACGGCAATAGCGCAAATTTTGAGAAATTTCACATTAGAGATGCTTTAAAACAGTTTGACTATGTTTTGAAAGCACATGCCGATGGCTTATTGCCAAGACATTGTTTCTTAAAATTTTGGCTACAATGAGTTATGATCTAGATTTTAACAAGGAGAACCAAAATTTGGCGCCTTAACCTCTAGTGTGTCAAAAAATCCAGCGTATTTGCTAGTAGCTCACCCCTTTTGCTAAATTTTATGGTATTTTGAATCTTAAAAAATGCTCATAGCATGCTACAATAAATTTTATTCACGGCTTGATAGTATTATTAAAGATTTTTCTTAATATTAGTCCAGCTTGCCGTTTTGTCATTGATATTTTTTTATCTGTTAAAAAGCGCGTCACAAATTAATTCCCCGTCAAATGTCATAATTTTTCATTTTCAAAAGTCACAGTGCTGTATTTATTTACAAGAAAGCGTCGTGTAACTTATTTATATTGTGTTATTTACCTAGAAAATATAATAAAACTATTATTAGTATTATATTTTTTTATATTTTATCTGGTAAGACGGTAGAATTTACAAAAACATCATTTAATAAAAGAATGCAAGTTATTACGAAAATAGTGTCAGCTGTCAGCATATGCATAGTATTGCATAGCGTGCCCCTCGGCATTTTAGCTGACACACTAAGGGTTAACATTTAATACATAGGTTCTCAACGTGGGCGATAACGCCCCCTTTCAGGCAGTAAGGGACAGTAAAGAAAATTAGGCTGCTTTGAGATGGCTAAATAAATAAAAAAAATTTAACAAAACAAAAAAGTCGGTGTCAGCCAAGGTAACTACATACATAGGTAGTTATAGGTGAGATGTGGAGATCTTGGCTGACACCGACTCCAAAAATAACAATCGTACGAAATTATTTTTTAGTGCATTTTTTTAAAGTAGTTTTTGTTTTGTTAAAAAATATATTTTTTTGATTTTTAGTGACGAGCGTAAGCGTTTTAGTGCGTAAAGAAGTTTTACTTAAAAAAAATAATCGTCGAAATCTGTTGGCGTAATATTGAGTTATTCGTCCATTTGTCGCGCACATACTTATTGCAAATTTAAGAGATATACGGTTTTCTCATGGATCCCATTGTCAGAACTGGACCAAATTAAAATTGGACCACACGGGAAGCACCAGCTTTCTAATAAAAAAAGAATCATCAATATCGGTTCACCCAATCGAAAGTTCTGAGGTAAAAACATAAAAAAAAAATACCGTCGAATTGATAACCTCCTCCTTTTCGAAGTCGTTGAAAAAGACAAAAAAACCTCGCTTATCACGTACTAATAAAGCAAAGTAAACTTTAATATTGGTTAATTTTTGTTACTGTATGTATTGTAATCATTTTTATCACGTGTGCGAAAATGTACACACTTCGGTAGTTCGGGAATTGGATGAAATTTTTCTTGCCACCTTCCGATCTCTCTCGCGACAGATGGTAAGTAAAATAAAATGGGACTCTAGAAAAATATTCTCGAATTGGGCGGTGAGAAAAATAATGTTGAGGACCTATGATTTAATACTTTTCTCTGATAGTCGTAAAACAATTTTGCGTACTGATGCCAACAATTATATATTCTGTAATTTCTGTATTATATTACAAAACCTGGTACTCCAGGTTAGCCCTCAAATAATAAGTTTTTGTTGTGTCAGTGTGCGTGTTTTGTTCGTGCCTATTCGGTTAAATAAATAAAACTTTTCTTTCAGATTTTTTTAGAAATCAAACATTTTTTCACGAACGAAGTTTAGTGGTTCGCCACCTCTGCCCTATTATTGGCATCGGATCTCTCGGAGGGACAGATAAGTTGCCTCGCTACAGCACAGCATTATTACTTCACACCACCGGCGTTGCACCGGCCCTTCCCCGACCATTTCCCTTCGCCTAGATTATGTATGGCCACTTTTGGATTCTTGGCTTCCTCACCTTAAGCCTCCGCTACCCGAATTTCTACCGATTTCTTACATATCTCCCTTAAACATTTAAAGGTTTTAAGCTCTTAAAAAATATATGTTATTTTTAAAATAATATCTAGACGCGTTCCATGTCGAAACACAAATTATATAAAATTTCCTCGATAGAAAAAAATCGCCAAGTATGCTCTGAAAATTATTATAGACACGTTTATTTCAGTTATTTTACAAGTTATAGTTGTGAAGAAATTCACAATGTTTCTTTAAAAAATGATATTTAAGATATGTTCCACGAGATTTTTGCTCTATTCTAAACAACTCTATTCTAAACGTGTTTTATTAAACATTTTCGCATCAATTTTATCGCTTAAAATATTAGCGCGCTCCTCTACCATTCGTAATTTCATATCTCTCCATCTTCTTCTTTTTGAGCGGGGATACGGCTCCAATTTCGTGAATAATTCGAGAAAACTTAAAAATAATAATTTGTAATGCATCGTAATATGCACGTGGGACGCTTGCAGATTACCCGAACTAATTTTCATGGTCAATATTGCATGTGAATCCATCGGTGAATATTGCATGAATCACTAATGAGAAAACGCAAAAATTCATGGTTAGTATTTGTAGATGACGATTCTTTATACCGATACATCACTAATATTCCACTTATAAATTACATAGAATCATTTCGATTCCTAAATAATCGATTGAAATGTATTCGAATGATTCGGCTCTCAAATTGATCGATACATCTGGACGGTTCCAGCCAACTCAGAATCAAGTCAACTCAACACCTTTTTGAAAAGTCATTAAAAGCTATGAAAAAAATAATTTTAAAATACCCGTTAACCCTAACCTAACTTAACCTATTTAATAATTTTTTTATCATCACTCTTAATGAAATTTCTAAGTTGGTTCTGTGTTGGTTTCATTCTGAGTTGACCGGTCACCCATCTGAACAATTGTACAGGTCACGTCAACCCAAACAACACACACTTGATCATTATATCGATCGTCCAGTTGATTAGTCGGACATCTCCAAATATAAAGTATTGAGATAAATACCTACTCAGGAAAGCAATATTGTTTCACATGTTAAATGTGCTATAAAACTTACGGAGGCATGACGGTCCGGTACATTAGTATAATATTTTGAAATTCCCTACTAGTAGCCCAGAAAACATACATTTTATTTTCATTAGTTTTTGGGATGTTACGCCGTGTTGCGCTATCTCCTTTACCGATCGTCGGATCTGCCGGATCTGCCCTGATGATGAACACTGCAACGCTGTCCGAAACGTCGGCTAAAGAAGGAGATAGCGCAACACAGCATAACATCCCAAAAACTAACAATGAAAATGCTTTTGGCCGTGAAAATGTAAAAACTTATACATTTTATTGTTTATTTTACTACAAGTTTTTTGGCATTATAATTGACTAGCTTTTGCCCCCGGCTTCGCTCGCATATTCGCCCCCCCCTCTCCTTCCCCCAATTAATCAACAATGAAATACGCGCCGTTTCGCATTCATAATATTAGTATAGCTGTTGGCTTAGGTCAAAATGTAGATTAGTACCTATTTTATATTTGTACACTAAATATTCATATTAGAATACTCATATTTGAATTTTTGCTATCAAAGAAATCTCCATAGTAACCTAAACAAATAAAAAAATGACAGACCACGTCAAACATTTACTTAGCAACACGTTTTGCCAATAAACATATAATAAATAATTTCATAACGCCACAGCTTATTCATAACGCCAGAGCTTACCAATATATATAGCCCATATTACTCGCAAATAATGTAACTCTCGATTAGTGAAAGAATTTTTAAATTCCATTCGGTATTTATTGCGTGAAAGAAAGAGTAACAAACATCTATCCATCCATACATCCATCAATCCATACAAACATTCGCATTTATAATATTAGTAAGATTTGATTTTATTATGGTGTTATTGTGTTTATGATAATTTGAATATTGTACCAGGTGGAGGGTAGAGGGTACACTTTCACGTATAAATCTTAAATTTGGGTTTGTTCGGAGTGATGTGCGACTAATCAACTGGACAATCGATGTAATACCATACACTCCCGAGTTTGAAGTCCTTGCGAAATTTCACTGAAAAACACCCTTCTATCTTGCTTTACGCCTGCGTGTTTTTAACAAAAAAAATAACAAGTGTATGATTTGTGTAGTTTGTAAAACATGCTGTATGGAAGCACTGCATATGTGTGAGTTCTGTATTCGTGTCAACTCTGGCAGCGATTCCTATTAGTAGGGGAGGAAATAACGCTAAATGGGTAACTCGAGCGTTGTGGGGACCTATTGGATTGCAAAGATTAGATGCTAAAAAGAAAAAACGTTTATGTGATGAATGCCCTTTCAGTGGTGGGGGGAGCGAGTATAAATTTTCAAAAATGTAAAAAAAAATCGTCACACTGACTTACTCGAGCGCGTCAGATATTAATAGCGTATACGCCCTACGTGTTTCTGGTAACGGAGAGATATTAATCTGACGAGTTGAGTGGTGGGGGTGTCCGCATGAAGAGGTAGAAAATTGAAAAAAAAAAAGGATTTATTCGAGCGTGTCAGATTAAGGTAATGTGAGTTAATTACATGCAGAAAAGTTAACATTTCAATAATCTGACGATTTGGACGTAACCTAAACACGTGGCAGATTTTTGAAAATGTAAAAAAATCGTGACCTTGACATACTCGAGCGCGTCAGATTTTTATATAGACGGTTCAGTTTGATGTCCTTGTTGTGCTGACCTATAATCTGACAATTATGTGGAGGGGTTTTCTTAATCTGACAGTTTTAAGTTTTTTATTTTATTTTTTATTACTAAATAGAATTACAATGAACAAAAAATAATATATACCTATTATAATGATAAAAAGAAAATCGCTTAATTAAACCTCTTAAAAATTGCACTTATTTAATTTCTTTACACAATGAATAAACCAAAGCGTTGTACACGAACGCGTGGCCTAAGGGCCTCCGGCTCTGCGACAGAATATAAAACAAGCAAGCGCTTGTCAACGTACGACTCGACCATAGACAAATGAATATTACTAGACCTGCCCTAAGTGATAAAAGCGGTCTGCCTATAAAGAGGAAAGATTTGATTGTTTGTTTGTTTGCATTGAATAGGCTCCGAAACTACTGAACCGATTTGAAAAATTCTTTCACTCTTAGGAAGCTACACTATCCCCGTGTGACAAGGGCTATATTATATTTTCAAAAAATTAGGTCTCCTTACTAAAACTCCAATAATGTTACCCAAGGTGTAAAAAAATTACCTAAAATATTCTTTACATCGCGTGCGCTGCGAAAACTATTGATGATAGAATTAAATATTGTACTACGACTTTGCAGAACACATCATTATTTACAAAAAGTGTCGGGACAGCATATGTCTAACTATTATAGTTATGCCACAATAAGTGTTATTTTATTTTTTAAATTTAATTAAAATGTCGCCGCTTGAGTCGTAGTAAGTTTTCAAATCGGTTCAGTAGTTTCAATGCAAACAAACAAACAATCAAATCTTTCCTCTTTAAATATAGGCACTGGAGGTTATCCACCGCATACCCGCCCCGATATAAGTAACTTATGGTTACTCCTTCAGGGCTCTCACAAGGAAGCTAATTTTTTTTTATTTGAACGTCTCTACATTTAATTAAACAAAACTAGACCCCCAATGTCCCCGCATACGGTGTTAACGAGCAGTATGCAAGTGCTTTATATATACAGGTTAGTATTAAATAATTAAATAAATATTTACATTACCTCTTTCTTTGGGGAAAAGCAGAGGGGAGAAATAAAATTTTCAAGTGTAGGCGGTATGCCTACCCTGCCGGTTTATTGTACATAAAAGACATCACTCAATTTTCATGTGGTTGCTGGTAGGGAGCGAGTGTGTTACAGATACACCCGGCAGTCCTGTTGAGAGGTGCATGTTTTCAGGAAAGCCAAGCTTGAGATTGGTTTCCGCGCCCCTAAGCCGACTTCCCGGTGATGCATTGACGACACGGCTAATTGGAAGTGGGTGATAGAACGCCCAAAGACTCTAGGAAGGACAGCGTCGGGTTATCGGAGGCAGGGCGGAGGGTCCCCTTACTCACCCTTACGACCCACACCTCTCCCCAGGGGAGGCGCGGACGATCCATGAGACAGCGCTCCGGGTCGGCTTCTCTCCAGTGTCCGCATGCAGGGACGGGGTCACAATCCACCCCAATAGTAGGGATATGGACGAGACACAAACGCTGGTTCAGCTTTCGTCTCTGAGACGTTACTATAGAATTTTTCCGCTGCAATGTTAACCGGGTACCCAATAAACAATTACAAAACCAATAAAAATCAAGTTCACAAAACAAAGAAAATTAATTTAAATATAATAAAAGAAACGGTAAGAAAGGAAACCCTAAGTGGCTACTGTGGGTGATCTCAGTAAATACCATTATCAGAGAACACAAAAGAGCGAAGTAATTAAGAATATTCCATTTTAGTGATAACTTATTTTATGGATGCATACAGTACTTGCGAATGGTTTCTTAAAAGAAAAATAAGTAAAAATAAAAATGGAAAAGAAATTGTTCCCATACTAGCGAGTGGTTGCAGTACAAACTTGTAAGCAGTTCCTGATTACTGGCGCAATTCCTAAGCCCCAGGTTAGTGTAGCAGTAAACACATTGAAGTGGTTTCACTATCACAAAATGGTAAGGTCAATCCTACAGTAAAGGAAAGAAGTATAGTATTGCATATCGCACCCGGGGCCGACCCATAATTTGTCAAGAAGATAACCACTGGAATAGTGGTTACCAAATGGGCAATCCGTGTGGATGGCAATAGTGACAAGGAGAAAACGAAAAAAAGATAAAAATAAAAATAAAAGATGGGCCTCAGGTGTGGTAGCAATATGAACATCGGAGTGGTTTAGGTAAATAGAAACATAAGTCAACAGCAGAAATAAATTAACAATTATGAGAGGCAATCATACAAGTGTTGCATTATGGACACACAAACGGCTTTCTGATTTAAGCTCAGATTTAAGTAACTCGGGCCCATGCTGGAGTGAACACACCGAGATGGTTTCCTACGCTTGGGATTTATTTGATAGCTGTCCTTGTCAGCGATGCATACTGCACATAAAGTGGTTTGTTGGAAAAGCTCAGATAAAAATTTAAATATAGGCAGACCACTTTTATCACTTAGGGCAGGTCTAGTAATATTCCTATGTCTATGGACTCGACAGTTGTAGGCAGTTCTCAGCGCCGTCAGCCGCTGTACACTCCACACTCGGTGATGATTTTAGCTTCTTCGGCATGTTGAAATCGTCAGATTATATTATTTCTGTGATCCTTACATTATTTCCTTCAAAATAAAAAAAAATTAACCGCGCTCGAGTAAATCCACGTGACGTTTTTTTTTGCAACTTTGTGACTCGCTAATTTTCTTACGTCACGTTCAAATCGTCAGATTATTGAAATGTAAACTTTTCTGCATGTAATCAACTCACAATACCTTAATCTGACACGCTCGAGTAACTACGGGGATCGATTTTTTTTACTAATCTGATCGGTTGCCCTAGCCGCACCCACCAATATTATTGGTTCAAAAATGGTGGTAGTCCATAACACGGTCGGGAGGTATCTCCCCTTAGTTAATCTGACGCGCTCGAGTAAATCCCAAAATCCCTGCTTCGTCTCCTCTACTATATGTTAATTGTCAACCACTTTAAAATGATTGTTTTAAATAATATAGAATCATTTCGATTGCTTAAATGAGGTGTGTAAAAGCAAAGGCAGCAATCTTCCTTGATTGGATGTTGGAGATTGCTGCCTTTGCTTTTAAACCTCAAATAATCGATTGAAGTTCATTCGAATGAACCGGTATTCGAATGAATCGTCCAAATAATACGTTGCGACTGAGTCCTAAAAAGTATCACTATTTGGATGTCGTCGGTTCTAAAGACATCCCAATCGTCGTTGTATTTTTAGCCAGCTAAAAATGTTGCCGTCGTCGTTTTTCCCGTTTAAACCCACTTCGTCCGTATCCGAACCTTTTATTGGACACTTCATTCGATGATTAAAAATTTTCGTATGCTTCGATTATGCACAACACTATTTTTGACAGTGCGTGACTGTGGCTAATCGAGTCGAAGCTGTCTGATGTGTGATCTTCTATAATCTTCATAGTAGTCGCTATCGGGCTTCACCTGATCAATACTTATTTTTTCTTACATTTTGGAACGAACTACGTCCTGCCTTATTTTGTTTGGCCGCTAAATGGATATTTCATTCTATAATTCATGATGGAAATGACATTTTGAGCAAAATGTTGCCTTAACCTAGTATTTTCAAACTGAACAACCTGTTCAAATTTTATGACGTCAGACGATCAACATTCGAGAGCTTTTGATTTTTTTAACGTTAGTTCCACACAGGAGGTACCGAGGAAAAAAAATCCCTCTGGTCATATGTCACCTTTGTTAATGCTGTGTGGAGAGTCTTTTTTTGGGAAAGAAGGCATGAGAGATGGGAAGGAATCTGGGGAATAATGTGTCCAGGAGTGAAGGACGTATGAATCCGTCACTCCCATTGCGGTGCATGACGATGGGTCGAGAGCATAGTTCCATTGTCGAGAGAGTTCAAAAGGTTTCCCTCAAGCAGTCTCTCCCGATCCGGTCCGCCACGTTGTAAGTGGACAAACATAGTGAACCGCTTGGGGTGACCTATGGCAGTGGTATTCATAACCGCCTCCCAAATTTATTCATAGAATCGGATTGCTGCTTTATGGTATCGAATTCAATTCGGAATCCTTGATATATTTCCCGTAATCACGACTTCTCTAAAATGGGGGGTGTCATAGACCCCTGGCTCCGAGAATTCTAGATGTTTACACACATTGCGATAAGGAATAATATCTCGGCAAAATTGATTCCATTTTCCTCGCACACATACTGCACAACTATCTACTGTACTTATTTGTCCGATTTCGATTCCACGTAAAATTTTACCTGTATATTCGCATAATAATTTATATTTCGTGATGCAAATAAAAATAAGTCTTTTTAGATATGGGAAACGGCCATGATTTTAAAATCGCTGATAACGAGGTGGTTTGTAGCGAGTAGCGACTGGGGTAGGGTTGCCATCTCCAAACTTTGAAATCCAGGATTTGAAGGTAGAAAAACCAGGACATTTCGGTTTAAATCCAGGACTATCTATTACAAGAGCAGTACCTAATTTTTATAGTTATATTGCACTGAAAAAAGAGTCAACTTCACACTCGCGGCGCGAGCCCAGTGACAAAACGATTGGAGAGAGTAGTTGCGCGCGAATTTTAAAACATAGGTCCTTAACAGGATTCTTAAAAACTCAGGAAGATGCTTAAAAACTATCCAGGACAGCTCAGGACACCCCAAAAGACAGGACATGTCCTGTGAAAACAGGACGGTTGGCAACCCTAGACTGAGGGGACTGGGCGCCTCGGGACGGTAGAGCCGAGAGCGGAGCAAACAAACGGGCCGACCAACCAACACTCTTTTGATTTAGTCAAAGTAAACTTCACTATCTGTTGTTCTGTCCGTTATTTTAATTTTATTGCTTTTCATTCGCTGGAGTGCCTGTAGTTGCGTCGCTGAGAGTTTCCTTGTAACCTCTCTTTCTACTAACGCGGGGAACTGATGCACTTTTTATTTAGTCAAAGTTAACTCTACTAAATCTGTTGTCGTGAAAATTTCTTTGATACTGTTGTGATTCGAAAAAGCTACACTAAAAAAAGACAAACACACACATCTATAGGATTTAGTCAGCGAGAGAATGAGATAGACTAATCGGTCTCCTCTTCGTGCGGTGCCTCGTAACCTTCCCACTCTTGTCTACCTTTTCTGATGGTTTCACTTCTACCGTGTGTAGACTGCGCTTGTATTTTTTGTATACAATGCTAGAACGTCTTTTTAAAATGATTGTCCATTTTTTTACATCAACTCCACACACGAAAATAATTTCCCTCAGGGCCTATGTCATCTTTGAAGATGCTCTGTGGAGGGTCTTTTTGAGGAGAGGAAGGAGTGAACATGGGTTTTGAAGAGAGTCGTGTTGTAGGAGAGAGGAAACACAGAGGCTGCGAATCCTTCCAAAACCGAGCTGCTGAGAGAACGAGTTCTCTTCTGACAATTGTCAATTGTGCACAAACATTGGACGCATGTTTGGGCGTGTTTCCCGACCATTCACCGGTGCCGAGGGGACCAATGAACTAGGAGTAGCTTCAATTGAAATACCAGTAGAACAAGAACAGCATTTTCACCCGACGCCTGTGCTCTAAAGATTGCAATTCGTTTATTAAGATAGGAGAATCTATCAGATTGTCCGTTTTTCAGGTTTTTTTTCAGGTTTTTTTTTAGGTTTTTTTTTTAGGTATTTTGGGGCTCTAGACCAGAGGTGGCAGGCAGATTCAACCGTGTCTTTGCGATTTGTATAGGGTTAGCAATTATGTACTAAAGTATCTGCGTGCCCCGTACAGTACGCCCAGTTTCTGAGAGGCTAACTTAACTCTGGCTTCGGTGGAGCCCCCGTACCTAGTCACAACCACGTATAAATGGCAATTGTCTGGGAGACGTGCATCGGCGAAGAAGGGATCAATAATTCGTTGCACTTTCCACGGATATACCGATAAAACAAACACAGCATTCTAACCTGATAGCGGATTGCCCGTTTTTTTCACATAACTTTTGTTCAGGTATCTACCTAGTATCTAGGGTATTTTATATACAGTATGATTGCTCAAGCATTGCCATTTCCTTCCTCTCAACACTTCCTTTCCCTGTTCACTGCATATCTCCGATTCGCGAGAAACGATTCGCACCAATCAATAAATAATCTCTGAAACCAGATCGAATTCCACTTCCAGCTAACTGATTTAAAATTCGTATTTAGTTTTTAGAGTTAGCGTTATATTATAGAACTGACCTAGTGATTCATTATTATTATTGTTTACCGATTTAACCTGTATTTCTGACTGAAGTGGTCTTTCTGGTGAAGTGCCGGCTCAAGTGGTCGGTATTCCGTGCCATTGTCAGCAATGCGGTCGGCCAGTATTATAATAGCCGCACAGACGACTAACCATCGCAATAATATCTATATTCAGTTGGACCCATGCGAACTAAATTACCCCGCGATGTGAAATGTGACGCCAAACTGTTTTTTGTTGTCTATTGTCGTTTTATTATTTTATATCTATTCTGTGAAAGTCGACAAAAACCGATTCTGAAAAGGCTGCAATAAAAATTATGATTTCATAAAATAATGATATACTTGCAATCCAGCAAATGAGTGGAGACTTCCATCCCCGTGCTTTTCAGTGCTAAACAATGTACATTAGTTTTGCTGGAGGGTTATCAAGACATAATTTGGCCTTTTAAGGGTATTTCGAATATTTTTTGATTCTTAATGTACAAGTTTTAAAAACGAATTTCTTGATCCTTACGCCTGTGCCAGACCAAGCTGTATGGGCGCTATACTTTCATGGCTCGGCCTTTTCAGCAAATTGCTCGAATTGCTCGCCATACATTCCCTTTTTTTTTTCTTTTTTCTTTTTTTATTCTTATTTTTAAGCACCCGCTAAACCGCCAAAGCGGTTTGTCAGCAGGTCAATTTAACAATATTAATATAACACTAAAACACGAATATATCAAGAAACCACAATATACAAAATAGATACAGAAGAATAACTTTTAAGTAGCTACAATACAAATTGGCCCAAATATTGGGAAATAGGGTACGTTGTAGCATGGTCTGTCAAAGTAACTCACCTGTACAAAATGTAATAACAAAATGTACCTAACTCTCCTGTACAAATCTCATAGAATCTATGAAATAGAATAGTAACCCAATGTTGTATCAACTTCTACGTCGTTCTATTCTGTATAGAATCGAGCACAGAACAGAGCAAGTGTGAATGTGCTTCAATTCCTTATCAGAAGGGATCACAGTTTGTGATCATTTCACCACAGGGATAGGCAGATAAGGAACGCCACAGAACTGTCTTGGCACCACTTGAAACAAACTCCTTGTTTCGTTCACACAACGTTCAGGTACATACTCTTCTTTTATTCCGATTTTTATAATACATGACCCGATTCAAGAAGTATATTCCCTTGATGTTGTCATGGCTTCCTGGGCGTCCTCGACTTTTTCTTCACCTCTGCCTCTACATGTCCACACCATCTAATCGTCCAGTAGGCTTACATTGACGATCCAATTTTTCACTCTATTTTATCTATCTTACATAATTTTACCACACGCTCGCCTCAGGGATAATATTGCTTGGCAGTTTGTTTAACGGTGCCGATTTTTGTAATATCAAGGTTGCTTAGAAGATAACATCACTCATAGTTGATGCGGTGGGTGTGTCCCAAGCTGTAGGGCCTAATTTTCCTAAAGATTTTTTGCTTCGAAAACTTCGTGGCTTGTACGAGAAATGGAACTCGAAGGCGCGATTTCAGAATTCGGTAAACCTATTATAGAATAAAAATATCAGGCACCGCGATCATTGTTATTATGCGGAGGAAGTTCGGTTTAAGTTTGAAATTGAGCTAGGGTTGCTTTTTCCGTTTAACCGCGGCCTGCCACCGGCACAGACTTCAGATAGCTATTGGAAGTCTCCGGTAGATTTGCGACTACTGGCTGTGTTTGCCTGGTTCCTCCGCCCCCAATGGCGCATTTCACCCGTTATCATTGTTTTCTGCTGGAACCGTTTATACTGGAACATTATGCTAAACGTTGAACTGCATCCACTGAGACTGAACCAATCCACTGAGCCTTGTCGGCGGCACTCATCGAGTGCGGGGAAATAAATGTATTATGCGTTCGCGTGAATAGGTTTTTGTGTGCAATGCAGCTGAGTACCTACTCAGTACTAGGGTATTGTGTTTCTAATCGGAGTAGGTAATAAATAACAAAACGGCAGGTGGGTATGTAGTGTGAACTATACTTAACTGTATTCAACAAGAAGGAATCGAAATATGTTTAACATTGAAGTGAAAACTTATTTACTTATTTAGCACCGTTGTGATTTGAATCTCGATGCAACGAAAAAGCGACACTTAAAAGAGACCAACACATACATCTATAGGATTTAGCCTGTGAGAGAATGAGATTGAGTAATCGGTCTGCTCTTTGTGCGGTGCTGCGTAGCCTCCCCACTCTTGTCTGCTTTAGTTTTCTGAAGATTTCACTTCTACCGCGTGTGAACTGCATACTTGTATTTTTTTTTTATTTGGAGGTATTTCACCATCCTCTTGATAGCTTATCCCCAGGTGACGCGTATTTATTTATAACGTCCGAGTTTACTATTTGGTACAACCGGTACTCGAACCTATCGAACAGTGGCTGTATTATATCGGATTTTAGGAAGTTAATCGAGTTTTCTACATTTTTGTACATTATCTCCTATACAGGAGGCTTGGCAAATAATTCCCTCTGGGCCTATGTCATCTTTAGGGATGCTGTGCAGGGTATTTTTAGAGAAAATAAGAAGAGGAAGTTCTGTGGAAGGAAAATGTATGAGGGTGGGTAGGAATCTGTGAGTCAATGTGTTCAGAGTGGCGAACATATGAATCCATCCCTCCCACTGCGGTGCAAGGCGATGGGTCGAAATTGACCGCCTGTGAGAGGTCAAAAGATCTTCCTCAACCAGTCTCTCCCTCTCCGGCCCGCCACGCAGTAAGTGGGTAAACGAATCCTACGCCAAGACCTAGACAAACCTCACCCCATGAATCCGGGCACCTATGGCAGGGGCTTTGGTTTATCAAATAAATGGTTCCCGGGGCGTTAAGGGTTCCCAAATTGCAACCAAGTATTGTTTTGTTTATTTATTAAACGTTATCCTATGGATAAGTTATCAAGCGGTTGGTGAAATACTCCCTTAGTTCTATTACCTTCCATTTACCCACCATTCCTAATTTTCAAAATGTTAAGTACTAGTTTCACCAAAGTTTATTTTTTATTATTAAATTGAAGAATACATTTAAAAAAACAATGTGGTGTCTAGTCTTATCCTTTGATAGTTAACTGCCTATTTCAAAACTACGTGGTTCATAATGAAAGCAACGTTCCTATCTCTAGTATAACCCTTTGTCAATTAACTGCCTATTTCAAAACTACGTGGCTCATAGTGAAAGCAACGTTGCTATCTCTAGTATTACCCTTCGACAGTTAACTGCCTATTTCAAAACTACGTGGCTCATAGTGAAAGCAACGTTGCTATCTCTAGTATTACCCTTCGACAGTTAACTGCCTATTTCAAAACTACGTGGCTCATAGTGAAAGCAACGTTGCTATCTCTAGTATTACCCTTCGACAGTTAACTGCCTATTTCAAAACTACGTGGCTCATAATGAAAGCAACGTTGCTATCTCTAGTATTACCCTTCGACAGTTAACTGCCTATTTCAAAACTATGTGGCTCATAATGTAAGCAACGTTGCTATCACTAGTATTACCCTTCGACAGTTAACTGCCTATTTCAAAACTATGTGACTCGTGATGGAAGTAACGTTGCTATCCGAAAATAGTTAATCTGACCTAGAAATGGCTATATAGCTAGAGCTCACGGTTCGCAAGTTGACATGCAAACAACAGAGCTTCTGATTTATAGTATGAAGTATGCTAATCTATCGTGCGTAATTAAGAGTGTTTAACCAGAGAAAACCATAAATATGTCATTTTTAAATTAGTGTTTAGACATATTGACTCTTTTCCACAAAAATTTATAAATTTGATTTCGAAAGATTGTTATTTTATCTAATAAACGTATGTAATAAATTTTCAGAAAAAATGTTTATTTTTAATATAATAAGGTTATACCATAGGTCGTTGGCGGATTTGTTAAATTTTCAAAAAAGTACATGTATTATACAACACCCATTTCAAATCATATAATCATGCAGTAAAATAAATCAATATATTATCTGGTAAACGTATGTAACAGAATTTTAATTTTATTTTAAATAAAATTATTAAAAAATATATAAGTACATGTGTTTCTTGACGAAAATTGGTCCGTTTGTGCATTTATTTGCGCACTTACAGACTAATATATTTCTTTTTTTTTTACATTCTAATTTTGCTAAGACATTATTGAAAAATGATAAATACTTATGATCAATAAATAATTACAAAAAGTACATAATTTTAATAGTTTTATCGTCACGCCTTTCAGCATTTTTGGATGCAAGTATAAATTAAATCAACTTTGGAATGAAGTAAAATCGATATTGAGTTATAATTTTAAAAAGCTGGTATGGAGAATACCTTATCTTTCTCATTGGAACCGCCCTGTACGATCGTAAGAACATCTTTCGATGAAATGTGGATTTTCGTCCGCTGGCTGGTTATGCGCTCTTAAGTGGGATGTTAGTAAACCATAATGAATACGAACTTATATCATTTCCCTTTATGTTTGATCTAATTTAATTTGTATTTTCGTTGAACAGTAGTTAGCGTAACGAACACAAACAGGTGAGTGGCGCGAGGTGCAGTAACTTGAGCCGGCGCGGGCGCATCTCCATTCTATTGTGGCCTGAACCGCTCATTGTTAGTCTGTTTGCCGCGCCATATTGTATTACCTGGCCGTATCCTCACTTGTCATTGGTACACCAACCACTGTTGTTTGGTACTCCGACCAACCAACCTGCAGCCAGCCAACTTCATAGTTCGGTGTTCACCGGCTCGGCTCTGTGCTTTTGTCACGCTAGGTGCCCCGACTGACTCCCGGCTCCAAAGACACAAATACGGTTACTTTCTTTGCACCGACTCGTCTCCGCATCTTTATTACGGAAATTAGATACTAAGAACAACTATAAAGTCGCACTCCCGCGCAACTACACTGTCGCCATTAAAAATCTAATATATTTTGAGATTCATTATTATATTTTTTTACGTTAGCTCCACACAGGAGGCCATGAGCAAAATAATTTCCCTTAGGGTCTATGTCATCTTAGGGGGATTCTGTGTGGAGGGTCTTTTTAAGGAGGGGAAGTTTTGGGAATGAAAAAAGTATGAGGGGTGGGTAGAAATATGGGAGTCAATGTCCAGGAGTGACAGACGTATGAATCCATCCCTCGCGGTGGAAGGCGATGGGTTGAGAGAGGCCGGCTGGAGAAGTCGAAAGGTTTTCCTCAACCAGTCCCGATCCGGCCCGCCACGCAGCAAGTGGGCAAATCCATCCGCCAACAAGACCCGGACAAACCTCACCCAATGAACCCGGGCACCCCTGCGAAGTCACCAAACGTAGCGAACCACTTAGGGCGATACCACCCTCCCGAATTGAATTTTATTCAAATTGAACTCTGAAGTTTTGCATTTTAACTTCCTGGGTTACGATGTTACGAATAATCGGACAATAAAGAATAACAATAAATGCGATGTGAACGTGTCTCGTCTGACCATTCTTTGCTTAAATTTTAAATTCATAAATTCGATCTCAGTACAAATTAAAAATCAAATGGAATAGCGAATACGATGCTAGGTAAAGAGAAACAGAGCACACAATGTTGATTGGCTATCTCGATCTAATAATAATCAAAATGTGACATTGGTTTTCATTATAAAACTACATGGAAGACATTTATGTTTGTAGGTGTGTGCATAATTATCTATTCAGTACCTACATACCTGACAATATTTAAATTCCTCCCTAATTCCATCATTATAAGTGGAAATGTTGATTTGGAAGAGGATTGAACTTACAACGCTTAGGTGGGGATCCCGACGCATTTTACTACTCAGCTACTAACCAACCGGTAATAGAAATTGTATTAACATTAACCGAGATTTTATATAAAATTTGAAAGTAATTGGGTACAATTTTATCCGTTACTTAAACCTCTACATAACTGCTATGTGGCAGTTTAGCGGAATTCAACATGCAACGAAATGTGCATAGAAAGATATTGTGAATTCATTCAATGGCGCCTGTTTTATAGATTATAGATACTAATCAAAAAACCCAATTTTTGACTTACGACTGTGTAGGTACTTAATTGCTAACAAACTAAGAGAGGACGGACCGCCAACAACTCGGTCTTGGCACACACTCCTTGCCTCGTTCACATTTATAGGTTCACATCGTCTTGTACATCTCTTCTATTATTCTGAAGCTTGACACGGTCCGACTCAAGTATCTGTTTCACTTCGTCATGCCATGTCTTCCTGGGGCGCCCCCGACTTCTTTAGCAACGTAAGCAGATATACACGTTAATATGATAATAGCAGTCAAGTACAATAAGCGTGTTTTCACGTCAACGCGTATGTTTCCACAGAAATCGTCATAACTCCGTTTATTATCTTTAGATGTTTGTAAAGAAAGAAAAACAATAAATCATTATTATTATTATTATATATTGTTCTAGTGACATCCCTAAAACAAAAAGTAAAAGGTCGATCATAAATCAAGCTTGCCATCCCTATTCAAGTTGTCCAAAGAAATATATTCTGTCAGATACACGGTTGTACATATTTTAACCGCCAAATCACCTATGGGCCGCCAGACATAGATAAAAAAGTGAGGTGACTTAATTGTTTATTATACATTTATACAACAGAATAAGTATTGTTCTTTACATAATCCGTGATTTTAGTACCGTTTTCCCATAGAAACATAATGTGAGTCATTTTAAATTTTTTTTTATGTTTGCATTCTAAATTTTAATATTAATATTTATTTGGAATATAATAATTTGAAAGCTTATTTTGTAACTTTTCAAAAACAGTTTTTAGTATTCGGCTACGTTCAGAAATGTAACATTTATAGAGCTTTAATTGTGAAGCGGAAATAACCCAAAATTTTCGTAAATCTGTCATTTCGTTTAAGACGTAAAAAGTGCATATTCGCGATATATCGGAGTGGTTAACATGCCCAAACCATCTGAGGTTCCCTATCTTATTCTTACTTATTATGCTTACATCAGTCTTGCATTCTTTGCGGATCTCCACGTTTCTCACGTGTTTCGTACATGGTTTTACCACACATACGCTTCAGGGATCTCATTTCTACAGCATTCTGTCTACTTTCACCCTTTCTCTGTCAGTTCCATGCCTCACTGCCATACATCAGCGTAGGTACCAGCACTCCATTGTGGACGGCTAGACCTAATTGCGGGAGTGGCAAATAGCTCCCGCCTCGTTGGTACCAAAAACCTCGCTCTAATAAAGTCATATTTTTTTCAACAATGAAAAAGGTCAACTATTATAATGGAGCTCGGCTTATAAAACTACGTCCATCGTTTTTTTTTTCACTTCGGCCATTTCTTTGTTCTTGTCTAAGCTGGCCTAGCCTAGGGGGCTTACTACTTTATACCTTAGGAGAATTTGCCTTGGGGAATGGTGCTTAGACCTTGAGGTGCATGTTTTATCATCTCTCTGCAATATTTTCTATATACCGAAGAGAATAGACCATAACTGACAGAAAGTCGCATTAATTCCACTACTACCTGCGTTGAAAGCAATGGTAATGTTATTTACAGCCGGTACAATATGGCGTACAGATGCTATTCCGAATGGTAGGTAAACAAATGCATTTGGGATTATAGTCATTTTATCATAAATGAAGAGTATCTATTCTGCATATTTGGAACCTCCACCACTCTCAAAACCTAAAAGCATTATTTTTCCGAAAGGAAATATTAATTACGGAAGATGGGAAGGCTGATAAGAGATATTGAAAGAAGAGTAAACGCAGGTAGCTCCATTAAGGGTATTCTCAAAATATATTTAGAAACTTCACACCGATAGATGGCGTTATTTTCAATATTGTCGAATAAAACGCTTTTAACACGTTATGCTTTTTAATATTGGGATGAATGATTGGTTTGCGAACGTACATAAGATATAGTAATCTGCTTAAATAGTTTTGCATACCTATACTTTTATAATGTTAAAATGCGGCTGAAAAAAGCACAATTTTATTACAAAATTAACACGTAAAAAATACATTTGCTACAATCCCGCGCGCGTTCATTCAAAATTTTATTTTACCCAACCGAAACATATTTGCGAAACAGGTGCGTTTCATAAATTTAACGGTAAAACTCACGAGTTCGAAAGAGACGGAATACAAAAGGTTTGTTGGATTCAGTAAATTAAATCAACACCCGGGTAGATAGAATAATTTATAAAAAGGGCCGGCTAGGTTACAAGAGCATATCTTGCGGTTGCTGGCGTTAACTGGACCTTTTTTTTAAAGACCGCTTGCAAGACTTACTTCGCTGTGTACGATATTCGGGCAACAGCGAAGTCCGTATTACATGGTTCCAGAAAACTGTATTGTATTTTTTTCTAGTGAATTATATTTTTTCCATCGAAAAGTTCCAAGTTTTATGGAGGTGTCCGTAAATAATATGTGCTGCTGCCGAAAATTTCCCACTCCTTCAACGCCACCTGTAATTTTAGAACCCTCTTTAGCTGCAAAATTAATGAATTTCAACGTAGATACCTATCGCTTCTGTAGAAAAATCGTCAACAGTATCTTTTCTTGGTGGAAGTTGTTTATACTTCAAAATAATGCACCACCTCTCATAATTTTTTTTGTCTTCCCTTCACGTAAAATAAGCTTCATTTGCTCAATGAAGAACGTTGAAATTATATTTTTTGAAGTAAAACTTCTTTACGCACGATCGACACTTGGGGGTAAACTGGTGAAAGTGGTTATTGTTGTGAAAAATGACATGCGAACGGTAATCGATGCGAACGGTGATCAATGTCAATAAAAAAGGAAAACGAAGTGCAACTTTTGCCCAAAAAGAAAAAAAAATGCATGAGTGTGTACTACTGTGCAAAAAGCAACAAACCATATTGTCTGGAATGTCAATGTTAATGTCACCCCAATGTCAAATGTTCTTTTATAAGTTAGTGAAGTTTTACTTTAGTAGTGTGATCTAAAGCATACTTTTTTTTAAAAATAATTTAAAGTGCTTACCCACTTAAGGGCCTCCAAGTAACTGGAGTAATTTTAATCAGTTTTAAATATTTTAGATACTATAATAGTGTTTAATGAGATCGCGAAGAGTTAGTATAAGAGAGATAATATATATACATATACAAGGTGTCCGGAAACTCGTAGTACAAGCGGGAAACTGGGGATTCCCCATCCCATTTGGAGTCGATTTTGTGGTATAACTTTTTTTGATTTGAGCTTTCGTTTTCGAGAAAATCGAGTCAGAAGTTGATTTTTTTTTTGGTCAAATTCTTGTAAATTATTACCGACGATCATAGTACCTAACTAATAAAAACAAATTAAAAGAAAAACAAACAAAGAAATCGGTATTTAAAGCATAATTTTGAAATTGCCCATCAATTAATTCAACATGAAAATAAAATATTCGCTCATTTCACGGTTCAACAGCTGATCTACATTTCGCGCACGAGACTGCATGCTGATCCAATCACGACGAGATGGATTCTAGCGCTGTCTCGTTTGTTTAAAGTGCTGCTAAAACGAGACAGCAACGCTTGTCAAATGACCGCGGGCGGCAAAAAGTGTCGTGTGGCCTTGACCCACGAACCAAATTCTGTACCCAAGAAGCATACGGATGCAAGTCCGAAAAGGTAAATGTTCAGGAGAGCCAAAAAAATATTTTTTCTCTAACTATGGTCTCATAACTTCGTCGGATATCCATGCTGATAGATAACAAAAAAAAATTATTAAATCAATTAGTTTTGTTTTAAAAACGAGCAAATGAAACGAAATTTAAAGCCTTAAAAATAATTAGTTTTTAGACTTTTACGGCCAAAAGCATTTTCATTTGTTAGTTTTTGGGGTGTTATGGCGTGTGGCGCTACCTCTTTCTATTGCCGACGTTTCGGACAGCGTTGCAGTGTCCATCATCAGGGCAGATCTAACGAAATAATGACAAGACTAGAAGAAGTTATAATTTCTTTGAAGTGAAAATTTCTTTAGCACCGTTGTGATTTAAACCTGTTTGAAACGAACAAACTACACCAAAAAGAAATAGTAAGCAAACGACGAAAAATTAATTTTGTAACAACTTTGAAGTGAAAACTTCTTTAGCACCGTTGTGATTTAAACCTGTTTGAAACGAACAAGCGACACCAAAAAGAAATAGTAAGCAAACGATGAAAAATTAATTTTGTAACAACTTTGAAGTGAAAACTTCTTTAGCACCGTTGTGATTTAAACCTGTTTGAAACGAACAAGCGACACCAAAAAGAAATAGTAAGCAAACGACGAAAATTTAATTTTGTAACAACTTTGAAGTGAAAACTTCTTTAGCACCGTTGTGATTTGAACCTGGTTGAAACGAAAAAGCGACGACATCGTCGGATCTACCGGATCTGCCCTGATGATGGACACTGCAACGCTGTCCGAAACGTCGGCTAGAGAAGGAGGTAGTGCAACACGGCATAACACCCCAAAAACTAACAACGAAAATTAAAAATAATTGTTTAAAAAAAAAAACGCTGACTTGAGTCAAACAAAAACATGGACTTGATTGAGGCCTACTGCCTCTAAATGAAGTGGACTATTTTGTTATGACATGTGGTGTATTATGAAAGGAATAAAGTCCATGGTACACCTTTCTGCTTCTAAGATAGTTGTTGCATCATGGTACTTGCATCCATATGCAATTTTGAAGATCCTATTTTTTCTTCATAATAGGACTTCCATCTTTCTGCCACTGATAAACATGATAATTTACTTCAAGTTTCAAGTCTGTATCAAAAACTCATTTCTGACTTGGATCCGTATAATCCTCGCGTACACAAATAAAGATGGCCGCTTTTCTGTTCCGTGTTAGTTCTTTGTATTACAGTAGTGTTCGAAACGAATGTGAACAAGGTTATTATCATTTTTTTAATAATGTAATAATTAGATGGAAAAAAAATAGTATACAGCAAATTTTTTCCCCATCAACTACTATCATTCAGACAAGTGCTTAGCCAAAAGTCCCCGCCCCTAGCCCCCCTTGCTTTCCCCCTGTTCCCCACCAAACACGAAAAGTGTAAGTGTTTCGTAAATCACGTCTATCTCCATTACTAAACAACATATCGGATTGAAATTTTTTGTATTCTCTTTGCTGTAATATTGTCTACAATTAATGTCAATCACAACGGTGCTAAAGAAGTTTTCACTTCAAAGTAATTACAAAATAAATTTTTCGTCGTTTGCTTATTATTTCTATTACCTAAGTGTCGCTATTTCGTTTCAACCAGGTTCAAATCACAACGGTGCTATAGAAGTTTTCACTTCAAAGTAATAATTAAATAAAATTTTCGTTGTTTGCTTATTACTTCTATTAAGTGTCGCTTTTTCGTTTCAAACAGGTTCAAATCACAACGGTGCTAAAGAAGTTTTCACTTCAAAGTAATTATAACTTATTCTAGTCTTGTCATTATTTCGTTTGTTTTAGTGCACTAAAGATATGTACAAATCGCGAACGTGAAATACTCGTGTTAGTGCGGGTTATTCATAATGGAGCTAGTTTACACTTCCATTCAATAAATAAAGTTATAGATTTTAAACTGAAATACTATGGCATTTTTAGTTGCTGAAATCTTGAACTGATACCCGTAAGCCTAATTTCACTTCTTCAGTAAAACCAAAATTTAAAACAATTGAGAAAAAATACAATTAACTAGTATAAACATCAATTGGCGGCAATGAATCGGCGGCCGCGGAGCGATGCAGAGATGTTGCACCAAACATTCACGGTTGATATCTGACATTACCTAGCCATAAAGTACACATTAAAATTAATATTATTTTACAGCTCATAGAAAGGGCTACAATCTTTGTAGGAAACATTTTTTCATAAAATGTCGGCCTGAAAAGTTCTGTGACAAAATGTAAAATAACGTACCAAAAAAAAAAAAAAATTACCTTTTCATACGAATTACAAACAAACGGTAAAAGTTACGATGAAAGTTAACTAGACATTAATTGTAGACAATGTTACAGCAAATCCTCTCCTTCCTTTTCTTAAAAGACGAGAAAGTGAGCGCTTCCATAAATTAAGGTGTACCGTATTTAAACAAGAAAATCGGTTACTAATTTAAATTTTTTTTTAAGTTATTGTTTTGATTTAAAGTGTAAAAACGAGCAAATTAACCACAGAATTAAAAAAAAACTTTTGCAATACTAAATCGTAAATGTTGTAAGTTAGAATATGAATGCTAAAATATTTTTTTTTTTTTAAAGTATTACCAATGTTCAGCGAAAACTGAATAGTACTGCAGTTCATCACCACAGCACGTGTCAAGTCTCGACAGCGCTGTGTTGATGAAAATGATGAATATTTGGCAGTTTGGCAGCGGCCGCCGGCAGCTGCACTTGTGCGTAGATATGGTTTCGTGACGTTTGACATTTATCGAATTATTAAAAACATTTTGCATTAATTTGTCATTAAAATAAAGTACGTGTTTGTGAAGTACAGTGAAATTTAGAGGTTATTGATAATTCTGTGATTTGTGAAGTACAGTGACATTTAACTAGGTACTTCCCGGCTATTTTAAAATTTTTTCTTAACTTTTAATGATCTTTCTGAAGTGTTTCTGAGTTAATTTCATTCTGAGTTGCCATGGAATCCTCTGTGCTTGAAAAGTGATCATTTTAAACATTTGTGATGTTGTGTGTTTTGGATTGCAAAAGAAACATTGCACATAATGTAAGTAGTTTCCTTCCTGTTTTAATATTAAATGGGTAATCCATAAGCCGCCGCATTTTTTAAACAGTTTTTTCAACAATTACTACAAGAAACAACTATTTACGTACACAAAATTGGTTATCAGGTTCTTAGTTTAGGTAAATTACGTAATTCGTGCGTATTTAGTTTGAAGTCAAATCCAAATGCAATAATAATAATACGGCGGGTTTGTACCTTTTAACTTGGAATGAAAATCGAATTTTAATGCATATTTTTCCGTCTACCCCGACTGAAACCGATGATTTACTTTGTATTTTACTTTTCAAAATTAAAAGTGTAGCCGATACGGCGGGCACCCCGGAAATACACCAGAAATACAATAACGAATAACCCTAAAGTAGCCGAAATTTTTTTTTTTTTAACTTTTTTTTTTTTTTTTTTTGCAAAAATGCTCAAAACGAAAAACTATATGTTTATTTGGGTACTCTATGTAATATAGATTCCCCAGTTTCCCGCTTGTACCACGAGTTTTCGGACACCGTGTATTACAATAGAAAGTCTAAAAACACGTGCGGCTCGCAAAAACTTAGAAACGAGTCCCGGTACGATCTAGTGAGTTATATGGTGTGGTAGATCTCTATCCCCCCCTCCAGGATGACGGTTCCCGCTTTTACCTAAAGGGCGTGTTTTTAAAGAAATAAGGGCTGGAAGTTTCGTCCTCTTGTAATTTCTAGAACAGTCTTCCAGAAAGTTCGAGTAGGTTCCATAGAACTCTAGAAAGTTCTGGAAGGAGTGGCGGAGTATGTGGTGTAATTTTGGGGAATAGGGAATAGGGAACATCATTGTGGAACATTCCAAGCACTCTGGAATTGATGTCCTGAGCCTGAAGCCGGGTAACCCAGCTAGTATAACATAAGACCTGTGCCACACGCAGCTATAAGGGAATATATGGCGAGAAATATGCTGAAATAGGCCAAGCCACATATTTTATCTGCACGTGTGGTACCGCTTTAAGTGTTATATTACATGAAATTAAACAACTTAAAATTCATATATTTTTTATTCGTGTTTAAGTGATGTTAGTTACACTAACAGCCGCTGTTCCCAATTCTGCTAAGCCGAAACTAAAGTTCGAAACTGCTTAAGCATCACTTAGTCTAGATTAAGTGATGTTTAAGTAGTTTTGAACCTTAGTTTTGGCTTAGTAGAATCGGGAACTTGTAATTGGGTTATTATAAGTATTGGGTAAATTCAACGTAGTTTTATTGTGATATTACTCTGAATCAGAATAGAACGGTAATTAAAATAAGTTTTTCCCCCAAAACCTGCACATGAAAATCCCGCAAATTCGCAGGATAAAATGTGCTGAAATCGCTAGTAACTAACTAACTAAACATCACGCCGTTTCCCCGCAGGGGTAGGCAGAGAGGACGGACCGCCAAACAACTCGGGTCTTGGCACATACTCTGTACCGCATTCATATTCACACATACTTGGTCTCATACACACTCTTCTATTATTCTGACTCTTTACATGGCCCGACTCAAGTATCTGATTCACTTGATCGTGCCATGTCTTCCTCGGGCGTCCCCTACTTCTTCGACCATTCACATTGCTACTAGCTTCAAATAGCCAATAATAATAATATTTGGCTAATTTATATAGCACCGTTTTTGTGAAAAATCACCTCAAGGGCACTGTACAAATAAATATATAAAAGAATTAATATTACTGGCTTACAACTAAGATTTACAATTATAACTAGTGACTTACATCTAAACTCAAACATGATTGCAAGCGCTGGTTTTTTTCTAATACCAGGCCTCATTTTGCTGACAAGTTTTCAGTTTAATTTTAATAAAAACATAAATGCTTTATCGTGTTTGACGGGCTCTTTCGCCAAGGACGCAAGCTGTATGAAGGCACCCTCGTATCTGCTTGCTTTTCGCCGTGAGGAGATTTATGTTTGTCAAAAAGCAATAAATGAGTGACACTTATTTGTCAAAAGGACCTGTTCCTATATTTGTATGCATCAAATTTATCAAATAAACAAATTGGTGATTATTACTATATCTGAGAAATGGTTTCTCGTGTGCTCAATCCACGGCAAGTGTACATTATTTACAACTTCATTATACGTAATAAAAAATAAGTTTGTATTTAGGAGTTTGCTAATTTGGTAATTTCCTACATCGTCTCATAATAATATTATTATGAGACGATGTAGGAATGTGAATATGACACGATAGTGAAGGGTAAAAGAAGTCGGAGACGCCCGAGGAAGACATTTCAATTTGAGTGGCGGGTTATGGTACCGCCGCCCCGGGAACCATTTATTGAAAAACCAACATACGTCACCCCAAGTGGTTCATTATGTTTGATGACTTAGCAGGGGTTCCCGGGAAAGGGCGCGAAACGTGATGGTTACACAGTAAATAAATAAATTAGATGATAATTACAGTACCTTCCTACCTACCTACATAGCAAATGTTTGTAGAAATAATATGTAAGTATTTCACCCATTCTGGGATTCGTTTCTTCCCAGAATATTTGTTTATAAAATGCAAGCCTAATGTTATAGAATAACGCTAAACTGTTTTCTGAGAAAATAATGTTTTTTATTTATTTTTACAATAGCTACAATAGGAAAATAATTTCCTCCAGGGCCTATGTCATCTTTGGGGATGCTGTGTGGATGGTAATTTAAAGGAAAGGAAGGAGATGATGTTCTGAGAAGGAAAAAGGCATGAGGCGTGGCTACGAATCTGGGGTCAGTGGGTTCAGGAGTGACGGACGAATGAATCCGTCCCTCCCACTGCGGAGCAAGGCGATGGGTCAAGAGAAGAGTGCAGGAAGGCTCAAATAGTCTCCCTCAACAAGTTCCTCCCGATCGGATTTATGTAAAGCTCAGCACCTCTAACTATATCTCTGTGTCTTGAGGTAATTTTTCCCAAAAAACGGCGCAACCAAGTGAATCAATTATTTGAAAACGGTCAGTCAGAATAACAGAAGAGATATATGAAGACTGATAGATCGTGTATATGCGACAATGTGACAGAATGTAAAAACCCATGCAGCTTGATCTATTCATTTTATTGTTTAGTAAGTCGCAACAACAAAATAACTAAGCAAGTCTCTAGTGATATTTACAGTTTTATGAAAGTTCTAAATTATTACAGTGGCCCTTATTATCATTGTGTAGTTAATTTCGCCTCTTTTACTGCGTGCCTCGACCGCAAATATTCCCTGCGCCCAGAAACAATAAAATCAGAATAGCAACTTGACATTTTTTCGACAAATAATACTACACCATAGGAATGTGCCGAAAGCGTGCACGAGACGAGCATATCGGGACCGCTCGCACAGTTTGTCGCCTTCTAACATACGGATTCCTATTCCCGCGCCCGCGCCCCGCGCCTTGCGCCCGGTGGTGTAGCGGAATTTAGCTACCCGTGTCGAACGTAAATCTGATGAAAAATAATTACTTTTGTTAATGTAATTACTTGGTTATTATAAGTCATATAACAGTGAAATTTTCGTTCGCGCTAATTTAATTATTAGTATTATTTTTCTGTACTAAAATAAATACAGTATTATCTGTAGTTTTCGAATGCGGCTGAAAAATAGATTGTATGAAAATTGTCGCTTCTGTTTCACCTTAATGGAGTTACCTTATGAATGCCGTTGGCGCTAGGGAATGCAAATCTCGCGAGATTGGGGCTCAAGCGAGATCCCGCGAGTTTATGAATAAGTATTTGCAGTTTTGTGTGTTTTTTTTTGCAAATAATCACAATATTTGAATAAATTAGGAAAAAAATAATAAAAATCATAAGTATTATAAGATAAACATTTATTTTCACCAATTTTTCAATAGACTTTTATGCATCAAACATTGTTTGACGTATTTGTCTATAATTTTTTAATAAACTTCTAAGTAGTAAACTTTGACGTACGTATCTATCAAATAACAAATAAAAGAAACAACCAGTATTCTCTTCTAATATCAAACAAAAATCTTTTGTAATAAAACAGTTCTTTTATAACAAACAAAACAACAAGAAGTAAAAAAAATGAAACTTATTATCTAAGTTGAGTTGACTATTAAACTGAGATATTATTATCAATTAAATAAAACTATATCTACTCAGTAGATCTATTAGATATTACAGATTAATTAAGAAAATATACCAATTAGTTAGACTATTAGAAATTCAAGATTGCAACTCCGCCCATGTCAGTCCGTGCTTCGAATAAGACGTTTTTATGCTCGAGTGCAATCTCGTTAAACTCGCGGGATCTCGCCCTGTTTTCGTCCGAGATCAATTTCGCTAAAAAAGGCCGAGATCTCGCTAGAACGAGATTGCATTCCCTAGTTGGCGCTAGCAAAAACTGTCCAAAGAAGGGAAGCTAGCAGTCCACTATGGAGTGCTGGTATCTACCCTGATGGCAGCGAGGCATGGAACTGGCAAGAGGAAGGATGAAAGTATACCGAATGCTGTAGAAATAAGATAAGCCTATTTTTGAGAGAGTGTGAGATGCGTAGATCCGCAAATAATGCAAGGTTGAAGTAAGCGCAATATGTTGAGCGAATGAACGAAGAAAGGAGTGTATGTGACGCCAATATAAATGGTAAAAAAAAAGATATGGCAGATATGAGTCGGGCCGCGTATTCACAATCCCTACCGCGATTTGGTCGCTCTACCGACTGAAATGCGTTAGGGATTGGAATGCATAAATCACCTTCCAAACACTACCGCGTTTCAGTCGCCTTCGCGCTTTGTGGCTATCTGTTTCTGTTAGGGTGACGACCATAATTATAGAAGGGTAAGCAGAGAGGATGGACCGCGTTTTTTTTTACTTACAAAATCTTTTTTTACATTAAAAAAAAATATTATTTATATAATTTTTTTCAATGTAAAAAAAAGATTTTTTTACATTAAAAAAAATATTATTTATATAAAATATTATTTATATAATTTTTTTCAATGTAAAAAAAGATTTTGTAAGTGAAAAAAACTCGGTCCATCCTCTCTGCTTACCCTTCTATAATAATGGTCGTCACCCTCACAGAAACAGAGAGCAACAAAGCGCGAAGGCGACTGAAACGCGGTAGTGTTTGGAAGGTGATTTATGCATTCCAATCCCTAACGCATTTCAGTCGGTAGAGCGACTGAATCGCGTTAGAGATTGGGAATACGCAGTCGGGCCATGTCAAGAGTCAAAATAATAGAAGAGTACGAATGATATGATTTATGAATGTGAATGAGGCAAAGAGTATGTGCCGAGACCGAGTTGTTTGGCCTTCCTCTCTGCCTACCCCTGCGGAAACGGTGTGATTTATTATTTTGTTTTACATTAGCTCCACACAGGGAACCTGAGGAAAATAATTTCCCTCAGGTCCTATGTCATCTTAGGGGATGCTGTGTGGAGGGTTTTTTCAAGGAAAGGAAGGAGAGAAATTTCTGGAATGGGAGTATGTATTTATTTATTATTGTTATACGCCCATAGGGG
Organism: Limnephilus lunatus; assembly: GCA_917563855.2. Lineage (NCBI taxonomy): Eukaryota > Metazoa > Arthropoda > Insecta > Trichoptera > Limnephilidae > Limnephilus > Limnephilus lunatus. The sequence continues at coordinate 52,024,102 of OU830599.1, forward strand.
CTTTTACATTATGTATGAGGGGTGGGTAGGAATCTAGGGGTCAGTGTTTCAGGAGTGACGGGACGTATAAATCCATTCCTCCAACTGCGGTGCAAGGCGATGGGTTGAGAGGTCAAAGATCTCCCTCAACCATTCTCTCGATCCGACCTGCCACGCAGCAGGACAAACCTCGCCCCACAAACCCGTGCATCCCTGCTAAGTCACCAAAAGTAGCGAACCACCTGGGGTGACCTATGGCAGAGGTGTTGGTTGTCAAATAAATGGTTCCCGGGGCGGCGGTACACATACCCGCCTCCCAAAATATGATAGTTAATTAATTTAATATTAGTATCAATTTGAAGAAGCCCGTTTAGCTGTTGTTTTAGACAAACAAGTCTTACTGGTGGGTATAATGTACGAGGCTCGATTCGCAGCATACCCCTGCGGAGAAATGCTAGAATGTAAACAAAACTAGATACTGGTCGGTTACGACTAGATCATGCCTTGCCGCAATATCTTGTCAAATGGTTATTTTTAATGAACATGCCCCGAGTTTATGTAATTAACATTGTAAAAGAAAGTCGTTGTACGGTTTGCGCAACAGTCGGCAGGGGTCAAAATGAACTGAACGACCTGGCGGTTGTAATTTAATTTGTTTCGTTGCTTACTGCGATTTAGTATAAAGGTGAAATGATTGCAGTTCATTGACTTTTTCAGATTACTCGGTGCTGGGTCTCTTATGGGATTCGAACTCGGTCCGCCGGCGTGTCACTGTGCCAGTCAAGCTTTACACCAACCTGCGGCACATCGTGCATAAGGTTATCAATCATAAATAATAACATCAGTAGGTATAGGTACCTATGTAGCGTGGTAAATTTCCCGCTATGGCGTCAACAACCAATCAGATCATATCTCTGCACCGAATCGCAAAACCAACCCACATTTAGATAATAGGTATTTAAATATTTTGGATTCATCACAAGACAAAATGGTCTTTGTCTTAATAACATCGTTGATTTTGTTTAAACAATGGTTTTATTGAACCGCAAGGCAAGTTTTTTTTTAAATTAATAATTTATAATAATAATAATTTTGAAACAACAGAAAAAAACAAAACGCTTTTTCTTTTTTCAATACACCGTAACTACTACTTGACACTGGCTTAAAAAAATCCTGTTGTGAAAAGCTACTTTAAAAAAAAGAAGAAGAAAACACCATTAATATATTTATTTTACTACACATACTGTATGAGGTAAATCGCTCATATTCAATTTGGGAAGCGGGTATGGGTACCGCTGCCCGGAACCATTAGTGGATAACCAACACCTCTACCATAGGTCACCACAAGTGGTTTGCTACGTTTGGTGACTTAGCAGGGGTGCCCGGGTTCATGGGATGAGGATTTTTCCGGTTCTTGGCGGCGGATGCGTCTGCCCAGCAGCTGCATGGCAGGCCGGATCGGGGGAGAATGGTTGAGCTTTCTCCAGCCGCACTCTCTCGGAACATCGCCTTACACCCCAATGGGAGGGATTGATCCATTCGTCACCGTCACTCCTGGACACACTGACCTCCATATTCCTACCCACCCATTCCTTATTCCTACCCCACCATTCCAACATACCCTTTACCTTTCTAGAACCTCCTTTCCTAAAAAGACCCTCCACACAGCACCCCCAAAATGACATGCCCTGAGGGGAATTATTTTACTCAAGGCCTCCTCCTTTGTGGAGCTGATGTAAAAAAAATGGTTTTTAACAAAACAATCACAAAAGTATTAATTTAATCGAAATGGATTGGCGAAACCCAATCTATTAATTTTATGATGTTTGCAGGGGAAGTGTATTATTTTTTGCGCAGTGCAATTTATCTCTAAAGTCTAATTTAGCCATTGGGAATTATCATGCAGTTTAATATTATTAAATCGCTCAATACGATGTACCTACAACCTAAATGTATTTTCTAACTGCTTGTCCTGCATAAAACCACAAGATTCTGTTTATAAACATAAATCATAATATTCACAAGGAACCAGTACCTACCAATATAGCAACGTATTGGGTTTCTATGTTATTTTAGTGATGGTAAAACTTGCGATTCGTCTTTATCTCTTTTTTTAAATAATTTAATGTAGTACTTCTCACTTAGCGACAGTGGTCTATATTCAATAATAAATTATCAATTTCTTCGAGCTAAACATTTTTGTGTGATAACATTTAGGACAATTTTGTAAATATTCTATATTTTCCCCCTCGAAAAGCGCTTAGGTAAGTTATTATATTGGAAACAAACTTTGAGATTATACTTCCTTGAATGAAATAATTAATAATAAATTATTTCCCCATTTAATAATAATAATAATAATAATTAATATTATGACATCATTTGACAAATAAATAACATGATATTATCGTATCTTATGTATTTCTGCCTTTGCGATAAAGATAAGGCGTGAAAACAAATTATTGATAGATAGCACACGGGAAACTTTGTCGAAACCCAACAGACATCGAACAGTAAAAGTGATTATTATTTTTTATTTCGACCATCTAACTACCTAGGCTACATGTTACAAAAAAATAATATTATGTAGGTACAGGCAAATCATTTTAAAGATGAAACTGCTGCATGTAACCTTGTGAATGTGTGGTATCTGGGAATACAGATAGTATCAAAAGTTTTTCGAACTTCATAGTTTGGAACACCCGCCCGCATTTTTCCCCCTTACCCACCTGCCCCCTACCATACTGGGTGCGTGGGGAGCTTTTTAAGTACCTATACTATACTTGTAGAAGCTCAAAGATACTGGCTGCGTAGGGAGCTTTTTAAGTATACTTGTTGTATTTATAAAATATGTAATATTATTTTTTCATAGAAGTAGGTACCTACACCATTTAAATTTAATTAATGATCGTTATTTTTTATCATCTATACACCACTATGCAAATACAAACAAACAAGACTTTTATGATTTACCTGTACAGGTGTATTTGCCATGCCTAAATTTACGTGCGTAACATTGTAATGTTACCAAAACGTATAAAGTAATTATGACCAACACGGTGTTATCTTTACTTTGATAGTAAATCCAGGTTTATCGGCCGGTTGCGAATAATGGTGTCGTTTCGTTTATGTTCTTGCTGATGGTACTTACTTTTGTGGCGGTGAATTTAGTAGCGCCGCCGCGCCGATCGCAAGTCGCTGCACTAATAATAATATCAATAATAGGTGCAATATTAATTCCCAATTCATTATTGAGCTTTACCTAATTTTTAAATGTTATAAGTGCGGTTGATTCGAGTGTAGCCCGGTAGCTGTTTTCTTCCAACAACGCACGTTGAATTACATTATTTGTGAATGCAGGTAGGTGTAGGTGTAGGTGTATATCTAGCTTGACCCTCATTAAGGTATTTGATTTCTCGCTTATTGCGTATTTCACGTGCTCGGAGTTATTCACAAAGAGTGTTAAATAAGTACCTATGTTGATGTTTGTTTTCAATTTAAATCAAATTGCAGAAATCGTGGCGATTTTCGATGTGAATAATAATTATTGTGAATGGTATGCGCAGAAAATTCCCAGGAGAAACCTGTCGTTAGTATCCGTGACCCCTCGCGGTAGATAATGTCGTGTTTTGGCGTTTATATGAATTATGAATGGCATGTTTGATTTTTTTTTCTGCGAGTCTGTGTAAAGGTAATTATTGAGTGTACGCCATTTCGCAGTCGAAAAAAAGTTTGGATAAGAGAAGATAATCGCCATAATATCTAGATTAGAATTCGCATACAAATGGGGGCCTCTGGGTAGTGGGTACCCGCGCAGGGAGTAAGTAGCGAGCAGCGGCGTGTTTCCAGACAGCACAGCGATGGCGTTGGTCTAGCTTCACGGCGCGCTTAGGCCGGATCCGCTGTTGGCCAGTGGGAGCGCTTCAAGTTTAGCGCGCGCATGAAAAGTGGTTTTGTCGGTCCGGGCGCGGAGCGGGGCGAGCCAACTGGTCGACCCTTTCCGAGCTGTGGCCCCACTTCCCTTTCCGCAGATTTGAATATTTGCCCGCCCCCGGCCTGTGCTTAGCGGTAGCTGCACATTTCACTCGCTCGGCTTGCCACGTAAAGTGGGATCGATATACAACAATCCTGAAACGTAGAATAGAATAGAGCGTTCCGCGCAGTGTACACAATATGTTACACGTTGACCGTTGTTGCTGAGCTGTGGCGACAATTTTTATCGCCATTTTGTTATCGAATTTTCTGTCCCGCGGTTTGCCTTCCCTTCCACGAGAAAATTCCCCAGTGTAGGTATTTTCGCAATATTCAAATGGTACATTTCTCTTTGTATGTTTGTTTCGATTGGGTGTCCGCGCCGCGCACTATTTGTTGAACTTCTCCCGAATAGAAAACATCGCATCCTCGGGGAAAAACTCTTCAACCTATTGTTTTGACAGTTCGTAATTTTCTCTCATTCAGTGATAGGAGGACTCGCATTAATAAAGTTACCTAGTTCTAATTAATATAGGCTCCAGTGTCTGTGTGTCTGTGCCTCAATACAAGTGTTTTGATTTATCTGTGAGGTGTTCTGGGCTCTGAGTTCACCTTGGAATCGCAAACTCAGATTTTTGTAGTGACATGGAATTGTGTTGGCTCTTTTTGACACCCCTGTGTTCTACTCATCCAAATTCAATTTTTTTTTATTTCCGATTCTTAATTTCTTTTTGTACATAAAGTAAGGAAATTTTTAGCAAACAATAGAAGATTTTGTTTTTGAATTTAATTTAATTTATCTTGTATATTTATTTTCTCAATGACGAACTTTTTTGTTGTTGTTGTATGATTCCTATTTTACTTATGCGATATTTAGGTGAAATTTTCAATAATAATGATCATTGTGCTTTTTTTGTTTTGGTTTTCTACTAAACTACCACTACTTTAAAGTTATCAATAGCAGTTAGAAAATAAATTTTAGGAAAAAAAGTTTTTATATTTTTGTTTTAAAATATAAAGTACTTTTTTTATTTCTTGGTGCAATTCTGTCACAAACAGATGTTGATGTCCTTTCCACGTTGGTCTATACCTCCTGTTACCTGTATTCTATAAGGCTGTCACCGAAGTTGGTGTCCTAACGAGGATTATATTTTCTTGTTTCAGATTCTAATTAACCCGGCTTCATGAACTATGATGGAAGCTCTCCACAAACGATATCATATTTTCTAAAAAGCACATGATGACAAATGCCTTCCCACAATTCCTCTTTGAACTCCTTGATCGGCCATACAAAGCGTGCAAAATGGAATCTCCTGACCTGTTACCTGCCGTACAATGCAACAAAGGTGAGTAGTAATGGGGATGATGTGTGTGAGGGATGTGAGAGAGGGTCTAATGAGAGTATTGCTAATAGTGTTGTGTGTTTATTATCTTGTTACAGGGTGCACAGTGAGTGAGACCGAGGGCTGGACTGGCTGGACTGGCGGCCCCCCGGTGTTGTCTGTGATATCGACCAGCTCAAGAAGTCACTCCACGCCTCTCCGCCGGAGCGACGCCCTCTCTACCACTACTGACATCGCCGCCAACTACTCAAATATTCTTAAGATAAATGATAATAAAAACAATATGCAATCTGTGAAAATTAGCCTAGTTTTAGATTTTACGAATAACTTCGAACATAAGGGTATTGCTAATAATTATTGTCTGATATCCAATATCTCTTTAATATTATGTGTTCCAAAATTGATGATTAGAAATAATAGTTATTCAGATATAAAAGTAAATATAATGAAGCTGAATGAAGGAGTCGGAGTCATTGAGACAAAGATGACGGACACAAACAAATTTGGTGCTTTTCCGCAATGGTGGGAAATTCAAAGTCAAAGTATAAGTAAAACTGTAGATAATAATTGTGATTTCGACGTATTTGTAAAATGTATCCTGATAAACCAAATTGTTGGCCGCGCGCCAATTGACAGCATTCCTGTAACGAAAAATGCCATAACTGTCCAGGGTATCAAGTACGGACACCCGCACTCAAATAGCTTTAATCCAAACTTTATGTATAGAGGAGATTCGCTCCCCACCAACAAGTCTGATTACGCTTTTATCACCACAACTCGTATTATATCAAACCATTCTGTATTTCCATTCTGTGAGTCTGAACCAGTATCAACACAACACTTAGCTGTAGGGCAAGAAGAAACCGTCGTTGTCGACAGCGACAATAACAACACCACCACCGTCAAACACACCACCTTCAAGAACGGAGACTACACATTCGCTGCCCTCCTGGACATGGTGGCGGGGGCCGGCGCCAAGCTAGCCTCGCTGGCCGCGCGGGGGCTCCCCTCTGCGCTGCGTCTAGCCGGGGGTGGAGAGAGCTCCCTCAACACGCCCAGCGGCTGGGGCAGCCCGCCTGGAGCCGGTAACAATGGTGAGTTGCCATCCCATCTAACTCTGAATCTCTGATTATAACAACAGTAAATAGTTCATTTTCCCAAATTATATGTATATATTATGCAGAATAAATTTTTGTAAATCTGGTTGAAAAACAAAGTTTTCAATATCAAATAAAATGTGCCTATCCCAAAAAATGGTTTAGCGCTGTTGTTTCCCATTTTAAAAAGTCATATTGGAAGCTACAGTTTGGCAAGAAAATGTAGAAAATAAATGATGGCGCTGCGATCGTTTTTTAGGTTTTCAATGGCAGCACCAAGATGGTTCACAAGACAATGAAAGTATGTTTTTAAAAACACTTCAGCCAAAATGCATATTTCATAGCGTTTTTGTACTTTCAAAAAATTTGCACAAAAAAATTGAATTTAATAGAAGTAAAATAAAATAAAACAAGTTTTAAGTGGGCGTTTATTTCGATATAAAAATGTAGGTACTTAAAATTTTGAGTCTATTCAACACCCAACATTATAATTGTCTTCGTCCTCATGTGATTCTTCTTCCGTATCTTCATCTAAACTTATTATCAGTTCATCAATATCAACATACATAGTACTGCCTGGTGCATAATATTCTGCCTCAATTTTCATCACGTGTTTGTAACAATTTTTCCAATCTTCAGCACTTTTATGCTATTACATATTATTATTGTGCTATTTTACGTTTTCCCGGTGTTTCAAATTTTCCATCTGCCTTTTCCCCTTCCTTGACGATTCATCTTACCGTTAATTCAGCTGATGATTTACCTGTGTGCGGCAAACAACATTAAAATTATTATTCTATAGAAAGAGTTTAAAAAAACACACTAGATAATATTCATTTAGAAAGAAAGAGAAAATTACGAAAAAAGTAACTTTTCTATGAGGAAATAAGTTGCATATTATTTTTTTTTGTTAAATTGAGTTATTCCCTTTTTCTTGTGGCCTAATATTAACTGTCAAATGTAAATATCAAATTCAGATTTTTAAACATAACCTCAAATCAGATTGTAATGGTTAATATCGCTCGAAAATTGGCATAAATCTTGCAATACTAATGAAATGTATTAAAAAAAACCATACTACGTACCATTCATTTCTGCAGTTCGTTTGTAAACTTATTCCAAATTAGATAGGATCTTCTTCGCACGATATTCAGCTAGGCAGCGTTGAAACACGCATTTTATAACTTCTCTTGCGCCATTACGAATTGGTTTGTTCATTTTTATTCAATTCAAACAGTGCACAGGCAAACAATGAATTTTTTTTTATTAAACGAGGGATCTTCAGTGCGTTCTACACGATTTAAGTCAGTAAAGTCAAGAGCCATAGGAAATGTCATTGACAAAGCGAAGTATTTCGGTGTTACCATATAAATGAAAAAATTTAGTTCCAAATGAATAAATTTCTACACTTTCTTGCCAAACTATAACCAAGTCATCATAAGAAAGTACCTATTTGAATTTTATTATCTACCAATTTTTTTTAAACTCTAGTATTAAATTTAATGCCATAAGTTCCAACACTATCCAAAATACCAAACCCTGTTAACTACATTTTAATGCTCCACGTGTTCTCTTAGCTTAGTTGATGATATTTGGTGTCTTGGCTGACATATGTCTCCTCTGTGCAGGCAACTCTAACTGGGGCGGGAGCAGCGCGGCTGTAGGAGGGGCTGGAGCCCCCGGCCAGCAGCAGTGGGGCGCCACCCAGCGCCCACCCGGAGTCCTACCGGACGGTACGTAAACAACCTCATATCTTCTTATTTCTGAGTAGAGAAGATCACAAATATTATAATCAATAATTATCAGCCTGAAACACTCATCTACATTGAAAAAATCTTCCGAGAAAAGATACTGGCCGCCAACGGGAAGATTTTTTCAAAGTAGATGAGTGTTTCAGGCTGATAATTATTGATTATAATATTTGTTATCTACCCTTTGTGCTATGCATAAAAATCTTGTTTAAACGTTAGTTTATCAATTAAAAATAATAGAGAAGATCACAATAAGGACATATCGTCGGCCTAGTGGCAAAGTCCACTAAGTCACGTTTTTTCATGAAATGACTTAAGTATGAGGTCTTATGTAAAAAAATCGTCCTTTTTCGACTGGCATACTCCATTAAGTCGTATATTTAATCGTTTTCGATTAAGAAGTGTTTTTAAATTTACCATATGTCATAGATCCGATATTATTGACAAGCAAAACACATTAAATCAAACATTATACTCTAAATGTCAATAATACATCAATTTAGATAGTTAAAACATAAGCAAAATCCACTAAGTCAGCTTTAAAATATTTAAAACACAAGCAAAATACACTAAGTCAGCTTTAAAATAATCTAAAAGGCATTTCGCGGCATTAATTTTAACAATTTAACAGTAATCTTAACAAGCAAAGTACACTAAGTCATTGACTGGTAAAACCCACTAAGTCCGGCTCATTTTTTTGTAAATCTTTGATTAAATGTTGCTGTTATTGCTTTTAAATAGTATTTTGTATTGATAAGGTACTTAAGGGTTCATTCTAAATTGTAAAATATTTAAAAATACATATTTTGGAGATATTCATCCACTTATAAGCCTTTCCGAAATTGCTAAATATTGAAATGCGATTATCTCAGGATTGTGTTTTAGTGACTTAGTGGACTTTACCAGTAGGCCGACGATATGTTCTTGTTTGGTGTTTGTGCTATCTATAACAAATACATTTTGTATGGAATGATGAGCTGACAATTGAGGATTGGTGCATGTTGGATATACGATTGGACTTAGGATTGTCTGTAATGAAGAATGCATGTTTTTATATTATGCAAACGCATTCAATCCAGTATTTCTGTTCTTGGCTAGCAACTAAGTGACCCTGCGATGAGCCTTTTCAGAGTTCAGAGTTCAACTCCAAAACTTGATGTAATCCTTTCTGGAATTTTTTTTATTTGTTTTACATCTGGTGTGAATACACTCTAATAAAGATAATTCTAATAACCTAATCTAAACCCAACCGTCTTTTTGCCGTGTTGACGTTATTTCAAATTGTGTGAGCAATCCTTTTCAGCTAAAAATGTGATAACAAGCAGTAAAAATAAAAATAAAAACGTGTGCATTTTTCAGTGCGCTTTAACTTGACAAAATACAACAGTTTAAAAAAAAATGCAAGTAAAATGTTGAATTCGCAAATACAATTGAAAGTTTTATTACTTTCTCATTGATTTATGTGTTTTATAATAGTTTTGGTAAAGGTTATTTCAATAAAAGGAAACATTCAAGGATATAAGAAATTCCTTACTTGGTAGCACAAAATAAAGCTGCCTCGAGCCTCCAATAAGTTATGGAGGTAATTGAAGATTTAGAAATTTGTCTTTGTTTGTAAAAAAAGATGCTAGCTTTTAGAAATACATTTTTATATGGGAAACGGCCCCTTTTGGTGGAAAAATGCAATAGTTGCACTAATCATGTGAAAATCTAAAAACGCACACTGCCTTGAGGTGATTTTTCACAAAAACGGCGCTATATAAATCGTCCAAATATTATTATTATTATTATTATTGCATTTTTCCTGTCTGTAGTGATAAACTTATGAAAGGCAAATTTAGTTTTATTTTGTATATTTTATAATTATATCGCAGGTAACAGCAATAAGATAGGAGGCAACGGTGTTCCCGGCAACAACGGCATCGGCACCAACGTCAGCGGCAACGGAGGCAGTGGCGGCAGTGTGGGCGGCTGGGGGGGCTCCGTGCCCCCTCCCTCGCAGTCTTCGCAGCCCTCGGCACAGTCACAGCCAACTCAAGGTGAATACTAAATACTGACATGCCACAGAACTGGAATACGCCGTTTTTGTTTAACCTTTAATCTATAAACGCTTTTGTGCCGCGCCGCGTGATGGTAGCCCACTGCCCAAGCATTTTTTGTAAAATATTACAATTATTATAATAATAAATCAGTGTAATTAATCCGAAGGAGAGATGCACCATAGTCACGGGTCTCATACGGGACCGTTGGGCATTGGATGACGCAAATCCGCAGTCCCTTAGGTTAATATGCCAATTTACTTCTCTGGGAATTCTTGGTTAGTTTCAAACGGCCTCTGTGTTCCTCGAAATCCGAAGATCGCGAGATCGAATCGTGGTGTGCAAATTATATTTGATTACTTTTTGTTATTTCACAATTAATTAATTAAAAGTAATATATAGTATTTACAGCACCCTTGAAGTGATTTTTCACGTAAACAGCACTATAAATCAGTCAAATATTATTTGTGGCATGTCCCAGAGTGGAAGATACTCCCAGTATCGCCCTGTTCATCTGCCAGAACTGAAACGTTTCTTGAAATGACTTTAAACCGTGTTTGGTGACCAGATCTGAATATTTCGGTACTTTTCCACTCACACCTCTTTCCCCTCCCTCTTTCCCCTCCCTCTTTCCCCTCCCTCTTTCCCCTCCCTCTTTATACCTCCCGGTTATAGAAAAGGCAGCTGGGACTCTTGTGAGGTATTCACATAAAAAAAGTCTGTTCAACTACTCTTTCTCTACTTAACTACATTATTTGTGCGTTTATTGTTTTTGTTCTCTGCTTCGTGAGAAGTGTCAATAATCCATGGACCTATGATATATTGCACATTCCGTAGAAAAGAGTATAAGTAAAAATTTTCAGTTTTATAAAATTTTTATTTTAGTAAACTGATTGTGATTATCTATGCCCGCGAGATGTCGCTAGTGTCAATCATCAATCCTCATTTATTTTTGCTCTCCTGTAAAATTAACTTTTTTACTTTATGACCCCTTTCTACGGGATTTGCGATGATATTTTGAACACTTGTTCCCTTTATTTTTTGACAAAAGCGAGCTAAATGTAAAATGTTACATATTTAGATTTTTCCAATGCCGAATGAGCATATGGCAAGGGCACATTTTTCCCATACTCTGACCAGTGTTCGTCCTATTCGTCGGTAAATAATGCAGACGTTTCCTATGGCTAAGATAGATTTTCTATATCGCTCGTTGTTGATAGGGATAAAGTATTTCAAAACATTGCCTCTATAACAGTGTATAATCTACCTCCAACCTACCTCATTCAATTTAATCGGAAAGATAGAATTGACAATTTTAGTTATGACGCTTGTGTAGTAATATGTTAGATATGTCCCCAGGTGGAGGTAGCGGCGGGGGCTCCCCGGGGGGAGGGGGCGGGCCGGGCCCTGCAGCCCCCTCCTTGCCCTCCGTCCAGCCCACGGCCAAGGCACAACTAGAGCAGCTCAACACCATGCGCGAGAGCCTCTTCAGTCTCGACGGATGGGGCGGAGTAAGTATACAAGACGTCTTGTCCGTCCTTTAACACACTACATATTATGATTATTTCTTGGATCCAACTCCTGATAATAATAGTCTTGATGTCTTTTCAATTTTTATGAGCATTTATTTTGTGTTTTGAATTTATTGCATTTTTAGTTAACAGAAATTGGATGTTAATTGTCTTTTTCTTTTTTAGCAACATGTGAACCAAGACACCAACTGGGAAGTGCCGACTTCTCCAGAACCCGGGGGGGTGAAGATGGAGCAGCCGGGAGGAGCTCCGGTGTGGAAGCCTACCATCAATAATGGTTAATGTCAACTCTTCTTGACTTCACTTGAAAATTTTGAACTTATAATAATGTTTATACAAAATTTAGAAAAATCGAAATTACTTGCAGGGACCGATCTTTGGGAAGCCAACTTGCGGAACGGGGGACAGCCACCCCCGCAACCTGTAGCCAAGACACCCTGGGGTCACACCCCCACCAGCAATATCGGGGGCACCTGGGGAGAGGACGACGACACGCCCGAGTCCAGCAACGTGTGGAACGGTCCTCCCCCGCCGCAGCAGTGGGGCGGGCCTCCGCAGCAGCAGCCTCCGCACTGGAACGCTCCCGCCAAGAAGGACGACTGGGGCGGCTGGGGAGAACCCCACCGACCAGACATGCATCGACCCGAGCTCCACCGCGCCCCCACACAGGACCCCCGAGACATGCGTAACATCATGGGAGACATGCGAGGAGACCCTCGCGGAATCTCCGGGCGCCTCAATGGAAGCGCTGACATGTGGGGACAGCATCAGGGGATGCCCCACGCCATGCAGCCGCAGAAGGGGATGATGCCTTCCAACATGGGCAACGGGGTCAACCAGTGGGGGGCGCAGGGACCCAAAGACATGGGCATGACCAAAGGCAGCTCGGGATGGGAAGAACCCTCTCCGCCGGCTGCACGCCGCAACATGCCCAACTTCGACGACGGCACCTCCCTGTGGGGTCAGCAGCGTGGAGGGGGCAACGGAGGAGGAGGGGGTATGGCTCCCTGGAAGGAGATGTCCTCCGGAATGGGCAGGGGAGCCATGCAGTGCCCCCCCGGCATGCCGCCCAACCGCATGCCCGGCGTAGTTCCCAACCCGATGAAGCCCGACGCCATGTGGGGACACCCGCACCGCAACGGCTCCTGGGAAGATGGCGCCGGTCACGCCGGCAACTGGGAGAAAGAGAACTGGAACGAAAGCCAAATGAACCAAGGTGGAACCTGGCCCGGCGGGCCCAAGAGCAAGCCCATGGGTGGCCCAGGAGGCTCCTGGGACTCTGACATGGGAGACTGGTGCGGCGGACCTAAGCCACCAGCCAAACTGCTCCCCAAAGATATGGTCTGGAACAGCAAGCAGTTCCGTCTCCTGGTGGACATGGGATATAAGAAGGACGATGTCGAGCTGGCACTCCGCAGCCGAGACATGAATGTAGAAGAAGCCATGGACCTCCTAGGCCAGATGAGAGGTGGAGGGGGGATGGACACCTGGAGGCGCCATGAGGAGCATCCTGGTGGACCTCCCTTCGACCAGCACCAGCAGTACCCGGTACCTCCGCGCCCTCACCACTCCTTCCCTCCGCAGCAGCCGCCCAGTGTGCCCTTCCCTCAACCCTCGCAGGGCCTGTCCTCCATTACCAACATCTCCCCGGCGCTGGTGCAGAAGATCCTCAACCAGCCCACTAGCCAGCCTCCTCCGCCCTTCAACCAGCAGAACAAGTGAGAAACTATCCATTCAGTAGCTTCCGATACTTACTAGATCAAAAACTCACCTAGATCAAAATCTATTCTGTAAATCAAATTTGCCATGATTATAAACTGGATCCAACTCCTGAGTATTCTTGATGAAAAAAATACATTTTGTCTAATATGTACGTGTATCCTAACATATTGCTCACTTGTTTGTAGTCCATCGGGAGGTGGTGGGCAGCCCAGCACGGCGCAGCTCAGGATGCTAGTCCAACAGATCCAGATGGCCGTTTCTGCGGGATACCTCAACCACCAGATCCTCAACCAACCCCTGGCTCCGCAGACCCTTGTTCTGCTCAATCAACTATTGCAACAGGTAATTAAAAACACTCCACAATGCAACAAAGCATTATCATTAGAGATGCCACAAATAGTGATTTTGCCGAATACCTAATATTCGGCTAGGCTCTCGGCCGAATACCGAATATTCGGCGACACTTAGTACATTTTGCGGGTGACAGGTTCCGACTTGCATCATTGAAGTGCGTGTGGTAACTACTTATTTGTTTCATTTGCGAGTAGGTTGTTTTTTTTTTTTTTATATGAATACCGCACAAGAGTCCCAACTGCTCCCGTCTGAAGCCAGTGAGAACATACCGAGGCTGAGGGTAGTGGGCAGGGGAAGGAGATAGGGAAGAGGAAGGTGAGGAAGTACCTGGCTATTCAGATCTGGTCACCAAACATGGCTAATGCAATGCAAGCAACGTTTCAATTCCGAATGGTGGTCTTACACCAGGGCGATACAGGGAGTATCTTCCACTCTGGAACGCGCCGCAAATATACTATGTATATATTATTTTAAATGAATAAATTGTGAAATAACACAAATTAATCAAATAAAATTTATTTGCCACGCCGTTATTCGATCCCGCGACCTTCGGTGTGCAAGTCAAGCGCCTTACCGCTGCGCTACGCCGGCCGGCAGGTTGTGTCACAACACGCATTATTTGTTGATTGTGACATCAAATTGTGTTACTTATAGTGTGTAACACGTCTGCTTGTTCGCGAAAAGTTTTATGAAAAGGCACCATTTAATAAAAAATCACCTATTTAGGAATATTATGAAATTTGAAGTGAAGAAGATAAATGTTAAATATTAAATTTATATACATTTTTTTTTATCATTTGGTATTCGGCCGAATAGTTCGCAATATTCGGTTAGTAAAAAAAGTAGCCGAATACCGAATAGTAGCCGAATATTCGTGGCATCTCTAATTATCATCACCACTGTATCGTCGGGGAATTGCATATCCGATCCTTCCCAGTCTTTAAAATGTACTAAAAGTAAATTTATCATGTTCAAATATGGTTTCTTAGGATGAATAGTCGTGCAGAACTGACAATTTTGCATTTTTTTATGTGAATACTGCACAATAGTCTGACTCGTCCCGACTGTCTGGAGCCTAAAGCTTCCCCGATAGGGGTTTATCGTGAACAGTTACCAATTCATTGAGTATGCCACGAATTGTGGGTAATTTCTAAGAATTTATTTAATAATCCCCATCAAAAAAAAATTTCTTGATTATCCAACCATACTGAAAAATAATGTATACAATTACAATTGAGAATCTTTACTAAGTATAAAATGAAGTCGCTCACGATGTATGTGCGCTGCTTAGATTTTTTAACCTGTTATTGCAGTCTGTGCGCATGCGCGCGGAAAAAACTTCGAAAAAAATATTTTTTAATGCGATTTTGACCCTTCTGTGTACAGAATTTGTATGAAGAACAAGGTCAGAATAGCTTGCCCAAATATCGTAGAAGATATAGCCAACATCGTAAAACCTATCAATTTATCGCACGTAATGCAGTTTTGGTACATAGTTTATTGTTCTAGGAATGTGTTTCAGTCAATAAAATATATAATAGCTCAAAATTAATTCACAAAACAATCAATTCAAAATTCAAAGTGGTACTTCAAAATTCAAAAGTTCAAAATTTTGGAAAGAAGAAGAGGAGGGCCGGTGAATAGTGGCCAATAACAGGTTAAACTATGCAATGGATTTTCATGCGGTTTTCACCAATAGAGTGATTTACGAGGAAGGTTTTTAGGTATATAATTTGTCAAGGTTTTGTGTAAATTAGTTCAAATCTTCTTACTAATATTATAAATGCGAAAGTTTGTATGGATGGTCCTTACTCTTTCACGCAATAAATATCAAATGGAATTTAAAAATTCTTTCACTAATCGAAAGCTACATTATTTGCGAGTAACAACGGCTTTATATATTGGTAAGCTCTGGCGTTATGAATGAGCTGTGGCGTTATGAAATTATGTATCATACGTTTTCTGTCCCTAACAAAATCGAGTTATTGCAAACGTCAAACAAATTGTTACCTTGGAAACAATTTTTTTTTTTTTAATTTTAGCCTTAAAAAGAGTGCTTTGTTGTGATTTAAAAGAGTACTTTTTGGCGTCGTAGTTAATATCTACATATCTAAAAAAATGTTTATTCTCTAAACAAAAAGCATAACGTTGCTATAAAGCATAGCGTTTGAAGTGGACTGTCATTTTCTTATTTTTTTAGGTTACTCTGGATTCAAATATGAATAAAATACTAATAAAGGGAGTAGGTACTTAAAATAAATTTCTATTTCTTTAATTTAAATATTTTCTAAAATAGAATATTTATTTGCGAAATGTCATTCTCAAATTTTGAAATTTTCTATTAAACAATAATTATTTTCTATTAGACAAAATAGCAAGAATAATAACAATTATACCAATAATTATGCCAATAATTATGCCAGTAATTTCCCACTAATACTATGCGAGCGAAGCCGTGGGTAAAAGCTAGTATATAATATATCTGACCAAGCGGCAGTGGGCTGACAACCGGGCAGTGTCGATTTGATTTAACAGGTGGCATTGGTTAGCCCCAGCAACGTGTTTCCGGGTCTGCTAGTTTACTATAATTTCATTTTCTTTCACAATTTTATAACTATTTTTTATTTTTTAAAATTTTTTAAATAATAAAAAATAAATGCTGATTTCAATAGAATCTTGGAGCCTCTGAGGAAAGTGTGGGGAATAAGGAACTCAAGTAAAAAATATTATGGCTTTAAAAAATATGTTCATATAGACCAATAAACACTGATTCGGAATATATAAGTTTTATTTAAAAATATTAAATGTACAGTTTTTAAAAAAATATTAAAAAGTGCATTTTTAATTTTCTCGTTAAAACACAGCGTCAAGTTGGTATGCTGTGTGATGCTCTGTGGTGACGTCACGATGGTAATCACTGTACGTCATTTGTATGGGAATTTAGGTATGACACAAACGAATGTTCTATATATTTCTTATTTTTGAAGATGTCTTAAAGCATATACCTTTATAGAAACTAAATAGAATTGCCTTTTAGATTTTTGTATCTGACATATACGATCGTGTTTGAAAATTGCAGTATTTTAAGTTTCAAAATGAAAAAATTTAATCTATTAAATGGTCGAAAAATTTAGGAAAATTCAAAATTTAAAAAATACAGTCCTCTTACTTTATGAATTTGGAATAAAACTGTCACTTCACTTTTTATCTCGTTCATACAATTAAAAAGGATAAAAAAATATTTTAATGATTTCGAAAAAAATAACTGAAAAAATATGACATCTTGGATTCGGTGTTAATGCGTTGATTTCTGTATTTTGTATTTATTTACACATGCATTAGTCTTAATTATTAAATAATATTACTTTTATGGAAGTTTTATTAAATTCACGCGGAAAAGTCATTAAAAAAAAATTTCAGACGTAACCTTAAACCTATCGTACAGCGAAAATAAATCACCAACAAAACACTATTTTAAGGACTAAAACTGAAAAAAAAGTAACGCAGCATTGGTACTTATGCTGAATTACACTAATATCACAGTGAATTGATCATTTAAACGAAAATTATCTTCAAAAACATAAAACTGCAAGTAAAATTCATCATGTCATTTTTGCGAAGCTTCTGATCTCGCCGTCGCCATAGACTCCATTGCGCCATACACCATAAATAGACCAATCAACGCGTTAATAATAAGCAAGATGGCCGGCGGCGCCTGCGCAAATCTGTGAGATTCAAGGAGACCAACATAAAAATCATAAAATACGTTTATCGTTATTTAGTAGAGACGTGTTGATGACATCACAAAATACATAATAGATATGGTGTTTTTCAAGGGACCTTGAAAAATTAAAACTTTGAAAATTATTTTAAGTATTAAAACTAACTCTAAAAAAAAAAATATGCAGTTATTTAAGTTAGAAGGTCATTATTCATAAAAAAAATTAAAAATTGGACTGGACCTCTCTATTGTTATTTTGTTTGCACCAATTTGGGGATTTTGAAGAAAATAGTGTGAGAAGAATATATAACACAAATCGCTGCCTTAGTGCTTGTATGTTCAATAGACCATTTTGCAAATTTTACAGGAGACGTTTTTTTCTGTTTTTAGTGTCAAATTCTAAATATTTCTCGACTTTGGTCATTTCGTTTTATGCATATGTATTACAGGAAATGTGTAAACATCAATTTTCGAAGTTTGAAGCTTGTATATGCCCAAATTATGACTTAAGTTTGATATTGAACATGGGTTGAAAATAATGTTCGATTCTTTTGGATATTGAACACATTGTCTGAAAATTGAACAATTTGAAACACATAACTTTGAGATATTTTTTGTTCAATATGCCACATAGTGGTAAATTGTATATGTACAGGGTGATTTTAAATTTCAAATACATTATATTTTTCTTTTAAGCAGTAGTTGACTTAAATTATTACTTTTCAAAACACAAATAGCGTCTTTAAGGTGATTTTCACAAAAACGGCACTTTATAAATCTTCAAAATACTATTATGTGTGATTGAAAACATCGCCAACCAAACACAAACGCACATCTTAATTTAAGAAATTTCTTAAGAGTAAGCTGTGTTTTATTAAAAACTAGTGATTTCCCGGCATGCGTTGCAATGCCATATAAATAAGATATTGTTTTTTCCTGCGTGTCCTTTCCCATTCGCCCCCGTTCCTGTTCCACCTGCCCTTCCTCTCCCAATTCCCATTTCCCTCCTGCATGCGTTCCCTCCACCTTCCCCGCCTTTCCTCCCTCGACCCCCTTCATCTCCCCTTCATCTTCCTCCCGGCTTCCCTCCCGGCTACTAAATTACATGCAATACACACATTCTTCAAACTTGTCACGCGCCATCTATTTTAATTTTTTTAATGCAAATTTCATATCACCATAGTTTACCAGTATATATTTATACATATAGAAACCTTCGCGGGCATGCGCTCACCTCACCAAAGTCTCGTCGCAATCGGATAAATGGTTTTGGAATTAATTTCATTACGTCAGAGCTGACTATTATAAGTATATAAAGACCATCGCGGGCATGCGCACATCAAATCCCCAAAGTTTCATCACAATTGGATGAATGGTTTAGCAACGCGTAATTTCATGATGCCAGAGTTCACTATTATACATAGAAACCATCTCGGACATGCGCTCATCAAATCCCCAAAGTTTCATCGTATTTGGATGCATGGTTTAGCTACGTACAATTTCATGACGCCAGAGCTTACCAATATATATATAGAAATCAACCCCCTAAAGTTTCATCGCAATCGGATGAATGGTTTCGTAACACATAATTTCATGACGCCAGAGTTCACCATTATATTTAGAAACCATCACAGGCATGCGCACATCAAATCCCCAAAGTTTCATCGCAATCGGATGAATGGTTTAGCAATCTCATATACTCATATACATATACCCAAGCAAGCATATTTTGATTTTATATACATACATATGTGTGTGTGTGTAGATAACTTGTAAGCAGTGGCGTAGCTAGCATGGTTGGCACCCGGGGCGGATAGGGGGATAACGTGGTTAGTGTCACGTATAATAAATAATTTCATAACGCCAGAACTTACCAATATATATAGCCTGTATTAACCTGTCATTGTACGCTATTCACCGGCCCCCCTCTTCTTTTTTCCTAACTTTTGAATATTGAAGTACCACTTTGAATTTTGAATTGATTGTTTTGTGGATTAATTTTGAGCTATCATATATTTTATTGACTGAAACACATTCCTAGAACAATAAACAATGTACCAAAACTGCATTACGTGCGTTAATTTGATAAATTGATAGGTTTTACAATGTTTTCGTAAAGAATTCCGCATCAGATTTAATCGCGGCAAAATTTGACAGTTCGACTCCACAGATAAAAATCATTTAAAAAATATTCTGGTGTTGCCAGGTGAATGAAACTAGTGGCTATATCTTCTACGATATTTGGGCAAGCCATTCTGACCTTGTTCTTCATACAAATTCTGTACACAGAAGGGTCAAAATCGCATTCAAAAATATTTTTTTCGAAGTTTCTTCCGCGCGCATGCGCACAGATCGCGCGGATCCGCGCGGCTCCGGCCAATAACAGGTTAATCGCAAATAATTTTTAAATTCCATTTTTTATCTATTGCGTGAAAGAGTAACGAACACACATCCATACAAACTTTTTCCTTTATAATATCAATAAGATGTATTATATTATAAATTAAAAACTTATTAAGTTAAACATACCTGGAAAATTACAACGTATATCAAACATAAGTGAGCCAATGACATTATATACTTTAGACGCGGGGTAGAAATCTCAAAGTGGGAAGGCAAAAACAAGACAATTGCACTATTCTCGATTTCTAGTACTTTAGTACTAAACTGTCACTCGTCGAGTAAGGTCGTGTCTTACCAGTAGGAAAATTGGTTTTAAAAAGTGCCAAAATGCCCTCCTGTGTGATTAGAAAATGTTTCCATTTCACGGCAAGCAGTTGTAAAAGTGATAACATTTCATTTATATGTACACACAGAGTTCGAAGTTTGGCTTCGGTGTGGAAGTAGCAAATGAATTAAGAAATTACTAAAAACCGCTGAAAACAAAAGAATGTTGCTTACTTGCCACATTATTTTGATGTATAGACTATGACGAGTCTATTTATGTAACGTCATTGAGGTGAGCAGATAAAAAAAAAACAACTAAAACAACACATCAATATATGTAGAATTATTAATTAATTATCAAACAGTTTGGTGTCTATCTTTTCGCTTGTCTGATATTATTTAATACTTAACAGTTCCAAATTAAAAATGACCTATATTTATTCTACGCATTACTCAGTAATCATATATAAATATATATAATTATTGAGTAATCATATATAAATATATATAATTATTGAGTAATGCCTAGAATAATTCTAGTACACTTTTATCTGTAGAATATTTAAAACTTAGAATACCAAAAACAAATCACGACCAAAAATAAAATTTAATGCACTTCTGTAATTTATTAAGACTTGTTTTATGTATAACACTAGGAGTGTAAATAAATAATGAAAATAATAAATAATAAATGAAGCACTCTGTGTGTGCCTGGCAAGTTCAAAAAGTACAAGTAAAATAAGTTGAAAAAGCGTACAAATGATGTCATTTTTCAGTTTAAGTACAGCAGTATATTCACAATTAAACATATTTTCGATGTAACATCGCACGGCTCCAGTGACACTGGAGGGTATCCACCGCATACCCGCCCCGGTATAAGTACTTATGGTTATTCCTTCAGGGCTCTCACAAGGAAGCTAATTTTTTTATTTGAACGTCTCTACATTTAATTAAACAAAACTAGACCCCCAATGTCCCCGCATACGGTGTTAACGAGCAGTATGCAAGTGCTTTATATGTACAGGTTAGTATTAAATAATTAAATAAATATATACATTACCTCTTTTCTTTGGGGAAAAGCAGAGGGGAGAAATAAAATTTTCAAGTGTAGGCGGTATGCCTACCCTGCCGGTTTATTGTACATAAAAGACATCACTCAATTTTCATGTGGTTGCTGGTAGGGAGCGAGTGTGTCACAGATACACCCGGCAGTCCTGTTGAGAGGTGCATGTTTTCAGGAAAGCCAAGCTTGAGATTGGTTTCCGCGCCCCTAAGCCGACTTCCCGGTGATGCATTGACGACACGGCTATTTGGAAGTGGGTGACAGAACGCCCAAAGACTTTAGGAAGGACAGCGTCGGGTTATCGGAGGCAGGGCGGAGGGTCCCCTTACTCGCGCAAGACACCCTTACGACCCACACCTCTCCCCAGGGGAGGCGCGGATGATCCATGAGACAGCGCTCCGGGTCGGCTTCTCTCCAGTGTCCGCATGCAGGGACGGGGTCACAATCCACCCCAATAGTAGGGATATGGACGAGACACAAACGCTGGTTCAGCTTTCGTCTCTGAGACGTTACTATAGAATTTTTCCGCTGCAATGTTAACCGGGTACCCAATAAACAATTACAAAACCAATAAAAATCAAGTTCACAAAACAAAGAAAACTAATTTAAATATAATAAAAGAAACGGTAAGAAAGGAAACCATAAGTGGCTACTGTGGGTGCTCTCAGTAAATACTATTATCAGAGAACACAAAAGAGCGAAGTAATTAAGAATATTCCATTTTAGTGATAACTTATTTTATGGATGCATACAGTACTTGCGAGTGGTCAAAGTCCAGTGACAGTTTGAAAACAATAAAAAGCCAACATGGCGGCTCAGTTTGACTTGCCGCCTCCTGATTGGTTGAAAGCGAATATTGAACTTTCAAGCCCTCAACTTGCGGCGGGACATTGAACAAATATCTATGAACTTTTTTAAAACTTTTATAATCGTAACATTGTGTGCATGAATGTTCAATATCGAGAAGATTGAACAAATAAGAACTAAAACATTGTTCCGTGAGTGGATATTGGCATGCGAGAAATGCTGAAAATAGCAGTTAAAAACTGAAAAATGTGATTTTTTTAAGCTACATTTATGCGTAATAGGCTAATAAACACATTGGCATTCATAACTCAGTTTTGCTAAAAAAGGTCTATTGAACATACAAGAACTAGGGCAGCGAAATGAGAATGGAAGAAGAAGTCGGGGACACCCGAGGAAGACATGGCACGATCAAGTGAATCAGATACAGTTGGTCCATGTCAAAAGTCAGAATAATAGAAGAGTATGTATGAATGTGAGTGAAGCAAAGAGTGTGCCAAGTCCGAGTTGTTTGGCGGTCCATCCTCTCTGCGTACCCCTACAGGGAAACTATGTGATGGTTAGTTAGTGGGGGATTTTGAACATCTACCGCGGGTATTTTAGAACATATGCATTGGCAACCCTGGTTGTGAGGTTGAAGGGAATAGGGAAGAAGAAGGTTGGAAAACACCTGGCTCTTCAGATCTGGTCACCGAACATGGTTAAAGCCTTTTCAATCAATGCTTTGATTCTGAATCAGTAATCTTTCTTCAGGGCAATGATATTATGAGTGACTACCACACATTTAGGAGAATTTATTTTATTTTTAGTAGGGGATGAAATTTGGTGTATGGAATGAACAAAATATGTAAGTCAAATTTAGTATTTAACATGAATATTTTTATTTTCAGATCAAAGTTTTGCAGCAACTTGCTAGTCAACAAAGTGTCATGCAGAACTCCCTCGGCAATAAGGGCAATTCTACTGCCATGGTCCATATCTCAGTACAAATGACTAAAACCAAACAACAGATCTCCAGTCTTCAGGTAAATATTGTCACACCAACTAACACTAACCAATGCCATCATATTATAATATTTAAATATCATCAGTTTACTGTCTTGTTAGTCACACTAAGTTCAAATTTGACTATGCAATTCTCTTTTTTAGTTTATTTATAATTTTTTGAAGATTATGACAAACCTATCAAAAAAACACCTTAACGTAACAGATTTGCATTATTCGTGTGTAAGTAGATTTGGCGTTGTATGTGTTAAAGTTGACATTTCAACTGTTAAAATAATTGCATTTTGATTTTTTCTGTTGCGATTACACCTGCTATTGCAGGCTGAATTTAATCAAGCATACCAGTTCAGAGAAGATATATTAGTATTTCTCAGGCATTAACAATTTCTAGACATTGTGTTTACATATTTTATCTGCTACCGGTTTCAACACATCCGTGTCATTCACTAACAATCTTAAATATTAGAAGTAACTAACTAAGTAAAACTAACTTAAATATTAGAAGTGCAGAAATAATAAGAATTTATTAGGGGGAAGCGGGAGGGGAAAGCGGGAGAATGGTGGGAGGAGTCAACATAATAAGGGAACATTGTCAATAATGGTGATTTACAGGGTGCTGTTATTTTGTTAATTAATTTAATTATATATTATTAAATGATTAGGAAACTCGTCATGGTCCTGATTCTCTAGTTAAAAAAATAATCATTTCTGTACTGTAATTTTTAATTTAGTGTTAAGATCGCTAGTGACTGACACGGATGTGTTGAAACCGGTAGCAGATAAATAAAAATTAAGTTACAAATATACATGTGAAATAAAACTCTCCAAAACAAAAAGATATATTAGATCCAATCATTCTGTTAATTTAGTGATGAAGCCCAACTTAACACACTGACCCAGTTTACCGATGTTTATATAAATATTAAAATGTTCATGATTATAACCTGGATCCAACTCCTGAAGAGTATTTGACGATAATATGCATTTTGTATGATTTCATTCCAATACTATCCTTCTTTCTGTATTTAAATACAGTTGCAATAATTGCTTGTGTTATTGTCTTGCAGAACCAAATATCAGCCCAGCAAGCCATCTACGTGAAGCAGCAAGGCGGAGTTGGAGGTTCTTCCTCCTCCTCTGGAGGGGACTTCTTCAACAAGCAACACGATCCTCTGTCACAACTGCAGAACAACTTCTCAGACATCACACTGAACAAAGATCCACCTAGCGTAAGTACCAACCTAACCTTACCTGAACTTAATAAAGAAAGTATTTCTTTCAGTTCTTCAAATGATGCCACCAATACACCATTAGTAATACTTACATTGTTTTTCATGTGATTGCTTCAGTGAATAATCTTGTTAAAATACACACCATCATAGATATTTTTGTAAATAATATAACTAGTTTCAAAAAATATCTCCATGATTTGTTCATCTAAAAAAAAATGTTGTTTCATTACAGTTTGGCAAGAAAGTGTAGAAAATAAATTATGGCGCTGCGATCATTTTTTAGGTTTTAAATGACAACACCAAGATGGCTCATAAGACTATGAATGTATGTTTTTAAAAACACTTCGGCCAAAATGCATATTTCATAGCGTATTTATACTTTCAAAAATTTTTGCACAAAAAACTGGAATTTAATAAAAGTAAAATAAAGCAAAACAAGTTTTAAGTAGGCGTTTATTTCGATATAAAAACGTAGGTACCTTAAATTTTGAGTCTATTAATTCAACACCCGACATTATTGTCTTCGTCCTCATGTGTTTCTTCTTCTTCCGCATCTTCATCTAAACTTATTATCAGTTCATCGATATCAACATATATAGTAAGTACTGCCTCGTGCATAATATTCTGCCTCAATTTTTTAGCACGTGTTTGCAACAATTTTTCCAATCATCAGCACTTTTGTGCTATAACTTAACTAACTAAAAAAAAACTAACTTTAACTCGTCATTGTGTATGTACCGTAGACTGTCACTGGTATGTGCCTCAGTACCTACTTGACGGCACAGATGTTACGATTTTGACAAATGAGTTAAAACTTAAGAAGACCGGCATCGATTTGATTCAAGGCAGAAAAGAAGCTTTGGAAAATACTATGAAGTCTCATAACTACAACAAAATAATTTACGATAAAACCAGAAGACACTTTAACTTCAAAGTTGGTGTTACTGTTTTTGTGGAGAATGGAAACAAACTTAATAGGAAGAAGCTCGACGAATTGAGAATCGGACCCTACGAAATCATAGAAAAAATATCAAACTCAATTTACAAGATAAACACTGGTCGACAAAAATTGACAAAAATTAGAATCAAATTTTTTCCATATCTTGAAGTTAACTCCAGCACCTGCATTAATGAACCATGAATAGGATACATGATAGGTTTTGGTTTATTATCTTCCCTAGGGGGGAGATGTAAAGAAAAATATAATTTTCTTTAATTTAACACAATGCCGATCTTGACTCGTCATTGTGTATGTAGCGTAGACTGTCACTGGTATGTGCCTCAGTTCCTACTTAACAGTCGACTCGATGTTTTATAAATCTATGGATAATTGAAAGTACATATAGTAAAAATAATCTATGGCCATGATAAAGCAAATTGATAAGATTGATTTCAATAATTAAAAGTGATTACTATTGTGATTGTGATGAAGGGATCGACATTGCAATAAATAACATTAAATGTCGTTTCTTTCCTTACAGAGAAACTCAATTGTGTTTTAATTGAATGTCATCAAAATCACAAGAAAAATATTATTATATACACGGTGTCCGAAAACTCGTGGTACAAGCGGGAAACTGGGGAATCTACATCACATAGAGTACCCAAATAAACAAATAGTTTTTCGATTTGAGCATTTTTAAAGCAATAATTAAAAATAAAAAAATTTCGGCTACTTTAGGGTTGATACGGGCCGCCATATCATTATTATTGTATTTGGATTTGACATTTGCGAAGTTTGTTTCAAACTAAATACGCATGAATTACTTAATTTACCTAAACTAAGAACCTAATAATCAATTTTGTATACGTAAATAGTTATTTCTTGTAGTAATTATTGAAATGAAGTGTGATTTCGATAAGGGGGCATCCATTAATTACGTGAGCAGTTTTTCTTCCAATCTAGACTTCCCCCTCGGTGAGATAAATTTGGGCCAATTCGTATTTTTTTTTTCAAGTAACGTGAGATTTTGCTGGACCCCCCATCCCCCGTTTTTGCTCACGTAATTAATGGATGCCCCCTAAGCTGTGTAAAAATGCGGCGGCTTATGGATTACCTACTTAATAATTAACACAGGAAGGAAACTACTTACATTATGTCCAATGTTCCTTTTGCAATCCAAAACACACAACATCACAAATATGGTTTAAAATTATCACCTTTCTTAAAAGCACAGTTAGCAGCACAGAGGGTTCCATGGCAACTCAGAATGAAACCAACTCAGAAACACCCCAGAAAGGTCATTAAAAGCTAATAAAAAATCATTTAAAAATAGCCGGTAAACCTAAATGAACTTAACCTATTCAACTATTTTTTTTATCATCACTATTAATGACCTCTCTGAGGTGCTACTGAGTTGGTTTCATTCTGAGCTGTCCGGTCACCAGCACAGAGCAAAGAGGTATCGGAGATATCTATGAACTTGTATTTGCAGGAACAGTTATCAAAGGAATGTCTTCGAAAAACAATTAAATTTCACTATCCTTCACAAATCACAGTTTCCTTACGATTATCAGAGGAATGTCTTCAATAACTGTCTAAATTTCACTGTTTTTCACAAACACGCACTTTGTTTTAACTAAAAATGTTTTGTAGCAATTCGATAAACGTCAAAGGTCACGAAAACATCCGCGCGCGAAGCGCTTACAAACTGCGGTCTCAAAAAATACATTTCACCGATTACGAACAGAAAAGCGGCCATCTTTATTTGTATTCCCGAGGATTATACGGAACCAAGTCAGAAATGAGTTTTTGATGCAGACTTGAAACTTGAAGTAAATTATCATGTTTATCAGTGGCAGAAAGATGGAAGTCCTATTATGAAGAAAAAATAGGATTTTCAAAATTGCATATGGATGCAAGTACCATGATGCAACAACTATCTTAGAAGCAAAAGGGTGTACCATGGACTTTATTCCTTTCATAATACACCACATGTCATAACAAAATAGTCCACTTCATTTAGAGGCAGTAGGTCTCAAGTCCATGTTTTTGTTTAACTCAAGTCAGCGTTTTTTTTTTAAACAATTATTTTAATTTTCGTTGTTAGTTTTTGGGGTGTTATGCCGTGTTGCGCTACCTCCTTCTATAGCCGACTTTTCGGACAGCGTTGCAGTGTCCATCATCAGGGCAGATCCGGTAGATCCGACGATGTCACACATAGTGTCGCTTTTTCGTTTCAACCAGGTTCAAATCACAATGGTGCTATTGAAGTTTTTACTTCAAAGTTGTTATAAAATTAATTTTTCGTCGTTTGCTTACTATTTCTCTTTGGTGTCGCCATATCGTATCAAACAGGTTTAAATCACAACGGTGCTAAAGAAGTTTTCACTTCAAGTAATTATAACTTCTTCTAGTCTTGTCATTATTTCGTTGGATCTGCCCTGATGATGGACACTGCAACGCTGTCCGAAACGTCAGCAATAGAAGGAGGTAGCGCAACACGGCATAACACCCCAAAAACTAATAACGAAAATGCTTTTGGCCGTGAAAGTCTAAAAACTAATTATTTTTAAGGCTTTAAATTTCGTTTCTTTTGCTCGTTTTTAAAACAAAACTAATTGATTTAATAATGACTTTTTTTTTTAATCTATCAGCATGGATATCCGAAGAAGTTATGAGACCATAGTTAGAGAAAAAATATTTTTTTGGCTCTCCTGAACATTTACCTTTTTGGACTTGCATCCGTATGCTTCTTGGGTACAGAATTTGGTTCGTGGGTCAAGGCCACACGACACTTTTTGCTGCCCGCGGTCAGCAAAGCAAGGTTGACAAGCGTTGCTGTCTCGTTTTAGCAGCACTTTAAACAAACGAGACAGCGCTAGAATCCATCCCGTCGTGATTGGATCAGCATGCAGTCTCGTGCGCGAAATGTAGATCAGCTGTTGAACCGTGAAATGAACGAATATTTTATTTTTACACGAAATTAAATTGTGGGCAATTTAAAAATAATGCTTTAAATCTGGATTTCTTTGTTTGTATTTCTTTTAAATACTTTTTATTAGTTAGGTACTATGATCAGTGGCGGCCAGCTCTAAGGTGCGGAGGAGCGCCGCACTCCCAAAATATATCTATTAATTTAAATCTAATCTAATTAATTAATTTAAATCTAAAAATATCCGAGCGCCAAAAAACATATTTATTTCCGACACGCCTCATCACAGTTCACAATATACACTCGGTTATAATGCATGTGCAATATAGGTGCCTACTGGACTGCCCGCGTAACAAAGCAGATCGTTGTGTGCCTATATTCAGAGTGGTGGTTCATTTTGCAAAGCGATCACAGGAGTTCTTCTATAATTCTATAATGAGCCAAAATCGTAGGTAGGTTGAATGCTTTGCAAATTTTACGAAATCGCAGGTGACGATCCAAAAATTTCCACCACATCAAAAGGAATGGTTCGTTCTGTAGCATGTTAAACGGGGACACGTTTGTGTCATATTATTATCCATATCGTGTCTTTATTTTAATATCTACTCTTTTTCATGCTATGTTTCACTCAGCATCGACCAACGACAGCATAACAACAAACATTGGTTAAAATTGATGCTTATTGAGTAGGTACTTGTTCTATGGGCAATTACTTCTAGGCAAGTACCTACCTAATTTTATTATTTTCTTTTTTGTTCCATTATTCAAATAGTTCTATAGAGGAACAAAGGAAGGTAGCTTCCATTCTTACATAAAAAAATGTGTTCCAACAAGCAGATTACAATATAAATCTTATAAAAAATCAGGATTATGTAAATAAAAGAATAATAAATTATGACCAGACAAACAAACACAAAACAAGCGTTTGATTTTCAAAAGTGAGTACCACAGAAAACCTCCACCTGAAATCAAACAAGAGCGTAAAAAGCGCCATATGGTCCTTCGAGCCGGATGAAAACCAGCTCATCCAGCCAGCCGTCCGGTCTACATCATTCTTATTCATCATTACATATTCCTAAGGTATTAAGGCATTATAATATAACTTGTAAAATCACGCGAAGAATTCGCCACCAAGAGCCACTCTTTTTGCGTGATATTATAATCAACAAGATAAAATATTGTCAACCTAATATAATTTAACCAGTAGGTAGATTCCAAATAATTTACTCTATGATTACCACTGATTATTAAATAATATAATTTATTTTATTGTAATCTATTTATTATTCGCTCCCGCAAAGGTGGAACAAACAAAAGTTTATTTTTAAATAATTTAATGTGTATGTTTGTGTAAAAAATTCTGCATTATGCCACAAACATTAAAATCACTGGTGAAGAAGCGCGGTGAATTGAAGGCACAATTAACACGATTTAAGAATTACCTATTAAGTGATTCAGTTGATGTAATAGAAACGGAAACAAGATTGGAGGAGGTAAACACACTGTTAAATCGCTTTAAGAATATACAATCTCAGATCGAAGAGTTTGATAGTAACTCAGATGAAGAGGATAGCCCACTTGAGTGTTTTGAATTGCAATATTATCAAGTAGTGACGTTAGCAAAAAAATCCATAAAAAGCATTGAAAAAATTGATGATACTAACAATATTAAGATCCAATTACCTACGTTTTCGCTCCCAGAATTTAGTGGTGATTATTCGAAATGGTTATCTTTTAAGGATGCTTTCGTCACGATAGTGGGTAATAATAAATCATTAAATAATTTTCAGAAACATTACTATTTGCGTGATTGTTTAAAAGGAAAGGCATCACAAATATTAAACGCACTTGAAATTACCCAAGACAATTTCGAAATAGCTTGGCAGGTTTTATCAAATAGATTTGAAAATAAGCGTGTAATAGCTAATCAACATTTAAATTCATTGTTTAAGCTCAAGGAATTAAAACAAGAAAGTCACGTCGCCTTGAGAAGTTTATTAGATCAAACACAATTACATTTGAATTCATTGAAAAACATAGGTCTACCCACGGAGTATTGGGATGTAATAATAATTTATATTTTGGCCAACAAATTAGATTCCAATACCCGGATCTATTGGGAACAATATCCAACTAAAGAAAAAATACCGACATTGCAAGAATTTTTAAAATGTTTAACAGATCGAGCGATAGTCTTGGAAGCATCGGAAGCAACATGTTCCACAGCCAAACCAATATTAGCGCATCATAAACCGTCAAGTTACAAAAAGGAATCTTCAGTTTCATTATTGTCGCAAAGGTTGAAATGCATTGTTTGTAAGGAAAATCATAAGATTTATTTCTGTAAACAGTTTTTGAAACTAAACCAACATGAACGGTTTGAGAAAATCAAGCAATTACAAGCTTGCATCAAGTGTTTAAATGTAGGTCATTCAACTAAAGAATGCAGGAGTAAGAATAATTGTAGAACTTGCGATAAAGCAGGACACAACACATTACTCCATATTTTCCCTAAAGAGGATCAAAACACTGAGAATGGCATATATCAAGTACCAGTCTCAAACCATTCCACTTTTGGAGAAGCAGAAAAAACAATTTTGTTATCAACGGCAATGGTGAACGTTAAGGACAGTAATGGAATTATTCATTCAGCGAGAGTATTGTTGGATAATGGTTCTCAGGTGAATTTCATAACTGAACGATTTGCTAAAAAATTAAACATAAAGTACAAGTCATTAAATATGCCGGTCTCTGGGTTACATAATAATATAACAAATGTAAAGAAGAGCCTCTCGTTTGAATTGTCATCAATAAACTCTAATTACAAAAAACTTGTTACTTGCTTGGTATTACAAGAAATCACCAGCAAGTTACCGCAGACCTCTTTTTCAAAAAGGGAGGCAAACATACCACCAGGATTGAAATTGGCCGATCCTGAATTTTCCACTTCCGGTCATGTGGATATATTACTCGGCTCCGAACTATTTTGGGAAATGCTGACCACTGATCAATTGAGATTAGGAACAACTGGACCTACGCTGCAACGCACTGAACTTGGATGGATATTATCCGGGCCAATTAGAATGTGCACTACAAAAAAAGAGCAAGAATCATCCTCGTGTCACTTATCTTTAAATATGATTCACAATCAAATTGAAAGATTTTGGAAACAAGAGGAATTGGTGTCCATCAAGCACCAAAATTATGAAGAAAAGGCTTGTGAAGAGAGCTTCAAGTCAACCCAAAAAAGGGATGAAAATGGGCGTTTCGAAGTAAGCTTACCATTCCGACCTTGTATAGATCAAATAGGTACTTCCTTGCCTATGGCAGAAAAAAGATTTTTAAACTTGGAAAAGAAATTATCTTCTAACATGGATTTGAAACTTCAATACATTAAATTCATGGAAGAATATGAAAACTTAGGTCATATGACAAAATTTGAACCAGTTTCAAATGAAGAAAAATCTTACTATTTACCTCATCATGCAATCAAGAAGGAAACCAGCAGCACTACCAAACTAAGAGTGGTGTTCGACGGCTCCGCAAAAACCTCCAGCGGGATATCAATAAACGACGCGTTAATGGTTGGTCCAATAATACAAAATGATTTAAATACCCATTTGTTAAATTTTAGAAAATATCAAGTGGCATTGACGGCTGACATAGAGAAAATGTACAGGCAGGTCAACATTAGAGAGGAGGACCGCGTCTTCCAAAAAATACTTTGGCGAGCATCTCCAGAAGAGGAAATGGGCCATTTCAAGTTAAATACGATAACTTATGGTATGGGACCGTCATCTTTCTTAGCCACGCGTTGCTTGAAGCAGCTGAGTATGGAAAACGCTCAGTTATATCCTGAAACTAGTCTCATTTTAGAGAGAGATTTTTACATAGATGATCTAATTACAGGTGCAGACAATGTGGAATCCTGTAATTTGTTAAAAGAACAGTTAATCTCCATAATGAATTCGGCCGGTATGAACTTAAGAAAATGGCGGTCTAATTCTTCTGATTTGTCATCGGAGGCCGGTCAGGCCACTGATATGGTAATTTTGGACAAACCAGAAGGAGAGAAAATTCTAGGCTTAGCTTGGAATTGCGAAAAAGATAATTTTTTATATCACGTGGAACTACCGTCACATCCTATTTATAATAAACGGAATATTTTGTCACTGATTGCTAGTATTTTCGATCCATTAGGTTTGCTAGGACCAGTAACCGTGAATGCTAAACTTATTATGCAGAAATTATGGCAAGAAAAGATATCTTGGGATGAAGAAATACCTATAGAAATTCTGAAACTTTGGAAAAAATATTTAGAAGATTTAAAAGGTGTAAATTCTTTTCAAATACCTAGAAAAATTATATGTAATCAAACCGTAAATATACAATTGCACGGATTTTGTGACGCATCTCAAAAAGCATACGCTGCTTGCGTATATATGCTATCCACAGACCAATCAGGAAAACGGCATTCTCAATTAATCACAGCTAAATCAAGAGTAGCTCCATTAAAAACGATTTCTTTGCCTAAATTGGAATTATGTGGTGCTGTTCTGTTAACAAAAGTTGTTGAAAAAGTAAAGGAATCCCTATTTATACCTTTGGATAAAACATTTTATTGGTGTGATTCCACTATAACTCTATGCTGAATAGGAAATCAACCAGCGCGATGGAATACATTTGTTGCAAACAGAGTTGCAGAAATACAGGAAAGAAGCGAAACCAGTCAATGGAAGCATGTCAACTCCGAAGATAATGCTGCGGATATTTTATCAAGAGGAACCAGTGCTAAAAGTCTATTTTCTTCAGAAATCTGGTGGAGAGGTCCTAATTGGTTAACTCAAGATGAAGTAACTTGGCCGAACTATAAGGAAATTTGCATCGATCCACCGGAATTAAAAAACAAAATAAATTTAACCGTCAGTATGAATAAAGATTGGGAATTGTTTTATCGTTTTTCTTCTCTCACGCGTTTACAAAGAGTAACTGCTTATATCCTACGTTTCATTAATAATACAAGAAAAAAACATACATTTAGCGGACAACTTTCAATAATAGAATTAAACAAGTCGTTACAATCATTAATAACAGTCACTCAATCTTATTCATTTTCAAAAGAAATTAAAACATTAAAGGCGGGAAAAAACTTAGATAAAACCAGTCATCTCAAATCATTAAACCCATTTATTCATATGGATTTATTGCATGTAGGTGGGAGATTGTCCAGAGGAAAACTAATACATGAAGCACAAAAACATCCGATATTACTACCTCACGATCACCCTCTAACAAAGTTAATCATTAAACATTTTCATTATACAAATTTGCATGTAGGTACTCAAACGTTACTAGCACTTATTAGACTAAAATATTGGCCTATAATGGCAAAAAATGCTATTAAAAAAATACTTAAAAATTGCATTGTGTGCTTCAAATGCAGTCCAAAAACAAGTCATCAAATAATGTCTGAGAGTGTCACCATGTAGACCGTTCTCTGTTACAGGACTGGATTACGCAGGGCCAATCTTAATAAAGTCTGGAATCAGTAGGAGATCCAATTCAGTCAAGTCTTATATTTGTTTATTTATATGCTTCTCTACTAAGGCAGTTCATTTAGAACTGGTCACCGCTCTGACTACAGATGCATTTCTTAATTGTTTAAAGCGTTTCATTTCCAGACGTGGAAAACCTTGTAAATTGTATTCTGATAATGCTACTACATTTGTTGGAGCGAATAATGAATTGAAAAATATGTATAATTTATATGTCTCTCAAAAGGAAATAGCTAATTACTTAATTAATATGTCTATTCAGTGGGTTTTTATCCCACCTAAAGGTCCTCATCATGGAGGTCTTTGGGAATCTAACATAAAAAGTGTAAAATATCACGTAAAAAGAGTGGCAAACGTCTCTTCATTAACATATGAAGAGATGTGTACGTTATTATACCAAATAGAGTCCTGCATAAATTCTAGGCCTTTAATTCCACTATCCAACGATCCCCTCGACCTCTTCGCACTTACTCCAGGTCACTTTCTTATTGGTGATAACCTGTCAGCTGTAGCTAAACCTGACCTACAACAGATTCCCATAAACAGGCTTAATAATTTCCAAAAACTTAGCCAGCTAAGACAGAGCTTCTGGTCAAGATGGAGAATTGAATATCTGGGAGAGCTGCAGCAAAGGACTAAATGGACGGATGGGAACCGGCGACAACTAAAGATTGGGGACTTAGTCATCATCAAAGACGACAATGCACCACCAAATTTATGGAGGATGGGACGTGTCATCGCCACTCACCCTGGACAAGATGGGATAACCCGTATAGTCACCTTGAAGACGCAGCAAGGGTCTATGAAAAGGCCCATTACCAAATTGTGTCTTCTACCAATGGACGATGCTATCACATCTTAGAAGAACTGGATCAAAATAAACTACTAACATCTAAGAAGAGCAGTATAAAAAATAAGTCATCTTTACTAAGGCCAAGGATCAAAAAGAAGCCATCTTTCTTGAAGACAAGAACTGCAGAGGCTATCGATCGAGGATCAAGAAGATGAAAATTTTTTAATTTAGTGTTATTATTTTTCTTATGCATATCTTCTAATGATTTACTTCAATTTATTATTTTATTGTTTCTAAACTAACTACAACAATCAATGGATTACGATATGTGTATTAGCTAGTTTCAGCTCTCTTTTTATTTTATAAAAATAAGTTATTCTTTCTAATTTAAAAAAAAAAATATCCTCACAAATAATAATAATCAATTTTAACTATTATAGGGTTCTAAAAAGAACTTTCATTTAATTTCAGCCCTTTTTGTCGGGGAGCTATGGTTAAAATTGATGCTTATTGAGTAGGTACTTGTTCTATGGGCAATTACTTCTAGGCAAGTACCTACCTAATTTTATTATTTTCTTTTTTGTTCCATTATTCAAATAGTTCTATAGAGGAACAAAGGAAGGTAGCTTCCATTCTTACATAAAAAAATGTGTTCCAACAAGCAGATTACAATATAAATCTTATAAAAAATCAGGATTATGTAAATAAAAGAATAATAAATTATGACCAGACAAACAAACACAAAACAAGCGTTTGATTTTCAAAAGTGAGTACCACAGAAAACCTCCACCTGAAATCAAACAAGAGCGTAAAAAGCGCCAAACATTGCGGACATTATTTGTTATGAGTTATAACAGTATATATTTCATTGGAGTTACGGAGCGTAAGGAAGACTTTCGGATGTGTGATAAACTGAACATTTTTTTAACTCGATTTTCGTGCCAATAAGTATCTAAATACAATTTTCTGGATAGGAGTCAACTGTTATTGAATTTGAATTTACAATCGCGGCGACTTTACAAATGGTGATGGATCAATATTTATTTTACTAGAACTCTTTTAAAATAATGGAATATGGAATGCTTTTTCAGTGAGTTGTTCCTCACAATCCTTATGATATCTGTTTAGATTGAACGATGTTGTTAAACTTTAAAAGAATTTAATCTATCTTAATAAATATAATTAATTTAGACTCAATGTGTTGCATGCACCCTTAGAGTAACAATATATTGTTACTCTGAGCATGCACCCAGAGATAATGGAGGATCGACCTAATTTACAAATAGGTAGGATTTTTTTCATAATTGAATTTATTTTAATTACAGTAGGTAGGTCCAAGATTTATGGGATATCTCTATGGTATGTGTGGGATTGCACTCACCTTCCCACATCTTGAAATAAAGACCATTATTATTATTATTTTAGCGCACCACCTATTTTTATGAACACCAGCCGCCACTGACTATGATCGTCCGTAATAATTTACAAGAAATTGACCAAAAAAAAAATCAACTTCTGACTGGATTTTCTCGAAAACGAAAGCTCAATTCAAAAAAAGTTATACCACAAAATCGACTCCAAATGGGATGGGGAATCCCCAGTTTCCCGCTTGTACTACAAGTTTCCGGACACCTTGTATATATATATACATATTATTATTATGCTATTTTCCCTTTTTCCGGTGTTTCAAATTTTCCATCTGCCTTTTCCCCTTCCTTGACGATTCATCTTACCGTTGATTCAGATTTACCTGTGTGTGGAAAACATCATTAAAATTGTTATTCTATAGAAGGGAGTTTAAAAAAACACACTAGATACTATTCATTTAGAAAGAAAGAAAGAGAAAATTAAGAAAAAAGTAACTTTTCTATGAGTTTAAAGAAGTTGCATGTTGTTATTTTTTTGTTAATTGAGTTATTCCCTTTTTCTTGTGGCTTTGTATGAATTGTCAAATGAAAGTGTCAAATATGGATTTTTAAGCATAACCTCAAATCAGGTTGTAATGGTTATAATCGCTCGAAAATTGGCATAAATCTTGTAATACTAACGAAATTCATTAAAAAACTATATCACGTACCAGTAATTTCTGTAGTTCGTTTGTAAACATCTTTCAAAAGACATAGGAGCTTCTTTACGCGATAATCGGCTAGGCAGCATTGAAAAATGCAGTATATAACTTCTCTGGCACCACTGCATATTGGTTTGTTCATTTTTATTCAATTTAAACAACGCACAGGAAAACAATGAAAAAATAATGATTAAACGAGCGATATTCAGTGTGTTCTAAACAATTTAAGTCAATAAAGCCAAGAGCCATACAAAACGTCATTGACAAAGCGAGTATTTCGGTGTTACCATAGTAATGAAAAAATTTAGTTCCAAATTAATAAATTTCTACACTTTCTTGCCAAACTATACTTTTCAATAATTTTGTATTTTAGTTTTCAATATTTTGTATTTTAGTTTTCAAATTTTGTATTTTAGTTTTCAAGTTATGTATAAGTAATACTTATATTGTTTGCTTCTGTGAATATGCAAATGTGATTACTGCAGACACATTAGTCTAGGGATATTTATATTAGAATTTGTTTTATATTACCTGGAAAAATGTTTTATAAATATCCTGTTTGTGTCTCAAATAAATAAAAAAAAAATGTTGAGACGTCCATACTTGCCATGATTATAAACTGGATCCAACTCCTGAGTATTCTTGATGTTGCAATGTTTATGAGCAGTGAGGAAAATTAAGTTTTTAAGGTCTAATTATTATTTTTTTTATCGTAAAATTTTTATTTCATAAAACTATCACTCGAGAGGATATGAGTGGGTTTCACTGTTGTAGAATGCATTAAATTAATATTAGATTTATTTGTTTCCCGTGGAAAGTGTCATACATAATGTCAATTGAGGATATTGAAGTAACAGATTGATGTTTGAATTGACAGAGCTACGGCAGCGGTGGGGGTCAGCAGTCCCGCCTCAACCAGTGGAAGCTGCCGTCCCTGGACAAGGAAGGGGACGGCTCCGAGTTCAGCCGCGCTCCGGGCACCACCTCCAAACCCACCACCAGTCCCCAGCTCAACCCCCTCAACCTGCAGCCCGACAAGTGAGTACACAACCAACACCAACACTTGCTAATCTGTCATTCCTACCAACCATATAATACCAACTTCTCCAAGACCGTGGAACGATAGAATGCGAGAGGACTGGAAAATACCGGGCTGTACCGAGTGTTTCTTCCACTCTACAAAATCATTATATAGTATAAAATGAAGTCGCTCAAAATATTTGTGCGCTTAGATCTTTTAAACTACGCCACGGATTTTCGTGCAGTTTTCACCAATAGATAGAGTGATTCAAGAGGAAGGTTTATATGTATAATACATGCTTATTATAGTAGAGAAAAGCCAAGAAATTCAAATATTCAATTCAGGCAGCGGGCAGCTGGCAGCTGGCAAGCGTGTGGTGTGGATTTTATAAAGGTTGGGTAATGGCGTTGTGTTTCGTTAGCCACAGCAACGTGTGGCCGGGTCTGCTAGTAGTAAATAAAGAGTGATGTGAGTCTGTGCAGCTATCCGTACTTGCCATGATTATAAACTGGATCCAATCTTTGATTATTCTTGATGTTATTATGCAATGTTTATGAGCAATGAGGATATACATTCAACTCTGCGATATTGTATGTACATACTTGATGACAAATGATCTCATCCCCTCATGCCTCTGGCATATTCTGTAAGACGGTTAGAGTATTTCCGCTTTGCAATAAAATTCAAATAAATGAAATATTTCCAAATGTATCTGAAAACTAAAACCTGTTTTTGAAAAGCATACAATTTTTAAATATTGAAATTTTAAATGCAAAGATAAAATTTAAAAATATGGTTCACCATGAAAATCAAATGCCCGGAAATCTCCACCACTCGAGTGGCTAACATACTAAATGCTAATGAAATTAACATATATGTTTTGTCTTTCAAAATAAATTTATACAATATACAAGCTCCTAATTATTCTTAAACAATTCAGTGTTTGAGGGTTTAATAAATACAGATCATTGAAAGCATTGAGTCTCTACCTCACTTGAAGAATCTTACAGTAATCTAACGAAAAGAATGATTGAAAGTGATGTTTATTAAGGATGTTATTTTGGTTCCAGCACCTGGAGTACGGGGCGCAGTGTGAGCGACGGCTGGCCCAGCGACACATCGGACCTGCCCGACGGCAAGGAGGCCTGGCCCTCCAGTCAGCAGCACAGCAGTGCCTCCGCCACCTACACTGACCTGGTGCCCGAGTTCGAACCCGGAAAGCCCTGGAAGGTAACTAGCAACCGACCCATCTGATTACATATTACATTACATACAGGCTCCTCTCTTCCATCAATATCGGAGAAAACAGGGCTGATTCGAACAGACAGTACGTTCGCTTTGAGAACAACAACTGTACAAATGAAATATTCATACTTGCCATGATTATAAACTGGATCCAACTCCTGAGTATTCTTGATGTTACTACGCAATGTTTATGAGCAATGAGGATTTATTTGTTTTTATTTTTAAATTTTCTTAAAACTTAATTTGTTTTAATTTTACGAACCAAATTGATTTCAACCGATACTAATTTAAAAATATATATTTCTGTCAACCTTAAAACATTTTTTGTTCAGATGAAGAGCATGGATGACGACCCGGCGTTGACCCCCGGCTCCGTGGTGCGCTCCCCGCTGTCCCTGGCCGCCATCAAGGAGCCCGACCAGCTGGGGGCTGGCAAGTCCTCACCCACCACCCCCTCAGAGCGCTCCCTCTCCTCCAGCACCTGGTCCTATCCGCCCCCGGCTGCCAGCACACCCTCCTCGCTGGGGCTGGGCAAGGCGGAGTTGTGGGGCAACAAGTTGGGTGGGGCCCGCGTGCCCCCAGGTCTGCCGGGCTCCAAGGGGCCCGCACCCACCTCCTGGGCGGCCCCCCAGCCCCCGCGCTCGCAGCCCTATCCACCGCACCAGCAGTCTTGGCCCTCCACCTGGTTGCTGCTTAAGAATCTCACCGCGCAGGTTGGTTACTTGTCTTCTATATCACACATTCACATATTCAACAAGCTATGGGAAGACATGAAGTACTAACTGTTGTTGTGTTGCAGATTGATGGGTCAACACTGAAGACCCTTTGCATGCAGCACGGGCCGCTGCAGAGCTTCCACCTGTACCTGAACCAGGGCATCGCACTAGCTAAATACAGCACGCGCGAGGAGGCCAACAAGGTATGTTGATAGCATGAGCTGATGAGTAATGTGTGTTGTATTGCCAGTAAAGGAGTGTGACTAACTGTATTGTGTGATGCGCTTGTTGCAGGCCCAGACTGCGCTCAACAACTGCGTACTGGGCAATACAACCATCTTCGCCGAGTCGCCGGCCGAGTCGGACGTGAACATGATCCTGCAGCACCTGGGTCAGGGCGGTGGCGGTGGAGGACAGTGGCGCGGGGGCGGAGCCAGCTCGGGGGCCCCCAAGGAGTCTTGGGCCTTCTCTTGGGCGGAGAATGATCAGCGCGCTACACCCTCATCCCTCTCCTCGTTTCTCCCGCCAGACCTGTTGGGAGGAGAGTCTATGTGAGAGCGCAAGCTGTAGAGATATTCCTTGTAACCATAATGGACGATGGACGGTGACCAAATTTGAAAGCGGCCAATTTGATAGTACCTTTACTGATGATATAGACTATTGTTTCCTCGTTATAAGCTAAGCTAAGCCTTTTGAATATTGATAGTATATATTTTTAACTTTTAATTGGGTGATGTTATGGACGTATTATTTAGTTCCCCACGCTTTTATTAAACTAATACTGTTTTTCCAAATTGTTTCTCTATATTGTAAAAGACGTTTATTTTTTGTTTTCCGGTGATATTATAATTAGTGAAGAATGTCAATGATGTCAGGGAGTTAAGCTGTAGGAATATAGTTGTTAAAGGGGTGTGGTATAGGTAGAAGGAGTTAGTGTATATTGTATTACTTAGGCATTTGTCTGTGTATCTGAGAGTAAGAAGGAGGTGTCTGTTGTTTGTGATAGTTATATATATATTATATATTACTATTTGCCCTAGTCAAGGTGCAGGGGGGCCCGGAACCCGAGCCCCCTACACCACACTCTTTCCAATGTATTTATTGAGCGCGCGCGGACGGATCAAATGACTGCAAGAATTTATTTTATCAATAAATAGGTATTATCCCATAGTCACTCTGATTTGTTTTGCTCATGGACAATTGTTAAATAATGTGATTATATCAATATATAGAATATACTGTAAGAATAAGTGATGCGAGGCTCACAACATTTTATACGGAAGATTTTATTTTATTTTTAAAATAATGAGGGTTATTCTATTCTTGTAGTCGTTTGGACCAGGTGTCTTCAGATGGCGTAGGAGTAGGAAGTGGTATTTTCTGATTCCATTCATTGCAATGTGCGTTGAAATAATTACATATATTTTTGTAGACAATGACAATGATATTAGAAAAGGTGATACATTAAGCAGTTAACAAAGGAGGATTTCAATTAAGTGCCATCAATAACGACTGAAGTTGTATGTCTATTATTGATTCCCGTTATCTCGACAAGTTCATAGGCTACCTGTGATCTTCCCAATGACTCCCCTAACTTAACTTATTAACTCCCGGCGTGTAGAATTAATATCAATTTAGTCGAGTCAACGCAATATAGACAAATAAAAGATCTTAAATTGTACAAAAATGCCTTTGAGTAAAGTGAATCTTCCAAAGTGTAAGGATTTGGTGGTGGCTGGCTGGCTGGCTGTAGTGCTAGAGAGCTGGTGGTGGCGCTAGTGTTAGCGCTAGTGTTGGCAGTTGGTCTACTAGACTATAGGCAGCAGCAGCTGGCGAGGCGGTGTGCTCTGACGGGCTGACGGGCTGTAGGACAGCTGACACCACAATCACTATTAGACTGCACCAACAATATTTATTACGCAATGTTATACTTAAATTAAGATAGCTAAAGTATTGTGCATATTAATATATGGTTTAGTTGTTTACCCTTGTGTTACGTTGTGGAGGTAGGGAGGGAGGGAGGGAGGGAGGAACAGGAGCAGGAGCATGGTCACCAGTGCCGAGTGCGAGAGTAGCTAGAGGATGGCTGAGGTCGGCTAAGCTAAGCTAGGCTAGGCTAGGTAGGCGAGGTGTCGAGGCGGGCGGCGCGTTGCATTTACCCCGCAGACTCTCCTCTGTCCCTGATTGTTTACAAGACTGAATTAATATTAAATGGTTGACATTATTATATGATTATTATTATTGTACGATGTTCTGTTGGATGTTAATGGAGTGCAATCAATCACAAATGTTGTATTACGCTGTTAAGGTATGTGTGTGTGTGTTGTGAGGCAGAGGTGGGGTGGTGGGGCATCGGGCGGGGCGATACTTGTGTGGAGCCCCCCCCACTCGGCCAACCCCTCCGATCGGCTGAGCCCTCATACACAGTGTTTAACTCTTTGTATTCATGTACAACAAACTGTGCTGTGACATACGAGTGGCTTTTTATTTGTATAATACCACAAAAATATAAAACTAATTTAATTTGTGTCTCTCGAGACCCCTTTGGTAAACATATTTAGATTTATGGCTATATCATTAAACAAAGCTCTAAGCAGCTTTTCTATGGTGCAAACAGTCGCTCTGCTTGTAGTTGTAAAGTTAACTCCTTATCCTGAGCGTTTTCTTTGTGATAGCGGACTAATAATCTATGTTAATTTGAACTGTGCAAACATATCACCCCGTTGATGCTTGGTCTGAGTTGTTTACTTGTTCTCTGTTGTACAAAACCCACCCACGCAATCACTAATCAGTAGGTAATGAAACACACCCTGAGCAGAGTGACCTCAAAAGTATCTCTAGTTTTGTATTGATTGAAGAACAGATATGATTGAAATGCCAATTTTAGCGCGTAGGGATAAGATAGATATTTTTGTTAGACTTAGGATTATTTCTTAGCAAAATTTAATTACTTCACTTGTTGTAATAACTGCATAGCGCAGCTCTATTAGAAACCTTTGTGGATCTCTGCACAATAGATTTAATCGTGTTTTGTGCTTAATATTTTAAAATTCTAAGTTGTCTATTTTTTAATCATTTTGAAAACCAAATGTAAGGTAAAATGTTTTGTTTGATTTGATGGAGAAAGGATGGTAGAGGATGGTCCCAGGCCGCGCCCGCGCCCGTGAGCCGTCTCGCCGTGCACTGCGTTGCGTTGTGTTCATTATGTATGCATATTGTAGTCCTATGCTCATTCCTTATTATTTATGTTCTATGACACGGCGTGATATTTTTCTTGAGCAATAACGGATGAGTGCGTGTGGCCGTGCCGTGCGTTGCATTTGTTAGTGGGTAGTGTAATGGGGGGAGGGGGGACTGGTGTGGTGGAATGACAGAATGACAGAATATTATATACCTCGGTGACCTGTGGTCTTGTGATTACTTTCTTGCTTAATGAACTATGAATGGGAGAGTCACACAACGAAGACAAGACGCACTCACTCACTCACTCACTCGAGTTTACTTACCAATAGTATTTCCTTAAGTTTTCCAGTATTTGTGATTCAAGTGCCACTTTATGTTTAACAATATTAAATATTAATAAAAGAG
Organism: Limnephilus lunatus; assembly: GCA_917563855.2. Classification (NCBI taxonomy): domain Eukaryota; kingdom Metazoa; phylum Arthropoda; class Insecta; order Trichoptera; family Limnephilidae; genus Limnephilus; species Limnephilus lunatus. The sequence goes on from OU830599.1 coordinate 52,067,244, forward strand.
AAACAATTATCTAGTAATAATTAAATCTAAGGGTAATCTAGAAAAAATATTAATAAAATACAATGTTTTTATCATTTTAAGACATATAAATCACAAAAATTGTATTAATATAAATTTATTATCAATATACTTTTATTTAATAAATATGAAGTCTAAGAATAAATGAATAATTTAATTTTAGCCATATCAATCGGTTATTAAATGTATAATTGTAAGAATATACTTGTTGTCTAGGATATGTTGAAAGAAACCAATACTTAGTGGGAGTAGTTGGTTGGGTTTTAGAGTGGTTCACTAATAAGTATGTAATGTATTAACCAACAAGCAACCAATGTCCATTCGACTGTATGACTGTACTGTACTGTTGTCTCACTACTGCATATTACTAAACTAATAACTACATAATAATATTAATAATACATGTACCCTGCCTGTTGGCAGTAGGGTGGTTCGGTTCAAGGACTCTGCCTGAATCTCCGGATTGCATAAAGTAATTAAGTCATTGTCTGGTCCACTTAGATTTAACTAACTAACAAACACTTGCTTTAGAAAGACATGAGCGCCGTACTGTGGCAGCAACGGTGGTTGTGGCGAGCATTTTACTTTTTCACAAAAAAGAGAAATTCAATGTACCTTTGAAAAATAATTGTATTTTAGTCAGAAGCGACGTTCCAACTATTTTTCCCACTAATGTAGTAGACATAATGAGTGTTATGTTAGATAATAAAGTTATGCCTTCCGATTAAAGTTAAGTGTATATGTAATATAACGTAAACTAAACTAATGTAATGTAATAACATGTCAACTAGAAGTATTGATTGCTATTTTCCAATAAAGTGGTTTTGGTATTTGTGATTAAAGTGTTAGTAGCTCCCTATATTTGTATGTGTATATTGTATTATGACTAAACATGATTATTTACAAAGAACGTAGTGTGTATGGTTGTTTTGGTACACTTAGGGCAGATGCAGATGTAATGTTACATATTATATACATACAATAGTGTTCACACTGAATGTTAGCATAAGTTATCCTAGGAAAGAAGGCTCCACGTTACTTTACTTTAAAGTAAATATGTAAATGTGTCCTTGTACATTTCATGTCATTAACGTTGTTGTGTGCTGTACCTTGTATTTTATATTATACTATACTTACATATTTACGCTTTACGCTTTCAATTCAAGCAAGTTGAAATTATCTGTGAATTCTTGTCATAACACAATACATATATATATTTAACTATCTAATACAAGTCTTAAAAGTTAAAAATCAAAAATGAAACCAATGATTGTGCCTCTAATTAATTGTGGTACGTTACCTAAAATGCAGCAGTTTCACGTATTCTTTTTAAATGTAAGTTTTGTTTTAAGAAATATCTATTTCAATTTTTATATAAAATCCTCTTAATTTATGAACAAAGTAGATAGATAAATTCTAATCGTATATATTGTTTTAATATTTTTATTGTAGTCAAAAATATATATCAGGACTGTGAAACAGATTGAATCGAATAAATGATAATTAGTAGTGAGGCCTTGTGAGCGCCAGTCTAAGACCGGTGCTCCGATATGAGCTTAATGGATTTGGCAACAAACTGCTGTGTCTCGTATCTCCCATACTTTCTCTCTTCCTGTGACTTGGTGACTTGGCGACTTTGTGTTCTAAATGTGTTTTAATGCTATGCATGGAAATGATACTCATTTATTGCCAAAAAATGATAAATAAATTCTTACTAGATTATTATCAATTGTTTTTTGGGCATATTTTACTTTTAGCATTATATAATATTATATATTTATATATACATTTAGATTATTTAGGATGTAAATCAATTAGGTGAGTTTAATTATGTATCTACAATCGTAAGATACTTCACTTTATATTATTAATGGGATAAAAAGGAATATGGATGGTTTGATAAAATGTATCATATAATAATTATTGTAAAACAACCAAAAAAAAACAATAAAAATAGTGTAACCCCAACATTTTCTTCTTTATTTCCCTCAATTGCTATCCAAATCTACAGGTATCTTTTTGCAGTTGTCTGACATGTGTCTGGCATTGCATTGCTTTTGGTGGTGTCTCATGGTGATTCTTTTCCCTTGCCAACCAACAAGTTCATGGAATTGAGAATTCTCTCCCTGGGATGGATTTATTTTGGTTTTTGGGAGACCAAATGAAAACTGCAGAATGGGATTGCAGAAAGGATAAGGCAACAGAATAAATAACAACTTTAGTTCACAGGCATGGCCTGTAGGAAGCCTTCTCCCCTTAGCTTCCTGCAACACAACTAAAGAGCCGTTCGCACTGGCCAAGTAGTTTAGTCGAGTAGCGAGTATATTTATTTATTATTGTTATACGCCCATAGGGGCTTTTACATAGATTATAAATAAGTTATCGAGTTAGAATTTATACCAAAAGTGAAAAATTATAAAAAAATATATACAAGTAGTTTTTGAAGAATACGGCGTAAAGAAATATTTTAAACAATATAATATTTGAGTTATCGAGTTAGAATTTATACCAAAAGTTGATATTAGTAACCAAATGTGTCCGAACACCACAATTTTAGTAGAGTAGTTTAGTCAGCTCTTGAGTCAATCCATCTTGTTCCTTTTTTTCAGGCGAGTAGCGCCCCCCACCATGTGTCCCTGCGCACCGACATGAGCGAACCCGTCGTTTTAGTAGACCGCAGATGCCAGATATTATGTCGTGTCGTTGGAGCGAAGATGCTACTCTAGAATTCTTTATTTTTGCTGCTATTAATCTCCTTTCGTGTCAATAGTTTATTTATTTTCATCTCACTTCTTCTACCTCTTCTAAAATAAGCATTACAATCAGCTTAATTAGCATATTTACTTTGTTGCGTAGCAGCCCGTCATCTTGCAACGCGCCGCTTACTAATGTTCTCTACTCGACTGTGATGTGAACGCTTTTCGGCCAGTCAGTAGCGAGTTTCTTTGCTACTCGACTAAACTACTTGCCCAGTGCGAACAAGCCATAAGTGCCAAAATTCCCAGGATAAATTAGTGTGATGAAAACATGCTTGTTTTGTTTCGAACCACTACTGTCCACTACTCCAATATATATTATGGTGGAGCGTATAAATAGCCAACAAAGGCGGACTTTATACCCTAATGCAGTGGTGGGCAAACTTTCTTCATGGGGGGCCAGAAAATTATAGAAATTTCAGAGGAGGGCCAGGAGTATAGCTAAAATCCATTTTGTTTTAAAATATATATTTTAATTATATAACTTTACACAAAAACGCTAATATAAGTTACAGATTACCATTATTTAACTTTTATTCGATGGCCCTGCTTATGGTAGGTGTGTGAGACATATGAAATTATTTTTGATTGGCCAAAATGTCTTCAAATGCAGGTTTGAGCTGCGACGAAATAACTTTTAGCAGCGAGAAAAGGTGCTCATCAGTTAATCAACATCAACATGCTTGAGAGAGATGGTTTTGGTCGGCAGAGAGAACACAAAAGAGGGTAGTTCCAGAGGTTGCAACGCCCGTCACGCGAATCGTGGCGGAGGTTATGACCTACGAAACACACATTTTAACGCCTAGGGTCGCTCCGAATCCTTCACTCAGTTGAGGCAGGATTTTGTATAAATAGAGGTGCGACCCGGGAACGAACGCATTCCAGTACCGACACGATAGCTACCTTCTCTCTCTGCAAACTGGACCCATCTCTCGACGGAAATTCACAACAACTCGACTGTTTATTTCACGAGACCCAGCGACTGTCATAGACTACCCGGCGCCCTATTTACAGTCTGTGTGAGTGGCGGAAACGTCTCTTACACCTAAGAAATATAACAAATAATTATGTATGCGGCATTCTAACCTCAAAAATTGTGGTCACGAATCAATGATGTTATACATTTCATCTAGACTCACCATTGTCTCACAAACTCAATATAGGTGGCAAGTAAGAAAAACTTATGTTTTCAGTAAATTCTTAACTCAAAAGTTATTCACGTATTATAAAGATAGAAATTCAAAGAATGTATGTGTATGAATGACATAGATATAGGACCGGTTGGTGTTTTAGCATTTGCACCGAATACTACATTCTACATCACGGGTGTGACTGAGATGACAAGATATGCTTACCCATTTGCTACCACTATAAAACGAATGCTGTATGACCTACCGTCCTAGGTTGTCCTTAATTGTTGCAAAGTTTGCTATCTCACTTTCTCCTAATGGCGCTAAAAATCTTCAGGAAACACTCGAAATCATTGTACTTTTTATAACAATAAATAATTTGAGTGTATTTACGAATGAAATGTAATTCTTTGTTTTTTACTAGTGTTTGCTGTGTAATTGAAAATTATTTCTTACATCACATACGAGGGCATTTTGGCGCTTTTTTAATGCAATTTATGCAACGCCTGGCAGTCGAGTACTAAAAGTATGAAATTGAAGAGAATACAATTGCCTTACCATTTCGAGATCTCTACCACGCGTCTATATTTTATATATATATAACGTCATTGTCACAAATTGCCTAAACGTATAATGAAACGTGCACTCACCTGAAGGAATTGCCTTACTGCATAGTATAGGTAATATATTATATCCATATAATATGGGCAGGTCAAATTATCCATCCATCATTTGGTGCATCATCAAGTTGACGCAAGTTATGTTCTAAGATACAAATCTTGTTTTCTTCTTGAAATCCAAAACTCTCAGGGCCTGTTCTCACTTCCTTTCATAAATCAGACGGCAAAAAACCGGACCCGGTGTTCACAGGGTTGAGGTGTAGTGGGGCTCACGCCAGAATGACAAGGCAGCAAGTGTGAACAGTTTCATACAAATACATACTATAAACGAGCGAAATACATACTAAGAGTGAGTTCCAACACGATTTTTAAACGGATGCGCTGCACTGGCCATCAATCTGATAAAACCTGCCGGATCCAAGTTTTAATCATGACGGAAAAGTGTGAACATATATATCCATACATCCTTTACAGCCCCTAGGGCTTCAGATTTTTAAACGTCCACTTTTTAAACATCCAATTTTTAAACGGAAGGGGGGAACGGGCCCTCAGAAAAACAAATTTTTCAATAACAAGAAAAAATAATACATAATTGAACACAATGACGTTATATATTATAAATAGACTCGTTATAGTCTTACATACTCACAATATAATGTGGAAAGCAAGCAACACTCTTTTGTTTTCAGCGGTTTTTAGTATTATTTCTAAATTCAAAAGTTAATTCATGGGTGATAAAGATAGACAATCAAAGAATGTAAGTATGTGAATGTGATAGATATATGGTCGGGCGGCTTATTAATTTCTTCGCCGAATACTGATTGTGACCTATGGGTGTGACTGAGATTACAAGATACTCTTACTCGATTACCCAATGGACAGGGAAGGTAAAGGCGGGTAAAACGAGACACACGGGCAAATATTTTTATATTTATTATATGAGTTATCATTAGTAATACAATATTGGTACTATTATAGGAGTATTGTTAAGTACATATTTTATTATACAGTACAGGTTATAGGTTTAAATGATTATACAAATCTATACACCTATAACACCTAGGACCGTTACTATTTACAATTTTCAACAACGACATTATTAAATTAATGAACGCTTTACCCTTTGTACGTTTTACCCCGTCTTTCCCAATGGAATAAAACAAATGCGGGACGCTGTGTGAACCGACCTACTGTTAGTAGGTTGTCCTTTTTATGCTTATGTCACTTTGTGATGCAATGTTCGCTGTCTCCTTTTCGACTATTTGCCGTGTAATTGAAGCATTTTCTCATCACACAGGAGCGCATTTTGGTGCTTTGCAATACAATTTACTTAGTGGTAAGACACGACCTTACTCGATGCGTAGCAGTTTAGTACTAAAGTACTAGAAATAGAGATAGCTACAATCGTATTGTGTTTGGCTTTCCATTTTGAGATTTCTACCCCGCGTCCAGTATTAATGTAATGTCATTGATTGAACATCCATAAAGAGGTAGAGAACAATTCTTATTTTGAATTATTTTACATCCAAAATAGACTAACTGCAATTTGCCATGCATTCGGGAAAATACCTACCACATTATAAACACAAGGCATGAAACACAATCTTTGAGGTACTTATTTAAAATTCATATGGACTAAAAATAAATTATATTTGTTTTATGGTCCTTAACCAGGCGAGCGATTCTACATCATTTGTGGGATCGTTATGGGATAATCAGATTTGTGTGATTTATTTGCTTTTTCTATGTACAATGTACATAAAAAATAAATAATCATGCATACTTGCAGGAATTCGTGTTTAAAACGATCTAAACTAAAATATGTGACAGTAAATATGTAAAAATCACATGGCAAATGTGACTAGAGAATTGTGCTCTTGGGGGGTGAAACTCGGTCAGGTGTCAGCCCCCATCGGGTGGTACTGGTAGGTACTGGTAGGCACTGGTAGGTACTGGTAGGTGTACTGGTAGGTGCTGGTAGGTGTACTGGTAAGTACTGGTAGGTGTACTGGTAGATGCTGGTAGGTGTACTGGTAGGTACTGGTAGGTGTACTGGTAGGTGTACTGGTAAGTACTGGTAGGCACTGGTAGGTACTGGTAGGTGTACTGGTAGGTGTACTGGTAGGTATTGGTAGGTACTGGTAGGTGCTGGTAGGTACTGGCAGGCACTGGTAGGTGTACTGGTAGGTAGACGTGGGTCGTTACGTCTTTTTCAAGAAATGTAATAAAACAGGTGATCTTTGTAACTATGTAGTTATTTTCATTCAGCTACTATGATTGTTTGCATAAATACCTCAACCAACTATACAGTTACACACAAAACGAAAATAAATTAAATCACTATCTAGTATCTAAGTGTTTGTAGCTATACAGTGAAATCAATATATATTAAATTAACTTCCCTTCATACTTTATTCAGGCTTAGGACTGACTGCATTATGCATTTATGATTAATTAGTGTTTAGTATGAAACTATGATTTTAATAAAATTATTAATACAGGCATATTTAAAAGTTAATTTGATTGTAGGTAAATACAACGTTAATTTTTAGAAGTAAGTACTCAAAATTATACACATTGTACAACGATGAACTAAAACAAACTAAATTATTTTACTTTAAATTCCAAAAGTGACGCTCGCTTCCCAGAAACGGAATCACGAGCCGTTGAAATTATTTACAAACAGAGATCACTCTATTTTATTATCTATATTAATGTCTATAGTCAGGGGCGGCCCTAGGGCGGTGCGACCGCACAGGGCGCCGTCATAAGAGGGGCGCCGAAAACACCTAACCACTGATCGACCATCTATCGATCGTGCGCTTAAATCGAGTGGTTGGTGCGGGGAGCAAGCGTGTTGCCAACGTAGGTGATTTTTTGCCATTTAGGCTACTCAGAACGAGAATCGGTGATGAAAAAAATCTAAAGGACAACCGGACACTAATGCAGAAGAAGACAAAGTACGAGAGTGTTTCGTTGCTTACAAGCCGGTAAGTGACTCGTCAGTAGAAGGGCCAGGGCCGCCGAGAGGGTATGTTGGCCAAGTCTGAAACTAGGGGCCCGGGCCTAAAGGGGGGCCCGGGAAGGGCCTTGGATTTTTTACTAATGCCCATGACACTCACATGACGCCCGGCCCGCACGCTCCGTAGGCCCTGCGGTCAAGCACGTCATCGTGCCGGCTAATATAAAGCAATGTTATTTTTAACACTGACAAATCAAAATGATATTATGTATCTAAAAAGATAAATGGAGACTTGGAAAAAAGAAATTAAGTTTCATGTTCCGTATATTGAAAACTAAAACTCTTCAAAACAAAATTCAAGTTCCATTATATTCACCATGTGCTGCGCATAGTCTCAACGTATGTAAAGAAGATGCGGCTCAATCTTGTGTAGAGGCTATTACGTTCTTTCGAAATCGTCCAAAAGTGCTACAATGTATTCAGTTTAAGTCCACGAAGATGGGAAATTCTGCAAGAAAGCATTGGGTGTTCGCTTCACTCTCATTCTAAAACAAGATGGTCTGCAAGAATTGACAGCGTGCGGCCTTTTGGGGCTCATATTCCTGGACTGAAAGTTGCTCTTAGTAAGATTAAAGAGCTTTATCTCACTCCTCAAACTTTGGCCGAAATTAAGGGCATCGAAAAGTATAATATAATACATTTGAATGTCTACTTATGTCGTCGACATGGTTTAAAGTGTTGTCTGAAATAAACTCCTGGAGTATAGTTTTGCAAGCGAGACAAGCAACCCGGACGTGGAAGTTGTCAATTTGCAACACTTTGTTGAAAACTTAACTACCCTCCTTTCTAAGTGGACTACAATATTAGAAGAGTGTAAACAAAAAAAAGTTTTGGCTGATAAAAGTCATGAAAAACAGATGTCATGGTCATGATTGTCAGAAGAGAACTTTAAAATTAATGTTTTTTATGTGTTGTTTGACAGTGTCATTGGAAACTTGACCCGAAGATAGAAAGCTGTCAACAATATTAATGAATTGTTTAAGTTAAAACTAACTAACTAACTAACCATCACGCCGTTTCCCCGCAGGGGTAGGCAGAGAGGACGGACCGCCACACAACTCGATCTTGGCACACACTTTTTGCCTCGTTCACATTCATACATCGTCTCATACATGCTCTTCTATTATTCCGACTCTTCACATGGCCCGACTCAAGTATCTGATTCACTTGGTCGTGCCATGTCTTCCTCGGGCGTCCCCGACTTCTTCTACCATTCACATTTGCATCATATATTCTCCTTACACTCCTTTCCTCGTTCATTCGCTCTACATGCCCAAACCATCGGAGAGTCCCTTTCTTAATCTTACACATCACGCTTACGTCAGCCTTGCATTCTTTACGGATATCCACGTTTCTCTCACGATCGTACATGGTTTTACCACACATTCGCCTCAGGGATCTCATTTCTACAGCATTCAGTCTGCTTTCATCCTTCCTCTGCCAGTTCCATGCCTCACTGCCATACATCAGGGTAGGTACCAGCACTCCATTATGGACGGCTAGTTTCGCGTCTTTGGACAGTTTTTTATTACCGCCAACGGCATTCAGTCCTCCATTAATGGAGTTACCGGCATTCACCCTTCTTTCAATAAAACTGATGTATCTGAAGAAGAAAAGATTTTGGAAATTGAACACTTAAAAACTATTCAACCAAGAAACTTTTCAGAACATTTAAATCCACTGCAGTTACTAAATACTCTTTCAAACCAAAAACTGTCAAATCTCTTCCCTAATGTAGTAATTGCCATTCGAATTTTCTGTACTCTGCCTGTAACAGTTGCGGAAGCAGAAAGATCTTTTAGTTTGTTGTCTAGACTGAAAAACTTTTTGCGTTCTACAATGGGTCAAGAACGTTTAACAAGTTTGGGAATGTTATCCTTAGAAAATGGTCTGGCCAGAAACTTGGACTTTGCTGATGTTATAAATATTATTATGTAGCTTTGCAAACAAAAAAAGTAGGAAAGCGATATTGTAGATGACAATTTTTATTTGCCTACATTTTTATTTGCCTACAATTTTATAGTTTGTGGAGTTTTTACTATAATTTTAAAAATATTCCAATTTAGTATTCCATTACTAACGTATCTGCGAGTGTGTTAATATTATAATAATTTAATTTAGCTTTAAGATGTAATGAACAACGAAGAATATGTAAATACACACACAGTAGCCTAAGACAATAAACACAAGAATTTTATTTTGAGTATTCACCATAACTTTTAAACATTTCCATTGAATAATTATGCTAAATTCGAATGATTGGTATAATGGTATAAGATAATAGAAAATAAGAAAAGGTAATAAAATAGTATTCCTAGCAGTAGCAGGTTAGCATGCCTTCCCCCCAACGGTGAGTTGGGGGGAAGGGGCCCGGTATAGTCTACTAGTCTTGGGGCCCAGATTGGCTGTCAGCGGCCCTGAGAAGGGCTCACTGGCCTTTTTCTTTGTTAAATTGTGCATGAAGTTGACTTGAATATGAACGATTGTCGAAGTCAAAGGTACGATAATGGTGCCAACATGGTAGGAGTAAACAAAGGTGTCCAAACCAGAATTCTAAACCAATATCCTCGAGCATTCTTTAACCCATGTGGCTGTCACAGCTTGAATTTGGTGATAGCAGATCAAGGGGGGATCAATGTTAAACATAATGTTTTTATATATTTTTGTCACAATTTAGATTTTATTTAAGTACTTAATAAAATACCAATTTTTTATTGGTATCTATTATTATCAAAATTAAATTATAACTTCTTGTGACTTGACCACGACTATGTGACTCCCCCCCCCCCTGGCGCCAAAGCTGGATCCGCCTTTGTAGCAGATGCAGCTAAATCATCATCCATTAAATCGGTTTCTTTATTTGGATTTCTCCAAAGACTGTTTGTATTATTCTCTGGATCAACAAAGAGGTAAAAAGTCATATCCAAACACATAGAAGGACTCTCACTGAAAAAAGTTTGCATAAATCGCTGGGAGAGTAGACTTTCTAGCTTTACTTCTGTTTGCTATAACTACTCTTCAGTTCATGAATTTTGCCCTTTTGAATCTTCACGTTCATGCCCTTTTGAATATTCACGAAGAAACGAATGACTCAATTGCTGCATCAGAGGCTTTGTCACTGATTCAGAACATGGAGTAATTTGAATTCATAGTTACGATGGTAGCTTGGTACGATATACTTTTTCAAGTAAACATTGTAAGTAAAGCTATGCAGTCTGAAACTATGGACTTAGCAAAGACATCGCAATTGCTGAAAAACTGCTAGAAATTTGTGAAGCAGTACTGGACTTATTCGTCTGCTCAAATAACAGCTAAGGAAATAGCTTCCCAGGCTGGGATAGATTCTACATTTAAGCCAGTCCGATCCCGAAGAAAGAAGCGATTATTTGAATATGAAGCTACAGATGAGACACCAACAAATCCCGAAGAACTGTTTAAAATTAACGTCTTTTACCCTATGATAGATACAATTGAAAATGCATTGGTCACTCGGTTTGGACAATTATCTAAATTCAATGATACATTGTCTTTTTTGTATAACGTCAAAATAATTCCTGATAAGTCTTCATTAGAAAAAGCCTGTGCAGATTTGCAACCGAAGGGGAAAATGTGATGTCTCTATTTGCGAATTGGTTGAAGAACTTTTGAGCCTAAACCCATTACTAAAAAAATCTTTACTCTGCAGAGCCACTACAAGTTCTCCAATTTATAAAAAAATATGATTGGCAGGATATATTCCCGAATGTGTGGACAGCGCTTCCGATTTTGCTGACCATCCCTGTAGCTGTTGCCAAAGGAGAACGAAGCTTTAGTAAATTAAACCATACTTACGTTCGGCTATGTGTCAAGAAGTACTATCAGATCTTGCAATTTTATCAATTGAGAATGATATTGCCCAAGGGTTAAATTATTCTGATTTAATAAAAAAATTGGCCAAGCGCAAAAGCAAGAAAAGTTGTTTTCTAGTGTTTTTATTGATTTCGCAGATTTAATTAAATAAATCTAATCAAACATATATTTTTTTCTGTTATTATTTCTCATCCGTCCTACTAGGTACTTCAATTAAAGTTGCATAATAACTGCATAGAAAGAACTCTATTTTTTGTTAGGAAGAGAGGGGCGCCGCCAAGAGATTTCGCACCACCTAATAATTTAGCTAGGGCCGCCCCTGTCTATAGTCTTACTTATGAATGGCACGCAGGGGCGTGCACAGAAATTTTAGTGAGATAGAGGGCTAAGACTGGAAAATACAACATTATTGATGTTGTAGCTGAAAATGATTTTTTTTTTTTCGAAATTTCAATTTTTTGTATAAGATTTTTATCTAGCGTAGGCATACCTATAGATATGCCTACCCTGAATAAAAAATCTTCATACAAAATATTGAAATTTCAAAAAAAAAAAAATCATTTTCAGCTGCAACAACATCATTTACGTCGAATTTTTCAATCTTAGCACTCTAGCTCACTAAAAACTCTGAGCATGCCACTGATGGCACGTGGGCGTTCCGATTACTTCGGATTTATTCGTGTCACCCACTCCTTAAACATAAAAAAACCTTATTTATATGTGTACATAGATATATTTTCTAATACACGGTTAGAAAACTTACTAAAGTATACAAAAGAGGCTACGAAGCACCGCACAAAGAGGAGGCCGAAAGGCTACGAAAAACCACACAAAGAGGAGACCGATAATACTATCTCATTCTCTCGCGGACTACATCCTTTAGATGCATGTATTTGCTTCTTTTTAGTGTCGTTATTTTTCGTTTCATCGAGTTTCAAATCACAACGGTGCTAAAGAAGTTTTCACTACGCAAAACACTCTTCTTAGGGTGTCTTATGTCGTTCTGAAAAATTGTAGGTACTAAAAACGACGCGCGACATGTGTACTTAGATATTATTTTGCAAAAAAAAAACAAATTTTGACAAGAAAAAGGTATTTATATTGGCTAGCAATTAAATCTTAAAATTAAACAGTTTTTGTGGTTCACCCTAAAGTTTCACTAAATTTATTTTATTTATTAAACTTAAAATTGTTCCACTTCACGTGATCTAAACTTCCCACTACCTTCAGCCTCACAAAATATCCCAATCGGGGATGCCATAATCTCATTAGCTCCAGACAGGAGCAGTTGGAACTTGCGGTATTCACATAAAAACATACTATTATCGCGCTTTCATATATCCGATCCGGTCACCTGGAATAAGCTTCACTCAAATATATATTTTTAAATGCACCTACCTCAATGGTGAAGTTAAAACCATGCGCCAAATAAAAACAAATTAAAATTCTGAGCGACACGCGTCATACAATTTATTATAAAAATAAAGGAACAAATCACTCGATTCATTTATCACGGTCCGACAGCGACTGATGTTTTGTTGACGGCTAGGTAGACAGATACCATAAAAACAATAATATAAATAAGCATCGTTTTGTTTCTAAACGCATTGCATAATTTACGCACGTGTGAGGGAGAAAAAATATAGGATTAACTTTCGCTTTTTAGTCTTTTTATTAGCAAAAGTTCAGGGTCCCGTTCAAGTTTCGCCCTAAGATGACGACTTCGTCGCGCGGGGACTAACGACGAACCAATTCTCTGTGAATTAGGAACTTCTGACTAATAAGTGTCTTTTGTCTGGCTGTGACTTGAATAACTTGCATTCCGCGGACCTAATAAGGACTCGATATCTTCAACAGATTGGAATTGAGCTGTGCGGCCAGATCGACTCGATACGTGGGACAGGATTTGGTACGACGACGTCACCAATGTTTTGATTCCTTGAATAATGAAACAGAGATTGGGGTTGAGAATTGAACAGACTTGTAGGACTGACGGATAGTGGGACTGGCGGGACGACTGTGAAACAGATGCGAAACTCGTAATTCAGAATTACTTGGCTCTTGGCTGACTCGCTCGTTTGTCGCTTGGACTGGGGCGGGGACTCTCTGGCCTATGGGTTTTTTTTTTGTATAGATTAATAGATTTCGTCGGCTTAGAGTGTAAACCTGCTAAATCCATTTTGACCGTTATTACGTTTATTTTACCATTCAAAAGAGAAAAAAAAAAAATACACAAGCTAGGAAAAACAGCTTCTATCAGTTTTGGCTTTAAATTGACAAAAACGCGTGATACGTAAAACTGCCAAATCCATGGCGTCAAAAGTCTGCTGCTAAGTCCATCTTAACCGCCATTCTGTATAGAGTTTTCGATGACAGCACGCGTGCTCTTACAAATAATTACATAATTCGGTGTTACTTGTGCAAACGGAGGTTTGAGGATTGAGATATTGTAAAGGTACATATTTTTTTAATTATATAATTGTTATTTTTATTTTATTTTATTTTATTTTATTTTATTATATTTTATTTTATTTTATTTTTATTTAGGACCAATGTAAGATATGTGCTCTCTTTAAAGTCGGAAGTCGCAAGAAGATTATTTAGAACAAAGTAAGAAAGAAGAAGCTTGAGCAGAAAAAGAAAAAGATAAAGCTGAAGAAAGTGTTGTGTTTACGGGCGGTTCTGATGACTCCCAAATCAAAAATTAGTAGTTTATACTATAGAAGAAAGCTCCAAATACACAATCTTGCCTTTTATAATTTGAAGAACAAAGATGGCTATTGCTATTTATGGAACGAAACCGAAGGAGGTTTAAACTCGGAAGAGTTTGCAAGTATATGGGTCAGTTTAATTGAGAACAAGGTTTTACGACAAAATGAACAAGCAAAACCAAATAAAATCATTTTTTATAGCGATGGTTGCACGTATCAAAACAGGAATTGTGTAACGTATAATGCATTGCTATTGTCAGCTATAAACCCACGGACGTATATAAGGGGGGGGTCTTGGGGGTCCGGACCCCCCCCATTGCACCGCGCTGATTGTAGAAAACGATAGTTGCTTAAGTCCGCCAATAAGGAGCGATAATTATGTTATGTTTATTTTTAGTTCAAATATCAGAGACTGAATGATTTATATATATAATATTTAAAAATAAAGGCTGATTGATTAAGACTGACTATTTTTTTCACGAAAACATGATCTTATATATTTTTTTTTAATTTGCGGACCCCCCCCTTATCAAAGCTATATATACGTCCGTGTATAAACCACAACATAATCATAGAACAAAAGTTTCTAGAAGTTGGGCACACACATATGGAAGCGGACAGCATACATTCCTCTGTCGAGCGAGCTCTTAAAGACAAAAACATCAATGTTCCTGCGTAGTATATATCTATTTGCAGGTCGGCAAGGAAAAACCCTAGACCTTATGATGTAACTTGAAGTAATTTTTTTTAAAAGCATTCGTCCTGGACGTGGTAAAGGTGACGCTAAAGTTACTGATAATAGAGCTCTTCAGTACACTCCAAACAGTGACGTATTTTTTAAATTGAGATTCACTGATGTATGGAAAATACTACCGCAAAGAAAATCACCGGCTGTAATTGCATTGCCTTTTGATTCCCTAAGAAATCACTAGCAAACAAAAAAAAAATTACAAAAAGGAAGTTTGAAGACTTGCAATATTTAAAAAGCACTTTACCTGAAGACTATCGTTATTATTATGATAATTTACTACATGACTAGTCACTACTCGTATTAGTAACTGTTGAGGCTGACTGGTGTGTAATCTTACTTAAGAGTGTATAACCAGAGAAACCAGAAATATGTCATTTTTAAATCAGTGGTTAGACGTATTGACTCTTTTCCACAAAAAACCATAAATGGATTTCAAAAGATTGTTCTTTTATCTAGTAAACTTATGTTTTAGATTTTGAGAAAAAAAAAAATATTTTTAGAATAATAAGGTTATGCCATAGGTCGTTCGCAGATTTGTTCAATTTTCAAAAAAGTACATTTCTTATACAACACCCATTTCAAATCATATAATCATGCAGTAAAATAAATCAATACATTATCTGGTAAACGTATGTTTCAGAATTTTAATTTTAGTTTAAATAAAAGTATTAAAAAATATATACGGACATGTGTTTCTTGACGAAAATTGGTCGGTTTGTGCATTTATTTGTGCACTTACAAACAAATATATTTCGGATTTTTTTACATACTTATTTTGCTAAGACGTTATTGACAAATCAAAAATAATTTGATCATAAAATAATTTCAGGAAGTATTTAATTTTAAATAATTTTGAACATCGCATTTTACCATTTTTATCGTAAACACAAATTTCAGATTTCATTACGGGCCCAAACGCGGCCAGGAGAGCACGTCTTCGCGACGCTTTGAATAATAATATTTGGAAATGAAATTTGAAAACGAAATTTGAAATAAACACGAATTCCTTGATTCATGTTTGTTAAATCTATAGGGTTGCCCGAACGCAATTTTTCATGTTCATTGAATATTTTTTTGCAAAAATTTTTATAATTTCGAATATTTTTTTTATTTTAAATTTTTCTTTTGTGAATACCGCACAAGAGTCCCAACTGCTCCAAAATATTTTTTTGGGGTAAATCTTTTTTACGCACGCTCGACACTTGGGGGTAAACTGGTGAATTGGTTACGAAAAGTGGTGATAGTTACGAAAAATGACATGCGAACGGTAATCAATGCGAACGGTGATCGATTGCTCGGCGGGTCGGGCCTTTACGCACGCTTGTTTTTCGTATTATTGTTATATTGTTAATGGACTATTTGTCCGTAAATAAATAAATAAATTATATACAGCGGGTACCCGGCATGCGTTTCATGGGCACTGTAACCTCGCGGTCAACTAAACTGTTATGGTTCCATCACAAGTCCCGGGAATTATAATGCAAGCGCCTGCACTATATAACATTATATACAGCGGGTACCCGGCATGCGTTGCAAGGCCACTCAAAGAAAGAAAGGGTTTGTGCGCTTTAATTCTGTTTGTTGAAGTGCTTATTATTAATTATGCACACGAATAAATATTTCAAAATGCGACATTTTTTACAATCCAACTGAATATTACTCGTTTTTTTTCATGAATACCGCACAAGTCTGGAGCCCGTGGGACTATTGCATCCCCAATTTGGAGTATGTTGTAAGACTGAAGGTAGTGGGGAGGGGAAGGATATTGGGAAGAGGAAGGTGGGGAAGTACCTGGCTATTCAGATCTGACCACTAAACACGGCTAAAGCCATTTCAAGCAACGTTTCAATTCTTAATGGTGGTCTTACACCAGGGCGATACTGAGAGTATCTTCCACTCTAATGGCCGTCAAATACAATTGAAAAACAAAAAACCAAAAAATTAAAAAGAATATAACAAATTGTTTATTCATGTAGCTATCTACTTAATATCTACTGTGTTTACGCATTTCACTTGTATCTATTTATGTTTATGCACTTCAATATACAAATTACAAATAACTACTACTAATTAAAATTCTGGAAGCGAGAATAGTAATATAAAGTAGTAATAGTAGCGGGTAGCCCTAGCTCGAGTGAACAAAACCCTCAAAACTCGGATTGCCGCGGAACGAAATTTAGTTCTGAAAACGCCCGCTCGCGAGCCCTGATGTGTTAGCGCTAGTGTCGGAATCGAAGTTGTCATGTGCTGGTTATTCACTCTTAATGTGATTTATTTTGATTTTAATTTAGAAATATTCAGGCTACAAGATTTCAACATGATACAGTTACTTTATGTAACTCTTCTTAGGGTGAGTTGCCTAAAACAACAACAAAAAAATACTAAGAGTTAAATATTTATTTTGATAAGACAGAATTATTGTTTTATTTTTTTTATTAAAAGAAGCTTTTATAATAGAGCATTTAGTTTTAGAATTAAATTATGTGGTAATTTTAAAAAGTTATAGAATCTATCAATATTATAATATTGAGACCGAAAAAAGGGGTTCCTAATCTATATTAATAAAACTTTGCATTTAGAAACATTACTTGTAATTTTTAGAAAATTAATATTAAGAGTGTACAACCAGAGAAACCAGAAATATGTCATTTTTAAATCAGTGGTTAGACGTATTGACTCTTTTCCACAAAAAACTATAAATGGATTTCAAAAGATTGTTCTTTTATCTAGTAAACTTATGTTTTAGATTTTGAGAAAAAAAAAATATTTTTAGAATAATAAGGTTATACCATAGGTCGTTCGCAGATTTGTTCAATTTTCAAAAAAGTACATTTCTTATACAACACCCATTTCAAATCATATAATCATGCAGTAAAATAAATCAATACATTATCTGGTAAACGTATGTTTCAGAATTTTAATTTTAGTTTAAATAAAATTATTAAAAAATATATACGGACATGTGTTTCTTGACGAAAATTGGTCGGTTTGTGCATTTATTTGTGCACTTACAAACAAATATATTTCGGATTTTTTTACATACTTATTTTGCTAAGACGTTATTGACAAATCATAAATAATTTGATCGTAAAATAATTTCAGGAAGTATTTAATTTTAAATAATTTTGAACATCGCATTTTACCATTTTTATCGCAGCCCGTAAACACAAATTTCAGATTTCATTACGGGCCCAAACGCGGCCAGGAGAGCACGTCTTCGCGACGCTTTGAATAATAATATTTGGAAATGAAATTTGAAAACGAAATTTGAAATAAACACGAATTCCTTGATTCATGTTTGTTAAATCTATAGGGTTGCCCGAACGCAATTTTTCATGTTCATTGAATATTTTTTTGCAAAAATTTTTATAATTTCGAATATTTTTTTTATTTTAAATTTTTCTTGTGTGAATACCGCACAAGAGTCCCAACTGCTCCAAAATATTTTTTTGGGGTAAATCTTTTTTACGCACGCTCGACACTTGGGGGTAAACTGGTGAATGGGTTACGAAAAGTGGTGATAGTTACGAAAAATGACATGCGAACGGTAATCAATGCGAACGGTGATCGATTGCTCGGCGGGTCGGGCCTTTACGCACGCTTGTTTTTCGTATTATTGTTATATTGTTAATGGACTATTTGTCCGTAAATAAATAAATAAATTATATACAGCGGGTACCCGGCATGCGTTTCATGGGCACTGTAACCTCGCGGTCAACTAAACTGTTATGGTTCCATCACAAGTCCCGGGAATTATAATGCAAGCGCCTGCACTATATAACATTATATACAGCGGGTACCCGGCATGCGTTGCAAGGCCACTCAAAGAAAGAAAGGGTTTGTGCGCTTTAATTCTGTTTGTTGAAGTGCTTATTATTAATTATGCACACGAATAAATATTTCAAAATGCGACATTTTTTACAATCCAACTGAATATTACTCGTTTTTTTTCATGAATACCGCACAAGTCTGGAGCCCGTGGGACTATTGCATCCCCAATTTGGAGTATGTTGTAAGACTGAAGGTAGTGGGGAGGGGAAGGATATTGGGAAGAGGAAGGTGGGGAAGTACCTGGCTATTCAGATCTGACCACTAAACACGGCTAAAGCCATTTCAAGCAACGTTTCAATTCTTAATGGTGGTCTTACACCAGGGCGATACTGAGAGTATCTTCCACTCTAATGGCCGTCAAATACAATTGAAAAACAAAAAACCAAAAAATTAAAAAGAATATAACAAATTGTTTATTCATGTAGCTATCTACTTAATATCTACTGTGTTTACGCATTTCACTTGTATCTATTTATGTTTATGCACTTCAATATACAAATTACAAATAACTACTACTAATTAAAATTCTGGAAGCGAGAATAGTAATATAAAGTAGTAATAGTAGCGGGTAGCCCTAGCTCGAGTGAACAAAACCCTCAAAACTCGGATTGCCGCGGAACGAAATTTAGTTCTGAAAACGCCCGCTCGCGAGCCCTGATGTGTTAGCGCTAGTGTCGGAATCGAAGTTGTCATGTGCTGGTTATTCACTCTTAATGTGATTTATTTTGATTTTAATTTAGAAATATTCAGGCTACAAGATTTCAACATGATACAGTTACTTTATGTAACTCTTCTTAGGGTGAGTTGCCTAAAACAACAACAAAAAAATACTAAGAGTTAAATATTTATTTTGATAAGACAGAATTATTGTTTTATTTTTTTTATTAAAAGAAGCTTTTATAATAGAGCATTTAGTTTTAGAATTAAATTATGTGGTAATTTTAAAAAGTTATAGAATCTATCAATATTATAATATTGAGACCGAAAAAAGGGGTTCCTAATCTATATTAATAAAACTTTGCATTTAGAAACATTACTTGTAATTTTTAGAAAATTAATATTAAGAGTGTACAACCAGAGAAACCAGAAATATGTCATTTTTAAATCAGTGGTTAGACGTATTGACTCTTTTCCACAAAAAACTATAAATGGATTTCAAAAGATTGTTCTTTTATCTAGTAAACTTATGTTTTAGATTTTGAGAAAAAAAAAATATTTTTAGAATAATAAGGTTATACCATAGGTCGTTCGCAGATTTGTTCAATTTTCAAAAAAGTACATTTCTTATACAACACCCATTTCAAATCATATAATCATGCAGTAAAATAAATCAATACATTATCTGGTAAACGTATGTTTCAGAATTTTAATTTTAGTTTAAATAAAATTATTAAAAAATATATACGGACATGTGTTTCTTGACGAAAATTGGTCGGTTTGTGCATTTATTTGTGCACTTACAAACAAATATATTTCGGATTTTTTTACATACTTATTTTGCTAAGACGTTATTGACAAATCATAAATAATTTGATCGTAAAATAATTTCAGGAAGTATTTAATTTTAAATAATTTTGAACATCGCATTTTACCATTTTTATCGCAGCCCGTAAACACAAATTTCAGATTTCATTACGGGCCCAAACGCGGCCAGGAGAGCACGTCTTCGCGACGCTTTGAATAATAATATTTGGAAATGAAATTTGAAAACGAAATTTGAAATAAACACGAATTCCTTGATTCATGTTTGTTAAATCTATAGGGTTGCCCGAACGCAATTTTTCATGTTCATTGAATATTTTTTTGCAAAAATTTTTATAATTTCGAATATTTTTTTTATTTTAAATTTTTCTTGTGTGAATACCGCACAAGAGTCCCAACTGCTCCAAAATATTTTTTTGGGGTAAATCTTTTTTACGCACGCTCGACACTTGGGGGTAAACTGGTGAATGGGTTACGAAAAGTGGTGATAGTTACGAAAAATGACATGCGAACGGTAATCAATGCGAACGGTGATCGATTGCTCGGCGGGTCGGGCCTTTACGCACGCTTGTTTTTCGTGTTATTGTTATATTGTTAATGGACTATTTGTCCGTAAATAAATAAATAAATTATATACAGCGGGTACCCGGCATGCGTTTCATGGGCACTGTAACCTCGCGGTCAACTAAACTGTTATGGTTCCATCACAAGTCCCGGGAATTATAATGCAAGCGCCTGCACTATATAACATTATATACAGCGGGTACCCGGCATGCGTTGCAAGGCCACTCAAAGAAAGAAAGGGTTTGTGCGCTTTAATTCTGTTTGTTGAAGTGCTTATTATTAATTATGCACACGAATAAATATTTCAAAATGCGACATTTTTTACAATCCAACTGAATATTACTCGTTTTTTTCATGAATACCGCACAAGTCTGGAGCCAGTGGGACTATTGCATCCCCAATTTGGAGTATGTTGTAAGACTGAAGGTAGTGGGGAGGGGAAGGATATAGGGAAGAGGAAGGTGGGGAAGTACCTGGCTATTCAGATCTGACCACTAAACACGGCTAAAGCCATTTCAAGCAACGTTTCAATTCTTAATGGTGGTCTTACACCAGGGCGATACTGAGAGTATCTTCCACTCTAATGGCCGTCAAATACAATTGAAAAACAAAAAACCAAAAAATTAAAAAGAATATAACAAATTGTTTATTCATGTAGCTATCTACTTAATACCTACTGTGTTTACGCATTTCACTTGTATCTATTTATGTTTATGCACTTCAATATACAAATTACAAATAACTACTACTAATTAAAATTCTGGAAGCGAGAATAGTAATATAAAGTAGTAATAGTAGCGGGTAGCCCTAGCTCGAGTGAACAAAACCCTCAAAACTCGGATTGCCGCGGAACGAAATTTAGTTCTGAAAACGCCCGCTCGCGAGCCCTGATGTGTTAGCGCTAGTGTTGGAATCGAAGTTGTCATGTGCTGGTTATTCACTCTTAAGAGTGAAAAACTGCCAAATCCAGTATTAATAATGTTACTGCACTGCAAAAACCTGCTATATCACAAATGTATTAATTATTAAATAAATACTGAATTTACTAACTCTTCTTTTATTTTATATTATAAAGAATAAAAAAATACACCAACTGTATTAGAACCGTTTCTTAAAATTAATTTCATTATTTCTAATAATGTTTTTTGTCTCTCCTGTAAAGTTACCTATTTGGCTGTTAGCAGGTTTACACTCTAAGCCGACGATTTACTGCGCGGGATACTACACGTGATAGGCAATTTTGCGGTGGGCGCCGCCTGTAGTAGGTGTACCTATTCGCACAAAAAATAATATCTAGAATAATATTTAATTAAATTCCTACGAAACACTATAATATTTACAGAGTACATTATTATTTTCTTACCTCAATATAACATGAAATATTTACCTGTAAAATAAATTAATAGAAATAAGTCAAATTGTAGGATGCAAGGATAAGGGTAAGAAAGTGGTAAGTACCGGTATGTACTGGTAGGTATTGGTAATTACTGGTGGGTACTGGTAGGCAATGGTAGGTACTGGTATGTGTACTGATAAGCACTGGTAAGTACTGGTAGGCACTGGTAGGTACTGTACTGTACTGGTAAGTATTGGTAATTACTGGTAGGCAATGGTGCGTACTGATAGGTGTACTGGTAATTACTGGTAGGTACTGGTTGGTGTACTGGTAATTACTGGTAGGTACTGGTGGGTACTGGTAGGTACTGGTAATTACTGGTAGCTACTGGTGGTTACTGGTAGGTGTACTGATAAGTACCAGTGCTTATCAGTACGCTAAAATGCTGTATCTCTGTCAATTTTCGAATTTCTTTAAAACGTTTGGTGAGAGCATTCTTAACTTTTTCTAATTTGTTGTCAACCAGGTTGAAAACGTAGATTTGAGGAAAACGCGTTGAAAGTTTTGCTGAAGAATAATTCAACACACAAACTGCTTAAAACGGTTTCATATAAAATGCTGTATCTATGTCAATTTTACGAATTCCTTTAAAATATTTGGTGAGTGCATTCTTAACTAGTGCATATTTCATAAAATGAAATAAAAAATGGCTCTTTTTTACAGTGTCGTAAATGTGTCTGTGTTTTACATATTAAAAAATATCATAATCATTCAACAAAAATAAATACTTTTCTTATAAAAACATTATCATTTATTGTTCATTTGTTGTGTACATATTACAGCCATTATTGTATTTTGTTTGTTACAGATTTGTAAAATGGATACAAATGCTATGTATGTATGTAAATACAGTGGACAGTGGGCAAAACTATTACAGAGTAAGAAGGCGGGTATTGAGATGTAATATTTACTTGTGATGTACCCATTAGCTGCTTTTATAATTCCCACAGCAACGACATGTGGCATCTCATGTCTTTAATACGAGTGAGGGAGATGCAAGAAAATGTTTTTTTTTCCTTTGGAGGAAGCATAATATGTACATTATTTATCTCACTATTATTCAGTGTAGATGCAGCATTATGCACCATTAGCCGTTGCCATGCCGTAACCGTGAGAATTACAAAAGCGCACATTCAAGGCAAGCTTTTGATACATTACAAAAATCATTTTGAAATGTTTCCTACCCGTAAAATAAAAGATATTTACTTCAGAAAAGCTTTCACAGTGACAGACTAACTGCTACACATCATGGCGATTTTCACTACTGGTGAATTGTTTACAAACTTTAAATGTCCCAAGCACTGAATAGCGCGGACTCGGCCAGATTTCAATTCCACTGTTTTTTTAATTGTAGAAGTAAGAACACTAATATGGAGACATACATATTTCATAACATAAAAAATAATTTGTGAAAAAAATAACATACTATTGAAGCATGGGGCACTCTTTGTGACGGTTCGCACCTAATGCGTGACATGATACAATTACTAGTCAGTACCTGCCTCGATTGTTATATTCTACCAAAGAATGAGAAAGCAGAGGTCTTCGCAGGCTGATAAAAAAGATACCTTGTCATTGAGCCGTTAAAATCACCAGTTTGAAAAATTTTATAAATTTGACCACATAAGTTACATAGTAGACTTTTCTGATAACCTTCAAAACAAATTAAAATAGTTATCTTCATTCTAACATCAATTTTCATTATATCATTACATCCACCTAAAATTTAAATTTAGTATTTTGTCACATTGAGGTTTTAATCAGTCGGATCCGTAAGCCTGTTTTCACGATAATATAACATTACCAGACATATGTATGACGTTTGAGGCATACCTGACTTATTAAAAGGCCAATAATGTTGACGACAGGGCATACTTGACTTACTACCAGTGATTCCTGACATCATTTGGAGTAAAAAATGTTAATTATATTTTGGTCTTTGGTGACTTTTTTTATGTCCGTCTATTTTTCTTCAAATTCAAACAAAAAATCTTCCACCAGTCCTCACTGGGCACTAAGTTGATTAACCGCCCAACCCTTCACCTCTCTCTAAATGTCCAATACCTACTGATTTTCCATATTTTTATTTGAAAAACCAAAAATATCACAGGATACCAAAATGTTATGTATGTATTTACATTTTTACTTCAATGAAGTCAGGAACCACTGGTTAAAGTAAGTCAAATATGCCCTGAACACTCTTTATAAGTAGTGTAATCAATTAGATGATTTCCAGAGGGTAGGGGAGGGTCTGAGACAACTCTACACTTCTAATATTGTCAGAAAAGAAAAGAATCTGAATGCTTAAAAAAATTTTAATGCTTAACTTTCAGTGAACGGGTTTTATTTAAGAATACAATAAAAATGTACACATTTGAAACTTTCGTAAGGCCAGCAGATACATAATAGAATTATAACTGGAAATTCACACCGATTTTAAGAAGAACCGTTGAAGGAATGTGAAATAATTGATACAAGTAAGGTAGTTCTAAATCTTTGAGCGTGAAAATAGCTAAGGAACAAACATGGCTTCTGCAGTCATTCATGTTACTGCAGAACTTCAATTACTTACACCCCTGTCTGATAATTCTGGTAAAATTTACATAAATTATATCTACCAAACATAATAATCCTCTTTTACAATTGCGGGCGTGTGTAGTTTTCTTATTATCATCAAAAAGAGATCTTTTTTACATTTGTATGTAATGTATAATGGCTAAATTGCTCTCATTTGGAAATTTTTAATTATCTCATAGGTTCCACTTAATTGTCAGTTACTTTTAATGGGAACAACATGGTTATGTATAACAAATCAAACAGTTCACTCGGGAGTTAGGCGATAAAAAAAAATAAAATAAAAAAACACACATTTTTCAGTGTACATTTCCCATTGTGTGAATAATTTTTTTAGCACCATTGCGATAAATATTAAAAAATTAAACAGATGTTTGAACATTGCTAACAGAAATGAAAGCACGCATAACTTTATTTTGTCCACAGATAAAAAATTCAATGGCTTACAAAAATATTAAAAAAACAATAAAATTACGTTAATACGAGACAAGAGTAAACAAAAAAATTCTACCATTGCGTCACACTTACAAAAATAAAATATATTTTCCGTGGCAATAGTTCAAACACAAGCGTTGCCATTAGAATACATGAGCGGATCATTAGTATAGTTTTATTGGCATTAGAAGCTTCATTAGATAATTTGTCAACTTGTTTTCATATTGAAATAATTATGATAACCAATTATTGTAACAAATGGTACAGGTCTCTTCCTGTACTTTGTCCAGTCAGGCAGTTTGTCAGAAAAGATAACACAAAAATAGTGACTGTTGTGGATATTTTTTCATTGTAACTAAACTTAAATGCATGTTTCCTCAGTTTTTCCTGTAGTTTTCATATTGAAATAATTAAAATAACTGATTATAATAATATCGATTGTAGAAATTTGAAAAGCTATAAAGGACAAAATGTTAATATTTCAGAAGCGAACAGAAAGTTTTTATTTAAAAAAAAAAATAAAATCTCCTGTTTTTGTATAAAATAACGTTGCATAATAGATCTTTCAGCAAAATAACAGAATTTAATTTATTTAAAAAAATTCAAAAAAACCTCATAAAATGCACACTTATTTTTCTAAAAATATTTTTTTGACAATGCACATTGAAAGGGAAAAATGGAGAAAAAAGACATATGTATTTAACAAATTTTTGGAAATAATATTTTTTTTATGTGAATACTTCACAAGAGTCCTAGCTGCTTCCGTTTGGAACCAGTGGAATCTTATGTTGAGGCTGAAGGTAGTGGGGAGGGGAATGAGATGGGAAAGAGGAAGGTGTGGAGTTTGTGCTTTAGATAATTTCAAATTTCCGCTATCGATATGAATGAGACATTGCCTTGCAAAACGCACCCTGGAAATTACTGTGGTTCTGTGCTTTTACGAAAATGCTTGAAGAAAATTGAAAATAAATAATTTATTAACATTTTTAGCTAATTATCAGAAGAATAATGCAATTATGATGTTGATATTAAGCATAAAACTTATATTATTTTTATATCCAAAAAAGTTTCAAACAGTTTTTGAGGACGTCTACTCTAAAAATTCCAGAGCGGGTTTTTGCAAGTCGACGACTCGTATGTAACAAAAGTTACAGGAAAAACTTGTACCGATTTAATGTCAGGAAATTTGTCAGAACAGGTAACACAAAATACTATCATAAATTAAACATCTCCTCATCATAACTTGGGAAAATGCAATTATTTCTTCCCTGTAACTATGAGAAAATGGGGTTTCTTCCATGTATGTGCAGGTTAAGAAAATTATTGAAGGAAGGCAGATTAAGTGCCGAGATTTAGCAAATCAAGTGACATATTATGTGATAAAAATAATACATTATTATTTACACGCCATATTTTCACAATCAACGTAATGACAACCACCATTGCTTTCAATTACAGTGAAACCCTCTTAAGAAGTTCCCGCTTAAGAAGTTTCGTGGCTTAAGAAGTTTGGTTTTTTCGGTCCCTCGGCCCAAAATTGGCCCAATTTTTCCCACTTATAAGGTTTTCCTGCTTAAGAAGTTTATTCTTTCCGTTCCCTTGGAAAACTTCTTAAGAGGGTTTCACTGTATAACCTAGTCCACCTTTACATACCTCTGCCTTTGCATTTATAAAGAGCTCATAGTTAATAAATTTAAATTTAAAAAATATCAAAGTTCATGAAACTAAACCGTTAAGAAAGGCTAAACAAAATTGCAAGCAATTTTACTAACTGGTAACGTTGTTTCAATAAATTTTATACAAATGTCTCTTCCAATCTAAATTCTCTAAAACCAAATAAATTTTTGTACAATTTTCTCACAGAACTAAAATAAAATAATCTTTTGTTAACAGTCAAATGAAACGAAATAAAATATAATTGCAGCATGTATGAGTGCAATATTCAATTAGGAGGACATTTAAACAAGTTACCCACATCCAATAATTGAACTTTTCTTGGATCCAGGCGCTAGCATTAATTACCATTCCGTAGAAAAAAACAATTAATTTTTACTATAAAAAATCTAATACAAATATGGAATATAACAAAAGTACGTATTTATTACATACATATTTGCAAATAGATACTTAACCAGTATCTTTCACAGGGCTGATGTAGGATATTATACTATTTACAAGAAAAGAGATGAAAGAATATTAGTCAGCCAGGAGAGCTTCAGAAACTAACTCGGCATAATTCTTTCTTCTAATATAAACTACTCAACACTTAATAATTCTTTGACATTATATAAAATGTTGATTTTTTTTAATCGATAATGTTTAAATGTGAAATAAATAATAATTATTATATACAATGGTTACAAAACTTAATTAGAGTGAAGATCAACCGAAAGGGGATTGATGGCAAAACAAGGAGTCTGTACATAAGGCACTGAAGTACACAGCGGAGCGGGACAACGAGGCCTAGTGCCCGGGGGCCACGGGCGCCCCCAGGGCCGGGAAGTTGGACTGCATGCTGTGGAAGCTCTGATGGCGCTTCACGTCGTCCTCCGTCATGACTTGACCACACGTCTGGCACATGTTCATGGCCTCCGATTTTTGCGCCACGTAAACTGCGTGCAGCTCCTGTTGCCTGCTGATGTCAGGCAGGAGGGCGAGCAACTCGGGGAAAACTTCATCAAACGACTTCCCCAGGCACTTCACGCAATGTTTGTAATACGATTCCGATGAAAATGTTCCTTCTCTAAACATCTGGGATAGCTGCTTGAATTCATTGAAAGACTCCGGAGAGGTGAGAACCTCCATGAATTTGGCGACGAGGGACTTGTTGCGATCGTTGATATCGATGGGCGGCAAGTAATTATGAGCGGGGATGTTGTAATTCTGTCCCGAGGAGCTGGTGAAGGTGAAGCCATTGCAGGGCGGGACAGCTCGGTGGAAGTTGCTGAAGCCGGGCGGGGGGACGGTGGCCGGCTTGGTGAAGCCGGGAGGAGGCGGCTTGGTCTTGGCCATCTTGAATGCGGGGGGCTTCTTGACCATAGTCAGAGAAGGAAATTGATCCTCTAAACTGGCCGTGGGAGATTCTTTAGGGGAACTTTTATTTTCTGCAGGCTTCGTTTTTGGTTCACTCGATCGCTCCTTTTCCTTTTTCTCTTGAACGTGTCCATTCTTCAGGTTGGCATTCTTTTTATCCTTAGAGGTCTCGAAAGTTGGTGCGGGCGCAATATTCTTTTTGGGTTTTATCTCCGTTATATTCTTGGTAGTTTGTTTTTCGTTAATTTTGATTTTGGAGGCAAAATCCGGAGGCGCCGTTTCGGGCGGACGTTCTGTAGATTCATTCT
The DNA here is from genome assembly GCA_917563855.2 of Limnephilus lunatus. Taxonomy (NCBI): domain Eukaryota; kingdom Metazoa; phylum Arthropoda; class Insecta; order Trichoptera; family Limnephilidae; genus Limnephilus; species Limnephilus lunatus. The sequence continues at coordinate 52,095,724 of OU830599.1, forward strand.
TGTTCTTCTTTTTATCTTTCTTAACTATATTGTTGTTGATGTTGGTGGTAGGTTCTTCAGCCCGCAGGATCGGAGCGGGGACGGCTTTGTCATTTTTCTTCTTGGATTTAGACTTGAGCGAGGGGAATTCGGCTGCGCTGGACAAGGGGGGTTGTGGGGCAGCGGCCACCTTGGAGGGTTTGGGCGCCGGGGGTTCCCGGGCGCGGGGAGTGATCCAGTGCGGTTGTGCGGGCACAGGTCCTGCGGAGCTGAGGGCGGGGAAGGCCTCCAGGGTGGGTGGTGGGGGGGCCCTGAGCGGGGCGACAACAGCGACAGCGGGCGCAGGGGCTGGCGGTGCCGACATCTAAACATAAAATAAATTTTTAATTATTTATTGGTACATGAAATAGGACATGTCATTTTGGCAAGTAAAGTGTCCGTACCTTCTTGGCGAGGTTAGTAGTGTTGGGCGGCGTGTAGCTGGTGTAGTGGTTGTCCATGAGAAGGCTGCGGTCCTTCTTGCTGAGACTGGGGAACTCGTCCATGAACTTCTTGCTGGTCTCTTGCAACTGCTGCTTGTCGGCCAGCTTCATGGCCAGCTGCTTGTTGCTGGTCTCCGTGATACGGAACGGGTTGCCCGACGACTGGGGACGGTTGTGCACCTGGATGGACACGTTAGGTTTGGCTGCAAAAACAAATAATAAATCAAAATCAATTTATTTAACATTAGCATAAACAATTGGCGCAGGTGGGTGAACTGGCACCCATTGTACACAGCGAAAATTACATAAGAAGTTTGATATATTGTTCCCTTGAAAACTGAATTTGAAAAATGGCACAATTTATAAGGTTTTCTGACATAATTTTTTCAGTCTCTTGGTAAACTTCTTAACCCTCTAAGGGGATTTTGAGATTCATATTTAATTTAGAAATATGTATTCTCAGTTTAAGTTCTATTTTAAATTAAATTCATTATCATTTTAGAATGTACATATTCCAAAATGAAATACTGTTTAGAAAAGCAGATGAAATACTCTTTCAGATTTTTAATATTACTGCTTAAGGTTAAACGTCACGCACGTTATAATCTACGCATTCACAGATGGCGCAAATCAAATTATTTTCGGTTTTTATTGCTTTATGCACGTACATATTTAATTAGAATATAAATAAATAGTTTTGTTCATAAATAAACCCAAATCTTTCAAGGCTGAAAAATTCAATTTTGAATCGATGACTCAATTCAAATATAACGTGCGTGACGTTTAACCTTAAAACATATCTCACCGCAATACAGAAGGAGATAGAAAGATTTTTATGAGTCCAACCCAGTTTGTGCCATAAAGGGCACAAAAAGACTATACTGCTATCAATGTACTGTGTACTAAAAGGCACAAATATATCGGAAAAGCTAAGAGAGTTTTACCAAACCAAAGAAAAGATTTAAATATCTCACCATTAGTCCTAATGAGAGCGCTGGAGGGGCCGGGCGCCGATGACTGATGCGTGATGTTGACGCGGAAGGAGGGTCCGGCCGAGTGTGCGGGGGGCTGCGGGGGTGGCGGGCCCGCGCCCTCGCCGGCCAGCGACGGGAAGTTCTGCTGAGTGCGAAGCAGCGCGCCGGCTGACTGACGCAGGTGGGCGGGCCTCCCCACGCCGGGCACGGGGGCCGCAGGGCCTCCCTCGCCGCCCAGAGTGGGGAACTGTGTGGTGCTGCCCATGTCGATGGAGGGGGAAGGGGTAGCCGTCATGAGGGGTTCTTCGTACACGGGCTCGTACACAGGTTCTTGCTCCGGCCTGTTGAACATGCTACTCACAATATAAGTTCAAATATTGCATTAGATTAAACTGATAAAACATACAATTATTATATTAAATACAATTATTGTTAATATTGAATCTTACAAACTCTTTCTTTAACCGCTCCGATCTATCGCGAATATGCAAGTTTTTCGTCTTAAAAATGGTACTAAAATCACGAATTATGTAAAAAAAAAAAAAAAAACAATTCTTATTCTATCGTATAAATGCATAATGAACAATTCAGTCACCTCACTTTTTTTATCATTTCATACAAGAATATTTAATAAAAAAATAACAATGTATAACGGCGCTTAGGCGATTCGGAGGGTAAAATTTGTACCTACCATGTATCTGACAGAATAGGTCTTTTTTATGTATTTCTATGGACAACTTGAATTATTTTGGACCTTCTAATTTTTGTTTTAGGGATGTCACTAGAACAATAACGGAGTTATAACGATTTCTGTGGAAACACACGCGTTGATGTGAAAACACGCTTAATGTACTTGACTGCTATCGTTATATTATCGTGTACATCCGCTTACGTATCGGAGTGGTTAAAGAAATATTATTTTTGCACCTACAAAATAAGACAGCTTTATATGCGCAGTAGGCATCGCCCTAAAAAAAAATCACCTTTCATTATCGAAATATTGTTTGAAATGTCTTTAGATAAGTTCGGTGACCAGATCTGAAAAGCCAAATACATCTCAACCTTCCCCCCCCCCCTCATCTCCTCTCCTCCACTGCAATAGACAACATTGCCCAATTTTGTTATTTCCATATATTTTGATTTTTTTTTTACATGAATACTGCACAAGAGTCCCAACTGCTCCCGTCTGAAGCCAGTGAGACTATGGCATCCCCAATTGGGGTATGTTGTGAGGCTGAGGGTAGTGGGGAGGGGAAGGAGATAGGGAAGAGGAAGGTGGGGAAGTACCTGGCTATTCAGATCTGGTCACCAAACATGGCTAATGCCATTTCAAGCAATGTTTCAATTCTGAATTGTGGTCTTACACTCTGGAACGTGCTGCAAAATTACTATATATTATTTTAAATGAATAACTTGTGAAATAACACAAATTCGATTCGATCCCGCGACCATCGGTGTGAGAGTCAAGCGCCTTACCGCTACGCTACGCCAGTCGTCAAAAAAGAAAAGAGTTTTTATAAATTACTTATTTTTTTTATGTAGGACCTACCACACTAGGTAATAGTATACTTGTTCTGAGGTATATATATTGCAATAATTATTGTTTTACATTATTCTTCTACGGCGATTTGAACCTCTAACAAAAACATTTATGGCCTTACTAAAAGACCCCGTGAAAATTTTATTCAATTGACAAACGGCCTAATTAAAAAATTGTTCTTGGAAAAAAATACACACTGTTTGCACAGCCTGGGTGGGTAGTTTATCTCTGTTTTAGTAATGATGTTTGAATTAAATTTGGAATTTTCCAAAGTATTTTGAATATTCTATATATTTCTTATTTTTGAAGGTGTCGTAAAAACAAATACCATTTATAAAAACTAGATAAAATTACCTTTTAGATTTGTGTATTTGAAATACACTTTAGTTTTAAAAAACTGCCATATTTTAAGATTTAAGCACGGAAAAAAATGTAAAAAAATTTCTTACCAAAACATTTTTGATGAAAATGTACAGAAATATGTAAAAAAAAAAAATAAAATTTAAAAAATACAGACCTGTTTTACAATGAATTTGGAATCGAACTGTCACCTCACTTTTTTCTCGAGCATACAATAAAAAATTAATATAATATTAAAAGTTTTTTTTATTGCCAAAAAATAACCTAAAAGTATAACTGATATTCAAACAGATTTCTTGCACCACTAAAGAAGTTAATTTATTTATTGAAAAAATTTGAAATACATAAAAACATAAGCTGCACATCTCACTAGGGCATTCCTGTATCGAGATAAACAGTTTTACAATAATGTAATAAATAATAAAAAAATACATTAAAAAAAAAATTCTTTCATAAGTTTACCACCACATATGTATAAGACATAAATATTAAAAAAAACACCACTTTTAAGAAATTCTCATAAAATAAATATGCTTAAATATAAATATGAATTTTTATGAACCATATAAAATACTTTTTGACATTTCCACTCTGAAAATACAATTATTGTTATTATAACTTCACTAAAACTTATGAAAAACCACAAAAAACACGGTAAATATATCAATCATATGATTATAAGGTTAAATTAGTCATATTAATAGAAATTTCAAACACATTTGTTAAATTACAAAACACATCCCAGGAGACAAAAAAATCTCTCGCTGTTTTAATATGTTTTCACTGCGAAGGACGAATGCGCTGGCGTAGCCACCTAGCGGCTATTAATGAAAACCAACAATTTAATGTGTACGGCAGAGGCGGCTCTAGGGCTCCAGGTATGGGAGGTCATTTGAAAAAAAATTGTGAAATTACCTTTTTTTGATATTGTGAAAAATGCCGACATATTATTATCTATATCAATTTGAAGATAGGTAGGGTTATGAATCCGCAACTCAAATTACATGGGTATTATTTATAAATTGCAAAATCACTAAATAATTCATGTAGGTACTTGCTGGCACATCATTTTAAAGAGGGCACCTTTCAATATAGTTATGTACACCGATAGTATGTACCTACCTATGTATCTAAAATTTAAAAACAAAATTAGGTAGGTAGATTAGAATAAAATAGAAACCGGTAATATAAAAAAATTAAAAACAAAAATTGACTTTGAAACACACGTCCGCAGTCCCCTTTTACCCCTAAAATGCCCAAAGATATTGGGTGAGAAAAGACATTTATCAATTTTATTTAAATTTAGACTTGCGTTTCAATTTGACGATGTTTTTTTTGTGCATTTTTCAGCTACCTAACAAAAACAGATTTATTATTAAATTATATTAGATATTTTTTATCTATCTAATACACCACTACACAAGCAAAAGCCCCTTTCAAATGATTTACCTGTAACTAGATAATTAAATGTATAGCATCTGCTGCCACTTAGATTAGGAACCATAAAAAACGAACATTGTTTTAAAAGCTGTTTTCTATGTCCGTTGAAAAGTGATCATAATATAATAATTAATAATCTTTGAAAAGATCTACTTCTCGATGTGCCGCCAAACTAACTTTGAAACGTCGCCGATAACAACGTAAATAATTATTATTCCAAATCTTTCCCGAACTGTCCAAATACAATGGACGAAGCATGCGTGCAAAATGCAAACCGACCTATGTTGTATCGCCATCTCTTTCAACAACGCATAAGAGACGTAATGCTGTCTCCCTTCCACGACATTCGGTCATGTCCAAAACGTCGCTAGGGTTTCTATGGTACCTACACGCGGGAATTTTTACTCCAGGATAAAAACATAGTGCCATCGCGTTTATTGTATGGCGCGCATAGAGACAGAAGATGTCCTTCGCGGGGGCAAGTCAAAAATTGACCCAGGGATCCAAATATTGTGAGAATTGGAGCTTCCATTTGACACGATAGATGTCACTGCTCGTCATTCGGCGAGTTGTCGCCGCTAACTGCTACTATTTGGCTGTTCATTTCAAGTAAAGAATTTATTCCGTAAAAAAATATTATTATTATGTCTTATAATTTTGGGGGGTCAAACACCCATTGTCCTAAGGGGAGAGCCGCCACTGGTGTACGGTATGAAAAATTGCATGGTTGCCAGATTTACAACGTGTTTAAAGTGATATTTAAAACATATTTATATTTACAACGTTATTAGTAATTTTATTTGTGTTTTAGTGTAAATTTGTTTTATTGATGTTGCTGCAATAACACAGGTTATCGGTCGTGCTGTGGTTTTTTTTAGTAAGGCTGTTAGTGTTAATTGCGTTATTTATTTTCCAGTGTGTTTAATTTGAAATCTTTCCCGCTGACTCTGGATTCTTGTGCAGTATTTACAATTAAAACAGAGAAGTATGAAATATTGGGCTCACCTGTGGTGCTGATGTGGCGGGGGGCGAGAGAGGCGCGGGGTGAGTGTGAACTGCAGCTCCAGCGTGCGGGCCTGGCGCGCCGCCTGCTTGCTCAGCCCCTTGCCATGCTCCATGGCCTTGTGAGCTGAACGGGGAACAATGTCAATCAACATTATTACATCACTTAGGAGGGACAAATGCACTTTATACATCTCAAAAACTCACAAGTCAAAAACCTTTCACCTTCACAGCCCGCGACATTGTAAATAACTAATAGGCCACTTGCATCACATATTTTTAAAAAAAATTTTCCGGTTTAGAAAAATATTCTAAGACATTCTGTATTTTTTTTTTTTAATCGTATTTTTGAAACCCTGGCGATTTTTCGAAAATTTCAATCCGAAAAATCAGACCATTTTATATAAACCGGAAAGACGGGACATAATTTTATGGGTGCAAAAAAACAATAATTACATCGCCGAAAATCATTTTAAAAAAAGAACGTTTTCCACACGAATAGCAATAAATTGTACGGGGTTCTCTTCATAACATCTGTAAAAACACCACCATCTTTATCAAAAAATCAAACCAAAGGATAAGTTCGCATAGAACAAAAAATAAATCTAGTGAACGTTAAACGCAAATTCAAATATTCGCCGGAAATCAAAGTGTTGCCATATAAAAAAAAATTAATCAGTGTGGAATTTTACAAAATTAAGGGAACATAATCGGAGATGGGACATTTTCATGTAGTGACGTCACGAGCTCAAATAATGGATTTATTTATTAAAAATAAAAAAAACTATACATTTCTAAAAATTCTTACTAACATTTTCGTAATCTTAATAAAAAAATCTATCCACACGATTTTTTCCAAGTCGTTACGAAATCCATGCAAGTGGCCTATTGTCTTATTAATGTAATAATACCAACAGTGATGGGGGTAGCAAAAGTAAAATCATGCAATGTCCAGTGTTTTAAATACAATGACCTCCACATGCAAAGTCGTATCTTCTCCAAGCATAAACTTTTTACTTAAAGTGTATTTATCGGAATTGACCTGCCGGGTAAGAATGTTTTTGGTATCTATTTTCAAATAATAAAATTAGATAGAGCCTTCATAATAAAGTGTACAGCGCCCTTGATGTGATTTCTCACAAAAATGGCACCCTACAAATCATTCAATTATTATTATTATTATCTCGCTTTTTCTAATAAAGAAAACTAAAAAAGTTAAAAGAATTCACTTATTTTGAAGAAGAAAAGGCTTAAATTATTTATTTCTTTTATTAGTATATTTCGGGAATATCTGGTGGGAATATTTAATTTTGGTGCCTCCCCTTCAAGAACAGCCATAGGTTTACTGTACGTATTCGCAAATTGAAACAACCAACAAAGGATGCATTGATGGTAAAATTAAGTAGATACTAAATAAAGTAATAGAAATAATTGATATGAAAACAAGTGCTAAAGCAAAAGAATAAGTGTATTGAGTTACATGAATCTTTTTATATTTGCAAATTGGCTAAATGTTCAATATATGGGCGTGATGAAATAATTTATAGTCTTGTGAAAATAACTCTCTGTTGTATGTATACGCATTTTTAAATGTAAGCAAAGTAATATTCCTCAGATAATAGATCAATAATATCAAACCTCACTAGACTTTAATAAAATGTTCGTCCACCCTACCGACTCTAGAATAGTGATGCACTTTGGATGACATAAGTCGGATCCTCATTGCTGAGAATCGTGATCCCCAACTCCACTCCTTTTTTCCACTCCTAGCCGGTTCTGGGCTGCGTGGAGAGCCAAGGATACCGACATCAGTGATGCTTAGTCACTCTGGTCAGCACATCGGTGAACTTCCTCTGCTTCTCACGCCAACAACTTTGCCTTAGAAACTACAGTTTCTCCAAGTTGGAGTCCCCAGTTAGGTACAACCGAATCAATTCAATATTTTTTGTGGATTTTCATTATTTGTTTTTGGGGTGTTATGCCATGTTGCGCTACCTCCTTCTTTAGCCGACGTTTCATTTTTGCCGGATCTGCCCTGATGATGGACACTGCAACGCTGTCCGAAATGTCAGCTAAAGAAGGAGGTAGCGCAACACGGCATAACACCCTAAAAACAAATAACGAAAATGCTTTTGGCCGTGAAAATCTAAAAAAGTATAATTTTTTGTTGAGTTCATTTGGCTAAATGAAAAATTTAAAAGTTTGTGTCTACGAAGCGAGATGAAACATTTATACCCTCTGCAATCCGCGTACAAATATAATTTCAATAACCGCTATATCTGATTTTTTGCAAAAATTGATCTGGGTTTGACATCTTGTTCACATTTTTGTGAGGAACAAGATGAACCTAAAATTGAGTTTCAAAACCTCCCTCATCACGAATTAAACCAATCACGAGCAGTTATTTTGCCAAAATGGCGGGTTTAGAAACTCACGCACCAAGTCAGTTGAGTTTCAAAAGCCTCTATATCGTGAGTAAATCTCGAAGTGAGTATCAAAATTTGATATATCCATTTTATTTTAATTGAAATTACTTAAATATTGCTAGGCATACACATTGAAAAATGAACACTTTTCGAATTTATATTACATACTTCAATTCATTATATAAAAAATTAAAATGCAATTATTTATTTGCACTAAAGATGTGACAGTGTTTTTCGGTTTTCTCCGAATCAGTGAAAGTTGATAAAATTAAACAACTCAAATGAAAAATTGTCCCACTGTTAGAAATGTTGTCTATCCAAAATGTATCTTTGGTATTTTATTGGCATCAGACGGAATTTTGGCACCATAGATAAATCAGTGTATCTTCACCCACTCCTACATCTATTAGACTTCTTGTGAGAATGTGCAGTCCAAAGAGGCTGAAGGATAACACGGTGTAACGCACCTCTGAGGTCGATGTCAGTTCTGAAGACGCCCGTGACCTTCTGCTCTCCACACTCTTCCTCCTCACAAAGATAGTGGTCGCGGCGGAAGTGTTCTCGCATCGCCCCGTAGGAGCCGTAGAACTGGTGGAAGCCGTCCGCGTCGCACAGGTGGCAGTACAGGTGGTCCTTGCGCAGGTGCCGGTACAGTTCGTCTGTGTCTATGTAGCGCTGGTCGCAGAACTCGCAAAGCGGATGACCCCTGCACAAAAACACGCTCTATTAAAATAATAGGTGACCTAAACCTAACACATTTCCAATATGGATACATCTTACTGAGCAATTACAACTAATGTGATTAAATGATTTTGACAATAAGTGCAAAATCTGAAATTTGTTTGTATTTCATCGATCGGTCAGTGGTTGAGTTGGCATTGGTCTGGTTCCCATCCACACATTGTGAGTTTAATTTCTCGACTGGGTAAATCCTCCATCACAATACAAGCAACATTTTCCGCTTACTGTGATGGTACTATGAGGTTTTCAAATATTGTCAGGTTATTCGTTACCCTTATCGAATGTTTTGTCTTTCTTTTAACCCCAGGCATATTCTGTCAGACGGTCGGAAAATTTCCGCTTTGTAATAAAATCTGAATAAATGGAATATTTCTGAATATTATTATTATTATCTAATATTATTATCAAATAAACACATAATTTTTGAAAATTTTTAATTCAAACAAAAAAGTTTTAAAAATGGGTAACCTTACATTTTTTCTAACTAAAATTACTTAAGTGATAAAGAAAAAAAAAAAAAAACATATATTTTATTAGAAAAATGTTTTATAAACATAATTGTCACCTGTACTATTTCGTTCATACATAAAATATTTTAATGAAAAATTAACAAAGTTTAAATTTTTTTTCTCAAATTGCGGTCAGAATCCAGTGACAATGAGTTTCTCCATGTAGAAATCCTCAGTTTAGTTTTGTCTTAATCTTCACATTCATACTTGAATTGCATAATTTAATAAAATTATAATTTAACAAAAAAAACCTATTTTATTTTTATCAGTCATTTTCATAATATTATGTAAACAAAAATCTAGCTAACAACCACTCTGCAAATTGCCATCTCAACAGAGGCGCTTCACACCTAGTGAGATGGGCAATGTGTCATCACTGTAATAAAATTCAATGTTAAAATAATGAAATAAAATCTTTGGTTTCATAGAGGTGCATTTTTATTTTTTCTGTGGTTAACTTCTAGATTCAGATAGCGTGATGTTTTCTCTTTCTAACACCTTTTAAATCATATTTCTCACCGTAACTGTAACGGAGATACAACAATTTTTATGAGATCTATTTAAGCTGTTTCCAAAAGCGAACAAATTAGTCTGAAGGTGAAGAAATTAAAAAATTAATCAGATGTACTTTGGTAATGATTAATAGATAAAATAATATAGGTTTCTTACTTGTGAGACGTGTCATCGATGTCACCCTTCCTTCGATGATGTCCTAACTGTTGTCTTGTATAAAATTTTCTTTCATTTGTAAAAATCTGAAAATATTTACTATGTTTAGTACAAAACATAATTATTTATAAATTAGGAGACATTATAAAGAGAAATTATAAATACGGATGCACTAATAACCAACTAAAATATTCTCAACACATAAAACGCCTAAGACTTTTTCAGAACTATGTATAAGTTAACTTCAAATGTTTTAATGTCTTGAATTATCGAATCAAAAGCATATCAAATTGCCGATAGGTGACTGTTCTAATGTCATCCGTGCTGGAATTTTTTGCGATGCGATTTTATGCTTAAAAATGCTAAAAAAATGCTGAAAAATGTGTAGAGGACAAAATCAGAATTGCTTGCGGTAATGTACCTACTGTAGATTAAACTTTTTATTAATTTCATGAATATAGCCTCTCTGTCTAGATTTTTTTTTATCTGTGCATGTCAAAGTTTTTTTTCATTCAATAGCATTCGAAAAATGAAAATGTTTGAACTATCAAGTCTAAATAATTTCTTTGAAAACACCTTTTGATTAGTGAACCATCTACGGGTCAGAAGGGATATGCTCATTGTAACACATTTCTTCAGACTGATTCGTGGAAGGTTCGAAAACTCGGCTATCGTAGAGACCATTAGTTTCTATGTTCCCGATGGTTATCTCCGTCACCGGCAGCATAGACTGTTTTATCTTCCGGCTTGCAGAACTAACTTGCCGATGGTTAAGCCAGTTGGGAGAGCTGTCTTGCCGTTAATTAGAATTACTTCGAATATCGATATGTTTAACATCAATGAAGCACAATTCAGACAACAAGCTTTATTGCTGTTGGTATGATTGTGCTTCATTGATGCATAAATTGCTTGAATTTGTTTGAATCTTAATTTTTTATCTCTTTTAAAATAAAAATGAAATTTTAATTTTGTAATGTTTTAAAAATGAATAAATTGAATTGAATTGTTTTGGTAAATATGCATTTGGTCCACCTCACGGATAATACGGAATATTCCTAAGGTTAAACTACGAAAGCTGCATGTCATCAATCATAATTTAAAAAAACATCCCAGGTTTTGAATGGTTTGTTTGGCAAAGCAGGGGATGTCTAGTGCAGTGGCGGCGTAAGGGGGGGGCGGAGGGGGCGGTCCGCCCCGGGTGCCAAGCACCAAGTTGGTGACAACGACAACTCACTTGTACAGCCAAATAATGCGCACAAAATCTCCCTCTATAAAGACATATCAATTAATAACTACCTACTCTTGTGCATAGCTACTTACATACTAATATCATATTTTAAAACGCATCGCAACTATATTTTCATTATTTTTCGAATATAATGTCTAATCCCCTAAAAGAAAGAATTGAGTTTGGTCTGATCTTATACCGCGCGTAACTTCGATCGCGAAATGTCCATCGTGGCACTCAAGTGAATAATAATAAATCATACCTAACTGTGAACTGAGCCGCTTACTGCGCGGGCAGAAAGGGTAAAGAGGCGCAATGGGATAGGATGGGGCGGGATGGGATAGTGACAATATTCTTCGTAATTTTTTTCGGGGTGTGTCTTGCTTTCCACCGAACCTCTGAGACTGGCTCACCGAACCCCTGGGTTCGATCGAACCCAGTTTAAGAACCACTGAACTAGACCATCGTTACAGGGCAATGGATTTTATTCTGGTTACATATAGTGTTATTCAGCCTAAAAAGTTGGTAACATCACCAGAAGAAGATCTTTGTGGAATGGTTCCAAATCTGTAAAAAAATTACGATGAATTTTCATCAGAGGACGTCGTGTTGGAGATTTTAAGATTGAGGCGCCATTTGGAAGCCGCCAACATTTCTGCCCAAGAAGCGATCAATGGACCACATTGAAGCTTCTCAGATTCATTGCAAAATGCGGCTGAGTCTGTTCCAAGTTCAGCGCTGTCTTAGATTTTTTTTAACAATTTGTATTTCGGTGGCTTCATAGTAAAGAAACTTTTCCACATTTTAAATTAATAAATTCTTACGTAAGGTCCACAATGAGCCAAGCGCGAATAACCAATCTTTCGATTTTATTAATTGAAAGAGACAGGGATATATCAATTTTGATAATGTGATCGTAAAATATAATTATAAATGCAATATTTTAGTAAAATAAAGCGTGTTTAGTATTTTGTGTTTGATTTTAAGTAGGGGTGCTCAATGCAAAACCGCCCCGGGTGCCTATCTATCCTAGGCCGCCACTGGTCTAGTGGGTGGGTTTGTGTAATTATGATTGATTGTCTATGAAATAAAAACGGGGAAAATAAAATGGCGTTACCACGTAAGTGAATTAATTTAAACGAAATTAAAATGTTAAATGCATATATTTTTTGCATGTTTTATTGTCTCCCGCAACATAAATACTCACTTTTGGTGATAATAAAGCTAAATCTAACTGTTTGAATAAAAAATATTCCGTATTAACCGTGAGCGGAGTAAGATATAAATAATATTGTTTTTCATGTAGGGTTGTGTAGAAATAATTAAGCCAGTTTAAATTTTCTTATAATATATTTTTTGTTTTGACAGCAATTTTTGAAGTGAAAACTTCTTTAGCACAGTTGTGATTTGAAACTCGATGAAATGAAAAATAGCGACCCTAAAAAGAGACAAACACATACGCACAGTGGCGGCCCTTTCGTAGGGGTCAATAGATCAATGACCTCCTAAAAATTTAGATTGAAAAAACTATGCAATTATGTATCAATTTTAAAGCGTGCTAAAGTTTAACTTTAGACTTTTGGAAAACAATACTTCGTTTGTATCCAAGCACTATCATGTATCATGTATCACTGCCATCCAAATGCGAAGCTATTTTATTTTTTGCAGGTTCATAAAAAATAATATAATAGCGTTTCAGCTCCATCTTGCGCCCAAATGAGAAGCAATGGTATGTACATACCGTGGGGTCAGTTCAAAATTTATCCCAGAACGGTCTACTGTCTCTTTCTTTGCAATACAGACAAAAGAGGTAAATATGATCATGTCTGATGTGTACTTAGAATCATACCAATATTTTTTTAAAGAACTTTGGGACATGCCCGAGGTGAGACAGAAATACGTTTATTAAGATGTTAGAGAGAGACGTCAATAAATATCAGCTGAAAGTTTTTGTGCGATTTATTGCATATTTTGTTTGAAGGGTAAGGCCATCTTGGAAATCATTGGTCAGCAGAAAGCACGTTTCACTGTTGATGTGATTAGCATTGAATAAATAAAAATGTCGAATTCTGTAGATAATATATTGAAAGACTTCGCGAATAATTAAAATAAAACCATATTGGTATGCTACCGGCATCGGAATAGGTGAATACCAGCAAATGTTTTACATGTAGGTATTGGCGTTTTTATAATATTCCCTACGCATCAACAATATTAAAAATTCGATTGACCTTGTTACATGCTTTGTAAGGCCCGTTTTGTAACATTATTATTTATGATGAATTTATAGCATGGATGATAATATAATGAGGAGGAAGGTCCTCTCAACTTTGTAGTATGATTACCACGCGCCAAATCTTGTCGCCAAGATATGTTGGGGGGGCGAAGCCGACCTCCACTGAGCCTTTATGAGTCTCTTATCAGGGAAGGGGGGACTGTACCTCATTTGCAATGATATGTGTAGTGAAGGGAAATAGTAAATGAGAAGAAGTTTGATTTTGAATAACAGAAAATCATATCTGTATTTCGGTTCAAACTACAATTTAAATAATAGAATCAATCGTGACAAGACTCACCCCAAATTCAGACCGTGAAAACTAAGTATTCTAACTAACCCTGTCTGCCGTTAACGTGAACGAAGCCCAACGAAGTAGTTCCATGTGGTCTCATGGACGGGGCCATCACAAGGCCTCCAATCCTCTGGAGCTGCAGCAATCATGAACAGGCCCGCCAGGGCGAAGCCGGCCCAAGGCTTGGGGGGCTCCAATGCGGGGAAGATGGCCCAGGTAACCCTCGCACGAGGGAAGTTCAGGTCCCAACAACGTGGCAGGTTGGGTGGGACACAAATAACGGGCTTGTCCCAAATTACGGCCTTCAATACTGTATTACGGCCAACATCTATCGCGGAGTGAGAAGGGATTGCGTAGTACTGGTTCGATTATTAATTTAGGCCGCCGGCCATTAACGGCGCGCGAGCATTTCACTCGCGACTGCGTTCTACGTACTGCGCATGCCACTTCGGCCTTATTTTTACGCGTGATCATTCGATCATTAAAATCCAAGGTGCGAAATAAAATTCGGTAACATTATCAACCAGCAAACACTCACAGTTTTAACTCTTAAACATGGCGATTTCGACGTCCCAGTGAGGTCCCTTGCCCTCGAAGACCCCACCGGAAAGTTGAAATCCGCCCAGAACGGAAATTCTCCCTACCTACCGGTTGCGCCCAAAAGTATGGTTGTTAAAAAAAACCCATAGACAATATTAAAACATTAAGTGCAGTACTTATTTTCATAACAACCTTCCACGTCTAGACCCGCCCCTGCCTACACATCTATGGGATTTAACAATTTAGTGAATTGCACACTTGGATTTTTTAGATAAAATTAACTTTACCAGGGAAACGTCTAACGATATAAATGAGATTTATTATCAGGTAAACAGAAAACAATTGAAAAATAAACAAAAATTTTAACAAAGAGTCAAAAAATAATTTCGTATTCTTCTACAACTTAATAATCAACTTACTTTTTCTACTCATCAATATGTAGGTACGATTGTTATTTTTGGAGTCGGTGTCAGCCAAGGTAGGTTTGTCGCTTGTGCGACCAAGCACATCTCATCTATAACTATGTATGCAGATAACAATATAAATAACAATCGTACCTACATATTGACGAGTTGAAAAACTAAGTTGATTATTAAATTGTAGAAGAATACGAAATTATTTTTTGACTTTTTAGTGCATTTTTTTAAGTCGTTTTTTGTTTTGTTAAAATTTTTATTTATTTTTAGATTTTTAGTGAATCTGAAGTACACTAACTAATTTGTCTGAATATGGGTAGTCCTTCTAAACGTGCTGCTCATATGAGACAGCCATTACATGACCATAACGGCGTTACAGTAGGTGACTCAAAGATCCGGATAGCCTATAAAATATTCGGCCGATATCGTTAATTTGCTCCTAAAAATTGAAGAGTTTTGTACTTTGTCATGGATCCCATAATCAGAACCTAACCAAACCCTCATCAAACTACCCTTGAAGTACATCCTTTCCAATAAAAAAACGAGTGTGCTTTAGACCACACGACTGAAGTAAAACTTCACTAACTTATGCCGGGTACCCGCTGTATATAATGTTATATAGTGCAGATGCTTGCATTATAAAGTAGTTTCCAGGGACTTGGGATGGAACCAAAACATTTTAGTTGACCCCGAGGTTAAAGTGGCCTTGCAACACATGCCGGGTACCCGCTGTATATATTGTAATATAGTGCCAGGCGCTTGCATTATAATGTAGTTTCCCGAGACTTGGCATGGAACCATAACAGTTTAGTTGACCGTGAGGTTACAGTGGCCTTGCAACGCATGCCGGGTACCCGCTGTATACAATGTAATATAGTATATCGCATCGATTAACATTCGTAAGACATTTTTCGTAACAATCACCACTTTTCGTAACGCATTCACCAGCTTACCCCCAAGTGTCGAGCGTGCGTAAAGAAGTTTTACTTAAAAAAAAGAATCATCGAAATCGGTTGGCGTAATATTGAGTTATTCGTCCATTTGTCGCGCACATGCTTATTGCAAATTTAAGACTTATTGGTTTTCTCATGGATGCCATTGTCAGAACTGGAACAAATTAAAATGGGACCACACGGGAAGCACCAGCTTTCAAATAAAAAAAGAATCATCAATATCGGTTCACCCAATCGAAAGTTCTGAGGTAACAAACAAAAAAAATATATATATATACCGTCAAATTGAGAACCTCCTCCTTTTTGAAGTCGTTTAAAAAAGAAATCGTAGTTTTTAATTCCCATATTTGCAAAACTCATAAAGGTAATTTTCGCACAATTCAGCATATTTTAGGCCAGAACTCAAGTGTATTTTGAGAATTTTCTGCTCTGGCTTTCAACACATTAATAATTGCATTTTTCCATAAACAATATTAAATACATTGTTTCAGTTTTCTCATCCTACCCCTCTTATCTTATCTAGCAAATTTCTAGGCAAATTTTGCACTTTATTAAAGGCAAAACCACATTAACAAAAAAATATTTTTGAGGTACAGCGCAGTATGCATTGCTTTACTGTGACAGCATATTTCCACACATAAAAAATAAATCTGATCAAATATGCAGATAAAAAATAGCATGCAAATTGATTAAGTGCAGTTATTGCACAGATTCAATAAAAAAAATAATGAGTAAAAACTACTACAGGGAAAATATCTAATAAATTTGTTTTCTTATCATCGTTAATAAATAAAAATGGATGCAATACAACCATTCTTATTGACTCTTTGCTAGAGATTAAATTACAACCTGTATATAGTGCAACAAAACATAATGTGTTGCATCATTTTCATCTGCGTAGATTTACACACAAACACCTTATTTCCCTTTTAGCATCAGAACCTCACCTAGATTACGTTAAAAGTCTCACAATGCCGATCTATTGACACAAACTTTAACATGTATCATATAAAAGATAATGATAAAGTAACCATTTTTCAGCTTAAACCTAATCTAGCCTGAATTTTAGTTTCGTTTCAAGAATGAAAAAGTTTTACCTTACAATAAAACTTATATTATGTACTTAGCTTTATTTAAAACCTATATAGTGAGATAAACATTACCATTTTGCAGCCAAATTCGACGTTTCTTACCAATATTCGTGTGAAATTTTCAGTTTAAATCTCCCGCCAATGTCACCTGGCAGTTCCAAAAGCATCTGTCAGGCGGCGTTGCGTTGCACGGCGTCATGACGCTAACAATTATGCGCCATTAGATCTCATCAGGCAGCCCTTGCCTAGGTTTTAAATAAAGCTAAGTACATAATATAAGTTTTATTGTAAGGTAAAACTTTTTCATTATGTAGCATAGGCTTTATTTAAAACCTATATAGTGAGATATTGTTTGTTATCGCCTGGTGACATGATGCTAATGTGAATCAATTAGGTATAATATTTATATGTTAGAAATAGAGGCAAGGCTTCTAGAAATGAGCTAACCAGTTACAGAGGTTGAAAAAGGTCAGCAACGGATGGGTCAGTGTTGATTCGGCCAACCGATTCTGCAATTTCCCTTCTATAGAACTTGGCAAAGGTATTAGGAGTTCTCCAGTTGCCACGTGACAGTATATCATCCAGTTTATACTTCTGCAACCAGTTCAGAGATGCCACCGCTGAACGGATGCTGCCAGGTGGATCCTCTATGCCGGCATCCCTGAGGACTGTCCTAATCCAACCTGCAATTACTGCCCTGGAGGCCGCCTTCGCCGCTCCACAAGTTGTAATAAATAGATTAGGAAGTATCGCCTGCGTTCTCCGTTCCCTTGACAGTTCTATGACCTTCTCTGTCCAATAGACGGGGTCTATGTTCCTTGTCTCAGAGCGAGCCAGCTTCCACCCTGATTGCTGCCAGTCTGCCGAATCCGTCTTGGCACCAAACACTGGCCAAATGGAGATGCCTTCACTGTCCACTGACAGTCTTTCAGCTGTGCAGTGGAGCAAGGTGAGATCGTGGACTCGGCGCCCTGATGCCAAAAGTAAGATTGTGGCTGCTCTTCTTGATGCTTCAAAGAGAGTTATGTGTTGAGGCAAATTCTTCTCCAGCCATGATGAAACAATCCTCGGGTCCCAAATGGGTGGCCTCGAAGGCTTTATTCTAGCTAAAGATATCCCTTTTAGTATCTTCTTCACTATCGGATTGGAGTTCAGCTTTCTATTGTCCTCTGGAGAGCCTAAGGTACACACCACTGACTTATGCACTAAAATGGTACTCAGCGATAGCTTTTATCTGATGTGTAGGTCGGCTAGGAACCTGGCCAGGTCCTCCGCTTTGGGACGTATGGCATCGAGCTGATTTTCCGACGCCCAGTGCTGCCACCTCCGCCATGCCGGAGCATAAGTGCGAAGGGTAGAACTTCTCCACCCAGATCTAAGAAGCTCCTTCTGCTGAGTTGACCAGCTTTTTAGGTTTTTGTCCCACCCCCACAAAGCCAAATCTCCAGAATGAAGGACTCTACTTGAGGAGGAGGGTTGTTGGTCCTGGTGTCTATCAGGGCTTTTTCTAGATTGTGAATCGTGAGAGGTGGACCTAGGGCCCGACACTTCAGATCCGCTCTCCAAAATGCCCTCTCCCAACGAGGAGCCACTACCAGATACAATCCCTTTGCACTGTTTAGGTGGCAAAGAACCCTGGGCAAGAGGCACGGGGGAGGGAAAATCCAAGCCAGCTGATAGTCCCAGTCCCTGCTCCAAGCGTTGTGGTAGTCTGCTTTGTCGTCCTGAAAATCAAGAGAAACATACCTTTGAACCACGTGTGCTGTCTTAGAGCCAAAGAGGTCTATCTCGGGTCGTCCCCATTTTCTGAAAGCTACCTCTGTAAAAGAGGGCAGCAAGTGCCATTCGGGTACAGCACGATGACGAGATAGACAGTCCGCTACTTCATTGAAACGACCTGGTAAGTATTGTGCTGTCATGGAGATACAGTGTTTGTCCAACACATCTAGCACTAGCCGAGTACAGTTCAGGAGTTGAGTCGACCTGGTACCACCCTCCTTGCGGAGGTAAGATACGACAGACTTGTTATCCGACTGGATCAGAAGACCCGAGCCGGATAGCTCAAGCGCGTGAGGAGACAAGGCAGCCAACACGGCGAGCATCTCCTTCAGATTGGAGTGAAGATTTAGCTGATCTTCAGTCCACACACCGCTGAGAAGTCTCTCGTCTAACTGGGCACCCCAGCCCTGATCCGCGGCATCGGTTGTCAGGTAATGCTCAAAAAGCGGCAGATGTATAGGTGACGTCAGGGTGAGCGATCGAACCCACCATCTCAATTCCCGAGCGGCAGCTGCAGGAATCGGTGATAACTTCCAAGGGTGGTAGTGTCTGAGTTCTAAGCACCCTTTTTGTATATATCGGCTGTTGAGTCTGCCTCTTGGAACTGCAAAACTAGCAAAGTTTAAGGAGCCCAGGAGGCTGCGCCCCTTATTTAGTGACCACCTTCCTGTCTGAATCAAACCCTTTAACAGATAAGATAGGGCTAAAACCTTGTTCTGAGGGAGAGACTTTTCGTTAGTTACAGTATTCCAGCTGATACCAAGAAATTGGACTTGTTGTGATGGTTCCAGAATTGACTTGTCAAATTGTATCTGCCATCCCAATTCTTGTAAAAACTCCACCATTTCGCCAGATTGGCGCTTTAAAGTAAGCAGGCATTGGTTTACTAATAAAAAATCATCCAAATATACTATAATTCTCATCCCTCTCTTCCGCAATTCCTGCGCTACCCAGTTAGTGATGGTAGCGAATGCCTTAGGTGAGGTGGCCAGGCCAAAGGGGAGAGATGTCATCTGCAGGAGTTCATTCCTATAGATGAGTCTAAGGAAACATCTATGATGCTCACTCACAGGCACATGGAAATAAGCGTGCGTTAGGTCTATCTTAACCATCCAGTCATTCGGTTGTAGAAAAGTAGGAACTCGATAAACGTTTACCAGACGAAATTTACTAATAGTCAAAAAGTTGTTTAAATACTTTAAGTTAAAGACCGGTCTCTTTGAACCATCTGATTTGGGGACGAGAAACATGTTAGAAATAAATGAGGGAGTGGCAGGTGCCGACTCTAAAACTTTAAGGGCCTTGAGTTTTTCAATTTGTTCCGTCATTGCCACGGAAGTCTTAGTAGCGAACGGGGAATTAAATAAATCAATATGATTACTCAGTGGAGGTTTTGAAGAAAATGGAATCCGGTAGCCCTCTAACATCTTAAGGATGATAGTAGGGGCGCCAAGGTTCCTCCACCTACCTGTGAATGAGCGCAACTGACCCCCCTGAAAAGAGGGGCCTTGTTTAAAACCTCTTACGATCCGACTTCCCCGCCCTTTCCTTGGGCCTAAACCTATCTCGGCGAATGAAAGCTTTTGCAGTTCTACGGGCTGGTTCCTGACCTCGGCTCTCTGGCTGCTCCCTTCTCGCGATAGTCCTCCCCTGCTGCATTCTGGGACGAAAGGGCTGCAAGTTCTGCACTGCAACGGGCTTAACAGGTGGAGCAGGTCGCGATGTGCTAGGCTGAGGAGCGAAGCACTTCATCACTCCTCCCAACCTATCCAGCTGCGCCGACAGGATGCTTGGATCGAAGAGATATTCAGATGTGGGTGGGATCTTTCTTATGGCGTCTCTAACGAACCCGTCGCTGATGCTCCGCAAAACCCCCTCTCTTCGGTACTCAATGTGGCTTGCCCGTTTTCCGCAGACCATCTGCATGATGTCTTTAGACACCTTCTGGGACTCGGACCCCGCGGCGAAGAGAGACTGAACTTTCTCATAAAGAGTGGAAGTGCTCAGCTTCGTGCCCGGTTCCGCGCTCCAGTTGACCAGCTCCTGCAGGGAGCCCTTCAAGAGATCGGCATGTAGCGAAAGCGCATTGGTCAGGGATCCGCAGAAGGAGTCCGTTGACGTACTGGCCGATTCTTCCTGGGCTACACGCTTCAACTCCGGGTTCAATGTCAACATTGAGAAGAGAGGGGTTGCTGCGTACGACTTCTGGATCTCGAGGTAGCGGACGTTGTTCCAGTTGGCCGTCCCCAGATGCTGAAGGAGCTCTACCCTTTTCACCCTCCCTGGGTCGGCCAACGGTATCTTCGGCTGCTTTAGTTCAGTCCTCCACTCCCCGAGATCCAAGGCACGAGACGGCAGAGGACAGGTGAGACCCATCCCTTCATTTCTGTCGGCTTCCCTCGCCAATTCCTCCCGGAGCGACGCGGGGGTGTCCAGGGAGATGCTGTCGTCGTCTTCCGAGGCGTCATTTCCTGCATCTGGGACATTTGCGTTGTGAGCACGTCAATTCGCAGGTCGCCGGTTGTGGGCTCACATACCTTCTGCCTCTTGGCATCACCGCAGACCCTTGAACGTTTGCCCCGCGTGTCTGTATGAATTATCTTCATAACGTCCGCCCTCGAAATCTCGGCTTCGCGATCCGAACTTCCCGAATTCGACATCACAAACAAAAACAAAACACAAAAACAAAAAACACACGAAACTGGAATATAATTTCGAAATTCGAACAGTATAACTGTTAAAAAAATGTCTTCGAAATTATAAATTTTGCGCAAAATACTGCAGAATAACAATTTTACGGTATTTTGATGTTTCAAAACAAAAACAAACGTGTTTGACCTTCGCAAAATAAATGCTAATGGCGCATAATTGTTAGCGTCATGACGCCGTGCAACGCAACGCCGCCTGACAGATGCTTTTGGAACTGCCAGGTGACATTGGCGGGAGATTTAAACTGAAAATTTCACACGAATATTGGTAAGAAACGTCGAATTTGGCTGCAAAATGGTAATGTTTATCTCACTATATAGGTTTTAAATAAAGCCTATGCTACATAATGAATTTATTTGGACAACAAAATGTTCCCCAAAAGGACATTTCTTGTTTCACCATGTTTCCTATGTCAATGTCTTTTATACAGTACATACATTAAAGTTTGCTGTGATAGATTGGCGGTGAATTGTTTAGGACAGTCTAGGTGCACCAATAGATTGAAACTCTGATACCAAGAGGATTAAATCTATAGTATGTTTTCACTGAGTTTAAAGCTTGTTACACTTGGCGAATATAATTATATCCTGCAATGTAAATACAAATACATGTAATTACAAATACTCACTATTCACGAAAGCTATGTGAAGATACGTATACATAAGGTATTTAATTTTACCGGGATCTATTTTCTGTGGCGTGTAGAGGGGAGGGGGGAGAAAACTCGGTTAACCTATCAAGCTGTATATTATCTCAGTCACGTCGAAATATATTGATTGTCCAGTTGATTAGTCAAATATCTCTGAAAAATCAAAATTTGAGTTGAGTGTGCAGTTATATGTAAAAGTGTACTCTCTATTTGGTACACTACTCGGATTACTCATAAATACCACCAACATCTATTATAATGCAGAAAAAATTGGAGTGAATTAAATGAAAGTTTTCTGGGTCACTAGTAGGATATTTCAAAATTTAATACTAATGTAATGAATTGCTATGCCTCCTGGTGTTGTTTTATAGCATATTTAATGTGAAAAACACAGATGCTTGTAAATAATATTTTATTTATGGTGAGCATTAGAATATTGTTTTCCTCATTATCTCTAAATTTTCAATTTGGAAATGTCTGACTAATCAACTGGACTGTGATGACTAAAGCGATTGTATGGCAAAGGATATCATGAGATATGGCGTAGGTAATATAATACGCAATATATATACAGTCAAACTTGGTTAATAATAACCATATTATACGGATGAATTTCATAGCGCCGTTTTTGTGAAAAAAAAACAAGATTTACCTTTAAATTCTCGATGCACAGATCGCAGAAGAACAGATCGTGCTCCTTGCGCAGATGGTCTTTGAGGGCGCCAAAGGTGTCGAAGGGCTCCAGGGAGTCGCCGCACTTGCGGCACTGGTGCTCCAGCATTTTGTGGTACGCATCCTTTATCTCGTCGTCCATGAAGCATATTTTAAACTTGCGCTCGAAAAGCGCATTTTTAAACGGATGTGTGTTCAACTTCTTGAACGGCTCTCGAGAGTGGGAGAATATCACCTGAGGAAATAGACAAATCCAGATAATTTATTATTTACTTTGAAAAATTCAATTATATTAACTTTTAAGGAAAAACAGAATTGATTTGTATCTTAAATTAGCTTGAGGACAAAAAACTGAACGGAAAATCTTTTCTCATTTTAATGTTGGATTTAAATGTGTCACATCGAAGATTTAAAAATGTCAGATGAAATGCCTAACGGAAGAGTTCGGCATGTTGCCTTAAATTATTTTCATTATCTTCTTTTTTTGTTACAAGTGTACCCTCACTGGGATTTCCCAGGCTGAGAATTTTATTTAGATAATATAATTTTTTTTATTATATTAAGATGGAAGTTACTTAAAAATATCTTATATCTTTAGACTGTAAGCCTTTGGCTGATTTACATTTTGTAAAAAATCACCTCAACGGCACTGCCTTTTTTTATTTTGTCAAATCATGATTTTTCTATGGAGAATGTAATAATTAATAATGCAAAAAAAGGGTTTCACAGAAAGTGAGGGAGATCCCATGCATGATTTTCATATTATTTGATAAGAAAAAATAAAATATGTGTTTGTATAATCTTACTAATATTATAAATGCGAAAGTTTGTATGGATGGTTGGTTGGTTGGATGTTTGTTACTCTTTCACGCAATAAATATCGAATGGAATTTAAAAATTCTTTCACTAATCGAAAGCTACATTATTTGCGAGTAAAAACAGCTTTATATATTAGTAAGCTCTGGCGTTATGAATGAGCTGTGGCATTATGAAATTATGTATCATACGTTTTCTGTCCCTAACAAAATCGAGTTATTGCAAATGTCAAACAAATTGGTACCTTGGAAACAATGTTTTTTTTTTTTTAAATTTTAGGCTTAAAAAGAGTGGTTTGTTGTGATTAAAAAGAGTACTTTTTTGGCGTCGTAGTTAATATCTACATATCTCTAAAAATGTTCATTCTCCGAACAAAAAGCATAACGTTGCTATAAAGCATAGCGTTTGAAGTGGACTATTTTTTTAGGTTTTTCTGGATTCAAATGTGAATAAAATACTAATAAAGGGAGTAGGTACTTAAAATAAATTTCTATTTCTATAATTTAAACATTTTCTAAAATAGAATTTTTATTAGCGAAATGTCATTCTCAAATTTTGAAATTTTCTACCATAATTATTTTCAGCAAGAATAATAACAATTATGCCACGAAAGCGTAAGTCGAATCTAAGCAAAAGCTCTAATAAAGCTCGAGCTATGAAAGTTGCAAGACTTGAAGAGACATTTCCACAAGCTTAAGTGCGAAAACTTAAACATGCGTTGTTTCAGGCAGCACACAGAACTGCTGAGTCAACAGAACAATCCCAAGCTCGCCGTCAACAGCATGCTGAATATCTATCATCTCAACGGGCTGCTGAGACACCAGAACCGTCCCAAGCTCGCCGTCAACAGCTCAATGATCATAAAAATCAGTTTAGCCGTTCTTGAGTTATAAATGGTGTAACTAACCAGACTTTGTTTTATATATTAATTTTTTTTTATTAATTGTTCCGTAAGCCGCCGCACTTTTATTAGGCACAGATTTTGAAAAGTACACTACTTTTAAACTTAGTTACCATAAAAAATATCGGTTTCAGTCGGAACCGGTGGAAAAATATGCATTTAAATTTATATTTCATAAAAAAAAAATGTACGTAATTTCTCGTTACGGCTGACATTTCTTATTACATTATTTTGCATACTGAGCGATTTCCAATACCAATCGATAAATATTAAAAAAGATTGCCATATCGCAAAAAATCACACATATTCGAGGAAGGTACTAAAGGTTGCACCATACAAATTTTCATGTTCTGAATAAATACATAATTGGAGTATATTCTTTTGAATCACAAACCATGTTACACAAAGCTAGCGTAGCCGCTAAACTACTTGAAAACTGGGATGTTTTTTTTGCCTTGACGCGAGCAGGCGTTATAAAGGGGCACTTTCTTTTGTATCACAAACCATGTTACACAAACCTAGCGTAGCCGCTAAACTACTTGAAAACTGGGATGTTTTTTTTGCCTTGACGCGAGCAGGCGTTATAAAGGGGCACTTTCTTTTGTATCACAAACCATGTTACACAAACCTAGCGTAGCCGCTAAACTACTTGAAATCTGGGATGTTTTTTTTGCCTTGACGCGAGCAGGCGTTATAAAGGGGCACTTTCTTTTGTAGCACAAACCATGTTACACAAACCTAGCGTAGCCGCTAAACTACTTGAAAACTGGGATGTTTTTTTTGCCTTGACGCGAGCAGGCGTTATAAAGGGGCACTTTCTTTTGTATCACAAACCATGTTACACAAACCTAGCGTAGCCGCTAAACTACTAGAAAACTGGGATGTTTTTTTGAGGTAATAATTTTTCGGGTATGGCAACCTTTATTAATATTTAAAAATTGGTACCCCTTCAAAATGGAAAGAATACATCATGAAATATCATTCGTAAAGGAAAAATTACGTACAAAAAAGTTTTTATGAAATGTATATTTAAATGCATATTTTTCCGCCTTTTTCGAATGAAACCGATGGTTCTTGTGGTAATTAAGTTTATTGGTAGTTTATTTCTTTAAATGTACGCCTATTAAAAGTGAAGCGGCTTGCGGCCGTTAGGTAAAGTTTTACCTTTTTTTTAAATGAGCTCCATATAGGAGACGATGAGGAAAATAATTTTCCATCTAATGTCATCTTTGGGGATGAAGTGTGGAGGGTTTTTTTTAAGGAAAGGGAGGAGAGGAGAGTTCTTAGAAGGAAAGGGGTTTAAGGGGTGGGAAGGAATCTGATGTTCAATATTTACCAGTCAACCACCTCCAAGACCTAGACAAACCTCACCCCATGAACCCGGGCACCGCTGCTAAATCACCAAAGTAGCGAATCACTTGGGGTGACCTACGGCAGAGGTGTTGGTTATCCAATAAAGGTTCCCGGGGCGGCGGTACCCATTCACGCCTCCCAAATTTGGATTAATATCGCAGTTTCAATAAGTTACTACTTCGATTCAGATGTTCAATATTTTATTTGTATGCAAACATTAAAAAAAATGTTAAATTAAAATAAAATAAAACAAGTTGGTACGAGAATTTTATTTATCTTATAGATATTTGTTGTTTATATTATGTGATTTTTTTTAAACAGAGAAAATTGGAGGAATGGGAAATGACATAGGCTACTTTTTATCATGGAAATTTTTTTTCATTAACGTGGGAAAATTCTTTATACAGTAATTTCCCACTAATACCATGCGAGCGAAGCCGCGGGTAAAAGCTAGTAAACTTATAATTTTTAAAGGTTGGCACTCAGAAATTCACACTTTCTAGTCTGCTGACGCAAGAAATACTACAAATGATTTAACTCAGTGCTGGTAGTTAGGAAAATGTACAAGGTTTCCAGTCAAAGAAGTTCTTAAAGTGAAAGCTTTTAAGTTCTACACGAAATACGTACTGGCGTTTTAGGCTGTAAATGTTACAAAATACCTTCACTGGTATTCATTTAAAAGATTACACTTTGAGGATATTCGTCACCAGAAACCTTATATATTTTCCCAAATACCTACATTACATTAACTCCACACTGGAGGCTTCGAGGAAAATAATTTCCATTGGGGTCTACGTATATTTAGGGATGCTGTGGGGAGGGTCGTTTTGTGGAAAGGAAGAAATGAACATGGGTCTTGAAGACTAGGAGGGAGGAAACACAGACGCCGGTATTGATTGAGTTAGCAAACTACAAAGATTACATAGTGATTTTTCGTGCGTCTGACTCTTTTTATCTGTTGCAAAAAAATGCCCATTTAACAAATCCTAATCTATGTTTATTAACTTTTGTGTTCTAATCAGGAGTGCGTACACTTTATTTTTATTTATTTATTTATTGAAAAAAAATAAGAAATACATGAAAATTTTACTATGATAATACATATTTTTATTGGATATTATCAGTTATAACAGATAACGGCCAACTTTCCAAATTCGCTGGGCACGCTTAATTCAAATATTTTTTAGAAAAAAACCTTTTGATTCATCTTAATTACTATAAAAGAAAACTATTTGCATTCGGGGCGAAATGGAAAATATTGCATCCAAAATTCCAATTACGATAATGAAAATTTGTTTTCACCGTATGACATGTAAGCCATTTACAATAATTTTTGTCATGTTGTTATATTGGTATTCCCGATACTACCAACATAACAATATGACAAATTATTGTAAATGGCCGACACTTCATATGTAGAGCATGCAATACCGTTATATCGTCACCGCGATTTCGAGAATTTAAAAAACGAGATTAGAAATGCAAATTTCGCGGTATTAAAAACGAAGAAACGTGATAGAGAAATCCCCGCTACGACACAGTGCGTCGGGGAATTCCCGTATTCCCTACAGCGAACTAATGTTTGTTTGTAGTCTTACTCAGTCTCAGTCTCACTCGCAACTACTCGTCCTATTTTATTTGTTTACTACTACTTATGTGAAAGCATGAAAAAATAATTATTTTTACCAATATATTAACGTGTTATACTCGTATCCGTGTATCAAACTTTTTTTTTGTAAAAATGAACAGTATAATTAATGGTATTGAATTCAAAGACTTCAAAGTTCTAATATAGTGGAAAAAAATTTTTGCGATATATAGATCGGCAATCAGCAAAGTGTAAACTCTGTCCAG
The DNA here is from genome assembly GCA_917563855.2 of Limnephilus lunatus. Classification (NCBI taxonomy): domain Eukaryota; kingdom Metazoa; phylum Arthropoda; class Insecta; order Trichoptera; family Limnephilidae; genus Limnephilus; species Limnephilus lunatus. The sequence goes on from OU830599.1 coordinate 52,123,377, forward strand.
TTATTATTAAAACTAGTGGACGATCAATAAGCGGATTACATACTCATTTACGCACTAAGAATGGAATTGGAGCTAAAAATGGTAACTCCCACTAGAAAAACTCTAGATTTGATATTGAAAAAGGAGATGGCTTTAATAATAATAATAACATAGTATTTATATAGCGCAGTTTTGTGATATTTCACTTCAAATGCGCTTAATTATAATAAGCTTAAGATTAATTATATAGTGTTCCTTACGAGTCCTTACAAAATTGATTAAATAGTGTGAAACAAAGAATATACAGTATACACAAAGCAATTCCTAAAGAACAATATTAAGAGGACATTACCAGAGAAACCAGAAATATGTCATTTTTAAATCAGTGTTTAGACTTATTGACTCGTTTCCACAAAAAATTATAAATTAATTTTGAAAGATTGTTCTTTTATCTAGTAAAGTTATGGATTAAATTTTGAGAAAACATGTTTATTTTAAGTATAATAAGGTTATACCATAGGTCGTTGGCAGATTTGTTATATTTTCAAAAAAGTACATGTATTATACAACACCAATTTCAAATCATATAATCATGCAGTTAAATAAATCCATACATTATCTGGTAAACGTATGTTTTAGAATTTTAATTTTAGTTTAAATAAAATCATTAAAAAATATATACGTACATGTGTTTCTTGACGTAAATTGGCCAGTTTGTGTATTTATTTGCGTACTTCCAAACTAATATATTTCAAGATTTTTTTAAATACTTATTTTGCTAAGACATTATTGACAAGTCATAAAAATTTTGATCGAAAAATAATCATAAGAAGTAATTAATATTAATTAATTTACAGCTCGCGTTTTACCATTTTTCTTATAGCTCGACGACTCGAGAATTGAGAATTCACTCTGCCCGCAAACGTGGCAGCCGGCGGTTGTCTCCGCGGCGCTCTGTATCGTAATATTTGGAAAAGACGAATTTAAAATGAAACCAAATAATACGATTTCATTGTTTCGTGTTTGTAAAAACTACAGGGTTTACCGAACGCAAAAATTCATGTTCATTGAATATTTTTATGAAAATTTTGAAATTTTTTTTTATTGTAAATTATTCTTATGTGAATACCGCACAAGAGTCCCAACAGCTTCAAAATAATTTTTTTGAAGTAAAACTTCTTTGCGCACGCTCGACAGATGAGGGGTAAGCTGGTAAATGCGTTACGAAAAGTGATGATTGTTACGAAAAATGTCCTGCGAACGGTAATCGATGCGAACGGTGATCGATTGCTAGGCGGGTCGGGCCTTAACGAACGCATGTTTTTCGTATTATTGTTAATTGACTATTTTTCCGTAAATAAATAAATAAATTATATACAGTGGGTACCCGGCATGCGTTGCAAGACCAATGTAACCTCGGGGTTAACTAAACTGTAATGGTTCCATCCCAAGTCCCAAGAAACTACATTATATTGCAAGCGCCTACACTACATAACATTATATACAACGGGTACCCGGCATGCGTTGCAAGACCAATGTAACCTCGGGGTTAACTAAACTGTAACGGTTCCATCCCAAGTTCCGAGAAACTACATTATATTGCAAGCGCCTGGACTATATAACATAATATACAACGGGTACCCGGCATGCGTTGCAAGGCAACTGTAACCTCGGGGTCAACTAAACTGTAATGATTCCATCCCAAGTCCCGGGAAACTACAATATATTGCAAGCGCCTGCACTATATAACATTAAATACAGCGGGTACCCGACATGCGTTGCAAGGCCACTATAACCTCGGGGTCAACTAAACTGTAATGGTTCCATCCCAAGTCCCGGAAAACTGCATTATAATGCAAGCGCCTGCACTATATAACATTATATATAGCGGACACCCGGCGGGCGTTGCCAGGCCACTCAAAGAAAGAAAGGGTTTGTGCGCTTTAATTCTGTTTGTTGAAGTGCTTTTGAATAGGTTCACATAAATTTTTGTGTTTTCGTCCGACACGTCCGCAGGTCGCATACAGCTGTCCGTTTGAGAAGCATGTTTTTTTTTAAATTTATTGTTATAAGTTTGTTAAGTTTTACTTCAATCGTGTGGTCTAAAGACTCTAAAGCACACTAAATTTAAAAAAATATATATATTATAAATTATTGTTATGTGAATACCGCACGAGAGTCCCAAATGCTCCAAAAAAAAATTGTTATGTAATACCGCATAAGAGTCCAACAGCTCCCAAGGGAGAGAGGTTGGAGGAGAGTTGAGATGAGATGAAAGGGGTGGCTGAGGGGGGGGGGAGGGGGTAAAGGAGCCGGGGGGTGGAGAGGTGTTAGAGGTGGGGGGTAAGGGGAGGGGGGTTTAGGGGGGGGGGTTGAGAGGGGGTGGGAGGGTAGGCCTTTTTTATATCCATTTTTCGTATTACAAAAATAACAAACACGAGAATCGGGTATGGGTACCACTGCCCCGAGAATCATTTATTAGATAATCAACACGTCTGCCGTAGGTCATCCCAAGCGGTTCGCAATGTTTGGTTCGTGGGGGTGAGGTTTGTTCAGGTCTTGGCGGCGGATGCGTCTGCCCACCAGCTGCATGGCAGGTCGGATCTAGAAAAAGTGGTTGAGGGAGTCCCTTTGACTTCTCCAGCCTTACCCTCTCGGAACATCGCCTTGCACCGCAGTGGGAGGGATGGCCTCATACATCCGCACTCCTGGACACGCTGACCCCCCAGATTTCTACCCACCCCTAATACCCTTTTACTTCTCCGAAGTTCCTCTCCTTCCTTTCCCTAAAACGAGCCTCCACACAGCATTCCCAAAGTAGAGATAGGCAGTGTGTCGAGCGATTGTAAAAAAAACGGTCTCTCCTGATCCGACCTTCCACGTAGACGAACCTCGCCCCATGAACCCGAGCTCCCCTGCTAAGTCACTTGGGGTGACCTATGGCAGAGATGTTGATAATCCAATACATGGTTCCCGAGGCGGCGGTACCCATATCCGCCTTCCAAATTACTGATACTACCTATTGACGGCCGGCGTGGTCAAGGGGTAAGGCTCTTGACTCGCAATCCGAAGGTCGTGGGATCGAATCCCGGCGTAGGCAAATTAATTTTATTTGAATAATTTGGGTTATTTTACAATTATTTAAATTAAAAATAATATATTTGCGTCACGTTCCAGAGTGGAAGATACTTTCAGTATCACCCTGGGTGGTGTAAGACCACCATTCAGAATTGAAACTTGCTAGAAATGGCTATGACCGTGTTTAGTGACCAGATCTGAATAGCCAGGTAATTCCTCGCCTTCCTCTCCCCCATCTCCTTCCCCTCCCCACCACCTTCAGCCTCATAATATACCCCATAGTCACGTCATAGTCTCACCGGCTCCAGACGGGAGCATTTGGGTCTCTTGTGCGGTATTCACATAAATATAAAATAAACAAATATGCACACGAATAAATATTTTAAAATGAGTAATTTTGTACAATCCAACTGAATATTACTATTTTTTTTCATTAATACCGTACAAGAGTCCCAACTGCTCCCGTCTGGGGCCAGTGGGACTATGGCATCCCTAATTGGGGTATGTTGTAAGGCTGAATGTAGTGGGGAGGGGAAGGATATAGGGAAGAGGAAGGTGGGGAAGTACCTGGCTATTCAGATCTGTTCACTAAACACGGCTAAAGCCATTTCAAGCAACGTTTCAATTCTTAATGGTGGTCTTACAGCAGGGCGATACTGAGATATCTAATGGCCGTAAAATACAATTAAAAACAAAATATTAAAAAGAATATAACAAATTGTTTATTCATGTAGGTATCTACTTAATACCTACTGGGTTTACGCATTTTACTTGTATCTATTTATGTTTATGCACTTCGATATACAAATTACAAATAACTACTACTCATCAAAATTCTGGAAGCGAGAATTTAACATCTTCATCTGACCCATACTGTGGCGTCTATACAGTCCTAGCGCGTGAGCTAGTATATCTCGAAACCAAGCTTGGAGCGGAACGAACTCTAGTTCTAAAAATGCCCGCTAGCGAGTGTGTAGCGCTGACGTCGGAATCTGAATTTAAATTTGCTGGTTATTCGCTCTTAACAACAATAGTGAGTGCACATGACAATAGATATTGATCCCATTGAAACCATAACGTTGCCATTCAACAGAAATCATTAAAAACTAAAATATACTACAGAACAGGAAACAGTTTACGTTTAGAAATAATACAAATTCGGAGTGCACATAAAACTATAGTAAGGAGGTAATCGAAACCAAACAATTACTGGAAAATTGAGGAACATGGTTTATTACAGTTTTTTGAAAAGGAGTTAAAAATTCATGAAAGGTATGATTTTTTAAATAGGTTTGTTTTTAAAGGGCTAATAATTATTACCAACATATGTACAACAAATTGCAACTGTACCTCATATTACGGTATAAATGATCATAAAATACAGATTTGAAAAAAGTTTCTGAATTTTTCATCATTTTAGCATTGGTTTCATTGGTATCTCCTTTTAAAGTATCAGGATGGGTTCAGAAAGGGAGGTTTCTTCAGCATCAGATCTACGAAATACGAGATACCTATTCATCACTGGATTATTCTCAATATTAGTCAATTGTAATTTTTTATTTCATTCAATTTGGAAATTTAGATCTTCTGTGACTTTCAGTGCAGTTTTTTTTACATTAGCTCCACACAGGAAGCCCGGAGGAAAAAAAATCTTTTGGGGCCTATGTCATATTTGGGGATGCTGTGTGGAGAGTATTTTTAGGAAAAAGAAGGAGACGAAGTTCTGGGTAGGTAAAAAGGAGGGCTTGGGGGTCAATGTGTGTAGGATTGGCGGGCGTATGAATCCACCCCCCTTACTGCGGTACAAGGCGATGGGTAGAGAGAATCCGGTAGGAGAGGTAAAAAGGTCTCAACCAGTCTCTCCCGATCCGGTCAGTCAAACCCAATGCCATGAACCAGGTACTCCTGCTAAGTCACCAAACGTAGTGAACCCTTCAGGTGACCTATGGCAGTGGTGTTGGTTATCCAATAAATGGTTCCCGGGGCGGCGGTACCCATACCCTCCAAAATTGAGAATTAGTAATCACTAATCATTGTAATGACAAACCGGAAGTTTTCTTGCATTAAGAATAATTATTATATTTTGACATTAACAACCACTCAACTATTATTGACTCAGCAATCAGCGTCATTTTTTGGTGTTACTAGTTGCTGTCTAATTATCTTCCACTCTTCTAAGAACGCCGATACCTCGAAGTCGCAAGCTTTTTACGTTGCTTTATATGAAACTGGAGGAACAAGAAGTCTGTATATAGATAACTATCTGCTAAGCATTCCACTAACGAGTGTAGAAGCTGAGAGAGCATTTTCGGCTGCTGGATACATTTGTAATAAAATTACAAGTTCTTTAAATGTTGATACAATTGATATTTTATGCTTTTTACATCAACATTTTCAAATGAAAAATAAAGGTGTGTGATTAATTATAACTCATGGTAGTTTTATTTTAACCCCCATTTGACGATTCACTAATTTCGCAATATCGCAAATTTACATGTCCGATACCGCAATATCGCAGTATTGAATACATACTGCGGTATTGCCTAGTCATATGACGAAAGCAAATTTTTTTGAGTGCAGTATTTTTTATCACCCCGAATGCAACTAGTTGTCTTTTATAGTAATTAAGGTGAATCAAATATTTTTTTCTAGAAAATATTAGTAAACTAAGCAAATTTGAAATTTGAAAAAATTGAAAGTCTACCCAGATAATATATACAAAACAAGTATGGTAGGTTCTCGCCTAGAAAAATAAAACTTTTTGGCTTGGGGGCGGCGGAAAATAATGCATTTTAATTTTCAATTGCGTAAAATTAAAATTCACTTCGCGAACCGATCGGTGACTGTCAGCGGCCATTAGGCACGTCGCTGTTATGTTGGTATCACTGATACATTGCAAAGAACTAACATTTGTTTTTATTTCACAGACAATCAATCAAAATTCCACAAACCCGCTAGACAAACCCTGCTTTGCCAAACAAACCATTCAAAACCTGGGATGTTTTCAAAATTATGATGACATGCAGCTTTCGTAGTTTAACCGTGTTTCCATGTATCCCACGAAGATGGTCACAGTAGTATTTAGTTCTTTGCAATGTATCAGGGATACCAACATAACAGTGACGTACCAAATGGCCGCGATTTGACATCGTGTAGATTCGCAAAGTGAATTTTAATTTACGCAATTGAATATTAAAATGCATTATTTTCCGCCGCCCCCAAGCCAAAAAGTTTCCTTGGTAATTCTTCGGAACAAACGTCAACGGTTAATACGCACTTTTTTTTGATAAAACTTTTAGATTCTTCTTAATTACCATAAAAGACAACTATTTGCATTGGGGGAGGTTGAAAATGTTACATTTTTAATTTTAGTTACGTAAATTGAAAATTTGCTTTCACTGTCAAATCACTCTGTTTGCAATATTATTGTTATTTTAATATGTTGGTATTACTGATATTTTACATTCCATGTTACACAAACCTAGCATAGCCGCTAAACTACTTGAAAACTGGGATGTTTTTCTTGCCTTGACGTGAGTAGGCGTTATAAAGGGGCACTTTCTTTTGAATCACAAACCATGTTACACAAACCTAGCGTATAGGTTTTTTCGGTTACGCGCCTTTGAATATATTGCCATGAAGTCAGTTACGCTATGATGTAGCCTTCCATATAGTATCAGTAATACCAATATAATAAAATGACAATAATCATTACAATTTGCATGTGGTGAAGCGTTGTCTAAATACAAAAGCAAATTTTCAATTTACGTAACTAAAATTAAAAATGTTACATTTTCAACCTCCCCCAATGCAAATAGTTGTATTTTATGGTAATTAAGAAGAATCTAAAGGTTTTATAAAATAAAGTGCGTATTAACCGTTGATGTTTGTTCCGAATATTTACCGTTTCCTTTTATAGTAATTAAGGTGAATCTAAAGTTTTTTTCTAAAAATTATTCGTAATAAGCGTGGCCAGTCCGAACCGATATTTACCTAATTGTCAGTGTTATCATGCCGCTAAATGATCTAATAAATAAAAATTAAATAGGTAAGTAATTTCCTGTGACATGGGCAAAATCATAAATAAAATAAAAATAATAAACAGAGTGATTTTTTTCCATTTATTTAAAAAATTTACCCAAGAACATTTATTTTATTATTTAAATGACGTGTCCATATAACGGGAAAATATCAACGTGTTTAATTCTATGTTTTATAGACAATTAAAAACAAACAAGTTTTACTTCACTTCAGAAATCTCATAAGAGACTACATTTAAAAGAATATCAACGTTGGAAATAACTTTAAATTTCGATAAACTAGTTATGCAATTGTTATAAACATAAAAATTATTAAACACTGTGTTTTGAGCGTGGACTCAATAGCGGAACATTTACCCATTTTACTTATACTTGTTAAGTTGATAATTGCTTTACACACCGAAAATTACAACGTTTAGAAAATTATGACTTTTAAAAGTTGTGCAATATTATGACATTCATAAATTATTGCAAAAAAAAACGCAATTTGGCAAACCCATAAATTTTTTAAATCCATTAGTTTTTATACTTAAAATAATTCCGTTAAAATAATATATCTCTGGGCCTGTAATCAGTGAAATGGTCCATAGAAAATGAAATATTATATTATATAAAAACACATGTTCATCCTGGGACAGTCGAGATAAAGTAATGGCACGCAGAGTTGTTACATTTGTTCAAAGTTTACAAACATTATGCAATAGTTTTCCCACATAAAATGATATTATTTATTGAGCAAATATAACCATACCTTCGAGAGATCTGCCCTGCATATGGGGCACTCAGTTTGCAGGCTTAGTACCCTCATCCGTGTCGAACATTCGAAACAAACGGGATGGTCACATTCACCGACAGAATATATTTCAATTCCTTTGAAACATACTACACATACAGAATCGGAAACTTCGACAGGAGTCGACATTTTAAATGACTTTATATACGGTAACGATCAGACCGAAATATAAGAAAATTCGCAGACCCATAAATAAACCACGCAGACCCGACAAATTTCAAGCGATTTCCAGACAGCAGCGAATTCCATAGAACACGTATGATTACGATACACCACAGAAAAAAGACATTCACGAGTTTCTAAAACTGCGTTTCGTGAATTTATTTCATCGGAAGTAGGAACTAAATGATTGCGCTGGTGGTGTGACCACACTCGTTATTTGGGAAACCACTCTTGTTTTGCAGTGACATCTACAAGAAAAAGAAGCAAAGCCACGTCATTTTTTGGTTGTGTGGTTGCCGTGTCAGCGGCTAATATAATTTTTAAAAATGAATGTGTTTCGGCTCCTTGGTGATCTTTCTCATCTTCTAGCGATAATTATATTACTCCTAAAGATATGGAAGACCCGATCTTGTGCAGGTTATTTCATTTTATTACTCTCTTTGTTGCCGGTCGGTGCCAGCGTGAACGAAGTCGATTCGTTTGTATACTGTTATAAAGTGGCGTGATATTTATTCCCGGGTTTCTCTACCAAGTGTCTCATTTCAACAGATATTACAATGAATAAATACCAAAACAAAATGTTTTGGTTAGAAGTTTATATCTCCGGAAAAGCCGCAATTATGATGGTTTTTATCGTTGACACAAATGACGTGATATCGATGTAAAAATGTATAATATATGTGTACTTCAATTATTGCATTTATGATAATAAGTGCGATGTTATTACGTTTGTAAGATGTTTCAACAATGAAATGTTTTTCAAACACATTTGTGAGGCTTATTCCAAGAAATTTAAAAATGGTTTTTGCATCTTGGGCGGTTTTCTGGTATTGAAAATTTGAATTTGTTTTTCAGGTATCTCGGGAAAGTCTCAGATTCTCTTTGCCATCGTGTACACAACCAGATACCTAGATCTCCTGACCACATTCATCTCGGCCTACAACACATTCATGAAGTTCATCTTCCTGGCGGCATCCTACGCCACCTTGTACCTGATGTACGTGAAGTTTAAGGCGACGTATGATCATAACCACGACACCTTCCGGATTGAATTCCTCCTCATCCCTGCTGCCGTCCTGGCCCTGTTGATAAACCACGACTTTGTTGTTTTGGAGGTAAGCAAATTCATCTTGCATTGACATTTCATCGTGAAGTGATTTATACAACTAACGCAATATATAGAATTATATTTGTTACATGGGGCATTCATGTTGACAATCATGCGCATTATTTGCACGAAATTTCTTAAATTTAGCAATTTGTAGGTTAAAAAGAAAATTGTTCGTTATTTATAATAAATCTTAAAACAAATTATCATCTTGGAAACCTTTACACTGCATTCTCAATGTATACTAAAGGACAAGAAATACTGCAAACTTACACTTTTTGACTGTTGTAAATAATAACAAAGGTAAATATTCCGCTATTGAGTCCACGCTCAAAACACACTCTAACAAATTTAAATAAATTGTACTACGTAGATAATAGTTAGTAATAAGTAATTCAGTAAGCGGAATTGAAAAACATTGCATTTTAATGGTTATTTTGTAAGAAGTTCATATTTCAATCTTCGTAAATGATAAATAATGTGTATTAATTATTATTTTTTTCGGTTTCATAAACACAAAAAAATTAACACTTATAATTATTAAATTGTGCCGTGTGAAACTGCAATCAGCAATGTACAAATCGCAAATAGAGAATATAGAACCCCAACCTAAAAACGAGTGGCTAGAAATAAAACACAGTCAACTCCGAGTTCGGAGCGACTGTGCTCCACGGCACTTCAGGTTCAAAGATCGAAAAACGGTTTACAATACAATTCACTGTGAGAATTTTCTGTGCGGCAGTCTGAAGTGGCGCGGGGCACGGTCGCTCCGAACTCTTACGTATGGGGGGTGCTATAGAACGAAAATAAATAAAAGTATGCGCACGCATTTTTCTTTTAAACAAGATATACTTCCCAGGTTTTGAATGGTTTGTTTGGCAAGCAGGGTTTGTCTAGCGGGTTTGTGTAATGAGTTTGTGTAATTATTAGAATACCTAGAATGAAAATAAATAAAATAAGCACACTCGTTTTTCTTTTAAAGAAGATATACATTCCAGGTTTTGAATGGTTTGTTTGGCAAGCAGGGTTTCTCTAGCGGGTTTGTGTAATTATTGGAATACCTAGAATGAAAATAAATAAAAATATGCGCACGAGTTTTTCTTTTAAACACGATATACATCCCAGGTTTTGAATGGTTTGTTTGGCAAGCAGAGTTTGTCTAACGGGTATGTTTATGTAATTATTATAAAACGTAAAAATTACACATTGTTTAAATTACACACACAAATGTTTATTTATTTTTGTTCTAGGTATTAAAATAATTACATACGTAATTTGGCAAATCAGGTACTTTTGTAATAATATTGTCCATGTATCGTTTCTAGCTACTCGTTTCGTGAATGCTTTTTTATTTTTAGGTTGGCTCATTTGCAAATTGCATGTAAAACATGTTTCACATGGAACAGTTGTGGGTGGTTTGGTATATTTAAGGAACAGTTTCACATTTCATATAGGCTCATGTCTCGCCTCATGCACGCATAATAAGTGATGATTTTTCGTGTTTACGAAACCGAACAAAATAATGATTAATACGCATTATTTATCATTTTCGAAGATTGCAATTCGTACTTATTATTGTGTAACTGACAGAGAGTGATTTTTCCTTTTAAAAGTGCGTAGTTCATCGTCGTAATTAATAACATGGCGGTCCTTGAAAAATGACATTTTGCATTTTTAAAGTTAACAAAATAACCTTTAAAGCCCCGTTTCCACGCTTGCCAAGCCTACGCAAACCTCCACAAACGCCAACGTGGAAACAGGTCGTTTGTCTTGACTTGCCTAGGGTTGCGTAGGGTTTGCGTAGGCTTGCAAGAACTTGCCGCCGATCCAGTTGGGGTCGGATCCAGCGGCAAGCTTCGGCAAACGCTCAGTGTAATTTCCGAACTGACGGCGAATGCACGCCGTTTTTGCTCCATGCGGTATATCGATAATTAACATTACGAGACATATGTATGACGTAAGAGGCATGCCTGACTTATTAAAATGTATAAGTACATAATTTGAATGCACTAATTTAATTTATTGGATTTACCTAAAAAGTCAATATAAATAAATAATTTTTCATTGATGATTTATTATTTGTTACAATAAAAAAACATATGATTTTTGTTGGAATAACTTTTTTTTTATAATACAAGACAATATAATATTGTTTTTTTATACTTTGCTTGTATTTCACATAAAAGTATGTTAAACCAAACGCAATAGCCGACACAAGTTCGGCGTCCGCCACGCTTGGGTGTTGGCGTAAATATACCAATCCCGGTGTTGGTAGCGTACTGCGCAGTCACAAGCGTGTAAACGGCTTCCAAATGCCAGGCGAGATTTGTGTACGCTTGGAGCTTGTGGAGGTTTGCGTAGGCTTGGCAAGCATGGAAACGGACCATAAAACGCAATATTTTTTAATTCCGCTTACTGAATTACTTATTTCTAACTATTATCTACCTAGGACAATTTATTTTAATTTTTTAAAGAGTGTTTTGAGCGTGGACTCAATAGCGGAACATTTACCATAAAAAATTAATTTCGGTTATTTGTGCATGGGTGCATGAGTGATTTGAAATTGTATTCGTGCGTAATGCGTAAAATTATTCAAGTTGAGTGAAATATTAATTTTCAAAATTGGGACTGACAAGTATAACATACTGATAAGTATACAAAATAGGTACCAAAATGATTTTACTAATCGTAAACAAGATCTCGGGCTTGTTTTCGAAATTTAATATTTTACACTACTTAGTTAGACAATTTTACAAATGTCTTATAATTTACCCACATAACTCAATTTTAGCGTCGTTACGCCAGGCGGTTTGTTTAAAAATGAACTTCCAGCTTCTGACTGCGCTGAAAAACCTTTGCCTTTCTTTAGCGAAGTGTACTTTTCTTCGGTGGTCAATGTCCAAAAGCATTCTCGAATCCTTCTGGTGTCAAAAATGTGTTCTCAAGGTTTACCTACAGCTCGTCAATATTAGGGCAAATCTATTAGTTTAGATGTCTATGGAATCAACCTTTATTTGCGTCTCATATTTATGATGCAGTTAGCGACAAATAGGTTAAAAATGTTTCCATATCAGATCTGTTATCTATTTTTAAAGGTTTTAATAAAATTTTATAAACTTTATCAGAATTCGCCTTGTTTGCCATGTTTCCTTCCTTATTTATTATCTCTAGGGAGTGTCAGCATTCAAATTAATTAAATTAGCTCACAAATAATAATATCCTATAAGTACTAATTCTATTCAAACTGTGGGTTTTTTCTGTTTGCAAAAAGTAGCATTTACTGTGAATCTAACCTTTTTTTTTAAATTTGAAACACTTTGGAAGTTCGTAATATGAAGGAAAAAAAGGTTATTACATTTAGGCAGTATTCATAAAGGTGACAATCATTATATTTAATAATAATAATATTTTGAATAATGTCATTGTTAGAGTTTTTATCACTTTTGTCTTGCTTAGGTTGGAAATAATTTTCAATATCGCTCTGAAGTGTGATTCTGTCTTTTGTGTTATCTTTTGCATTATGAGACAATTAAGGCGTCCGTTATGCATTATCAGCTGTCAAATTTCTGTGCTTTTCTATTCAATGGCTTGTCTATGCCTGTCGTGTGTTGAATGTATTAATTACCTACTTAAAAACAAGAATTACTATATATTTATACTACTTACATACCAGCCTAAAAGGTGTTAATAAATGACTATCCATTTGTCGTATTATTTTAATGTTTGTACGCGATGACATTCGATTCGCAAAGTTTTCTGCGACCGACATCTAACAAGGATCTCTTAGCACAGCGAACGTGCCGTCATCTCTTTCATCAGGGTAACTACTTTTAAGAGTTGGTGTCTTAACACAAGCGCAGTATTTAGTTTGTTAGTGCGATACGGAATTCAACATTTGAGAAAACTGTCAAAATGTGTCATATACGGCTGATTTAACATGCGTTATGCCATTGCAAAAGATACAGAATCATTGAATAGAAATATTGCTTTAGATATGTTTAGTAACTAGATATAAATGATATAATGAAAATAAATGAGAATGATGAATACCTAAAACCAAAGGCGGCTCTAAGCGTTCCAGAAGTGGAAGGTCATTAAAAAAAATTGATATTATGATACAATATCAAATTAAATACAATATTATCGTTCTTGTGTTCAACAGCTCGGCTGTGGAATGATTTGCCGGCCTCTGTGTTTTCTTCTTCCTACAACATGGGGTCTCTTCAAGACCAATGTTTATTCCTTCCTCTCCTCAAAAAAATCCACTACACAGCATCCCAGATGACATAGGCCCTTAGGGAAATTATTTTCCTCAGGGCCTCCTGTGTGGAGTTAATGTAAAATTTTTTTTTTTAATTTGTATGTACCTCACAAGTTTGAGAGTCAAATTACATTTAATATATTAAATTTTAATGCGACAAGTGTACAATATGCAAAATCAACCTTCGTTTATCAAACCATCTCTTTCAAACACATAATATTCATCATGCTCTCTCCCTCACGGCAATGACCCAAACTGTCTTCAGAAACTGAAACCATTTTTACTAGGCGACATTGTGCCATCTCGTTTATTGTATGGCGGAAAAGAGACAGAAGACATGATATTGAAACATTCGATAACTTGACCCAGCCAATCATAGTGCGTGGGGAAGAAAGTTTCCATTTAAGATGTTAGATGTCACTACTTGTCTTGCCGCTGCCTGCTATCTCGCGGTGCATTTAAAATACATACATTAAGCCTTGACTCCAGCGACCAAATATTGTTTGAAAGTCATTTGATGACCTTCAAACATTTTACACCAACATTTTTTGTTTTCCGTCTTCTGCGTTTGGGGTGAAGTTCGCGCGGTCCACACAATTTGACAAGTGGTCTGAGGTACGGACATGTCCACGGCACGCCTACACTTGACGTTTGACGTTTATATCAATATTCAAATGCGTTCTGATGACAAAAGAGATGTATCAGGGAGAAGACACAGATATTTTAATAGATATTTATTTATCAGGAAAGATTTCCGACTAATACGCACAACCTAAAGTTACTACCTATTAAGAATTTAGAGTGAATACGTAAATAATTACGCAATATCAGAAATAGAATATTGATTTACAATCGTCAATTTCTTCCGTGTCTCTGAAACCGATTAATAAATTAATAGACTTTATTTACAAGTGAGTTCACAAAAGAAATAATCATCCATTACGACAGTGTATTTATTTACAATTTAAAATCATAATTATTAGGTCCGCGCACCAAAAACTTGACATTTATTGTTTACATAAATGTTAAAATGCGTTTGATGTAGAAAAGATGCTACCTACATCAGGAAGAAAACACAGACCAGGGTTTATCAGGAAAGATTTCCGACTAATATCGATTATTGCACCAATGACATTATATAATAACGTAATTTTATTGCACGACCTAAAGTCACTATAGAATTTAGAGTACGTAAATATTTACGTCAAAAACAGAATAATTATAAATATTTTATATTATGTTATTATCAAATATTTTTATTATTATATTATATTTAGGTATAATAATATTTTAAACTCGTGATTATGCTCGCTCATACATAGCACATAACCACAAAAATCCGTTCCGATTATTCTACATACACGATTGCACCACGCGACTTCTGTCAAAAAATGAATTCTCCTCCCCCCCGCTGGCCCCCGCCTGCCTTCCCGCTTCACCCGGGATGGGATGTTTAAGTTTTGTTTTGGAAGGTTTTCCGCCGAATACGGGAAAGTCAAACACTACAATAATTGTCAAACATTGACCTTGAATGTTGACCAAAATTGTAAAAAATTTATGACCTTGAATGTTGGACGGGACTGTCAAAGCAAAAGTCTGGCGTTTGCCCGCGCAATGGACCCGACTTAAGGATAATACCAGTTGTTTTGATTTGCTTAATATTATGTTATAATTTCATCTTATAATTTTGGGAGGTCTTTGACCAATTGAATAAATCCAAATAATTCCAATCAATAGCCAGACAAAATAAACGTTGTAAAGTAAAATATATTTTTATTACATTATTAATTTTGGGATACTGAACCTAGAGGCCGGACTTCTGCATTTGTAGCTTTGAAGAATCTGATTCCACACTACGACATTGCACATTTCGACGGTCCCGAAGAACAATGTCGGATGTGCAATTTTGTAGTTTTGCAGTAGAATTTTTTAAAGTTACATGCTACATTTTTTGTTTTTGTTTTGGAGATCAAGAGTTATAGCATATAAGAAAAATATGTACATATATTTCATTTCATTCCATCCAAAATTCCGAAAATTAAGACTTTTCAATCATCAAAAGAAATTAAAATCAGCCAACAGCGCGATTTTCAATTTTTAGCAGATCCAACCGGGATCGTTGAATTATTTTGCCTTCAGATATTACCTCTATTAGTTAGTTAAAGACAAAAATAAAAATTTCAATTCATATTGTTTTGTATTGTCTACTAGAGCTTTAATGAAAATAATATATTTTTATTTATAGAATTTTCTCATCAGTTCTTACATGTTAAGTAGTGTTGTGCTTCCTCTTTCAGTAATACAACAATATACTATTGGCCGTGAGGATTTTAAATCATGTGTAATTTGTATTTTTTTCAGATTTTGTGGACATTTTCGATTTACCTGGAATCGGTTGCCATCTTGCCACAACTGTTTCTGGTTTCCAAGACGGGCGAAGCAGAAAGTATTACCTCACATTATCTGTTTGCTCTTGGCTCTTACCGAGGACTCTACCTCTTCAACTGGGTAAGTTACTTTCTTACTTAACTAATAAGGAACTCCAGTGAAAAATATTATGGCTTTAAAAAAATATGTTCATATAGACCAATAAACACTGATTCTGTATATATAAGTTTTTTTTAATAATATTAACCACTCCGATACATCGCGAATATGCACTTTTTACGTCTTAAACGACATGTCAGATTTACAAAAACTTTATGTTATTTCCGCTTCACAATTAAAGCTCTATAAATGAAACATTTCCGAACGTAGCCGATTACTAAAAACTGTTTTTGAAAGGTTATGAAATAAGCTTTCAAATTAATATGTTACAAATAAATATTAACATTTGTAAACATTAAAATTTAGAATGCAAAAATAATAAAAATGAAAAAATGACTCACGTGATGTTTTTACGTAAAAACAGTACTAAAATCACGGATTATATAAAAGACAATATTTATTCTATCATATAAATGTATAATAAACAATTTGGTCACCTCACTTTTTTATCATTTCATACAAGAATATTTAATAAAAAAATAACGATGTCTAATAGTGGGTAGGCAATTTGGCGGTCTATCATGTATCTGACAGAAAAGATTTTTTTATACATTTCTATGGACATCTTGAATAGTGATGGGTAGCTTGATTTATTATGGAGCTTCTCCTTTTTGTTTTAGGGATGTCACTAGAACAATAACGGAGTTAGGATGATTTCTGTATAAACTTATTATACTTGACTGATTGTACTTGACTGATGTCGGCATATTAACGTGTATATCTGCTTATGTTGCTGAGTTGTTACGCTTACAGTTTTTAAAAAAATATTAAAAAGTGCATTTTTAATATTCTCGTTAAAACACAGCGTCAAGTTGGTATGCTGTGTAATGCTCTGTGGTGACGTCACAATGGTAATCACTGTACGTCATTTGTATGGGAATTTAGGTATGACACAAACGAATGTTCTAAATATTTCTTATTTTTGAAGATGTCATAAAAGCATATACCTTTATAGAAACTTAATAGAATTGCCTTTAGATTTTTGTATCTGACAAATACGATTGTGTTTGAAAATTGCAGTATTTTAAATTTCAAAATGAAAAAATTAAAAAACAGCTGACTGTAAACATATTCTATTAAATGGTCGAAAAATTTAGGAAAATACAAAATTTTAAAAATGCAGTCCTCTTACTTTATGAATTTGGAATAAAACTCTCACTTCACTTTTTATCTCGTTCATACAATTAAAAAGGATAAAAAAATATTATAATAATTCCGAAAAAATAACTGAAAAAATCTGACATCTTGGACTCGGTTTTACGCAATTAATGCGTTGATTTCTCAAATTTGTATTTATTTACACATGCATAAGGCTTTTACATTATTAAATAATATAACTTTTATGGAAGTTTTATTAAATTCCCGCGGAAAAGTCATAATTTTTTTTTTCAGCAGTAACCTTTGATTATATAATGTCAGTAACCAAAAAACCTATCCTTAACGAAACTAAATCACCAACAAAACATTATTTAAAGGACTAAAACTGAAAAAAAGTAAAGGCAGCATTGGTACTTATGCTGAATTACACTAATACCACAGTGAATTAATCATTTAAACGAAAATTATCCTCAAAAACATAAAACTGCAAGTAAAATTCATCAACGTCATTCATTGTTTTGCGAAGAATTTGATTTCGCCATTTGCCATAAATAAGCCAATCAACGCGTAATAATAAACAAGATGCCCGCGCGCCTGCGCAAATCTATGTGAGATTCAAGAAAACCAACATAAAAATCATTAAATACATGTATCGTTATTTTAGTAGATGACGTCACAAAATTCATCATAGAAATGGGTGTTTTCGAGGGATCTCCAAAAATTAAAACTTTGAAAATTATTTTAACTATTAAAACTAACTCTAAAAAAAAAAAATGCAGTAATTTAAGTTAGTTATTTATTTAAAATGGACTGGACTTCTCTATTCATTATACCCCATTTTTAGTATTCAGACATTACAAAATTAACCTGAATACACAGATCAGTCAACGACAATGACAGTATTTCTTGCACTATAAAATTGGGCAAAATTCAAACGAAACAGGGCAATAAAAATTATCATTTTGTTTGTTGTTCGATGAAAAATCAATACTAATACTTGATGCAGTGAAATCCTCTGAAAAAGTTTTCATGCTTGAGAAGTTTGGTTTTTCCCGTCCTTTGAAGATGGAATGGCCCAATTTAGCCTTCATATAAGGTTTTCCCCGCTTAAGAAGTTTTTTCTGGTCCCTTGAAAAACTTCTCAAGATAGTTTCACCGTATTTCCATCGTAGTCCCTTGCAAAAGTCTTTTTACAGAGATTTCTCGTAAGAATTTCAGATAAATTCTAAAGTACAAATGATAAAGTTCTTTGTTTTATTTAAAAAAAAAAAATAATAATAATAAAAAAAAATATATTTTTTTTTTTTTTAAAGAAAGACAAACATTCCCGGGTTACGAATAACCCAACAATGTTTGAAAATCTCCTACTACCACCACAGAAAGCCGAAAATGTTGCTTGTGTTGTGATGGAGGACTTAGCCAGGCGAGAAATCGAACACGCGACGCCCACCACTTTATTTTATTTATATACATCAACCGGTTTCGGTTGATCTCAACCTCCATCAGGACAATAAACATATTTATTTATTTATTATAGATAGATACAAAAGAAAGTACAAATTACATATTAGGAAGCTTTGCCTGTACAACTAGGAATGTTTCCCGTTCCAGAACAGACAATATAAAACTGAATTTTATATGTTTTTTATCCTGATTAAGATTTTGTTAGGAAATAGTGTCTAATTATCAAGCCCACTCTCATAAATATATATATAAGTCCACTCCCATAAATATATATTTATGGGAGTGGACTTATATTTTTATCGTAAAGCGTCTTCGCAAAGAACTTAAAAAATAAATATAAATGTATACATATATTTTTTTTAAGTTCTTTGCGAAGACTTAGGCCTTAGGCCCATTGTGCTATCTCCCATTTTGCCTCAATCCTTTAACAATAAAGTTCACCAGAGTTGTCATTAGATATGTGGCTAAGTCTTCTGGTTCTACAGTGTGCCTCTCCAGGGATCTGAGCCTAGTTCCCACCAGGGCAGGACATTGGCACTATAATTGAATTGGAGTCTCTTCATCCTCTTCATCCTCTTCACATTTTCTATATTTATTAGTGCTTTCCACTCCCAATAGCTGCATGTGTCTCCTGAGATGGCAAACCATCAACAATAAGTGTAATTTTGGCAAAGGATTGTAACTCTGATTTTATGTTGCAGGTTTACCGCTACATGGTGGAGAACCACTATGATCTCATAGCCATTGTCGCTGGCGCCGTACAGACAGTACTCTATTGTGATTTCTTCTACCTGTACATCACTAAAGGTAATTCTATTCTATCTAGCTGCATGACAAAACAGAGCAGTAACAAAACGGTACATTGAAGAAAAGTGGAAAAAAACATACCTAACCAAACCAATTATTCAATTCTATTTAAAACTGTATTTTTAATGTTACTGTAGTAAAATGTCATGTGGGGTTATTCACGCACTACTTTAAGTATTTGTGATAAAAGAGAAAGGCACCGAACTGAATGTTTTAAAATAATTCTTTTTACATTTTCCTTAGGTACTCTTTGAATTTAGGAAAATAGATTTCTCTTTTTGTTATAAGATTTATATTTTTGGAAAACAAAAATTAAATTAATATAAATAATTAACCTCTATAGGCCAGTCCCCTGCATTTACCAGTGGCGGCTCGAACACATTTTCGGTGGTGGAGACTGTC
Source organism: Limnephilus lunatus (assembly GCA_917563855.2). Classification (NCBI taxonomy): domain Eukaryota; kingdom Metazoa; phylum Arthropoda; class Insecta; order Trichoptera; family Limnephilidae; genus Limnephilus; species Limnephilus lunatus. Next base: position 52,143,116 of record OU830599.1, read on the forward strand.
ATTTTTTATGTGAAGATATTGAAATCTCTCTGAAAGTGGGAGTACGAGACCCAATGTACTATATATATATATATATACACACGAATAGGTTTTTACTGTTCTTAATTCTAAGGTCTAAAGTTTAAGATAAATGGTTAGGAACTTTCTACATGACACTAGCACATAATCAAGATTTTTTGGAAAACCACTCTGTATTAAAATTTAACTTTTTACGAGTAGGTACCTACAGTGAAACCCGAATTTTACGTCCCCAGATTTAACGTTTTCCCGCCAATTACGTGTAATTATTTCGGTCCCGATACATTTTAGTACATTTATAACCCCCTTTTTACGTTTTTTTTCCCGCAATTTACGTCGAAAATATTCAAAATATGTGAGTTACGCGCGCTTGACACGGCCGAGCAGTGATTGGTCGGCAAACTGCGCGAAACGCGGTGATTGGCCGACATTTTCCATTTTTAGCCGGCCGTGATTGGTCGGCATACTGATCGCAACGCGGCGATTGGCCGACATCTTTCAACTTTAGCCATGTGTAAAATGCTACAGCATCTGTCAATTTGTTTATTTACGCATCTGTCATTTGGTTTTGACTCGATTTGTTATTTGAGACGCTTTTTTCCGACATTTTTCGTGATAATCACACAGTTTTTACGTTTCTTGTTTTGTTTTCTTCGTTCGTAATGTCTCAACAAAGTAAAACTGTCAGTTCAGTGCGAGAAAAGGAACGTTCTCGAAAAAGTTGATAAAACAAGTTGGTTAGTTTTAAATTGAATCGGTTTACACTAGAATGTCGTATTTTTACAAATTTACTTCGTATATATGAATTTAAATGGCCGGCTGCTGCGGAAATCGGCTGCAAAAATTCGATTTACGAGGAAATTTATCATATTTTTACAAATCAGCCGCGAAAATTTGATATGCGGACATTATGCGGAATTTTTACAAATTTATTTCAAAGAGGTATCTAAATCGGCCGCGAAATTTCGATTTATGCGGAAATATATCGTATTTCGACGAATTTACTTAGAATATTTATACCCCCAGCATTAAAGAAAAGAACATTTTATTTTTTATTAAAAAAAATCACATAGATTAGTTTGTTACATTTTTGTTATGTTCTAATTCTTTTTCAATCACGTATAAACATTTAAAAGTTTCGTCTTGAAAGCAAACAATGCTGGAAAAATAGATTTTAAGACTCTCGATGTACTTTATTGCTTCTTCTTTTGTTGGAATAACATTTTTCTCTTCATATACATGATTATATTAATAAAAAATAAAATTTAAAGGGTTCTTTTCTTCAATTCACCAATATACATGATTAAATAAATAAAAAACAAATTTTAAAATGTTCTTTTCTTCAATACCCCCCATTTACATTTTCCCTCCGTTTAGGTTTTTTTTTTTCGGTCCCTTAAAAAACGTAAAATAGGGGTTTTACTGTATTAACAACATGAAATTCGATAACTATGTCTCTAGGTTGGTGAGCTCCTAGGCATTTCACTTCCAATTTTTATTCAATTGTTAGTGCACTGAATTTATTTTTCAGTAAAAAGTCAACTTTGTTCATTTTTTCGTTTAGATTTTTTATTTCTTACAAAAAATGTTATTAGATAGGAGGATGTCACGCATCTAACCAGAAACACCAAATAGATACATACATAAATATGAAGTTTAATAAAAATAACGCAAGATAATCGTACCACCTTCAATTTAGAGCGCCTTTGAGGTTTTTTTACCACGAGAACGCTATAAAAAAAAATTCACCAAACCAGAAACACCAAATAGATACATTTTATAAATATGAAGTTTAATAAAAATAACACAAGATAATCGTATCAACTTCGGTTAAAATCGCACCTTTGAGTTGTTTTTACGAAGAGAATGGCACTATAAAAAAAATCCGATCAATCTTTATCAAAATTATTATTTTACCAAAATATTTTTTTGTTTTTTGTTTTAGTTTATTAGGGAAACAAACAGTTGTACATATTATAAGGTAATTACATATTACATGGGTGCATTAACCAGTGAAGTTTCCGCAAAAAAATTATAATATACAAACACAGATTAAAAAGTTAAAGAAAAAGTAGTGTTAGAAAAAAAGAAAAAAATATAATATATGTATACAACAGAAATGAAAAAAAAATCACATTTTATCAGATTTTTGAAATCTCATACAAAATATTCAGCGCAAATAAAAACAAAGGAAAAAACGTTGCATGATGACCGTGATGTCCCCCAAGTACGCATAACGCAGTGCGCACTGCAGCTAGTATACGCCAAGTCCCAGGTCCTACTGATCGCGTTAATATTAGTTAGTATGCTTCAAGGACGAGAGCGGAGCGGTCGCACGTTCGCTCTTAGAAACTTTTCAAAATTCGAGCTTAAAAATTACTTTAAATTTGCTCGTATTAAATATTTTGACTATATTTCTGCAATTGGTAATTTATATGTCAAGAATGCATTCACTCTTTTTTGTGAAAACAACAAATTGTCATTTTTTTCTTGGTAGGTTTCTGAAATTTCTAGTGGGGGCAGTCCCCGTGGTCCCCTTGGGAAAAGCCGCCACTGGCATTTACTGGAGAATTGTACCAATCCATGGACCAAAGTACTGCAATTGCGGTGTCGACCTTGTACATTAATTTTGTCCTTGGATTTTATTACCTCTACTATGGTATTGTCAACGTGTTGGCTTTAACGAAAATATCTTTGTATTTATTGTATTCATCAGCCATTAACTTTATAACATTATTTCTAAATTAGATGTGAAACAATTTCCTGCTCCAGTTCCTGCATATTTTATCTAGAGAGATTATCTAATCAATATAATTTATTTACAATGGTTACTTCAATAAATATAATACACTTATCTTGAGAAGAACAAAATTATCAACAACCGTCAATACAGTGATCTCGCATGTGTGGCAAATGTTTGGGGGCGGTGTCTGGAATGTCAAGGTGAGACCCAAACGGTCGCACGGGATATTTCCAAGACCTTTGACCGGGTCTGCCACCGAGAACTTTTTTACAAACAGCCTTCTTACGGACTTCCGGCATCTCTGTGTATATGGATTGCTGACTTTTTAAGGGATAGGATGTTTCAAACGGTTGCTTACGGTTTCACCTCTTCCTCGCATTCGATAAATGCTGGCGTCCCACAGGGATCGGTTCCGTGTCTGACTTTGTTATTGTTGCACATCAATGACCTTTTGACATGTGCACTAATTCATTGACAGTACAATTCATGATAGCTTTTTGTTTGACAAGCCCCCATATGAATAAAGGGCACACAAACTCCAACGGCTCAAAGGGCGTTGAAGCAGAGAATGGACTGTTACCTCGAGAATGTTTCCTCTTGGGGTAAAATAATTACTTGTCGAATTTAATGTTTCAAAGACCCAATAACATCTAAAAGGGATTGAAAAAAAAAATGGTCTCCTGCAACGGAATCTATCTTCACAACAGGCTTTCCATTGATATGCTTGGTGTAACTTGTAAGTGACCAGTTCAAGTATGTTCATCGAAGGCAGAGTCAAGTTAGCCTCTGAGAAGCTAGGCGTAGTGTAGTGTAGAGGGCCCGCAGATAATTTAATAGCACACAACTGCTGACCCTGTACAAATCGCAAGTGCACCCCGTCAGAAGCCCCAAAAACCCTACAACCGGACCGAACAACTCAGCAACACACAACTTCGACCCCTCTTTTGAAAAGTCAATGTGATGAAAAAAAAAAGGTTAAATAGGTTATGTTATGGGCTATTTTTCATAACTTTTAATGACTGTGTGTGTGTGAAAGGGGTGTTGAAATGTCACTTTGTTGAGTTGTCGTGGAACCAAAAAAAGATAAAATTTCTAATGGCGGTACTTTTTAGCTTGAAAATAGATATTATATATAATACAATAATGGCTGTGTCTGACGACCTTAAGATAAGAGTTAACGGATATTTAATTGTTAAAAGATACTTAAATTCAAGACATTTACAAACCGATAATTTTTTTTAGTACTTTTGAGGCAAAGTTGAGTAAATAGGCAATGTCTTGTGTTGTGTTGGTTCAGGTTATGGCAGATTATTATCAAAGCATTATCATTATTGGAAATTAGCCAACCATAAATGCATGGATTATGTAGGCTATATTGATTGAGCTTCATGTGACTATTTAAAATGACTTTATTTATGAATGTAATCTTTCAAATTGTATATTTATTAGCTTAAAACACTTTGGAGAAGGAAGTGCAACAATATGTTTTTTAAACTTGTTTATTGATATACTTTTTCTTGTATCTGATCATGTCATGTCTCTCAAAGGATTGGCAGAGTATATCAAACGAACACATTCTAGTTCTTTCAAAGATCCAAGGTCTTTTCGCACTTCTTCGTAGGGCTCCAATAAACTTTGAATCCCCCTTTTTAATCTTCAACCCTTTCTACAAGAGTCTAATTTGAGAAGTTTGTAAGTTAGCTGTCTCGTCTGACTTGCTCGGAAAGGTTAAGGAATCCACAAAAACCGGAAACCCAAAATGGCTACACTACTTTTTTCTTACTTCTCTGCACAGGGTCCTCACTTGTTGTTAATTCCAATCCCAGGTATTTTTCATTATCTAGAGCAGTGGTTCTTAACCTGGGTTTGGTGAGGCAGTCTCGCGGGTTCGGCGGAGGTCAAGACACACCCCCGACTCATATGATTCAGTTCCAATTAAGAAGGGTTCGATGAATGCGCATATGAAACTGGTGGGGATCTGTACCCCCAACAAGGTAAAGAACCACTGATCTAGAGTGTGTAGATTTCTTTCTTCTATTTGAAATGATTTTTATGCGACGGCGTTATTCTTTTAGGTGAGCTTAAAATCATGTAACAGGTTTTTAAAATATTTATTGTTAGATCGGTCAGTGGCTGAGTCGCCATCGCGTTTGGTCTCACCCAGGCATCCCGTGTTCGTTTCTTCGGTTGGCTAAGGTCCTTTGCTCATGAAGAAACTGAAATGAAACCAGTTGTCAATGCCCCAGCACTGCTGACTGTGTGGCAGTTGCTTTTCAATTGCATTGTTAACAGGTTTCCATGGTAGCGGCTCACAAACAGTCAAGTTTTTCGAATTGCGTTGACAACTGGTTTCATTTCAGTTTCTCCATGAATGAAGGCCCTAAGTCCTCTGTCACGACACAAGCAACATTTTCCACTTACTGTGGTGGTATTAGGAGATTTTCAAATATTGTCGAGTTATTTATAACTCGGGAATGTTTGTCTTTCTTTCTAAGGACCATTAACCAGCCAGCGGCCGAGAATTCAAATTTCTTCAATAGATGTTCTTACAATCGTACAGGGCGGTTCCAATAAGAAAGATTAATTATTCTCCGTCTCTTTTTAAATAATATATCAATATCGATTTTATTTCATTAAAAATTTGCTTTAATTTATACCTACACTCAAAAATGCTGAAAGGCGTGATGATAAAACTATTAAAATTATTTTTTGATCATATTTTTTTTTTTTTTTTTTTTTTTATTCTTGGCGGAGACGGTTTACGATTAGTTCCCGTGAGCACTTAAGCCATAGGCCCATTGTGCTATCTCCCATTTTACCTCAATCCTTCAACAACAACCCAGTCCCTTTAATAAAGTTCACCAGAGCTGTTATTGGAAATGAAGCTATATCCTCTGGTTCGACAATGTGTCTTCCCAGGTCTCATTTCCACTCTTCACTCGTCCTTGGTTCCCTGAAGGCCCCTTGAGGGAAGAGGGCTTCATCTCTCCTCTCCACTCCTTAGTTCCCCGAAGGCTCCATGACAGAGAGTCCACCCACCCTTGGTTTCCTAAAGGCCACACAAGGGAAGAGTCCCCCCCACCTTGGTTCTCAGAGGGCCCCAGGAGGGAATAGGACTTCATCTATCCTCTTAATTCCTCCTTGGTTCCACAAAGGCCCCAAAAGGGAAGAAGACTTCATCTCTCCTCTTCACTCCTCCTTGGTTCCACAAAGGCCCCAAAAGGGAAGAGTTCATAGAGATGGTCTCATTTCTCCTCCTCACTCCTATATGGTTCCCTAAAGGCTCCACATGGGAAGAGGACATCATCTCTCCACCTCACTCCTCCTTGGTTCCTCGAAGGTCCCACGCTGGAAGAGTGTCCTTCCCTTTGGTTCCCTGAAGGCCCCACAAGGGAAGAGTTCATGGAGGTGGCCTCAGCTCTCATCTCCACGGCTTCTTCTCTTAAAGTCCACGGAGGTGGCCTCAGCACTCCTAGGTTCTCAAAAGGCCCCTAGTTTTCGAATGGTCCAATTTTTTGTCCCACGAGTTACCAGGGCAATAGAAGGTCCACTCCAGCAGAGCCCCGAATGCTGGAGTAAGGTCTAAATACTCCGAGATGCGACCTTGTTTCTCGGAGGCACCGTTCGTGACACTGTTCCCCAGGACATTCAGCCTGAGCACGGTAGCTCACACCTTGGCTTGGGATGGCTATTGCAGGTGTTTTTCCACTCCCTGAGCGATGGGTTCGCCACACTCCCTACGCTACATTGATCATAAGTATCTAAATAATTTCTAAGCAAAATAAGAATCTAAAAATCTTAAATATATTAGTTTGTAAGACCGTAAATAAATAGACAAACCGAAGTATTTTTGTCACAAAACATGTGCGCGGATCTTTTTTTAATGATTTTTTAAACTAAGATTAAAATTCTGAAACATAGCTTTCCCAGATAATTTATTGATTTATTTTACTGAATGATTTGAAATGTGTGTTGTATAATACAAAATTTTGTTTGAAAATTTAACAAATCTGCCAATGACCTACTGTATAACATATTATGCTAATAATTAACATATTTTCTCAAAATTTAAAACATAACTTTACCAGATAAAAGAACAATTTTTCGAAATCAATTTTAAACTTTTTTGTGGATAAGAGTCGATACGGCTAAAATTTTATTTAAAAACGACATATTTCCAGTTTTATCTGGTTTTTCCCTCTTAAGAAAGAAGAAAAAGTATGTATATTTTGAATGATATTAATACTGTGTGTTTTGTATGTTTCAGTGCTGAAGGGGAAGAAGCTGCAGCTGCCAGCGTAGACGCTCGGTGTTGGAGTCCTGTGGCTCCACAACGTACTCGCCCTGGCGGTCTTGTCTTCACTTTCGATAGAGAACCACAAATAATTAACAAGTTCATTTCATTCATCATTTTTTACAAAATTAGATGTTTTATTATTGATTGTTTGAAACACACCGTGTATTGACCATAATATTATTTATCATTAACAAAATAATTGTGAATGTTCTCTGAGTTAATTCAATTTGAAAATTACGAAAGGGAGTCTTAATTTCTACGCCCTTTATACTTTTAAGAAGTAAATTAGTCTTAAATTAATTGTCTGTTGAATGAAAAGAAACGTTTACTTAGTGCCACTTTTTGTTTTACTTATTATCTATATTAATGCCAAATATAAGATTTGAATGTAATTTTGTAACACCTTGATCCTCCAGCGTGTGATAAACTGAAGAGTTTCACTCATCAGTTTACACGCTGTTGATATAATATAAAATTCACTTATTTTCTCTGCATTCTTGGTTAGAGTTATGTTGGAACAATTAGAACCTGCATTTGTTAGCGTTTTAGCAGCTGTGTCAACACCGCCGCATTTCCCAATCGTTCAGTCATGAAAATTATTTATTTTTAACTTGTGTACTCTCCATTGTTCAATTATATATTTATCATTACCAAATAAAGGCATTGAGTTATTGTCGGATGGTACAACATTGAATTACTATGTATTTTAATTTTATTGATAAAAGATTGGAACTGTGTAGGAGTATTTCCATTAGATAAATGTTGGATGACAAATAAATATTCAATAAGAAGATTGTTATTATTTTCCGCGCAGAACACAACATCATTCCTTTATCGCCTGCTTTGTAATTTAACCTAATTACAGAGCGCCTGTATGAACAGGTGTTGTATTATGTACTCGGTCAATGAATACCTTGACTGATTGCGTTTAAAAAAAATAATAGATGCAGTGAAACTCTTTTAAAAGGTAGGTATATGTATCATGAGGTATATCAAATATCTAGTATGAATGTGAGCTTTGTATTTATTTTTGCTTTAAATTATAAAATATAGGCCATTAAATATTTTAATGTTTTGTGATTTTAGAGGCAACTTCGACAATTATTTGAGAGTAAATAAAAAACATTTAAAAAAATAATTTTATTTATTAAAAAAAAGTGATGAAATGTAAAATAAAAAATAAAACATTGTTAATAAAGCGTTTTTTGGGTAGTAATTTTAATATATAAATGAAAAAAAATTGTTCCGATGTATATAGGAAATTTGTAGGATACGTTTTTAGATTTTCACGGCCAAAAGCATTTTTGTTATTTGTTTTTGGGGTGTTATGCCGTGTTGCGCTACCTCCTTCTTTAGCAGATGTTTCGGACAGCGTTGCAGTGTCCATCATCAGGGCAGATCCGACAGATGTGTAACAGATGTGTGACACTGCAATGCTGTCCGAAATGTCGGCTAAAGAAGGAGGTAGCGCAACACGGCATAACACCCCAAAAACAAATAACGGAAAAGGAAATTTTTAATTTAAATTTACACCCATCAAAATGTATTCTATTATTATTTTTTTATTTTATATTTCGTTATACTTTTGTAATACAGAATTTTTATTTTTATGTTGTTAATACTCACAAATTGAGTAATTGAGTTTTTTGCCAAAATAGTCTCTATAATGAAACATTAAAATCTTTAATGGCCTGTATCTTATAATTTAAAGCAAAAATAAATAAAGTAGCTCACATACGTACTAGATATTTGATACACCTTTTGATTAGAAAAATAATTTTTCAGTTTGATTGGGTATTTTGATGTCAAATCCAAAATGAAGATTTGTGTGAAACAGGCCAAACGTTCCACTTAAGTCTCCGTATCAAGCTGTGACCGCCACTCCCACTATCATGATGGGACAAAACCGATTCGATGGAACAGGCTGTTCATATGTGATCTGATCTTCTCATCTTGAATATGTGGGTTGGATTAGTTAGTCCATTTGCTTATTTTACTTTTTAAGAGACTGAAAAAACAAAACTTATCTATAACCTTATAAGGAGGGGGTTATTTCGTATGGTGGGGGTAGGGGATCAGGGGAGGATATCTAGGTCTGCAAGTTAGTCCTAAGCATTGCCCTGTGGACCTCTTCAATTCCGCCGGTCACTTGTTGACTGCATTTACCATCACCGATTCTTTAAGGCCCCATCCATGCATGTGGGCACAGCGGCTATGGGAGCACCTTATTCTGGACCAGTTTACGAGGCAGTGAGAATCTCAGTGGCATCGTGTAAGAGATGGGCATTTCCCACATTGGCTGATTGCCACTCAAGTTTCCATCTATCTTCTGGAGTGGGAGGTAATCTGAGGAGCCTCTCTCTACCCAGAAGGGTTGGTGGGACTTCAAGTGGTACGCGGGGTGAGAGATGACACCATCATGCAAAGGTAATGCGCTTTTTTGCAGCGCCTTGAATTCCCTCGGTATTATATAGGGTCTTTCATTAAGAGCTTCCTATCTTTAAATTTAAATAAAACAGAGTGTGTGTGAGATATTATCAAAATTTTTTTTTTCGTTTGAAAGGCCTATCAATGCCATTACGTGTGGAATATAATATCGGTCAAATGTCCGCCGCGACTTCTCTGGGTGGCACGCATCCGAAATGTCCAATTTTCCATGACTCTGGCACATTAATCAGGCTGAATTTGACCGATGGCATGGGTCATGCTGGTTTTGAGGGCCGCTGTAGTTTGCGGCTTATTAGTGTAGACCTGCGACTTAAGAAAACCCCACAACAAAAAGTCTAATAGGGTCAAATTGCATGATCTCAGTGGCCAGTTCAAATCACTTCCACGTGAAATGACCTTGCCCTCAAATCGCTCGTGAAGGATGTCCATTGTGATATGACCTGTGTGGCACTTAGCACTTGTGTTGACACCACAAGTCATCGGGGTTCATATCATCCAATACAGGCCAAAATAAGTTGGTAATCATCAACCTATAGCGCTCGCTATTGACGGTGATGGCCTGGCCAACGTCGTTCTCAGAGAAATATGGACTGATGACGCCGCCAGCCCAAAATTCACACCAAACAGTGAATTTTTCGGAATGCATTAGACGCTCTTGGATCTCTTAAGTTGCAGGTCAATGCGAATAAGCCACAAACCACAACCCTCAAAGCCAACATAACCCATGCCATTGGTCAAATTCAGCGTGATTAATGCGCCAGAGTCATGGAAAATAGAACATTTCGTATGCGCTCCACACAGAGAAGCCTCGGCAGACATTAGAAGGATATTATATTCCATACATAATGGCATCGATAGGCCTTTCAAACGAAAAAAAAATTTCGATAATATCTCACACACACTCTGTTTTATTTAAATTTAAAGGTAGGAAGCTCTTAATGAAAGACCCTGTATTTGGCGGGGCTATGTTCACAAGCACGGGAAGCCAAGGGAAAGGAGTAGAATTTAAAGTCCCGCTGTTGGGTCGCACTATTAAGCTGTCGACCATTCAATTCAATTCTATTCATTTTAAAAACATTAAAAAGTTTTAATTTCTAAGTGTTAAAAGAGAGAAAATATTGATTAGATAAGCAGATTTAAGGAATTTAAACATCAATGAAGTACAATCAGCTAACAGCAGCAAAGCTTGCCGTCTAAATTGTGCTTCATTGATGTTAAACATATCGATATTCAAAGTGAATTTATTTTATAACACACCCTCCCCCAAGCCGACTGGTCCTCGTGGGGGAAAATGACCAAGACCCTTTAAAGATAAACAAAAGAACTTCAGATACACATATATAGCAACATCGTTAAGGACACCTAAGAATAGCTATCTTGAACATATCACTACCAGTTAGCAAAGAGGAAAAATGGTCAATCATTCAACCATATTCGCCTACAGATTCAAATAAAAAAGAAGATATAATGAAGATAGAAAAGTTCTACCATGATTTGCAAACAACCATACAAAAAAACACAAACAAATCATTGTGGTTTTAACGACCAGATTGGAACATGTGATAATGGAGAAGAATACACAATTGGCAAATATGGACACGGCAAAAGAAGTAAAAATGGTGCAAGGATAGTCACATTCGCTTTAACAAACTTAGCATTCTCAACAGCTTCTACAAGAAAAAGGAATTAAAAAGATGGACGTGGATTTTCCGGAATGGATCAGAATTGCAAAGGATAGAGAAAAATGGAAATCTTTAGAGGAGGCCTATGTCGAAAGACAAGCTGTTTCTAAAAATAACGACTCGAACGCTGATAATTTTGAATAATATTTAACAAAAAAAAAATATATATATATATTAAGTTGATTAGAATAAGTTTAACAGCAATAAAGGCTAATTTATTTATTTTATTTAACATCAAGACAGCTCTCCGGAGTGGTATGACCAATGACTAAAAACTTAAATGGCAAGTTAGTTCTGCAATCCCGGTGATAAAACAGTCTATGCTGCCGGTGATGGAGATAAGCATCGGAAACATAGAAACTAATAGATAAATATACTAACATAGATCATGGAAGTCAAGGGCGCATCTAGCCCATATTGGAGCACAATATTCAGCTGTTGAGAAAACCAAGGTAATGGATGTAATTCTGAACGTGTTGGCGTCACATAGTCATAGTTCCAGATAGCTTATTGACCAAGTTTAGCCTTGTCCTGGTTTTTTGCCCGCTGTTTTTATGTGTTGCCGGTAGTTCAGGCTGAGTACAAACACTAAGATAGTGGGGATGGGGGTCATGTTAAATATTTTTTTTCATCAAACCAGCCGAGCTATTCCCTAATTTTTGTGAGATCGATAACGTCCGAGATCTCCTGTCAAATGAGTGTCAGATTGTAGAGTTGGCAACGCTGGCTGTCATAGCTGTCACATATTTTATGAATGCGTGATTATTTATTTTACGTTTTTAATTGCATATTATTTTATTTTATTGCGTAATTTGCATGACAAAGTTATTAAATAAAAAAAGCAACGGGTGGAGATGTCGAACATTCGAATTTTATACTGACGTTTGGCTGTCATCTAGTTTACTGACATACGTTCAAGTAATACAAGTTTGAAGTTCTAAAGTCACTATTGCGACGATTGTACTTCGCCTGTGGTTAGATTTCTTCTAAATAAAGTGTTTTTCCGGCATTATCTGCCACTAACAATTATACATTCAGCAACTAAAGAGAATAAACAAACTTGATTCTCTCAAACAAATACGAGTGAAATATAATTTGATTAATTTTGATAAACTAAGTAATTCATTCAGAAATTTCGCAAATGTCAAATCCACGGTATACAACTTTAAACATACTTTAAGTGGATAAATAATCATGTATATTTACAGTATTTCGTGTTTAAAACTATTTAAAAACGGCGAAGCTGGCTGATATCCATAGAAAAAGCAAATAACAGCCATAGAAAATCACCATATCTGAGTTTATGACAGGCAGCGTTGCCAACTCTACCACCCAAATCTGACACTCATTTGACAGGAGATCTCGCACGTTATCTTAAGATCTCACAAAAATTAGGGAATAGCTCGGCTGAATTGTACTATGAAACCCTCGTACAAGGTTGCCACATAAGAAGTCTGTTGCTGAATGCTGCTATAATATAATATTTTTTGCAAAGGTATAATACTTCAGATTATTTGTTGAAATATTATTTACTTCTTATAAAATTATAACAATAAAAAAACTATGTGTACTTAATCCTAAAAATGCAGTCACAATAATTAAATATTACTTAAATATTTTGCAGTCATTTTTGAATGGGAATCAAAAATTCTTAAATATCTGAGTGACGTATGGTGATAGCTCAGATACATGCACTTCTTCCTGTAAAAGAAAAAAAAATTACAATTTGAAACTTACTGATTTCACCTACTACTTTACTCACAAAACATCAAAATGACATTTTTCAAAACTTCTCCAATTCGTCATTCACAATAATCTATCTATGTATGTAGGAGTCTGTGGCAGGTGGCTTGGCTTTGTTTTATACAAATCTACAGTTGTATTCTGTGATTGATGAAATTTTGCACACTTGAAAAACCATCCCCTTTTCCCGCCCCTTGCAGCAGAAAGTATTATACTTGATGACTTCCACACTTGACATTCAAAAAAGGAAAATTACTGTCTACAAAAAATTTTTAAAACGGCATAAAGCCCTGGCAAATCTGGGGACTTCAGCTTGTTTATAATAATAAGTAAAATTATCGAAATTTTAAGCAACCCTCGACACAAAAAAGAGCTGATGACATTGAAACGCCTGAACAGATTTTCATGAATTGTAGCCAAGAACCATCTCGATCACGTCGTCTTTCAAACAAACAAAAAACGCATCATAATCGGTCCATTCTTTTAAGAGCTACGATGCCACAGAGAGACACACAGAAAGTCAAACTTATAACACCGCTCCTTGCGTCGGGGGTTAAAAATGGATGACAATTAGATGAATAATCTAAAAGGATTATTAAGGTGCTCTTTAAATATAAGGGACCAATATCACAGAAAAACAGGGAAACATTTTTCAATGCCTCAGAACTGCATCTATTTGTTAGGCTGGTACTTAATTTATTAAAAAATGTAATGATTGTTTACCATAAGAGTTGTGTCCCTGTTCCGGAGATTGACCATCCCTGACTTGAGAGAATTGTCATCCAGCACAATGGTGTAAGGAATTCCCCACTCGTCGTTTCTCTGAAACTAATTTTAAGGATTTCAATAAGTCTTAAGTCTCCCAACACACTACTCGGTAAATGTTCCGCTATTGAGTCCACGCTCAAAACACACTTTAAAAAATTAAAATAAATTGTACTAGGTAGATAATAGTTAGTAATAAGTAATTCAGTAACCGAAATTTAAAAATATTGCGTTTTAATGATTATTTTGTTAACTTTAAAAATGCAAAATGTCATTTTTCAAGGACCGCCATGTTATTAATTACGACGATGAAATATGCACTTTTAAAAGGAAAAATCACTCTCTGTCAGTTACACAATAATAAGTACGAATTTCAATCTTCGAAAATGATAAATAATGCGTATTAATCATTATTTTGTTAGGTTTTGTAAATTCAAAAAATCATCACTTATTACGCGTGCATGACGCGAGACGCAAGCCTATATGAAATGTGAAACGTGAAACTGTTCCTTAAATATACCAAACCACCCACAACTGTTCCATGTGAAACATGCAATTTGCAAATGAGCCAACCTAAAAATAAAAAAAGCATTCACGAAACGAGTAGCTAGAAGCGATACATAGACGATATTATTACGAAAGTACCTGATTTGCCAAATTACATATGTAATTATTTTAATACCTAAAACGAAAATAAATAAAAGAACATGCACGAGTTTTTCTTTTCAATAACACCCAAGTTTTGAAAGGTTTGTACTGCAAGTAGGATTAGTATTATAGACAAGTTTGTACCTGTATTTTATAACAGAAGAACATGGAAAGAAATGTGTTCGAATTATAACACATACCCGCTAGACAAACCCTGCTTTGCCAAACAAATCATTCAAAACCTGGGATGTTTTTTAAATTATGATGACATGCGAGTTTATTTTAGAGAATTTATTTTATAAGCACTATATTATAAAGTATTTATAAAATAAATTCTCTAAAATAAACTCTAAACAATTTCCGTAATTATTTTTTATAAATAATACACTCACTTTTGTATCAAAAACCGTGTTACACAAACCTAGCGTGGCCGCTAAACTACTTGAAAACTTTTTTTAAAGGGATGTTTTTCTTGCCTTGACGCGAGCAGGCGATATAAAGGGGCACTTTCTTTTGTATCACAAACCATGTTACACAAAGCCGCTAAACTATTTGAAAACTGGGATGTTTTTCTTGGTAGGTTATTTTGCAACAATTAATTGTTATTATATTATTTGAAACAACTGGTTATGTAAATGTTTTTGAATTTTTAGGTTGGTAGTGTGTATTTACAATTTGAGTATTGCAGTTTCACACGGCACAAGAATGGCCTTCTTATTTAATAACATGGCGGTCCTTGAAAAATGACATTTTGCATTTTTAAAGTTAACAAAATAATCATTAAAACTCAATATTTTTAAATTTCGGTTACTGAATTACTTATTACTAACTATTATCTACCTAGTACAACTTATTTTAATTTTTTAAAGTGTGTTTTGAGCGTGGACTCAATAATGGACGGCGGTCCTTGAACAACGACATTTCGCATTTTTAAAGTTAACAAAATAATCATTAAAACGCAATATTTTTAAATTCCGGTTACTGAATTACTTATTACTAACTATTATCTACCTAGTACAACTTATTTTAATTTTTTAAAGTGTGTTTTGAGCGTGGACTCAATAGCGGAACATTTACCCACTACTCGCTTCGACGTTTCGACGAAACCCTCGAGGAAGTTAGTCGAAGTTTGAAGCGCATATCTATATAATCGTGCAACCTCGCGAGGAACCCAGTCTCTCGGAGTCCGCGCACATCCGGCAACATGGATGTTCAAGTGGCAGCTGCCGTTGCAATGTGCACTCTCGCTTATTATGTGTAGCGAGACGCATCGTGTTCGAACTTCGGAACACTTCGAGTCCTTGAAGCTCGAAGTCGAGGCGAGGCGAGGTTGCACGAAGCCAAGTGAAGTCTGTTTCTACACCATCGTAATCGATTAACATCGATCAAATTCGCGAGTAGTGTATTGGGGCTTTTAAGGTGGAACCTCCTCTGAGATCATAATTTAGGCAAAGATCACCAATTAAAAATAAACAAAACATTCTAAGAACATTGTTGAGGGTATAATACTTATAAGAATTCATACGTCGGTACATACGCAATATGAATATGATTAATACGTTACAACAAGACCTAGGAGTTAGGGCCTTCGCTCATGGAGAAACCGAAAACTGGTTGGCAACTCAGTTCAAGGCACAACTCAATTTATTAACCTCTTGAACACAATCGATATATTTCTGATGTGACATATCGCAAATTACTCGAAAACTTTGACAGGTCGTGTCTAGTCACCGCCTCGTCCTTGACAAGTCTTTAACAAGTTGCTTGTGTGTGGACAGCCAATGAAATTCACAAGTTCCTTTCCTGCGGATAGCGATTGAGTCGCCAACTGTTTTTTTTCAGTTTCTCCATGAGCAGATGGCCTTACCTTATTACAAGACTTGAAAAGGAAACCGCGTACTGCTGGGATTGTCAAAAGAGCAAATTCATTAACATATTTGATCAGAAAAGTCTTCCTAGACCTAACATCGGAGATAATGTTAAAAATATACAAAGCATATGTGCGACCTCTCCTGAAATAATATGCTTTCCAAATATGGAGTTCATATTTTGCAAAGGATAATCTAAATAGAGAGAGTACAGAGAGGATTTACAATTTAAAATACCAAGAGCTTTGAAAGATCGGCAACATGAAGATAGGTTCAAGGAACTTGGATTACTAACGTTAAAAGAGAAAACAGAAAGGGGTGGGTTGATTGAGATTTTAAAATTTTAATCTGGACATTACGTTTCACCTGGCATCCAAGAAATCTTCACGACCAACAAAAATATAAATCGCCGTGGTCACTAAACAAAATTTAACATAACACCTTTTGCATCCAATCATAGGAAACACTTCCTTGCGAGTAGGTAGTGGAGGCATGGAACAAACTTCCACAACTTGTCATCGATGCCACTAATATAAACCAATAAAGCTCTATTGGATTCATATTTGGAGAGCAGAAAGGACTAACTTATTTTTAAATTTAAAACAACTCATTTTAATGTTAAACTTATTGTGAAACAGACACATCAGTAGAATGCTACCTGCACATTATATGATAATAATAACTAGCAGTTAAAAAGCCGCTCCGCAGGTTTTTAGTGCCAGGCCCTGCGGGCGGCTTTTGGTTCGGCTTCGCCTAATTGGTATTGGTGACAATGGTGATCATTTTATAAATCCAATATGAAGTGATTCCAAAAGTAGCCCATTCCTCCTCCACTGTCACCGGACAATGATGTCATATGTAATATACAGCCGCTTGATACAACTGTGTATTACCGTCAATCTTTCCATATCCAGAGAGATACCACATATGTATTCACAAATTACTAGGGGGACACGTCCCCATCTGACCTGCTGACGGAAGTAGCGACATCTTGTGACGAATTCTTGAATTAGAAACTGAATTACAACGGTAGTTTTGTTTGAAATTCCATGTACACAGATGTTATTTGTGGCGCGGCACGTAAGGCGTGACGTCAGACATGCATTCGAAGCCGGATTCTGAAATTCAACCATGCAGACGGAAGGCTATCAATACTGTTTGATTTATGATGATGTGTTATTAATTACCTGGTGGGGAAGAGTATCCTTGGCACAATCAGGAAGACAGGCAGTTGAGATTCCAGACTTCCTGAATTGTTTGGTGAGGTAAAAAGCCAATTGCTCCAATTCCATAGCTGTTGTAGGATCTAAATTGGATTTAAAGATATCAGCGTTATTCCTTTGTTATAATTGTATTTCATTAGATGCAAGTAGTACTTTCATTAGTAGCATCGGCTGTAACCTGATACAAATTCCATGTAACTGACTAACCATCATGCCGTTTCCGCAGGGGTAGGCAAAGAGGACGTGCCAAACAATTATTTTTCAGACTCTTGAAATGGCCTGACTCAAGTACATATCTGATTCACTTGATTGTACCATGTCTTCTTCGGACTTCCCCCAATTTCTTCTACCATTCCCATTTGTGTCATATATTCTCCTTTCTTCGTTCATTTGCTCTACACGCCCAAACCATCTGAGGATCCCTATCTTAATCTTACTCATTATGCTTTTATCAGTCTTGAATTTTTTGCGGATCTCCACATTTCTCACATGACCATACACGGTTTCAACACAAGTAGGCCTAGGGATCTCATTTCTACAGCATTCAGTCATTTAAATAACTTGCCCAAGATATAAGATATGGTTCATACTATGCAGACAGATATATTAAATAAGTAAACATTACATAAGTACATTTTATTATATACCTGAACTAGAAGCAGCAAAAATACATTTGTAGGGAGCTAGTTTTCTATGTATCCTCAGCACCGGTTTCTTGTGCACAGAATCTGAGTCAAGCGCATCACTAAACAGTCCTACCACCGCACATTCCAGGGACAATTCACTCTTAATAACCATCGGGATAACAGATTTTCTTTGATGCCGAACCTAGAAGAAATAAGACAGATTAATAATAATTTTGGTTTGGTTTTCCATATTCAGCCATAATTTAAGTGCCCCCCTTATATCCAGTATATAGTGAACTGATCTATTTGAGTTAAGGTTAAGCGAAAGTGCTACACTATAGTCTCTGTAATCCTAAACTCCGGGAGACGGGGGCGGAGTGTACAGGTGGAAAACTTTGTTATTTTATAGCATACTTTCATACAGACATTCGAACCCACGACGGATCTTGCTTTGCACACCCTTACCAATGGGTAGCCCCACTCATACGAAAAAGGCTTCGAATGGTCCACAATGTTCCAGAACATTCGAGAGTGTTCTGGAATGTTCCATAATGAACTGGCATTCCCGGGATGTTCCCGACTATTCCGGAACATTCCAGAATGTTCCGGGATGATCTGGAATGCTCTCGAATGTTCTGGACTGTTCTAGAAATTTCTAGAGGGAGAAACTTCCAGCCCTTATATCTTCAAAAGCACGCCCTTCAGGTAAAATGGGGGATAGAGGGGTACCACACTGTATAACTGCCTTGATCGTACCGGGACTCGTTTCTGAGTTTTAGCGGGATGCACCCTTTCATACACTTTCTTTTATAATATATATTGATTTAATATGTAAAACATAGACACATGTAAATAATAGTCGATTTATGGTGGGCATTTGAATGTTGCTTTCCTCATTATCTCAAAACTTAGTATTTGGAGATGTCTGACGATGGACAATCGATATTTAAAATATTGTTTATTCGTATTTTTGCAATATTATAACACTTACGGTCAAATCAACGTCTGAATCTTCATCCAAAGACATCACAGATATTTTTTCTAAAATTTGATTTCCCCAGGAGAAGTTGGCCAGCACATTGACACTGGTTATTTTCTCATCGGCAGACTTGGTGACTTCGCCCAGTAGATATCTTCCAGGAAAAGCCGACATCTAATAAAAAAAGAAACTTATATTTTCGTCATATTGAAAAATCTAATAACTAAAAAATTGGCAAAAATATTTTTGCTGGAAAATATTGTGCTATTTAACTGTTTACATATATGTAAGGGAAATATATTCCCTTTAAATTTGAATCCTATA
Source organism: Limnephilus lunatus (assembly GCA_917563855.2). NCBI lineage: Eukaryota > Metazoa > Arthropoda > Insecta > Trichoptera > Limnephilidae > Limnephilus > Limnephilus lunatus. The sequence continues at coordinate 52,162,480 of OU830599.1, forward strand.
GTGGCAGTTAGAATGCATATATCAATTGTCACTTGTTTTAATATTCTATTATCTGATTGTAAAATATCCATTAGAAGAAACATAATTTTACGTAGAAGCGGGTTTTTGCTGCTGGGCCCTGCAAAAGACTTCACGCGCTTTAATAACGGTCCCTGTTAGTAGAGTTTTGCCCGTTGTTGACATACATTTTTGCACATATTGTGCAAAAATTTAACATGTGTGTCAACAAATAAACAAACAATGGGAAAAACTCTACTAACAGGGACCGTTATTAAAGTGGGTGAAGTCTTTTGCAGGGCCTAGCAGCAAAAACCCACTTCTACGTGAAATTATGAAATTTTTGCACAATAAGAATATGTGCAAAAATTTAACATCACAATTATTGTTTTATACCTATAAATTACCATATAAATTTATTCCTTTTAAATCCACTGGACCTGTAAAACCTAATTTCGACTAACAAACTCCAACTTACTAAGTCATTAACCTTTTAAAGAATTTGTGATATCCGTGGACTGGTATTTCAAATTCTCATACATATACGTCATGTATAGATGACGCTCGTCTTTTAGGCACACAATCAGTTGGCATGTATACACGACGCTTGTCTAAAAAGGGTTAAGGAAGGTCTTTGAAATTGTACATTTTTACATGAAATTCAACATCTCTCCCCTACACAAATTTTAATAAAAATCAGTTGAGAACTCTAGAATTTGAAGACGACCACCAAAATTTTTGCATTTTGACTTTATGTTCGAGTTCATCTCCCACCTAATCTATCCAGTCCTCCCCTACAATATTTTCAACTGATTTGGTTGAGAACTCTAGAATTTCAAGATAGCTGTCGAAATTTTGCATTTCCATTTTAGATTGGAATTAACTCCCATCTGACCTCCCCTATACTATGGCACCACTTCCGATGACATGCAGAGCAAGTGTGTATAGATATAAGTGCTGGTACACCATGTACATATATGGTATACATATACTATTAAATCAGAAAAACCTGTTTCTTTCTTTACCTTCTTCCACCATAATTTTCTCTGCCTCTGCCAGTCGAAAAAGAAATGCATTCCTTCAGAAGGGGGCATATACATTTGGGTGGAAAGACACGTGCGCACCAGACTATTGAAATAGCTGTTCTCCGTGATGTTGTGCACATCCTGGGCCTCCGAACTCCTCGTGGAGATCTTTGCCACGCCAAACGGGAGCTGCCCGTTGCATATATCTCGAACATTCATATACGTCTGGTTATCATGGCGTTTGTCGCATGTATTCTTCGCAAACAGAAATATTGACGCATCTCTGTTTGTGACATTAGAGTAAATCCATTCAGATTTTATGTTGTCTTGAAACAAAGAGCCGGACGGGCCTAATTGATAGAACAAAACATTTTTAGAATTCTTCGTCAGAATCGGAGAAAAGAAGAAATGCTTGTTAGCAATATCCAATATGTTTTTTAACAACATTTTTAGAAATAACAATAAATATAAATAATATCTTTGTAAGGTTAGTTAATTTTTATACAAAAAAATATTAACACTTGCTAATACATGTGAAACCTACTAAATTAAAAATATTAACACTTGCTAATACATGTGAAACCTACTAAATTAAAAATATTATTTTTTTTGGTAACATAGATATAGTTATCAAGCAAGAAGTATGTATTTTGGATATTGATATATGTTTGTTAGGTGCTTTCTGTCTTATTTTTGTTATCTTCGTGAAGCAAGTTGTCCCGTGGCTCGAGTGGTATATTGCCGGGAGGTGCTACGAAGTAATCTTCCTCAGTCAGTGCTGCATTTTTTAAAATGTCCTTCTGACAATTTCCATCAGTGACTTCATCGTCCCTCAGAGTTAAATACCTTAAAAAAATAAATGAAATTATTAGATTTTTCTAGCAAATTTAAATAGAATGTTTCAAATTGTATACCATAGTCTGGCTTCAACTACGGTCCAAAAACTCATGCGCACTAGAACACTGATATTTGAAACACTAGTGACATCTAGTAAACAGTTTGTGGGCTTAGAATTAATTAGGTACTCAGGTACCTACTGGTCGGCTGTTGCTCCAGATTCAAATATTAGAATTTATTACTTTGGTTTTTCTCCAGTTTTTTTAGAGAGTCAGTAAAAATAATGTAGGTCAGATGACAGTTCTCACAAAAATAATAAAAATCGAAAAACTCTTTCAGTTTCATTATTATATTCATCACCTCCTACCTACATTGGTGACCCCGACGTAACCCGTACCCAGTTTCTTGTGGACACCGGCGCAGATCTCAGCGTTTTCCCACGACGCCTTGTCCAGGGACGTCCCATTAAACACACATACGAACTGGCAGCACAATCGCTACATACGGCAACCTAACGCTCAACCTGGATCTAGGATTGCGACGCGACTTTACTTGGAGCTTCGTCATTGCAGTAGTCTCCAAGCCCATCATCGGAGCAGACTTTCTCGCCAAATTCGAGCTACTGGTAGATGTTAGAAATCAATCATGGACCAGGTGACGAAGCGACAACAAGATCGCTTCTATTAAGACGGTCACAGGAACGTCCCCGTGTCACAAGCTACTTCAACAGTTCCCTGACGTCACTCGCCCTGACAGCACCAGGAAGGAAGTTCGTCACGCAATACTGACCATGTGGCGATTATAGAAGATTGAACGCCAGAACTATTCCGGACAGATACCCCGTACGCCACATCCAAGATTTTGCACAGGCACTGAGCGGCACCAAGATCTTCTCAACAATTGATCTGGTGCAGGTATATAATCAAATCCCTGTAGCTCCTGAGGATATTTCGAAGACAGCAATCACTATGCCATTCGGACTCTTCGAATTTCCAGTGATGTCTTTCGGCCTCCGCAACGCAGCCCAGACCTTCCAACGCTTCATAGACGAGGTTACCAGAGGCTTGGATTTCTGTTACGCCTACATAGACAACATCCTTATTGCCTCGACGTCAGAGGAAGAGCACCTGGCCCACCTCAAGATATTATTCCAGCGCCTACAGGAATATGGTGTTGTTATCAACGTCGCCAAATGCCACTTCGGCCTGACTGAGGTCAAATTCCTAGGGTACCTGGTGTCTGACGCAGGCACTTCACCCCTCCCAGATAAAGTGGAAGCCATCAAAAACTACAGCCATCCAGCTTCCATCAAGGATCTCCGCCGTTTACTGGGAGCTATAAATTTTTACAGGAGATTCATCCCCAACGCCGCGAGGACACAAGCTCCACTTAATGACCTCCTTAAAGGGAACCAGAAAGGCAAGCAACTCGTGTCTTGGACTGCCGAAACAGTAGAAGCCTTCAGCAAGTGCAAGGAAGCTCTTGCCCAGGCAACTCTGCTCGTTCACCCGAAGTGCGAAGCCCCACTCTCTATCGTCAGCGACGCGTCTGATACTACAGCTGGTGCCGCACTCCATCAATTCGTCACAGGTTACTGGGAGCCTCTAGCATTCTTCTCAAAGAAATTTTCGGCAGCTGAAAAGAAATATAGCGCATACGACAGAGAACTCCTAGCCATCTATCTCGCTGTGAAATACTTCCGCCACATGATGGAAGGCAGGTCGTTCACCATATTCACCGACCAGAAGCCCATCGCTTTCGCCTTTCAATAAAAAGCAGACAAATGCTCACCAAGGCAATTCCGCCAACTGGACTATATTAGCCAGTTCACAACTGACATCCGCCACGTCTCCGGAAAAGACAAAATTGTCGCGGGTGTTCTCTCCAGGGTCGAGACGATAGACACTCCACTGGACTACGCAGCGATATCGGCGGATCAGTTGAACGACCCAGAAATAAAAACATTCCTACAAGATGAGTCAGTTTTAAAGCTCAAACAAGTGCAGATACCTGGAACCGACATATTTGTTTATTGCGACATAACTCAAACCAAGGCAAGACCATTTATTACGAAACGTTTCAGACCAGAGGTTTTTTAACTCGATACATAATTTATCACACTCTGGAATAAATAATACTGTGAAATTAATTTCCGAACGATTTGTATGGCCATCGATTGAAGCGGACTGCAGAAAATGGACACGAGAATGTTTACAATGTCAACGAAACAAAATCACAAATGTTTCAACACCCCTTGGAAAGTTTATACACCTTCTTCACGATTCGAGCACGTACATAATGATATAATCATACTACCAAGCTCGGAAGGATACCAATACTGTCTTACTTGTGTTGACAGATTCACAAGGTGGCCAGAAGCTTTCCCCATGGAAAATCAGGAAGCAGAAACAGTGGCAAAAACGTTCTATAATGGTTGGATCACCGGTTTTGGTTCTCCCTTGCGTGTCACGACAGACCAAGGCCGACAATTTGAGTCTCAGCTATTCAAGCAGTTAAGCCGCTTGACAGGGACGACTCATATAGGATCTACGCCACATCATCCACAAGCAAACAACAGTTTAGTAGAACGACTACATCGTCAGTTGAAAGCAGCCATTATATGTCACGAAAACGATTGATGGACCGAATCTCTCCCGACAGTACTATGGGATTGAGGGCAGCCTGGCGCGAAGATCTGCAAGCCACATCAGCTGACATGGTTTACGGCGAAACATTATGCCTACCAGGAGAATTTCTAAGCCAACATGAGCAAACAAATGATGACGCCGTTGGTTTTGTAAAAAATCTATGTATTTTATAAAAAATTTCAACTAAATTTGTCCTACAAAAACTAAACGACACAGAGATAAGACCATTTTTATCTTCAAGGATTTGGCTACAGCAACACATGTTTTCGTACGAACAGACGCAGTTAAAACAATTCTTCAACCTCCTTATGAAGGACCGTATTCCTGTTGTGAAAAGACAAGAAAAAAACGTTTGTTCTCAAAATTAAAGATAAAGACAAGAAAATTTCCATCGACCGATTAAAACCAGTGTATATTGCAGAAGATATAATTATCAGTTAGCCTGAGACCCAAGCAAAATCAGGACCAACGAAAGACAACAACGTCCCCACAAAAACCACGGAAGAACATAAACGAGATCACATACATACGAGGTCCGGAAGAAGAGTGCGTTTTCCGCAAAAATATAATACATATATGTATATAATTAATACGATTGTTTCTCAACCATTAATATAGACATTTATTACATATTTATAAACATATATTATCATAGAGCCCTATATATTATCATATATTATCGAGGAGATAGCAGGCCTTCCTGTATCGTGACTTCGTCACTGGGAGGGGGGTCTGGGGGGATTAGAATTAATTAATTAAATTACTCAGGTACCTACTGGTCGGCTGTTGCTCCAGATTCAAATATTAGAATATATATTACTTTTGTTTTTCTCTAGTTTTTTTAGAGAGTCAGTAACAGGGGGGTATAACTCCGATTCAAAAATTCAACCGGATCGAAGATGGAAAATATCTATGACTGTGTGACGTCACCTGTACGCTTCACCTCGCTCGTCCAATGGAAAGCTTTGTTAGCAAGAGCATGGCAAGAGCTTTGTTATTGTTGACAGCTGGCGGTAAGATCCAGTAAAATCTAACCTAACAAAATTGACGCTCTCAACTCTGACTCAACGTAAATATATTTGGTTTATTTTTTGTGAAATGCCTAAAACTCAGTGTTGTGTGAAAGGTTGTGTAGACGCATATTCACCCCGGCATAGGCTTCCATCCAGGGAAAACAAGGAGAATGTGTTTCGGGAATGGTCGATGAGAATTGGCAGACTCTAATATATTGATTACCCGATTATGGGGACTCTCATTTCGCATTCGAATGCAAAAAAAGAAATGGACGGTTAAAACCAAATGCATCGCCCACGCAAAATCTTCCCGATATCCCAGAATATTCCGATTTTCCTCGTGAAAAGAAGATCGGTAATTGTAACCCAAGTACAGGTGGGAAACTGCCTTTGTGTAATGTTTTGTGTTACTGATGTGTTGTATCTATACTAATGTATCTATTTTTATTTTTTAGACCCCATCCGTACACCACTAAGATGTAACACGAATTTTGAAGTTGCCCAAGAGCACATTGATGTATATCAAGAGCATAATTACATCAAAAGTATAAATATCTTAATAATTGTTGGATGACTTGTATAGGTACGTTCAAAGGAGAAATTTATCTTTAAAACAACGTCTTCATGTGGCAATTTGCTACAGAAATATAACCTGCTTATATTATATTCTTGTTTAAAATAAGTACATGTAATTCTGACTTTTACATTTTTCTGTTATAAGATAGTTTTGTAGAAACGCATAATCATATTTTAATTATATATTCTCTCTTGTATTTCCTGTTTCTAAGTGTTTATAATAAAATTCTCTTCATGTAATTACGAGTTTTATTTTTAAAATTATATTTTAGGCTAATGATTTGGGTGGTATTGGGTAGGTACCGAAAGATAATTATATTGTCTATGGTCGATCCTTTTTTTTTTTTTGTTTCCTCTATCCTTGTCGATGGTATGTGTGACGTCAGTTGTACTCGCTGAAAAATAAAGGCGTAAAATAGCGTCGAAAAATTGTCTATACAAAAAGCACGAAGTTATCAATCTAATGATTGGTTTATTTATGGTCAGTAAAAATAATGTAAGTCAGATGACAGTTCTCACAAAAATAATAAAAATCGAAAAACTCTTTCAGTTTCATTATTATATTCATCACCTCCTACCTACAAGTTTACACAGCAAATAACAGATTTTAGATTAAATGATATTTGTATGGTGTTGGAACACATTCTGTCTGCCATGTTTTTTTTTTATTTTTATTAACTTCTACAAATCTATGTTTTATGTGAAAAATTATTGATTGCTCTGTGATATACAATTGAATTCGGATATAACGACTTCACTTATAACGGCTTACCGTTTTTAGCGACGACAATGTAAACTCAAATTAGGTTTCATAGTCCATAATTAGAGTAATTTTGCGTAAACCCTATAGGTATTCTAGCGATCAGCTCTACAAAAACTTTTATGTACTTGATGTTCGTCAAAACTATATAAAAAGGATTATTATCCATTTACATAAAAATCTAGAAAACATTAAAAAAATTGATCATAAATATATCACAAGAAGTCACACCAGAAAGAATCTCGTGGTCCCAGGGAGCAATACGGCAAAGTATCAAACGACATGTACATATCTTGGACCAAAAATATATAATAAAATTCCCCTAGAATTAAATATTAAAGCTTGCAAAATGTCCCAAATCGGTTCAATAATAACGAAATGGTTGATTGGCTTGGGTAGGGTGGAATCTGAAAAACTATTAAATAATGTCACTTAAAATTTTACATGGCCTATTAACGGCACATTTAGTAAAAATTTAGTAGGTATATATGTAAAGAAAACCGCTTATGAGTGCTTTCCTTTAATTTGTATTACCGACAAGTTAGTTGGTGGCTCACTAGATGTCTCTGCTGACAGATGTGATGTTAGCTACAGTAACCTTAGTAACGATTAATCAAGTTATAAAGACAAACATTAAACAGAAGTATTTCATTAAAATATCTCTATCTTATATTATACTTAAAGAAACATGAAATAAGGACTTTAAATGTTGTTTCTTTTGTTCATTACAGGTAAATGAATATCTTTTTAATAAAATAATGTGATTGTGAGTTGTAAATACGTAGTATTAATAAATCTTTTGTTCATTACAGAGAAACACAATTGCGTCTTTATTTTTATGCAAGACTAAAAATATCATTATAAAACAACATTTACTACAACTATTTCACGGAACATGGAAAAATTGAGGTTCGATTTTGCTGTGAGACCAACGGCAGATGGAAAATCAAACGTCATATGCATAACCTCGATCGCTACACCTGATGGACGGATTTTTGATATACCACCCGAATCCCAGCCTACAAATCTACACCAAGGAATTACAAGCACTCCAAACTAAGGTAAAAAAATCTTTAAATAAAAGACATCAAACAAGAAAAATATGGATAACTTTGACGGATGATATGTCAAAAATATATTTAGATACGGAACAAAACTTACAGTTTAATGATATTTACCTAGAAGAAATGATGGAAAACACAAATAAGGCTGAATCTATATTTGGTGGATCAAATCAAACGCTGGAAAAACTTTTAGAGGCATTGCTTGAAGGGAAACAAACAAAATCTGAAACTCAAAATTTAGGGAAAATTGCAAAGGATTTCATGATTGGCAAATTCACTGGCAGGAGCTCAAATGCGAACCAGTGGATTGAAGATTTTAATAAAGAATGTGAACGCTTCCAAATCAACGAAGACAAAAAGAAAATTGAAATTTTGAAACATTTTGTGGAATACTTCGATGTAGAGTGGTACAGCTGCATGCTAATGAAACTTACAGTGGAATCGGAATGGGACACATGGGAAAAAAACTTTTGTGATACGTTTGCAAACAAAGGATGGTCACCCATTAGATATGCTCTCGCCTTTAAATATCAAACAGGTTCGTTGCTCGAGTATGCTTTAAAAAAAGAAAAATTACTGCTGGAAGTAAGGAAATCAATTGATACTGGGACACTTATCGACCTCATAGCATTTGGCCTACCTAATTATGTGACTGATAAAATTGACAGAGAAATTTTACAAGGAACGGAAGATCTTTACAATAAAATAGGAAAATTGGAAACATCTTGTTGGGAAGAATAAGTACGAAAAAAAAAGTATTACATATATATTCTGGTGCTAAATCCAAAGAAATTGAAGAAAAAAAACCATGCCGAATCTGTGTTAACGAGAAAAAAGGGAAACATTACCATCTTGAGGAAAATTGCTGGTTTAAGGAGAAAAATCAAAAAGCAGTTGTAAAAATGGTAAATAACTCTGAATTGGAAATTGAACTGAACGAGAAGAACTAAGAAGAGATAAGTTGATAGAAAAATATAAACCAGTCTTCGCCAAAGATAAATATGACGTCGGTACTGTAAAACATTATGAAGCTCATATTGACTTGGTAGTGGATAAATACTGTTACAAACGTCCATACAGATGCACAGCGGAAGATAGAAGACAAATAGAATATCAAATATCAAAACTATTAGAGAAGAATTTAATTGAGGAATCTTATAGCCCATTTGCTGCTCCAGGCAACTATGGCATATAAAAAAGAAGATGAACAAAAAACAAGGTTATGTATAGATTTCAGAGAATTGAACAAAATTGTCGTCCCTCAGTCACAACCTTTTCCGTTGATTGAGGATTTGATGGTTAAAACTGTAAACTGTAAATATTTTTCTACTTTTGACATAAATTCGGCATTTTGGTCAATTCCTTTGAAAATTCAAGATAGATATAAAACTGCATTTGTTACACAAGAAGGTCATTTTCAATGGACGTGTCTCCCGTTTGGATTAAGGACGGCCCCAGCCATTTTTCAAAGAATATTGAGCAACATCATAAGAAAATACAAACTCTCCAGTTTTGCAGTAAATTTTATAGACGACATAATAATTTTTTCAAGAACTTTTGAAGAACATATGCTACATATATCAAGACTAATGGAGGCAATTCTAACAGAAGATTTTAGACTAAAATTTTCGAAATGTACTTTTGCAAAAAAATATGCCCAGTATTTAGGTCACATAATAGGAAACAATTCAATCAGACCTCTGAAAGATTATTTAACCGCTGTCAAAAACTTTCCAATTCCGGAAACAAAAAAAAATATACGCCAATTCCTAGGAAAAATAAATTTTCATCATAAATTTGTGCCACACAGTGCGATTATCCTGGACCCGTTACACAATTTATTACGGAAAGATGTGAAATTCATATGGTCCACAGAATGTCAGGAAACATTTGATAAAATAAAATCATTGTTATGTTCAGAACCACTTCTAAATATCTTTGACCCCGAACTACCAATAAGCATTTTCACAGATGCTAGTATCAAAGGAGTGGGAGCAGTGCTTAAACAAAAAGATAAAAATGGGGACAGTAAGCCGGTTGCTTATTTTTCAAAAAAATTGACTGAAGCTCAAAAAAAGAAGAAAGCAATATACCTAGAATGTCTACGGTCTACTCAGATCATAAACCATTAGAAAATATGAACATTAAGGCTAGAACTGACGAAGAACTAGGGGATTTGATATATTATTTATCCCAATATCAATTTAAGATTAAATATAACCCAGGAAAATCAAAACCAAGAAGCAGACTGTTTAAGCAGAAACCCAGTTCTAGAACCTTAAGAAAATACTGATGATTTTTTAAAAGTAGTAAATTTGATAAACCTAGAAGATATAAAAAAGGACCAACACACCAATCTAGACTTACAAAATGGAAAACTTATATTGGAGAATGAAATATACTACAAAAAGAATAAAAAAAGGAAAAAAATTGTACTATCAGAACAACTTAGCAAAAGTCTAATAACAAATGTCCACGATACTTACTGCCACATTGGGAGAACCCAGATGACAAATAAAATAACACCATTCTACACAGCAAAGAATATCACTGAAAATATTAAACAAATTTGTGATGAATGTGAAATTTGTATAAAAACAAATCAAGGAGGAAGCCAAAATATGGTTTAATGTCACATTTAGGTCCAGCAACACGCCCATTTGAAATTATATCTATTGATACCATTGGAGGCTTTGGAGGGTCACGCTCAACAAAGAAATATTTACATCTTCTGGTTGATCATTTCACAAGATATGCCTATATTTTCACATCAAGAAATCAAAGCTCGAGTGATTTTATAAAATTAATAAAAATGTGACACAAGGACACAACATTGATATGGTATTAACGGACCAATACCCTGGTATAAATTCCAAAGAATTTAAAGAATTTCTGAAGAAGGAGAACATAAGAATGGTTTTCACTGCTGTGGACGCACCATTTTCAAACGGGCTGAATGAAAGGCTAAATCAAACTTTAGTCAATAAGATAAGATGTAAAATAAATGAAAATGATAAGAAAACAGCATGGACTACGATTGCACAGAAATTTGTAGAAAAATATAATGAAACAGAACACACAGTCACCAAGTTTGCTCCAAAATACCTCTTGGAAGGCGAAAATGTGAATATTCTACCACTTGAATTAAAATCAAGACATACAAGTGAAGACCTGAAAAGAGATAGGGAACTAGCTCTTAAAAACACAATAAAATCACACAACTACAATAAAAAAATATTCGACCTGCACAGGGAAGAATATAAATTTGAAGTGGGAGACAGAGTCTACGTGGAAAACGGAAATCGATTAAATAGGAAGAAATTGGAGGAATTGCGGATTGGACCATACAAAATTCTAAAGAAGATCTCAAATTCAATATATGAAGTTGATGCCGGATACAGGAAAGCAGAATCAAACCTCTACCACATTACAAAACTGTGTCCAGTGTTTGCTAGTATACAAACAATTGCGTGCATTCTCTTTTGCGATTGTTTCTACCTAGGGGTGGAGATGTAAAGATAACCGCTTATGAGTGCTTTCCTTTAATTTGTATTACCGACAAGTTAGTTGGTGGCTCACTAGATGTCACTGCTGACAGATGTGATGTTAGCTACAGTAACCTTAGTAACGATCAAACAAGTTATAAAGACAAACATTAAACAGAAGTATTTCATTAAAATACTATCTTATATTATACTTAAAGAAACCTGAAATAAGGACTTTAAATGTTGTTTCTTTTGTTCATTACAGGTAAATGAATATCTTTTTAATAAAATAATGTGATTGTGAGTTGTAAATATGTAGTATTAATAAATCTTTTGTTCATTACAGAGAAACACAATTGCGTCTTTATTTTTATGCAAGACTGAAAATATCATTATATATCTACTACACTATATAAAGAGGTAATATTTGTTTGTTTGTTTGTGTGTTTGTTTGCATCGAATAGGCTCCGAAACTACTGAACCGATTTGAAAAATTCTTTCGCTGTTGGGAAGCTACACTATCCCTGGGTGACATAGGCTATATTATATTTTAAAAAAAATAGGCATCTTTACTAAAACTTCAATAATGTAACCCAGGGTGTAAAAAAATTACCTAAAATATTCTTTAAATCGCGTGCGCTGCAAAAACTATTGATGATAGAATAAAATAATGTACTATGACTTTGTAGAACACATCATTATTTACAAAAAAGGTTGCTACAGCATATGTCTAACTATTATGGTTATGCCACAATAAGTATTCTTTTATTTTAAAAATTTAATTTAAATGTCACTGTTCAAAAGGCTCTTTATTTCTATCTTGGTTTTAATCCTTATCAAAATAAATTACTTCATATTCAAGACAGCTTCAATACCTTTATTTAACTTTTTGAATTTTTCAATTCGGATATTTAATTAGAAAGATATCACGAGTTTAGAATTGTTAGTATTAGAAAAAAGTTTCGGCTACGGGCCGGGTGGGAGAGGAGTCAAGAAATGCAGTGCCAGGGGGGTTGGCGGGACGGGGGAGCGGGAGAGCGGTGGTGGGGAAGGTGAAAGTGGAACGCTGGAGGGGAACGCACGGGAAAGGACATGTAAGGAGTAACATTTTATTTATTTGAATATGGCATATATTATATAAGAAAGTCCAAAAAAACGTGCAGTTCGCAAAAACTCAGAAACGAGTCCCGGTTCGATCAAGGGAGTTATATGGTGTGGTAGATCTCTATGCCCCCTGGGGAATAAGGGTATCCGTTTTTACCTAAAGGGCGTGCTTTTAAAGATATAAGGGCTGAAAGTTTCGCCCTCTTGAAATTTCTAGAACAGTCTTCCGGAAAGTTCTAGAAGGTTCCATAGAGCTGTAGGAAGTTGTGGAAGGAGTAGCGGAGTATGTCGTGGAATGATCAGGAATAGGGAATCGGGAACATCATTGTGCAACATTCTAGAACACTATCTTATTGTCCTGAGCGAAGCCGGGTAACCCAGCTAATATTTAAATAAAAAAATAAAAAACATTTTTCTTTTTTTTTGATTTTGTTACAGAATAAATTTTTGGCATTTTTATTAATATGTATTTAATAGCTGTTTCCCGGCATGCGTTGCCATGCCGTATTCAAAGAAATAAAATTTTTATCCTTGCATGTCCTTTCCCGTGCTTTCCCCTCCAGCGTTCCACTTCCACCTTCCCGCCACCGCTCTCCCGCTCCCTGGTCCCGCCAACCCCCCTTCCGCGTTCCAAATATTCAGTCCTAGCCGGGTATTACAGCCGTACTGTACAGTACTGTACCGTACCGTACCGTAGCCGGGAACCATAAACAAATGGGACTTATGATATCACCAAAGATTCGGTTGACTTTTTGGATCGGAGTTATACCCGCCTGGCCGCGCGGCACTTCATTTCTTGACTCCTCTCCCGCCCGGCCCGTAGCCGACAGCGACCACACAACTTTTTCTAATACTAACATTTTTTAAACTCGTGATATTTTTCGAATGAAATATCCGAATTGAATAATTCAAAAATTTAAATAAAGGTATTGAAGCTGTCTTGAATATAAAGTAATTTATTTTGATAAGGATTAAAACCAACATACAAATAAAGAGCCTTTTCAAGCGGCGACATTTTAATTAAATTTTTAAAATAAAAGAACACTTATTGTGGCATAACTATAATAGTTAGACATATGCTGTGGCAACCTTTTTTGTAAATAATGATGTGTTCTACAAAGTCGTAGTACATTATTTTATTCTATCATCAATAGTTTTCGCAGCGCACGCGATGTAAAGAATATTTTAGGTAATTTTTTAACACCTTGTGATACATTTTTGGAGTTTTAGTAAGGATCCCTAATTTTTTTGAAAATATAATATAGCCTATGTCACGCAGGGATAGTGTAGCTTCTCAACAGTGAAAGAATTTTTCAAATCGGTTCAGTAGTTTCGGAGCCTATTCAATGCAAACAAACAAACAAACAAATCTTTCCTCTTTATATAGCGTGTTAGATTAAAAATGTCTTGAATATAAAGTAATTTATTTTGATAAGGATTAAAACCAACATACAAATAAAGAGCCTTTTCAAGCGGCGACATTTTAAATAAATTTTTAAAATAAAAGAACACTTATTGTGGCATAACTATAATAGTTAGACATATGCTGTAGCAACCTTTTTTGTAAATAATGATGTGTTCTACAAAGTCGTAGTACATTATTTTATTCTATCATCAATAGTTTTCGCAGCGCACGCGATGTAAAGAATATTTTAGGTAATTTTTTAACACCTTGTGATACATTTTTGGAGTTTTAGTAAGGATTCCTAATTTTTTTGAAAATATAGTATAGCCTATGTCACCCAGGGATAGTGTAGCTTCTCAACAGTGAAAGAATTTTTCAAATCGGTTCAGTAGTTTCGGAGCCTATTCAATGCAAACAAACAAACAAACAAATCTTTCCTCTTTATATAGCGTGTTAGATTAAAAAAAAAATCAACATTTTGTTACAGAATAATTTTTTTTGCATTTTCAGCATTTGGTTCCTTAGAACGGGCAATCTGCCTAGCTAGGAACTAATATCGACCCACAAGACATAATAACACTTGTACACATTTTAATGTCTATAGTTATTTTGCAATGTTATTACTATGTTATTTTTGCTATACAAATGTATCAAATGTAATTTTATAAATAAAAATAGTAAGGTACTAGGAAAACATATCCGTTTAGTACGACTCAGTTTTAAGGGACCAACTGCTTAAAGTGATCTATTTTAATGATAATTCGTCCGGTTAGAACGACGCGTAATGTTTTGTTTACAAAACCTACGCACCAATACCGGCCGCCCCGCACTTTGCGTACGACCACACACCTGGCTACTCCCCGCGCGCTAACACCTAACCTTATTAGCATGCGTAAATCACAGCCAGTGTTTATCATCTGTTGTGACTAGGTTGAAAGCTCCACACAATGATTTTTTTTTTTCAATTGAAGAAAAAAGTGCTATATTACACCGTTTAGAAGACGGTGAATAAAATGTAAACCTCGCGAAGGAGTTCAAATTATACGGCTGTTTTGTGCGTCGTCTGGTTAGTACAACAAAGTATCACTGGCCCATTGAGGGTCGTTGTATCCTTGTCGTTGTCGCTGTAGTTAGAAAACATCCTCTCAACTATCTCCCGCATTTGCAGTGTTGAAGAATCGTGTCCACGCACGGTACAAAGCCCTACAATTGCAGTGTCAACTTTACATAATAATTTTACCTTTGAATATTACCTCTACTTGTTTAGTTAAAGACAAAAATAAAAATGTCACTTTATCAAGTATGGTATTGTCTGCGTGTCGGCTTTAACAAAAATACCTTTTATTTATTGATGTTGCTTGTTGGCAAAGTTAAAGACAATATTTGATGGACCATAGTTGCGTAGTTCGTGGTTCTATGGTCCGAAGTTCGTAATTTTTAAAAATATATTTCAATTACACATAGAAGAAAAGGGTTTAATATCAATTACTTAACTTTCTACAGATAATATCACTAAAAAAAATCCTTTAAGGTTAAACGTCACGCACATTATAATCTACGCATACACAGATGCTTTTTGCACATTACGCTTTAAAATATTAAGGTAAATTAATTGTTCGCACTTGTACATATTTAATTAGAAAATAAATAAATAGTTTTGTCCATAAACAAACCCAAATCTTTCAAGAAAAGCTGAAAAATTCAATTTTGTATTGGTGACTCAATCCAATATTGTATTTTTCAGCGTTTCTTGAAAGATTTGGGTTTGTTTATGGAGAAAACTATTTATGTATATTCTAATTAAATATATATGGACGCGAACAATTAATTTACCTTAATATTTTAAAGTGTAACGTGCAAAAAGCATTAAAAACCTAAAATAATTTGATTGGCGCCATCTGTGAATGCGTAGATTACAACGAACGTGACGTTTAACCTTAAGGTGGAATGTAATCATAAATTATTTCGAAATAACGAAAATTTTATTTCGCAATACGATAACAATATTTTTTTTAGTGGGAAAAAAAATTATTTTGTATTTTTTAAATTTACAGGGGGTTAGCATTTATCAAATATAAATCAGAAATCAGACCCTTTTCTGACCGCCCTTACATATGTTTTACAAAATATTTACAAATTATGAAGACTCTTAAAAATACTCTGGAGATTTTTCTTTAAAGCGACATACGTATATTTAAAAAAAAATCAAGAATAGGGTTTTGGTTAACTTTTTTCATAAACCCTAAATTCAATGTTTTTTGAAATTCAAATTACAAAACTTAGGTTAAGTTTATTAGAAAAAACGAAACGACAACATCATTTTAAAATCTTTCTACATTTTTAAAAATAATTTTCATATTTTTAAATTTTGTATTAAAAGAGGTTTTCGGGACTTTTAAAATAATGAATTACATTACCGTAACATGGCGCTTTATCATGCCCGTGGCCAAACCACGAACCAAAAGCTTTTATTTTTTGGCAACAGGATACGGAAAGCGATACAATACACTGTTGCCAATTAATAAAATCATCGCCTTCCCTTCTGTTCATGAGTTTAGTCTTATATTATAAATAATGTCGGACTCTCCGACTTTCGAGTTAGCTTAGTGGTAAAGCGTTTGATTTCGGTCACTGGGAGGTAAGGTTCGAGCCTTGGTCAAACCAAGTTTTTTTTTTTTTTTTTTTCAATTTAAAAACTAAAATAGATGGCTACGTTCCATTGACGGTATACTTGGTCGAAGCTACGTTCCGATTATTTTTAAATACATTCCTTTGAGAAATAGTTCAATTTTACTTGAAATTGCTTCAGCCGTGTTTGACCAGATCTGAATAGCCCGGTACTCTATACAGGAAAGGAAGGAGAGGAGGTTCTGGGAAGGAAAAAGGTACGTGGGGTGGGTAGGAATCTGGGGGTAGTGTGTCCAGGAGCGATGGACGTATCCTACTACGGTGCATGGCGATGTTCCGAGAGATTCCAACTCGAGAGGATAAAAGATCTCCCTCAACAACACCACTACAACACGGGCATGTGCCTAGTGTGATGGCCAAAAAATTACCCATTTACTGTAATATATAAACTTTACTGAATAAAGAACATAAAAAAAAAAAAAAAAACATTCTCTCCCGATCCGGCCTGCCGTGCAATAGGTGAGCAGACACATCCGTCGCCAACACCCGACAAACCGCACCCCATGAACCCGGGCACCCCTGCTGAGTCACCAAACGTAGCGTAACACTTGGGGTGACTTATGGCAGAGGTTTTGGTTATCCAATAAATGGTTCCCGGGGCGCGGCAGCCACACTCGCCTCCCAAATTTATTGGATAACCAACAACAAAGGTTTGGTGAGCAGGAGTGCACGGGTTCTTGGGGTGAGGTTTGTTTAAGTCTTGGCGGCGAAGGCTTTAGCCCACCCACTGCATGGCGGGCCGGATTGGGAGAGACAGGTTGAGGGAGACCTTTTGACCCGTCGCCTTGCACCGCAGTGAAAGGGATGTACTCGCACGTTCGTCACTCCTAATCCCCCCAGAACGTCCCCTCCTTCCTTTCCCTAAAAATACCCTATTCACGGCACCCTCAAGATGACATAGGCCCTAAGAGCATTTTTTTCCTGAGGCCTCCTGTATCGAGATAATGCAAAAAAGGAACAAGCACAAATCATTCTGTGATGCACGTGATCTTGAGATTTTGGGTGACGATAAATTGGCCAAGCGTCAGAAATGTCACTAGCTACAGCTGACGTGCGACGCAACGTTGCCATAATGACTTCAGGTAGTTTTTTCTCAAAACTTTACTGTATTGACACGTGCATAGTACCCTTGGCCGGCTAGCCGCTTGAATTATTTGATGCAACCAGATGCGACATGTTGAATAATAAAATAAATAATATTTATTTTTCTAGTGGCATCTTTCGGATTTTAACGAAACTTTTTGAAAACAAAATAATCTCAAAATGAATGATAAAGACCGTTCTGACCGCTGGAGTGCTCTGTTGTAGTTTAGTACGGATATTATACCTATTCCTTCTTCGCGTTAAAGACATATTATAGAAACGATAATGAAAAATTTTAGACCTAAGTTGCATGAAACTACGGTATTTATTTATTCATAGCCTATATATTTTTATCACTGTATAAAAGTGGACTTGGAGTAGAAGTGGTGGCAATTTCTACACAGGGAAAAAAAATGTTGTGGTAATTCAACTACATATTGAAAAATTGGTAAAGATAGGAAAGGAGTTAAAGTGAGAAAGAAGAATATCATTAACCTCTATTGTGCAAATGTAAAAATGTGGTTTTCTGACATTTGTCTCCATTGTGTGACACAGAACGCACTGTGGATTTGCCAGTATTTACCTAAAATTTTATTTTATTTTGAACCTAAAAAAATGCTCCTAGCACATTTAAATATATATCATTCGCTTTAGACCTTTTTACCGCCGCCCTTGTAAACTTTATTTGATAACCAACACCTCTGCAATATGTCACCCCAAGTGGTTCGCTACGTTTGGTGATTTAGCAGGGGTGCCCGGGTTCATGGGGTGAGGTTTGTCTAGGTATTGGAGGCAGATGACCACTGAACCCCAGATTCCTACCCACCCCTTAAGCCCTTTTCCTTTCCAGAACTCTCCTCTCCTTCCTTTCCTTTAAAAAAAACCTCCACACAGCATCTCCAAAGATGACATACGCCCTGAGGGAAATTATTTTCCTCAGGGCCTCCTCTGTGGAGCTCATGTAATAATAAAAAAAAGACCTTCAGACACTGCCCTGATGATAAACATTGTAACATTGTCGAAAACGTTGGCTAAAGAAGGAGGAAGCGCAACACGGTATAATACCCCAAAAATAAATTCAAAATAATACTTTTGGCTATGAAAATCTAAAATCAATAATATTTCTGTTTGTTTGTCTAATTATATTGTTAAAAAAAATATCCTACATCCCTGTGGAGCCATTATTTGGTTATGAGAAAGTTTTTTAAAAGAGAGTAGGAAATATAATACATACAACATTTTTACATCACTCCAGATAAGTCTCTTAAAAAACGGTCACCTGTCTTCCAGAACTGAATACATTGGCTCCACATTATCTGTGTTTATGTGCAGTATCCTGTCTGCAAACAAGATGGCATCTTCCAGAGTAGTGATACCCTGTTTGTTGGCACAATCTACCAGGGACAGATGTTCCAAAAGGCTTATCGTCTCTTCATCTATTATAGTGGGAGTGAGTGTTGGAATATTGTCTTGAACATAATTCTGAGGAATCTTTGTCTCAAATTTGAGACCGTATGTTTTTGAGGGAATGGCCTGACTCCCAGCCAATGCACTCTTCAAGCGATATGAGGTATGCGCAATGTTGCGTACACTGAGTTTTGTTATGATGCTTAACATAGCAACTGTAAAGGAAAGAAAAGAATATCAAATAGATAATTTTAGAGTGGAAAAAACATTATTTGGTTATTAATAATGTGAATAAAAAATACGTCTCACATACATATGAAACAGGTTATATAAGCATAACGTTAGTTTAGAGTGAAAAAATCGTAACTTTGAGGGAGATGGGGATAAGATTCATGGCAATTTTTATTTAGAATTCTATTTCATGCAGGAATTTAGAAGCGTAATATTGTAAATGGATTGTATCGGTAAAACGTCAACCAGGGAAATAATATAAACAGACGATTAAAACGTTATTTTATTAAACCATTGTGAAATTAAATATAACTTACCAATATTCCAATCAGGAGCTCTGTATCTTTTTTAAATATTTTTTTAACCTAATTTCACTAGGGAAAGTTTTAATAAAAAAATCCATAGAAGCGATCGGTCCGGATCTGTCAAATAGAATTAAACATAATTGAACCATGAAATCCATGAATTGAACATAGATAATAGAGATAATATTTCGCTCTGAATGACAGCGGCTGTTAAACTGTGAGGCGATCTAAAAATTGGGAGAGATCTAAATCATCCGAGTAGGGCGGTATGAAAAAATGCGATTATGACTGAATTTAAACAAATCATTAAAATTCAAAGTTATTATTAAAGGTCTTTGAATAACCTATTCCAGTTCTGTTATTAACGAAGTATTGTAAAATAACCGGCCCATAGTGAAATAATTAATAGTAGTACTTTATTGTAACTTTCACAGAACTCTATTTTAACAACTACAGCCCGTTTACTTTGCAGTTCATGAGTTCAAGTCTGAGCCTTAAATTCGAGATTCATCCTGAATCGACACGTGTGAACCAGCCCTCAACTCGTTTGCGATTTTTAGTCCCCTGCGGGTAGATTAGACATGGGTGGTTTGGTATATTTATGGATTAGACATAACACTACCATCACGGAATCATCTTCAATGAAAAAATGTATAAGATGTTCGGATGATATGGATCATAAGATTTTTAGATTTATCGATCTATAGATACCAAAGCCATACTTGTCTTTGGGATCAAAAGCAAGATTTATATAAAAATAGAAATGCCCATGACACTACATTAAATAATATCATATTCGAAAAGGGTGTAGTAGTATTGACTCCACTAGATACAAAAAAATAAAACAATCAGAGAGAAGAAATTAGGATTATTAATGAAATTAGAAAAGAGTGAACACACGAAAATTAGTCTCCCGTTGCCAGATACCTCAATTTAATTGTAAATTTGTTTTTGCCGGAAAAGCTGCTCGCATAACTGTATTATGTTTTTGAAAGTTATCTTACATTTTCTACAGAAAAAATCTTTTCAATATTCAAAGTAACTACAATAGACAATTTATATAAAAAATATTCAATTCTACAAACTTTAAAAAAAAACAGCTAAAAAAATTACATTTCAATATCTGAGCAAGATTTCAAAACAATATTAAAATCCCAAAATTTAATACCAAGCACATCCAAAATTCCTATCTGTATCATGGTATAAATTATTTCAACAAACTCCCATTAAAAGTAAAAATTATTGAAAATAAAAGTAAATTCCAAACTAAATTAAAAAATTACATGAAACAACTGTAAGAGTTACATTAATATTTCACTTCATTTAAATTTGTTAATCGACACATCTCAAGTATCTCTTACTACTCGTATATCTATTGTTAATAGTTGCAATATAATTATTCACCTACTCAAATGATAACATTGATAACATAATTGAGTATGAATTCACTCACCAAACACAAGAGCCTTGTCTTTTTATGGTGAGGAAAGGCTTTTATTACATTAATATTACAAATCTGTTTAATATGTAAAAAAAAGAATAATTATTGTAAAAACATACAAATATTTAAAAAAAATAATAATAAATCTTGAAATTTAGACAGGTTCATCAAATTGTTCTTCTGAAATACGTAAATGATTTTTAACTTCTAATTTATTTTGATGGCATCTCTCAAAATAATAACTATAATTGTCTTTCTTTAAAAAAAAAATCAATATTATATATTTCAGCCTGGTCTATTAAATAAATAAATAAGAATTTATGTTTTCTTCATTATCATTGATATCACACGAGCATATATAAGTTGAAAGTAAAAAGCTATAAAGTTTTTTTAAATTTATCTTTCGATTCTTCTTCCAATTGGTGGTTTAATTTCAGTTGACGCCATCTAGACCAAGATGGGTTGGATTTAAATTGGAACTTATGAATGAATTCTTATTCAATTTTTGTCGTTCAATAAAAGTTGATCAACTAAAACTGAAACGAAGATCTTCGACAGAAATTTTACTAACAATAATCAACCCATACCCATCTACATCTACAGCTACAGCGACTCTCGCATCACCAATATCCGAGCCATCTGCGCAGTACCTACCCACGAACGAGAAACGATAATATTTTACAACCGAAAAATATTTTCAACAGCTGATAGCTTCAGAGCGAAAGTGCAGAGACTGCAGAGATCTGTCAAATTTCCTTGGATTAGCTACTATCGGGCAGATTTTTTTTTTTATAAATATGTGTTTAATATTAACCGTAAGTGTAAGTAGGTAGTTTATAAATTTAGTTTATCATCGAATAAACTTTTTTACTTGATGTTAAGAGCAAATGAGATCGTATTAACCTCGGTAAAATGAGTTCAAAAGACAAAGAAAACAAGTCTTTGCATGAGAAGCTGAAACAATTTTTCCGAGGAAGAGGTGGCACCGGTGAGTATTCCACACTTCAAGTAGTTATTTAAACACTTTATTTTAAGATAGAAGCATTATTAATCAGAATAATGAACACTTAAATCGTTTAACTAATCAATTTCATCTGAAATGTACCATATTAATTGATTATCTCGTTTTACAGGTAGTGTAAAAAGAGTAGATTTTGCAATTACACCGGAGCTGGAAAGAGAATTGAGTGCTGATACTCCAACACCTCAGAGATTAAAAGTTATTCGAGATCTTTGTCCCAATCTTTGTACAAATCACCTGGAAGATGTAAGTACCTACTATGTGACAATTTATTTCGATTATTCAATGTAAACTTTCGGATTTTGCACAAACATTTGTATACTTTTGGTGGAAAATTTTAAGAAAAGATGTGTAGTATTTTTTCATCTTTGGATGGTGTGAAACAGCTTTTACTGGTAAATAAATTCATTGCAAGTGTAACAATTCTTTGGTTAATATCTTACTAAGTACTGTCTCAAATAAAATTTGAATGTTTTGATGAAATTTCTGAACAGCGAACTTATTAAATTTCTTTTATAAATTAGTACACTATTTATTACTGTCTCATATAAAAAACAATAAGCTTTAACTTGTTGTGTGCCGAATGTGGCCGCATATGCTTGAAATATTGTCACCCGGAT
Source organism: Limnephilus lunatus (assembly GCA_917563855.2). NCBI lineage: Eukaryota > Metazoa > Arthropoda > Insecta > Trichoptera > Limnephilidae > Limnephilus > Limnephilus lunatus. Next base: position 52,185,190 of record OU830599.1, read on the forward strand.
CCGGATGACAATCGGCACTCAAATGATTAAACTGAAGATAAACCTAAAGGCGTCTTTCATAAAGCGAATTTAATGAATGTAGACTAGGGGTTGGCAAACTGAAAACTTAATGAAACAATAAAATATAAAAGAGTAATTAGTCAGATTTGTATAGATGTTATCTAGTATCTTAAAATAAAGTAACAAGGTAAAGAGTATGTGATGTAAAAAGCAACATAGATATAGTGTAAAACTCTTGTTTGGGGGAAGTGAATTACCCCCCTCCGATGCGGGAACGTTAAGGAAGGGGCTGTGGTGATTTAATCACTAAACTGCATTGTAACTGTAGTGTGCTATAGAAAATTGACAATATTTATATATTATTATGCATCTTGGAGAGGCCCGGATTAAATGAGGAAGAAAAGACAATAGATATCTTTGTACTTAGTTTGTCAGCATAAAAAAGCACAATTCATAAAAAAAGTATTTACTTTGATAATGAAGTAGTATGTATTTGCCGAATAATTTATTTAAATTATTCGGCAGAATTTGTGTCAAATAAAGGCACTACTTTAATAGGTCATCCCATTCCTATCAGCTAAAAATTTCTAAATTTTGATGAGCCACACTAGTAAAGCTAAGTTATGATTCCCTAAAGCTTGGCGACTTCTGGTTGGAAAAGTACCTTTCATAAGAAGCATCCCCATGTTCAATGGACACTGGTTCCGTTCCCAAAAACAGATTTATTTTATGTCAGGATTTTTTCAGAGACGGAACTCATCTTCGTATGAAGTAGGTTGTAAAGTTGTAAAGGGTTGTATTGAGTTTGAAAATTAGAAGGAAAAAATTCGATTCGGTTTCATAAACAAAAGAAAATGGTTTCTATGGTAAAACAGGAAATTACTAATATCGCTCTATTGATAAATGAAAGTTATCAACAGAGACATCTATTGACATTTAGTTGCATTATTATTGAGCAAATCTCGATAATATAACCTCAAACCTTTATTATCATAATCATTATTATGTACAGATCTAATGTAACAATTTAGTATTAACCTATAAATTCAAATATGTAGCAAAAGGCGGTGGAGAAGCTATGGCTGCTGACTAGGGACTTGCTGCACGCCGACCAGCCGAGGGAATGTCGCCACATGGCGCTGCTGTTTCTGCGCAGCCTCATACAGGGTCAGTACGAGCTGCTGACCATCACGCGGGCGCAGTTCTTTCGTCTCATCCGGGACCACGACCACCACGAGGACACGCAGCACCGCCTCGAGATCCTGCAGACCCTCACTGATAGCGGAAAGGATATTAAATATTTTGAAGACGAGGTGAGGGTCTATAAACTGTATATATTCCGCCACAGTATTATCTGACATTTTTATAAACAATGTTGATTAGAAGAAATAAAAAGGCACAGAATGCCATAAAAATTACGTTGCGATATGGCAGTTTAAACTGATAGAATGTTTGTGTTTTTTTGGGTCGGGGTTTAAAGTCTGTGTAAAATAGTGAAAATATATTTTAAGCAATCAACTGGTAAAATAAAAGTATATTTTGTTAAGAAAGGTCATATATAAGTCCCAGTTTTCTTTACAGTGGATGGCGTATTTGCGAGAAAAGAGAACATTGAATGAAACAATTCTAATTGTATTCAATAATTATTTTTCCTCATCTGGTTTACACATCTGAGCAGGGCCGGATTAAACATGTCGGGGCCCCTAGGCGCCTAGGCCCCTTTGCATGCCCCTGGCCGTTGCGGGTCCCCTGTTGCCTGCACTGCCTTATGGATATTGCGGCCCTGCCAGGGCCGGATTAGACATGTCGGAGTCCCTAGGCAATGCACTTCTCAGGACCCAGTTGCCTATACTGCCTTATGGATAATACGGCCCTACATCTGAGGCAGTGTGGATATTGCCTGTGGCTGCATCCAATTATGTTCATGCCAGAAGCCTCGTTATAACACAGACTGTACAGCCCTTAACCCATTGGGCATTTAAATAGACTAAGGTTGCCCGATTTCATTCATACTTTCGACTATATCTTACTAATATTATAAATGCGAAAGTTTGTATGAATGGAGGTGGCGTTACTCTTTCACGCAATAAATACCGAATGGAATATAAAAATTCTTTCACTAATCGAAAGCTACATTATTTGCGAGTAACATAGGCAATAATATATTGGTAAGCTCTGGCGTTATGAATTAGCTGTGGCATTATGAAATTATTTATTGTACGTTTATTGACAAAGCGTGTTGCTAAGTAAATGTTTGACGTGGTCTGTCATTTTGTTATTTGTTTAGGTTACTATGGAGATTTCTTTGATAGCGAAAATTCAAATATGAGTATTCTAATATGAATATTTAGTGTAGGTAGATACAAATATAAAATAGGTACTAATCTACATTTTGACCTAAGCCAAAAGCTATACTAATATTATGAATGCGAAACGGAGCATATTTGATTGATTGGAGGAGGGGGAGGGGTAGTGCGGGGATAGAGGGGGGGGGGAGGAGGGGACGACGAATATGTGAGCGAAGCCGGGGGCAAAAGCTAGTACTATATATGACAGTTTAAATTTTTAACATCTTTTAAACTGTTACGTTATTCTGCGGAATTAATAGAAATCTATAATAATTTTTTATTTGTTAACATTCAACACACACAAATACAAACACGCGCCCAACATATGTACACAGTTGACATTAGTCACATGAGGGTCGTTTTTACGACTCGTTCTTGAGTTCAACAGCTCGGCTGTGGAACGATTTACCGGCCTCTTATCGGTTTCTTCAAGACCCATGTTCACTCCTTCCTTTCCTCAAAAAGACCCTCCACACAGCATCCTCAAAGATGACATAGGCCCTGAGGGAAATTATTTTCCTCAGGGCCTCCTGTGTGGAGTTAATGTAAAAACAAAAAAAAAATTCAAACCTGCTAAACTACTTATGTAGTTTGTCAGCAGGTACATAATGACAACATTTTTGCAATAACATGTTACAATGGTAAGCGTATGTAGGTATGTATAATGTTTTGTTTTGAAGAGTTTTAATTTTCAATGTACATTTGTTAGTTTCATTTTAAATTACTCACCTTTACTTACGATGTTTCCAAGTAATGTTGACTCCTCCCACCTTTCTCCCCCTCCCCCAAAATCTCCCCTCCCACTACCCCCACCTAATTAATTTTTGTACTTGTATAGATTTTTAAGTTAGTTTTAAGTTTGCTCGCGAATGACACGGATGTGTCGAAACCGGTCGCAGAAAATTTAAAATTAAAGTAACAAATGTACATTGAAAATTAAAAATCTTCAAAACAAAATTTATAGAAATTGTTACATAGTTAATACCCAAGAAATACAAATAAATGTATAATGTTGATGATAAATTAACAATAAAGATGGTTAAATTACAGAATATTATAAAAATAAATATGTAAAAAGCAGTATAAACCTCATATAAAACAAACAAGCACAAATGAATTTAATATGAAAAAATGAATATAATAAATAAGTACTAGTAGTGTAATGAATAAGGTTATTAACCAGACAGCGACACCAAAGATTGTTGAGTCTTCCAATTTGCAGGACTAATCTGTCATTGGTATTGCCAGTGGGGAGAGCTGTCTCTGTTGTGAGAATCTCCCGGGAAGTTGACATGTTTAATGTTACTGGGGGTAAGTTCAGTACGATAAAGTGACTATTTTTAGCTGATCCAACTAGTGATCAGGTAATCCCATATCTTCTAAAATATGTAAATATTATAAACATGGGACATAAAACATGTCAATTATACATGGTGTCTGAGAACTCGTAGTATAAATGGGGAACTGGTTAGTCTATATCACTCAAAAAAACTTATTGAATTTTTCAATTTAAAAAAAAAAAATCTGTTTTTTCGGCACCTAAAGGGTTAAACCACTTTTGGATCCGGGTCACGCTTTGACGCATTTTAAAGGCCGGTCTTCTGCGACAAAATATTTTACAAAACGTCAAACAATAATTTGGGCATGGCAACCACGTTTTTTCAGCCTAGATTTATACGAAAATGAAAGCTTAAAACCAAAAAAAATTGTAGACTCCAAATTTGATGTGGATTCACTAGTTTCCTGCTTCTACTGTTAGTTTCCAGACACCATGTGTATACACATACAATTTTAAAACATTTGATTTATTTAAACAAGTAATTATTTATTTAAGTTTAATGTAGTATAAAGCGTATTTGAAGTGAAATATCACAAAACTGCCTTTGCAAATGTTGTATTATTATTCATTATCCAATGTTGTATTATTATTCATTATCCAATGAATAATAATACAACATTATTCATAAACAATGGGGGTATTTCCACAAACGAGGGATTCTGTTGAAAATGTACGGAATATTTAAAGATCATTTTTCTGATTTTAATCATCCTACTAAAAATGTTTGTTTTTTATGTTTTCATTCAATATTATTGATTTTAAAAACGCTCTAAAACTGACAAAATCTAAACGGCCCGTAGTTGGCAAATGGGTTTGTGCAGCATAAATAAATACTGTCAGGGAGCGTCCGCACTCATGACGTCACACGATAGTCATGCCCCAAAATATCGTTTTAGCTGTAATTCAAAAATGGGAAACTTTAACTCGCTGTAGAAAATTTATTCGTCAACATAAAAATAAAATAAAAATGCTGTCATCATCATAATTTTTTGCTTAATTTTGTTAAGCAATAAAAAACGTGGAAATACCCCATTATACTTAAAAAATATGGGAAAGTGGAAACTTCTATTACAATAATAAATTGTGAATAGATCAAAGATATTGAAATATCAGGAGATTTGCTATCCGCCGTTTTTACTAGGTGAGACTGCGCTTCCGGGTGTCGCCGGTGTTGTTTACCAATTAACGAAGAAACTAAACGAACGCATAATTAACAAATAAACTAAACGAACGCTAAACTAATTGAAAAAATTCTTTCCATATTCAAACTATATTGTTAACCAATAATAATGCATACCTTCAAAAAATCAAGAAAATGAACAAATTATTTTTGTATGCAAACTACGCGCATTAGGCCGTAGTTCGGCGACAGTCGCGCGGACATCATAGCATATCTCTTTGTATTTGAATATCTTTGCAATAGATTCATAAAACATTGCAATAAACATCACATAAAATGTAATATGACAATTTACAAGTTTCTATCGACAATATTATCCACAACAACATTCATTTACTTAACCCCTCAGGCTAAATAGATTTCATAGGAACCGTTGTATCCAGTGGCGTAGCTAGCATGGGTGGCACCCGGGGGGGATAGGGTGGATAGGGTGGATAACGTGGTTGGTGTCACCCCCCCCCCATTAAAGTTGACAGACACTAATTTCGACTAATAAAAAATTGGTCTGTCCTGGGGGAGGGGGGGTGGAAGGGGGGGTTGGCTAGAGAAATGTGATTCAGGGGGTGCCACCCGACCGAGTGTCACCCCCCGTCGGGTGGCCCGGGGCGGTCCGCCCTCCCTCGCTACGCCACTGGTTGTATCTCCCTTACTGTCTAGTGAGAAATATGATATAAACCATGTCAGAAAGAGAAAACACCACGTTTTATATTCAAATGTAAAAGTTAATCATAAAATAATTCAAATTTACCCGCGTGTAAAACCAAAGTTTGCAAATGCAATTTGAGGAAGTATGAAAATTCGTGAATTTTTTATACATTACTTTCACATGAAACGATAACGTTTATAAAACATTTGTATAATAAAATATGTGTGTGTTTTTATTTTTTTCATTATTAATAATTTTAGTTAAAAAACGTAAGGTGAGACATTATTAAATCTTTTTTATATTCGCATTCAAAATATTAATATTTAAAAAATTGTATCTTTATTTCTAATGATAAAATTCGAAAGAGTATATTATCATCTTCCTAAAACAGTTTTTAGTTTTCGGATACATTCTGAAATATTCCATTTATTTTAATTTTATTGCAAAGCGGAAATATTTTGTCCTGACAGAATATGTTCGAGGCCTGAGGGGTTAAACAATCTACATCTAAAGCAGTTTTAACACAATAACATTAACCGCTCCGATCTATCGCGAATATGCACGTTTTTCGTCTTAAACGAAATGTCAGATTTACAAAAACTTTTTGTTATTTCCGCTTCATAATTAAAGCTCTATAAATGAAACATTTCTGAACGTAGCCGAATACTAAAAACTGTTTTTGAAAGGTTACGAAATAAGCTTTCAAATTGTTAATAAATACTAACATTTGTAAATATGAGGGCTGTCCGTAAAATAAGGTCTCCAAGGTGCTGTGGTCGCGAGGAACAATTTTACGCGAGACCCGGAAAAACTGACATGTAACCTGGTTTCCTTGCGCCAAACCCCCACAGAGCTGCACTCTCTGCGACACTTAGTCTCGGCGTGGCAGCTGTTCGCGATGAAGCTTCCGCTCGCCGCACCCGCCAGGTGTGAATTACACTCTATAATTAGATTTTTTGTGCGTAGAACAAAACCCCGGTAGAAATTCATTCTCAGCTAGTGTATGAGTGCGAAAAAGTTCGCAAATGGTGCAGAGAATTTAAAAGCGTGCCGGACGGCGAAAAAACAATGATTGCAAATCGACTGGTGACGGTTCGGGAGCTCTACAATATGATCCCTTAGGTCAGTAAGACCACTATTGACAAGATATTGGCAAAAAATTTGGGAGACCACAAAGTCTGCCCAAGGTGGGTCCCAAAATGCTCACCGAAGATCACAAAAAATAACGGGTTGAAGCAGCCCGCAGATTCCTTGAGTGCTATGACATTGATGGCGAAGAATTCTTGAACTCAATTGTGACTTGGGAAGAGACCCGGATACACTACACGACCCCAGAGACAAAGGAATAATCCCAGTGGCATCATTCAGATTTGCCGATGCGAAGTTTAAAAACGAATTACTTTTAGAATTAGAAAACGAATTAGCGTAACTCACACCTGGCGGGTGCGGCGAGTGGAAGCTCCATCGCGAATGGTTGTCACGCCGAGACTAAGCGTCACAGAGAGTGCACCGTGGTAGGGATTTGACAAGGGGAAACCAGGCTACACGCCAGGGTTGGGCGTAAAATCATTCCTCGCGACCGCAGCGCCTTGGAGACCTTATTTTACGGACAGCCCTAGTATTAAAATTTAGAATGCAAACAAAAAAAAAAATGTAAAAATGACTCACGTGATGTTTTTATGTGAAAACGATACTAAAATCACGGGTTATGTAAAAAACAATACTTATTCTATCATATAAATGTATAATAAACAATTTAGTCACCTCACTTTTTTATCATTTCATACAAGAATATTTAATAAAAAATAACAATGTCTAGCGGCCCGTAGGCAATTCGGCAGGTAAAATCTTTATCTACCGTTTATCTGACAGAATAGGTCTTTTTATGTATTTCTATGTACAACTTCAATAGGGATGTGCAGCTTGATTTATTATGGACCTTCTACTTTTTGTTTTAGGGATGTCACTAGAACAATAATGGAGTTATAACGATTTCTGTGGAAACAAACGCGTTGACGTAAAAACACGCTTATTGTACTTGACTGCTATCGTTATATTATCGTGTATATTCGCTTATGTATCGGAGTGGTTAAAAAGAGAAATGATAACAACAGTGACAACATGTTGTTGAATATTAAATATATATATTGTGAGAATTTTCCATAGTTTAATAAAAATTGATAATATTTGTTTGTTTGTTTTACCAGATGGGGAAGTTCATGTTACAATGGATGCCGACTATCACCAACCCGGAACTGATTCAAGACTTCCTCGCGGTCCTCGTGAACCTCATCAAATTCAATGCAGCTTATTTATATGAAGAAGTTATATCGGGTTTCGTAAAGTGAGTATTTGTTATTTTTGCTGTTTGGGGTTTAAAGTGAAATTTTCCTATAACCACTAGAGCGATGAAGATTTTAGAATCCGCCATTTTTTTTTGTACTAGTTCCGCAAAGGAGGCCCTGAGAAAAAAAATCCCTCAGGGCTTGTCATCTTTGATGTTGTGGGGTGAGTTTTTTTTATGGAAAGGAAGGAGAAAGTTCTGGCACCATTTGCATGTTAGGCGCACGAGTGCACGTTAGGACGGGCCGCGCCTGGTTACCGGGGTGGCAGTACCCATATCCGCCTACTATATTTCCAAACTGCACAAAACTGTGTAAAGCCCGGGCAATGCCAGGAACTTCAGGTAGTCCTACTAATATTATAAACGCGAAAGTTTCTATGAACGTATGTTTGTTACTCTTTCACGCAAAAACTACTGAATGGATTTTAATGAAACTTTACAATAATATAGCTCATACATCAGCATAACATATAGGCTATAATTTATAAAGGTAGCTAGGAAGAGGACGCGGGAGGGGAACAGGGACGCACGGGAAAGGTGATTCAGGGAGAAACAATGTATTTCTTTGAATATGGCATTACAACGCATCTCGGGAACCTGCTAGTAATAAATAATTGAGTGTTTTTATTTTATTTATTCCAGCAACACGTGTTACCTCTGCTGCTATTCGGCAGCTCCGCAGGTGGTGCTGGGATGTCTCCAAGTCCTGGATGCCGTGCTCTGCTACTCCATATTCCCCCACGAGTCTCTCCAGACCTTCATATCCGCCCTCTGCAGGACTGTCAACGTGGAGCAGTACTGTCACACGTGTTGGAAGGTTGGGAGACGCATTATGTTATTACATTATCTAATCACTGAAGACAATATTAGTGACTATTCTAGTGAAAATTTGAAAAATGTCCTGGGTTCGCTTTCTAGATGTGACCATATCTTTTTCTGATTTTTCTGTTTCAAATTATCAAAATCGATTTTTTCAGTCCATTTACTTGATAGCTAAGGGGATGGGGTGTAAAACAAAAATTGGACGAATAAACCTCCTGGCAACATCCAGAATCATAATCTGCAAGCTTTTCTGAGTTCAAAATTATATTCAGAATGCGGCACTCATATTTTGCATACTCAATTCCATCCAGCGCCCGGTCTACATGCTATATTGGTTTGGTCTTTCTTTATATTTCATTGGGTGTTGCACACTGTTGAATGTGAATAGTATAAGTATGAATATTGATAAAAATTCCAGATAATGCGGTGTGTGCTGGGCACGGACATTGGGCACACGGCCCTGCACCTGATGTGTGTAGCCCTAGCTTCTGGGGGGGCTGACTGTGCTCTGGTGCGGGGCGCCGTTTTCTACCTCAACATGGCGTTGTGGGGGCCCAAACGGGTGGTAGCCCTAAAGTGCACCCCCGCGCAGGTGCTGCCCAGCTTTCTGAAGGTTGGTACTTAAAAATTAAAGACTTTTTAATGTCAGGTTTACATTCAGCCATTGCCATTCTTCCTCATGCCCCTGCTGCTAATCCACAAAATACTTTGGCAGCTTCGAAGGCAGTGAGTGTTTACATTGTTGCTTCATATACCGGGTTCATGGGCGAGGTTTTTCTAGGTCTTAGCATTGAATTCATTTGCGCACTAAGAACCCTGCTAAATTACTGTGGTGGACCGGATCAGGAGAGATTGATAGGGGGAGACTAACCACCAGACGGACCTGTGCACCTTAAATAAGATCGTTAATGTGTTACAAAATATCATAGGTGACAACACAGATCCTTGTGGTACTCTTTTAAGTGAGAATTTGAATAAGGACCGGTAGATATTCCATCAGGTTCGCTGGCTTTGTCGAAGTTTAACTCATTCAAGTCCCGGAGAACCTCTTTGTTCCAGATCTTTTGTTCCTTCATTTGAAAACCGCAGTGCAGAATGGAGGGGGGAGGATCCATTATCTTGAAGAGTTGAATTTCCGCAAAAATGCCAACTAACTCTGTTTGATTTCAGGCACTGGAGGGCAACCAGTCGGTGGTGACGTACGAGGTGATACTTGCCATGCAGAGTCTCGTCAACAAGCATGGTCAAGAGCTGCACGAACCGGCCTGGGACCTCATCTTTAACATCATGCTCACTATTATTAATCAATTAGGTAAGTCGCCTGGATGAATTATCAGGTTAAACACGTTGACAAGTATTTGTGTTGACTAACAGAGCGCTAGACAACATAGACATACAAATAGATAGACCAGAACATACAGATGAGGGGTAAAAACTAACTAACTATGGCGGGGCGAAGAGAGGGACGATGACTGTGATTCGCCAATAAATTTGAATGAATCGACCTTTTTACATATGAGCGCGAATTGCTAGTCACGATATGAACAAATATCTGAAGTCCAAATTTGGCAAAGTAAAGTTTCACTTATTTTCGGAGTGAAATATTTTGTTTCCGTATTTAGTTGACACTTTTACAAATGCTTCATAATTTACTTACCTCAGTAAACAGCGGCTTTATGTTTCACGTCGCCATGTATCTTGATGAAACAGCGGCTTTGTGTTTCGCGTCGCCATGTATCATGATGTGTTATCATATTATATGATCTGAATCAGCCTAAAATAATGCTTACCTATGGAATGTAATACGAAAATTGGGTTTATTACACGGACGTACAAAATATATGGACTTGCCCTTACGTGATAAAAGGCGTGTTATTTCCCCCTCCCATTGGAACCATTTTTCGGAACCGGCTAGGCTTGCGAGAGCCCCGCGTTAATCTAAAAAATGTGACGTCATCATTCTTGTCCGGACCAGTGTCGAGCTCTTATCGTACATTTTACGCACGGACGTTGTATGTCTATGGAACACATACTATGACATCGAGATACATGGCGACGCGAAACACAAAGCCGCTGTTTACTGGGGTAAGTAAATCATGAAACATTTGTAAAAGTGTCTACGGAAACAAAATATTAGACTATGAAAATACCCAGAACCTTACTTTGCGAATTTGGACTTGATATATCTGTTCATAACGTGGCATGCAATTCGCGCTCCCATATAAAAAGGTCTATTCATTCAAAAGCAGATTTTTCTTTCAAGAACTAAATGGTGATATTATAGTGCCAGGTGCCTATATACTGTTAGATTGATTTATTGGCGAATCACAAGTCTCTTTCCTCTCTTCGTCCCGCCATAGTTGGTTTTTACCCCTCATCTGTAAGTTCTCGTCTAGCTATTTGTATGTCTATGGTTTATTATCTTATTCACTTCTATTTTTACATGTTTTAATAACACAAGTCACCATTTTTGCTGTGTTATTTCGTAAAATATACCGATGAGAGCTCGACACTGGTCTGGACAAGAATGATGACGTCACATTTTTTAGATTCACGCAAGGCTCTCGCAAGCCCAACCGATTCTGATAAAATGGTTCCAACGGGAGGGGGAAATAATACGCCTTTTATCACTTAGGGTAGGTCCATCTATTTGTATGTCCATGGCTAGACAACCATATTGACACACATTCATCATTTAAATTTAAAAAATTATATTTTTTAAAACCCTAAATTTTTTTATTCATTTATAAAATTTACAGAATACATATTAACAGAATACATATTAACCCGTTAGACAAACTGCTAAAAAGTAGTTTATCGGGACTTTTTGTCTTGTATTTGTGAAGTGTATAAAATAAATTAAAAAAAAAAAACACACACGATTATATTTATCAAATTAGCACTGGAGATTGGATGAGGTGTTTACAAGCCAGCTTAAAAATGATCAGCTAAACAATAAAGAGAAATAAGAAAAATAAAACATAAAGAATAATATAAAGCTGGACACACACATGGCATAGCCAATGAGCCAAGTAGACCCGCACTGTGTGTACTTTTTTGTTGTCTACGAAATTAATTGTTTTTTTTTTATCATTTGGTTTGGAAGTTGTAATTTTGAAGGTATCCTCTGGATATCCTACTATCTCGCGCTTGGGCTTCCTTTGATAGTCTTGCTGAGAGTGGAAAGCAAGCATTACTATTTCTGTTGTTTTGTAGACTTTGATCATTTAGAGACTCCAGAACAGTGATAAAATAGAGCATGATAAAAGAGTAGGTTAGGTTAGTTTGTTATTTATTTTATCTTTTCTTCAATTAGAATATTGGTTTTGTTTGCAGAAGCAACGCAGTCCCCCTACCAGCTGACAGTTTCGCACCTCCACGAGACCATCACATGCATCGAGCAGCTGCGGGATTCGGGTCACTTCAATGGGAATGTGGACAACATGTACTGCCTGATTGATAAGTGCGGTCACACACGGCCGGTTAGTAACTTAACGTAGTTATTATTATTTTTTATTTTTTTATTTTGTACGACAGACAGGTAAGTCCAATTATGGTACAATTTTCTTTCAACTAATATATGATATTAACCCAATAGCTGCCCAGACAATATACTCTGTCAACTATGACGCGCCAAGCTATTTCAGTCTTTTTCAAGTTCTCAATTAAATTAATCTTTACGGCATTCCCATTGCCATTGAGGGCTTTGTTTATATTAGACACTCATAACTGATATCTTTACTACATACTTTATAAGATATTTGAATCCTTGAGTGTGTCCCGTAACGTATTTTTGACATAAATAGTAAACACCATCAGAATAATTGAGTGCGGTGAACCGGCCATAGTGCTGACTCACTAACACAAATAAACAAAGAGATATAAGATAAACACTCACATGTCATTATGGAGTGTATCGAGTTCGGCAACGATTCTCCAACTTTTTTCACATTTTATATTTGATATTGCACTAGATTGTATTACATTTTATTTACACAATGTTTTAAAGATTTAAAATTAATATTCTTTTTTCTCGTGGAATATTGTTGAGCATGGCCAAACACATACAGTACGTTACATTCGCCACACATGTACTTCGTCGCTTTTCTTGTTTTTGGTCTAAGTTTAGTGTTTGAGCAAACATAACAGTTTTTATAAGGTTTTTGGGTTTTTTCCTTTGCGGGTATTGGTATCGGCATATGTTTTACTAGCATTTTGGCAGATAACCGTAATGGCACATCTTGTGACGAACATGGACCAACTTCAGGGTGCGATGGAGTATGATGTTTTTCTAATAATTGTCTTATCACATTTAATTGGAAATCAGGAAAAGTAATGTTTTTGGAACTGACGGTTTTGTGCATAATGTACGAATTCAGTAAATATAAATCGATTAAATGAAAGAAAACTTTTTTGTACCACTTAATTGATTTTCTAAGGGAATTTACACTAGTTATCATCATATCCGCTTTATCTACTAAGCCCATATTTTTATTATAATCTTGAATACAATTTGGCTTCGAAACTACTTCTCCAGTTCTAAAATTTATTTTCCCAGTTGGAGAAACTTTATCATCATGAAGCGTCGTTAACATGTGAATTTCTCTTTTGTCGTGCCATTTTAATGCCATCAGTGAATCGGAATACTGAGAAGTAATTTCCCCTTTCTTCAATTTATTAAATTTTGGCATGTTTTTACGGTTTTTTCGCACCGTTCCACATGCGTTAGTTTGGTGGTCATGCAAAAATTTAAATAATATTGGACTAGTGTACCAATTATCTACATATAATTTGTGGCCTTTACCGAGGTAGCCATTTAACATAGTGGTGACAACAGCCCCTGAAGCCCCAAGACATTGCTCGTCAGTGACATCCGTCCCATCTCCACAATAAATAATTATATCTAAAATATAACCTGTCTTCGAGTCGCACAAAACAAACATTTTTATTCCAAACCGATGGCGTTTGGATGGAATATATTGTTTAAACTTAAGACGTCCTTTGAACTCTATAATGCTCTCGTCAATGCATAGATTTTCGTATGGCACCATTGTTTCCTTGAACATTTTTCGAGTGTGATTGACCAGAAGTTTAATTTTATTTAATTTGTCACCAGCAATTTGTGAATCAGGGTCTGACATATGCAGCATACTCAGCAATATCTGGTAACGATTTCTTGCCATCGTCTTGCCAAATATTTTACTTGTCAGAAGGGGATCTTTCGACAAATGCTCTTCTATCGTGTGGTGCTTATTTCTGGTCATAAGCATTGTCACTGCAATAAATATGTAGAGTTCATTAACTGATGTATCTTTCCACCTGCGAAGCCGTGAATGTTCAGAAATAACTTTATTTCTAATAGTTGCTTGATAATATTTGTTTGTCTCCTTGACAATTTCGGCCATTATATTTGTATTTAGAAAGTGTTTAAAAAAATTTATTTCCGGGGAATTTTCTGATAATAATGGGGTCGCGATTATTCCAGATGGAAAATCATTAAATTCATGGATTATTGGTTTAAAATTTCCGGAATTCACAGTCCAATTTCCCGACGAAGTTCTTTGGGTAACTTCAGTCTCCATAGGCTCATCTTCATTGTCACTAAGTTGCGTTATAAAATCCGAGTCATCATCACCTTCCTCAATTTCGGAGTCAATATCGAGGACGAATTCTCTTATCTCTTCTTCACCGAGATTGCGTCTTGACATATTTAGGGATATTAAAAATAAAGTTTCAAAAATGATTGTATAAAAGTACACACGAAATGAAATATCAAACTAAATTAAAAAAAAAAAACACAAACTAAATTCTCAATTCGGGAATAAAAACTCAAGTCCACATCTCCGCCGAATATGAAAAAAACTTTTAGAACCACACCACAGAGAACGCAATAAGAACCACGTGATATACACACACACGACGCTGCGATGGCGGGAGAATCAAACGACTGCGCCAAGAAATCTGTTGACCTTTTTTGGATGCTGCTTTTCATAGTATAAACAATTTAAATTATCATATTTTACAAGAGATGTCGCTAAGAAACAGTTCATAATATTTTACAAAATAATATTTAGCCCCATCTACCATCAGAACTTAGAAATATCATCCTCGAAACATTCATACTGGCGATTTACGTGATACGGCGTAAATGGCAGTTGTGGCACGGAACGTTCGTACGCCGATCCGCGTAAATGGCAGGGATTGGGTTAATAAAGTTAAATTGGACTCAATAGACAAATGTAAATTTTTTGATTAACAACTCTAATGCGTTTTTATATCAAACATTTGAAAAAAATATTAATGTTTTTTTTTTATGTCATGTATATTATCGAGGCTTCTGACTCACACAATGTTGTCATTTTTTGCCTCATCTGCTTTTAAATTATAATATTATCTATAATCTTTAATGATCTTTTTTTTTTTTTTTATTTATTTATCTATAATATAATATATTTACAATGGTTTTATGTATATGCCTGTCTCACTAGGGTATACCTGTGTCGGAGACAGGCGTACAGGTATATAAATGAATATTGTAGTTACAAGGATATTTAAGGTAAAATACATATCACTTTGAATAGAATTAAAACAGAAAGGTGATTGGAAGGGTGGTAAATCTTTTAAAGAGAGTTATTTTATAAATGTTGGAGATGAAGTAGAGAAGTAAAATCTGCATAATCTATTTAAAGGTCAATTTGACAGGATTCCATTATTTTCATTTATTTTCTAAGGGTTAGGTTGTATGTGAATAGTTATTTTTGTCTATGTGTGATTTATTTTACAGATGTTTGTAATAGTGAGGCGTCCAATGCTAATAATCCATTTTTTAATATCTTGTTTGAATTTTGTAAAGGAGTCAGTCTGTCTGATCGTAGTTGGTAGAGTATTGTATAGTTTGCAAGCTATGTATTTAGAGTGTCTTTGCCCGAAGGTGGTTTTGAAAAAAGGAGTTTGAAGAAGTTCGTTGTTTTTGGCTCGGATATTGTGTATTGTTTGTGTAGCTTTGTATAGTGTTTTGTTGTTTTTATGTAAATTAATTAGTATGGATCTTGAGTAGAGCTGTTTTATGTCCATAACGTTGAAGGAATTGAATATAGTATCCGTGCTGGTAGTAAGTGGCATTTTAAGAATTATTTTTATGATTAGTTTTTGTGCTTTTATGATGGGATCAAGGGCATTGGAATATGCATTACCCCAGGCTAAAATTCCGTATTCGATGTGAGATTGGCACAGTGAGTAATATACTGTTTTTAAAAGTTTTAGGTTAAGGAAATTGCGTGTTTCTTTGAAAAAGTATATAGATTTGCGGATTTTGTTTGTAGTACATATTATTCAATTCAATTCAATTCAATTTATTTATTCTTTTAAAAACATTACAAAATTAAACATTTTAATGAGTTTTTAAAATACAGTCAAACCCGCTTAAGAAGTTCCCGTTTAATATGTTTTCCCGCCTAAAAAGTTCAGTTTTTTCAACCCCGAAAAATTCCCATACAAAACACGCATTTTGTTCCCGTTTAATATGTTTCCCGCAAGAAAGGATTTCCCGCCTAAGAAGTTCAAAAATATAATCCCCCAACAAAATTTAAAAAGTTTTTACAGCACAAAATATAATTGAAAGCATTTAACTTGCCCAATAAAACAACCCATTTCGTGTTATATTAGTCATGCCTGCTCACCGGCTATGTCCTTTGTTCTGCCTCTAAAAGGTCCAATAAACAAATAAAACCCATTTCACCTATTTGAAAATGATCATTATCAATGCACTGGAATAACCCGAGACATAAACATGAGATAATGAGCTCTAAAATACACTACTCTAAAGACCATTATCGCATAACGGCGTTGTGTCAAGTGGAACCCTTTTCATTCGGAAATTTTAAGCCTCTCCACTTTCACATAAATCACAATGCGTGTGATAGAGATAGAAGCTAAAGCTTTCTGACAGCTGGGATCGATGTGTTTTAAATAGAAAAAGGTGGCATCTACACAAATCAAAAATAATAATTATTTATTTTAATAATGTTGGGGGTCGCGAAATTTCAATTCCGCGAAAATATGTCATCTTATCTCAAACAAAATCTGGCAAATCTGCATCTGAAAAGCCTGTCTTTTACCATTTTTTTTCAATTTCGCCAATTTTTATGATTTTTTCCGAATAGGTATTTGAACAAGGGCCGGCCGCGATGGAATTCGGCGGCGAAAATTCAATTTACGCGAAATATATCTTATTTTGATGAATTTATTCCGAATAGGTTATCTGCATTATGGCCGGCCGTGACGGGATTCGGCCGCGATAATTCAATTTACGCGAAATATATCGTATTTTTATGAATTTATTCCGAATATGTATCTGAATTACAGCCGGCCGCGATGGGTATCGGCCACGAAAACTCAATTTACGCGAAATATATCGAATTTTTCCGATTTTTTCCGAATAGGTATCTGAACAAGTGCCGACCGCGATGGAATTCGGCCGCGAAAATTTGATTTACGCGAAATATATCGTATTTTTCTGAATTTATTCCAAATAGGTATCTGCATTATGGCCGGCAGCGACGGGATTCGGTGGTGAAATTTCGATGTACGCGAAATATACCGATTTTTTAATGATTTTTTTTCCGAATATGTATCTGAATTACAGCCGGCCGCGATTGGTATCGGCCACGAAAACTCAATTTACGCGAAATACATCGTATTTTCATGAATTTATTTTGAATACGTATCTGCATTATGGCCGGTCGTGAAATTTCGATTTTAGCGAAATTTATCGTATTTTTACGAATTTACTTCGAGTACCTGAATTCAAAGGGCCAGCTGCATCGGAAATAGGCTGCGAAATTTCGATTTACGCGGTAATACCTATATCACATTTTTTGAGTTTAAAGGGATGTAACGGATGGCCGTAACGGTAATCGGCCGCGAAAATTTGATTTACTCAGAAAATATCGTATTTTTGTGTAATTATACTTCGAATAGAGGGCCGTCCGCGGCGGTACACGGCTGCATAAACTCGATTTACCCATGGAATAAGTCGTATTATTACGAATTTATTCCGAAGAACCTACCCGAATTTGAATTTGCCGCCAAGAAATTTAATTTTCGGCGATTTTTTTCCTTCCCTTCCCCACTACCTTCAGCCTCACATCATCATACCCCAATTGGCCATATGTCATATCATGATGCCATAGTCTCACTTGCTCCAGACGGGAGCAGCTGGGGCTCTTGTAAGGTTTTCACGTTAAAAAAAATCATTTTTAAGGTTTTAAATTTTTTTAACATTTTTTAATGCAATATTAATATTTTGGAGAAACGCTTTTTACTTTTAGACAATCATAACAACAGATGGTATCTATGCCCAGCTGACAAGTAGTGTAAGGTTATGGTGTAAGGTAGCAGGTCGTGTGATGATCTCGCCTTTGGGCCTAGGAAATAATTCTTTTAAAATTGAGAGATCAATTTAGAATTATATTTAATTTTTGTAACATGGAATGGTTTCAGCATACGATTCTCTGTTTCAATTCATGGGGGTGATTTATGGGTCCTTACCACTAAATAACCACATGTGTTTGCGTAGCTCAAGTGCATGCGAGCCCCGGCAAAGGCCATTATTCACAAAACTAAGAAGGGACCCAGAATAACATTTAGAGGGATTTTTTCAGGTTCATTATCAAGTCAGGGGCGGCCGATGGATATTTGCCCGTGTGGTGATTGACCTTAAAGCGAGCAGATTGGATTTACGAAACAATTATATGGTGAATTTTCTATGGCAGTAGGAAATTGAAAACTAGGCAATAAGGATTGATCGTTGGTGCATTTAAATATACTAGAGCGACGCGCCGATTAGGAGTTAAGATATTTAACATATTTGTCGAAATAGGATTGCAGAATTCGTTAAATAGTGACGCACGCGGAAAGAACGAAAACGTGTACAGACAATGCTTATATAATGTTATTATATAACCAATAAAGTCGACGCAAGTAATGAGAAAGAGTATTAGATTGAAGTACGCCACTGAGCTCTTCTTTTAAGCGTTATTGGGATAATTTATGACTCCGGCGCAGACAAAATTAGTTTGTATTTTGTTATGTAAGGTTACACACAAAAAAAATAGCAAACATGAAAGTTGCACGGAATTCTTGGAATTTGGGACCTAATGTGACAGAACACTATTAAAACGATTGAAATATGCATATTGGGAGATGTGCCCACTTGAGGTTTTAAAAAAGAGGGACGAATAAATTATTGAAACCACACAAGAGAGTTGGAACAGGACAGTCGGGGCAGGGAAGTGTTAGAGGACAGTCAGGGAGAGAATTAAGATCGTCAAGTTCTGAGAGTCGCGAGGAGACCAGCTCGGTGCTTCTAAATCGGGCATATTTCATTTTAATTAAACTAAGAATAGTTCGTCTTTATTAAACAAAAAGAGTCCACGCGAATAAGGAAGTCAGAGATTGCGGCTTGCGAGTTCATATCTGTGAAGTTAAATAATATAATTTGTAAATTGAGGCGGTCAATGTTAATTTAATATCAATACAAAATGCACTTTCGGGGCATTTATCAGGGATAGGATAAAATTTAATACAAACCGACGCGAAAGTTAGACCGAAATAATAAGTGCTTTAATTAGTGATTAATCAATTAATGCACGAGGGATGCTGGTTTTGAATTGTGATTCGTGCATGTCAAGGTTTTGTGTGCATGAGAGGGGTAAGTTTAACAAATTGAATTAATTATTAACAACATTAATGTTTGGATTTCGTACAAAGTAGGGTTA
Source organism: Limnephilus lunatus (assembly GCA_917563855.2). NCBI lineage: Eukaryota > Metazoa > Arthropoda > Insecta > Trichoptera > Limnephilidae > Limnephilus > Limnephilus lunatus. The sequence continues at coordinate 52,204,647 of OU830599.1, forward strand.
AAACAATAGAATCATCATTACTCCCCGAGTATTTTAATTGTTTATAATTGTTCGTCTAGCTTGTAGTTTTCTAGATTTAAACATGTATTATAGGTTATATAGCGCCTTGAGGTGTTTTCCATAAAATCGGTGCCATGTGGATCGTTCAAATATTAGTATTATTATTATGGCTACCTTAATGGGGCCTTTAATAAGGAACCATGTCATCTAAGTCGGATGATTTAATCGGAAAAATATAACGGTAACATTTAAAAAGCTATCGGGTAATTATCGGTAATCGTAAAAAAAGGAGCGTTCCCTCCGTAAGTCGATCCGGAGCTGCCTGATGTTGACCGGCGACGATTCTTGAGACAATACCGTTGTAAAATAATAATTTGGGGTTCAATGAACTAAAATACTATTTGATGCACAAAAGACACTTTCGGGCAATAAATCTTAGACGGGAGACTTCATTTAAAAGACGGGATTTTGAAACCACAAAACAATAATAAAATCCTTTAAAAGTGCTTTGTTGGTGATCTAGAAAACTAGGTTACTGGGTATTCTCCAATACATAACGGGTAACTAAATACATAGGTATAGAATGTAGGTATAAATTAATGTGTAAAGCGCCTTTGAGGTGTTAATTATTATTTACGAGTTTCGTAATAATAATTTTAAACGTAGCTAGGGGACTATATTCAGGAAGGGTTTTTTGAAAAGGCATTGGGTAATTTAACAGTTTGTAAAATGGTGCGTAGCATGGGCACCTTTGATTACTAACAAAATCTGACATAATTAAATTCCCACTCCTAAAAATTTCCCATATTTTATTCCAAATTTTAGGTATCACGACAAATCTATTACATAGGACTATACGTAGACTTGGTTCGATATCTTATCGTATAATCACCTTTGGTTCACGTTCAGGTATATTTCTTTCGATATTCGATTTAGCAAAAAACTTTCACATTGTCGGTTGAATGAAGCCGTCGGTAGGTATTCATATTTTAAGCGTAATGCGTTATATCCACCTACATAAGTAGCAAAAGTTTTCTTAACTACTTTTTGGGTTACGCTTAGGTAGGTATATTTCATTCGATATTCGATTTAGCAAAAAACATTCACATTGTCGGTTGAATGAAGCCGTCGGTAGGTATTCATATTTTAAGCGTAATGCGTTATATCCACCTACATAAGTAGCAAAAGTTTTCTTAACTACTTTTTGGGTTACGCTTAGGTAGGTATATTTCATTCGATATTCGATTTAGCAAAAACTTTCACATTGTCGGTTGAATGAAGCCGTCGGTAGGTATTCGTATTTTAAGCGTAATGCGTTATATCCACCTACATAAGTAGCAAAAGTTTTCTTAACTACTTTGGTTTACGCTTAGGTAGGTATATTTCATTCGATATTCGATTTAGCAAAAACTTTCACATTGTCGGTTGAATGAAGCCGTCGGTAGGTATTCCTATTTTAAGCGTAATGCGTTATATCCACTTACATAAGTAGAAAAAGTTCTCTTAACTCCCTCACACTAGGAATAGGGATCATCCAGCATCAGGGTGGGATTGTACTCTGGACGAAAGCGCAGCCGGGGAAATAGAAGGGAGGGAAGCCAGATTCACGACCTGGTGCCTTTCATTCTTGGACCCAGCACCCTGGACGCCGAGCTTGACCTTCCTTCTTTGAGCTGATATTTGAGTTTGGGCTTGGGGTACGCCTATCGTAGAGCATATGCCCGTAACACATATAGGGGAAGGTCCCAAGTTACGCTTGTGTATGTTATGCGAGAGGACGTATTTTTCATTCAAATCAAATACCGATGACCATCGCGATTGCAGGCTGGCGCATGTTTCTGTAACGTGCCTAGAAAAAAACGTAATCAATATTTCTACTGGTTCGACGTTTCTTTGTTGGAATCCAGATAAGTTTTCTTAACTCCCTCACACTAGGAATAGGGATCATCCAGCATCAGGGTGGGATTGTACTCTGGACGAAAGCGCAGCCGGGGAAATAGAAGGGAGGGAAGCCAGATTCACGACCTGGTGCCTTTCATTCTTGGACCCAGCACCCTGGACGCCGAGCTTGACCTTCCTTCTTTGAGCTGATATTTGAGTTTGGGCTTGGGGTACGCCTATCGTAGAGCATATGCCCGTAACACATATAGGGGAAGGTCCCAAGTTACGCTTGTGTATGTTATGCGAGGGGACGTATTTTTCATTCAAATCAAATACCGATGACCATCGCGATTGCAGGCTGGCGCATGTTTCTGTAACGTGCCTAGGAAAAAACGTAATCATTATTTCTACTGGTTCGAGGCGGCGTGCTGGACGGAGAACGGGACTATTGAGGACATGAGTGACTGCCAAGGCGAGGATCGGTGACATCAAAATCTTCCTTAATTAAATTCATACATCGCCAGATCAGAGGAGAGAGCGGCCCCACCGATCTCCTGACATTGCCGATTGTCTAATCAACTTCGGTTTAATGTTTATGCCGATGCTTTAGGAGTTAATGGAACTCAAGTCATCGGCATGCTGAAGAACTTCAACATCATCATCAATCCAGAGTAGGATGTCACGTTCCAAAACCTCGTGCCACCCACACATTTCCTGAACAGTTCCTGACATCGGCTATCACACCATTAATCGGAGCAGACCCTCATATCAAACGGTATGAGATGACCTCTCATCATCATCATCAACATATTTATAATTTGGCGGCTTATTGATCGATAATATTCCCATTACCACTCTATGATCCAGAAACACACATCAAACCCTTTCCCGACAGAAGGCAAAACATGTCGATTTTCATTCGTCGCTTGCGACCTTAACATTCTCCGGAGGCGTTGGAATTGGAAGCTGATTCGGCGGTCTATGACCATCACCTTATCAGTTGGGCTATGGAGGAGTCCAATTATTTAAACAGCACATGTTCTGTCTCATGTTAATCCAAAATACCTACCCGTAGAATCAAATTAACAAAATAAAACAAGCTAGCTAACTAACAAACTGCATCTAGCACTGTAAGTGTAGAATTATTGCACTCCGTACTGCTTTGAGTGTAAATCTTTTGTTAGAATATACATAAATGTCAAATTATTTTCATGATAGCATTTTATAGGGCCGCAGAGAGTACGCGACATCGCATCGAAAGGTAGGATCTTCTCAATTCGCCGTTTGAATGTAAATTTATATATTAGATGCTAGGAGGGAAAATGCAGATTACTTCAATAAAATTAGTCGTCGATGAGCGTAGGTGTATAACAGGTGCTAGGGGAGGAAGCTGGATGAATATAGATAGATAATTAGTTAATTTTCAAGCTAGTCAGACTCAGTCATTGTTATTCGAAGCCTTGCAAATTGTAACACGCCATACCTAAAAGAACCAGGGTTTACCACAAATAAATTATTAATTAAATTGGATTAACTATACCAAACCACTAAAACAAAAAATACACAACGTTGTGGGGTTAATTACAATTGATTAATTAAGAGCATCTCGTCACGTTTGCATAAAAGTATTACGTGATGGGGTTGAAAAGGCGCTGCAAAAGAAATGCAGGGGAGAGACGCGAGAACGGACGAGCTACGAGCTTTTAAAGGCCGGACGGGGTTGCGCCTGTAGCTGTAGCAATGTAGCAGCATTTGGAAACCAAGAGGAAGGTTTTACTACGTCGGGGGGGGGGGGGGGGTTTATCACAGTCGTGAAGTCAAATAATTGCCTTTACCAAAATTTGAAATGAGCTGTTTAGTGAATACCTTTTCAAATACGTAAATTTTAACAGTACTTTAATTTGATTTTCTTGGAAGTCGACAGTCTCCGAAAAATTAGGCGGGAAAACCCAGTATTCCTTTGTAAATCGGCATTTAAAATAATGTGCCCATAAAAGTACCGCTAACCCGCATGTGTTGACATTTTTGTTATCACCTAACATGTTGGCAAAATAAATGCCTTTGGAATTTCCAAATTCAGAGTGATTGAAATAAAGGCTCTACCAAGCTAACCGTGAACTCAGCAGAGGGTCAAACCATTGCTTTTGCCAAAATTTGAAATGAACTTGTTGGTGTATACCTTTTTCAAATATGTACGTAAATTTTATCAGAACATTTACGGAGTTTTACTATCCGACCGGCCAGTCAATACATACTGAGTAATAAACAAATCATCTTCACCTATTCAACTTTTGGGTTTAGGTGCATGAAGGGTGAAAGGAAATTTTACGAATTCAGAGTGTTTCAAATAATAAACTCTAAATTCTCTTCCCTTAGAGCCCATTATTGCATAAACTTTGCTTCGTCGGTTGAATCTCTAAGAGATTGAAATATTAATCTAATTTGGTGATTGTATTTTTGACTGGTCTAAATTTTGAACACTTTGGAAAAATGGCTTATCCTGCCACTACATTAAATGAAACCTAGCATTTGGACGAAACATTTGACTTTTGTGAACTTTTCCCGCCCTTTTGATTTGTATCTTGGTTAGCCTTCCTTATCATGAAAATAATAACAAAATGTTAGTTTCGGATAACGTTTCGTGGTTGCTATGTTTTTTAGTAAGATCGTTATTTTTTTTCAAAAACATATTTTTTTGTTATGAATAAAATAATTCTTGACTTCTAATTTTAAGTAAAAGGAACTTTAAAAACTTTTAAAGTGAACTTTTTGTAGCAAGCTGACAATACATATTTTTATTTAACCTACCTATCGTACAACTACAATATTTATAAAACCGTTGATTGTATGTTAACTTGACAGTCAAATTTAATACAAAATTGAGAGAAAATTGAAAACCCTCTTAAGATGTTTTCCCGCCTAAGAAGTTTTTATTGACCGGTCCCTTGAAGAACTTCTTAACAGGGTTCGACTGTACAATTGTAAGAGTATTACATTAAACATAAATATAAATATAAAACAAATGGCAGGCAAAAACTATACAAGCATTAACAGAGCTTGCCTTTTAAAAGCAGCTTCACTAACGCTAAATATGTCGATATTCGAATTAATTCTGTTCAACAGCAAGATTGCTCTCCCGATCGGCATGACCATTGGCAAGTTAGTCCTGCAAGCCGGAAGATAGAACAGTCTATGCTGTCGGTGACGAAGATAACCATCGGGAACATAGAAGTGAATGCTCTCCAAGATAGCTGTATTTTCAAACCATCCACGAATCAATCTGAAGAAATGCGTAGCAATGTGTACATCCCTTCTGACCCGTAGATGGTTCATTCCGAGCATACCCAAAAGAAAGTCGGTAGGATAGAGCCACGGGTAATAGCCATACTCCCTCATGTACAAAAATCTCAGAAATTTTTTCTGAACTCTCTCCAACATGAGGGAATATTTTACTTGGTGTGGACTCCAAATCACCGACCCACTTTCAAGTCTACTCCTTACTAAGGAATTGAATAGGATTATGAGAACCCGGGTATCTCTAAAAATTCTTGCAGTACGCAGAACAAAACCCAGCATTCTCAATGAAGTGCTACAAGCCATCTGAATATGAGTATGAAATGTCAGCCTACTATCAAACATGATTCCAAGGTCCTTCATGATGGAGACACGTTTTAGACTTCGGGCGTTCATAGTATACCGGTAATACCAGGTATGACACGCATTCAATATATCTAAATGACAAAATTAAACATTTAGATATATTGAACTCAATCCGATTTCTTATACTCCAGTCAATAATTCTATCAATATCTGACTGGAGTCGATTGCAGTCTTCTGGGGTTAGTATTTCTAAGAATAGTTTCAGGTCATCAGCAAAAAGAAGAAACCTGGAGTGCAGAATTACTTCTGAGATATCATTAATAAATATGGAAAAAAGGAGTGGGCCTAAATTAGAACCCTGGGGTACTCCTGATCGTACAAAAAATAGAATAGACTGGAATAGTCCATGAGATACAAACTGTTTCCTGTTTGCAAGATAGCTAGCAAAAAATATGAGAAGTCGCATGGAGAATCCTATTTCAGCCAGTTTATTGAGTAAGACGTCGTGATTAACTCTATCGAAGGCTTTTGAAAAGTCGTTATAAGAACAATCTACCTGATAGCCTTTATCTAAAGATTTTGATACATAATCAGTAAACACTAATAAGTTGGTTTCAGTAGATCGACCTTTTCTAAATCCGTGCTGTTCCGAAACTAAGTACGGCTCCACTTGTGGCAGTGTGTATTTATGAATAATCGATTCAAACAATTTAGCCGGTGCAGATAGTATTGCTACCGGCCTAAAATTTTCTACAGAAGTCTTTGTACCGCTTTTATAAATCGGACAAATCTTCGAAATTTTCCAGGAATCAGGAAATACACCGGTTTCTAAGGAAAGGTTAAACATGAAACTTAGTGGCTTTTTTAAAAATTCAGCACAACCTTTAAAGAAGAATACAGGAAGAAAATCTGGACCAAGGGAATGTGTATTTTTCATTTTTCTAATTGAAATTTCTATATCTGATTCATCAATTTGATCAATATCGATATTCTGGGCACCTTTTATATTCAACTTGGCAGCAATATTAGTATTTAGTAATGGAGACTCATTACTATAAACGGATTGGAAGTGTGTTGCAAAAGCGTTAGCTACATCTATTCCCCGAACTTCCCGATCACGATGCGTCATGGTGTCTTGAATGCCACCATCTTTCCTTAGCGATTTGACGTAGTCCCAAAACATGTTGGGATCATGCTTGATGTCGTGTTCAATGGAATTTACATATAATTGGAAAGCAGTGCGAATATTGCGCCTAACCACGGCTCTATGCACACTGAACAAATCATAGTCACTTCGACAGCCAGTAGCCTTCCATTTTTTATGGAGGGCATGTTTCAACCTAATGCTCGCGATGGTATCTCGACAGAACCACTTCGGATATCGACGACCGCCTCTACTGGGAGGTTTTCTAGGGAAACAGGTATCAAAAATATTGTAAACACAAGCATAAAAATGATGTACCGCCTCGTTTATATTGCTAAAATTGTAAAGTTCTTGCCAATCTAGTTGGCTCATCATATTGTATAGTTTACAAACATCGCCCTTCCCAAAATTCCATCCACGTAAAGCATGCTTGTCATTTTTTGGAATCTTGGTAGTTTTAACATTTTTTTTGCACGAAAAAATAAATTCTAGTGCAGGATGATGTTTATCTTCAGTTACAAGGGGAGAATCGCAATGAATAACATTTATGGTTGTATTGCATAAAATTATATCTAATACTCTTGAGTTTATGTTTGGAACGTTATTACATTGGGAGAGACCAAAAACGGCACATAGAAAATTCAGGTCGTTTTCAATTTCTACGACACCTCTTGCGGAGTGTAAATTAAAGTCTCCAAGCACAATTACGTTTTTTCCGCCAATAATATCTACATGTTGTTGAATTTTATCAAAAAACAATTTATATGTTTCAAAGTGTGATGCGGGCGGAAAATAGACTGTACATATAAAAGTGACACATGATTTGTATGTAATTTTAACCCACAGGTCCTCGTTGACAGTTTCCAGAGCAGGTAAGTGCTCTGCCTTAATTAGGCCATTCGCGCTCTTTATGGCTAATAGACAGCCTCCTCCCTGTCTACGGCCACTTCCACTGTCTCTGTCTTTTCTAAATATTTTGAAGCTGTCATCGAAGAGCTCTGGGTTGAACACACTTGAGTTGAGCCACGTCTCAGTGAGTCCAATTACATCATAATTGTTTACCAAATATTAGAATAAAATGAGGCGCATTTACTCTTTAGTCCTCTAACATTTTGGTAAAAAAAATGTAATTTATCTGTAAGTCAACTGGGTTTTAAACCAGGAAGCCGCGGAGTATTAATTTTATTCCTCCATTCTTTTAGATAAGAATATTTGGGCCAGTGTTCTGGTTTAAGAATTTCGTTTTTAACGGAATTTGGAATACCTACCTTGAATGAGGCGTATTCTCCCTTTGATTTTATTTTAGACAGTTTAAACGAGGCGGTACTTACAATTGAATGTAGATACGATGTCAAATCATTGATAGAAGTTTCCGGATGCAGCGGGTACAAGTGAAAATACGAGTAGGTACCTTGTTCCTTAAGGTTACCTATTACAGTAGAGGGCCGTTTTTTACCACCAACAACAGTCCAGGGCTGGTCGCGATTCGATGGGCGTGACGGCCCTGCCGAGGTCTGTTTGGTTGAGGGCTGCGACTCCTTTGCTGGTTTCGGTTTTTGGCCATCAGAGGTTCCAGCTGAAGATGTGGATGCTTCTGGTTGCTCGACGTCGTTTTGACTAGCAGGAATTTTCGACGTTTTCTCCTTGCCCTTTGGGTCGGTTTGGACTTTGGTAGAAGTGACCACTTTAGCTTGTGAGCGGGTAATTCTGCCAGACTTAATGTTTGATGGGTCGGGCGCGGGGAATGCGGAGGGCTCGGGGGGCACTACGGGCGGCACGGGCGTTACGGGCGGCACGGGAATAGCGGGCGGCTGGACGCATACATCGCTATACAGCAGTTCCTTGCTGGGACGGGTGGAACGCGGGGTTCGGGCGGCGAGTGCACCGTCGGGCGTAGTAGGCGGACCTTTAGCGCAATCGGCTAGTATCGTGAATTCCGAAAGATGATTCGGTGACATTTTGCGTATTGTCATCCTGAGATTGATTAAATACACCTTTTTCAAGATGTTTTACACGCCGTAAAACATCCATTATTAAAACGGTCTGTGCGTTAATGATGTTCATCAACTCACGGGTCGTAGGTTCTGCCATTTTTAAACAATGATATGATCAGAACAACTTGATAAGAGATTTTAATTTTGCACGGAAAAAAACACGTCCGTGCATCAAACAGCGCTAACTCTCTTGTTGCTTCCAATTTAGGTGTGTATCGAAGGTTACTCCTAAATATTTGATAATGTTTACTTGCTCTAGGCATGGGCAGTCACAGTTCCGGTTTACAAGGTACTTAGTCCTTTTATATTCATTTTATATAAAAATTCACTTTCAAATATTTTCCAGTTTACATGATCTAATAAATTTCATGATTCTCGATATGGCATGAAACTCGGTTGAGGCTATTAAATTCTGAACTTCCGATGAGTTCGAGGTCATTAATATGTCACTCTCTGTCGTTCATATTTAATGCACTTTGATAATGTGTGCTCGACATCTTCAATTTGTTCACATATCGAGCACATTGGAGAATCAGAGAGGCCTATCAAACACAATATTCTTCCCATTAGTGCATGTCCGGATCTTAATCTAAAAATGATTCTCATTTCTGATCTTTTCAGATTAACCTCAGTGAACCATGGTCTTTTAAACGGTTCATTTTGGAGCTTTCTGTACCATATTCCCTTATTGGTAGACAACGTTTCAAAATGATTATTCCACATATTATTACATATGGAATTTATCTTTTGGGAGTAATCTTCAGCGTCTGGCGTCCAGTCATAGATGCTTCCATTCACACATGCTTCGTTTGCCAACAAATCCGCCTCTTCATTCCCATGTATCCCTACATGAGATGGAATCCATTGTAAACATATGGACACATCTTTCTGCTGTAGCCGCCTTATTTGTTCAACAATATTGTAGGCTATTTTCCTACAGGGAACTTCTTTCGGAATACTTTTAATGTGTTGAAGTGCACTTTTAGAATCGCTTAATATTACAATTTGTTTCCACTATTTTTAATTGCATATTCTACAGCTTCTTTGATTGCTATCAATTCTGCATTCATAATAGTGCAATTTGTATTCAATTTTATTTGAAGGGAAAAATTGTTTGGCATTGAAATGAAAGCTGCTCCAACTTGGTCTGATTTTTTTGATCCATCAGTGAAGATCTGGCATATCGCTTTTTTTATTTTTTTTTAAAAATTTTATTTTATTTTATTTATTTATTTTTTTTATTTATTTTTTTTATTTTTATTTTTTTTATTTTTATTTTTTTATTTATTTTTTTTTTACAGTGAATACCGCACAAGAATCTTAACTGCTCCCGTCTGGAGCCAGTGAGACTATGGCATCCCCAATTGGGGTATGTTGTGAGGCTGAAGGTAGTGGGGAGGGGAAGGAGGTGGGGAAGAGGAAGGTTGGGAAGTACCTGGCTATTCAGATCTGGTCACCAAACATGGCTAAAGCCATTTTCAAGCAACGTTTCAATTTTGAATGGTGGTCTTACACCAGGGCGATACTGATAGTATCTTCCACTCTGGAACGTGCCGCAAATATACTATATATTATTTTAAATGAATTAATTGTGAAACAACACAAATTAATCAAATAAAATTTATTTGCGCTCGCCGGGTTAGAACCCGCGACCTCCGGATTGTGAGTCAAGTGTCTTAGCCACTGGACTACGGAGGTTACCATATTACTAATTTCATTTGGTAAGAGTAGTCTTTTGGGGGAATTAAAATTGTCAATCTCAACTGAAATACATTCCAAATTAAGTGCTCCTACCCAGGTTTCAAAGGAGTACACATTTAGACATTTATTTTTATTTATTTTCCAATCAATTGTTTCCGAACAAATTTTAATCAACATTGGTAATTTTTTATTGTTCCAGAATCTGTTTTGTATCAAGGATTTAAGTTTGAGAACCTCTAAAACTAGTGGATTATTTTCAATGGATACAGCTCCAAGCCAAAATCTTGCAGCTAGTTTCCAAGTTCTTATATGCAAAGGAGGGGCACTCATTTCACTTTGTAAAACATGCACTGGAGTTGAGTTCAGGAAACCTCCACATATTCTTAAAGCTCGTGATTGTATTCTCTTTAATTTTTCGAGATTGCTTTTGGCAGAGTTGTAAAAAAGTATACTGCCATAGTCTAATCGACTTCTTATAAGGAAGTATACAATCTTCTCATGTGAAGAGGATGAATTCCCCAGCTTTTTCCTGACAACACTTTAAAAATATTCATTGGCTGATTCATTTTTAAACAGGTGTTATTTATATGTTTATTCCAAGCGAGTCTGTAATCCAACCATACCCCGAGGAACTTATGTTCATCTACTCGTTCTATAAGTACCAGTGGCGGCCGCTGCCCTGAGAATGTGGTGGTTCACTGACAATCCGTACCTACTTATGACAAAAAAATTTTTAAGCAACATTGGGTAAAAATAATTCCACCTACCTTATTTGTAGAGAAGGTCTATTCTACGTTGTTTTTGAAGAGCGAAAACTTCTATAACTTTTGAATTTAAATTAGGGATTGTTTGTATAAATCTTTTTTCAATACTGAGTACGGATAAAGCGTTCAAACGGTCTTGACTCATTGTGTTTCGTAAGAATGATTTAATTCTTTTAAGGGTAGAAAAACACCTTTCGCTTTCCACAAATGTCGTAGGTAAAGTACATATAATTTTTAAAAGCTTCACACACTCCGAAAACGAGTCGACTAAATTGTTTTTATAAAATAGTTGCAAGATTGCCACTGCTCCATCGGCCTTTGAAAAATCATCTCTCCCATATATAGCACATAGTTCATTTTTCAACTTAAATTTATCTAAAAAAATGTAGGTGTTCACTGTTTCATTGAAATCACTCTGAGGAAAATTTTCTTTATATTGAATAAAGTGTTCACAATCAAATAATTTTGCTGCTAATAAATGATTAGTAAACTGGAATCTGTCTTTGATCTGTTGCAGGATAATATCGCATACTTCAATGAAGGTTGTATAGTTCATCGATATATTTCTTTTTGCTTTGGGCTCACCTATTTGATCGATGGAATCACGAACTGTCTGAATGCATTTTTCGAATTGAGCTATATAATTCTTTACCATAATGTATCCAAGGAGCGTGATTGTAATTCTTGAAATAAAATATCACAATGGGGTAAAATCTTCCTAAAGAAACCTAACCAGTATGTAAACTGTTCATCCTTGAGGTAATGTAATAACATACTCGCCTGGTTTATGGTATTGGAATCATTATTATTTTGCTCTAAAATAGTCTCCATGCATTTTATCAACAATTCTGAATACGCCGAAACAGTTCTGACAGTTTTTATGTTAAATTTCCATCTTGTTGGTGGAGCAGAAGGGATTTTCTTTTTCATTATATCATTTCATACATTAATTCGTTTTGGACTCTTAGAAAAAAAAATTGGAAATGCGTGAAGATGTGCAAAGAACGTTTTTATTGCATTGCTTTGGGAAACACTTTTTTCAACTATCAAATTTAGCTGATGAGCGTAGCAATGGACGTAATTAGCAAATGGAAAATTAGCCTTGATTTTCGCTTGTACCCCTCCAACCTTTCCACTCATCACTGAGGCTCCATCATAGCATTGAGCTATCAATTTATTTGGACTGATATTCAAACATTGAAGTTTGAACGTTGAACATTGAAAGCCAATTCAAACGCTCCACAAAATACGATACAGTCAATTAATTTTGACAATATGTATGTATCTGTTTTTGTCAACCATTGCATTATGTTGTTTAATTTGCTCGCGATATCCAGAATTTAACTGTTGCCGAATGTCAATTGTACCTAAAACGGCCAAACTCATAACATTTTGTAAATGTAAAGTAGAGGAACTGTGCGTTTTCACTTTCTCCGATAAATGAGATAAATCATTAATCCCAGAAGACGTCCAAGTTACATCCCCTCCAAATATGAGACAAGGATAACAATAAAAGCGATTAACTTTATCAGAACCACACAACCAAGAAGCTTTGTCATAAAGTTTTTTGTCAAACACCCGTGTAAATGTTCTTGATTTAGATTTGCACTGTTGTCTAATTACAAGCATGGGGCGAGGTGGACCGGAATTTTTAATTATTAATTTATTTTCAAATGAACTGTTATTTTCTCTTATATATTCAACACTGGTGGCACTCATTTTTGTAATAAATTTTATATATTAACAAAATTAGGTTATTGGTATTTAACACAATCCAAAAAAACAAAACAATGACAATTATCACGGGTCAATATAACGCAAGCCGCTAGACGCAAACTGCTACTGATAACTGATCTACCATCCATACGTGATCTACGATCTTCGCTGAAAATCGATTGTATTTGTGTCACCTCGGGACGCCTCGGGTCATAGTTCATGGTCAATCGGTAAACTTCGGCAAGGATCGGATGTTGGGCCGGTGGCACGCGAATCCAAGCCAAATTCTGGTGCAAATGGCGAAATCGACGGGCTTTCGATGTTTTAAATATCCCGTACAAAAACATGATTCTGTTCGATTGCAAAGTGAATGCACCCGGCCGATACGAGGGCGCTCGGCGGCCGCGCTATGGGAGATTAAAACCGTTCTCCCTGATAATATTCGTAGCATTATATTGGTAACTAATATTTTGAAATGATTAAATAAGAGATTTGATAGATTAAAATTAAATATTATTGTAGAAAGCAATCACTTTGTGGTTTGACATATTATAATACAATAAAATACTTTTTTCTTTAAAACCACGAGTTTTATTAATTTTTTGAACCGACCGATTTCGCTTTACTTACAGTATTAATTTGTACCCTGATGATGCTTGAGTAAAGCGAAACCGGTCGGTTCAAAAAATTAATAAAACTCGTGGTTTTAAACAAAAAAAGTATTTTATTGTATTATAAAATTAGATAAATTAAATTAGAGATTTTATAGTCTGTTCCCGCTTAAAGGATTATAATATTTGGCAAGTCACTTCTGTGTAAATACAATGACAATAAGAATTATGGTAGGAAACACTCACGGAAATTAGCAGGAAGCAGGTTCATCTGTGATGTATTGGTTTTTCGCCGGTGAGATCACCATCTGATCTGCAGTTCACTTTGACACTGAATTGTTATGTTTTACATAAATGCCATGCGAAAATTACCAGAGTTTTAATTAGGATTCGTCCTGCCGTGACGACTGTCAAACCTTCTCGCGAGTTGATAGGAATTGGGGAACAGGGCGGAATCAATGCGGGGAGCGGGAGATGGGAGATAATCATTGCCATATGAAATAAATAGTATTTAAATCCAAATAAACACAAAAATAACTCGCCAAGTTACTACCTATAAGCGGCCCGAACATAGTCTTTAGTAAGTAACTAAAGTAAATTTAATGGAATACTTTCATCTGCACTTTTGTTCAGAACATCTTCTAATTTGTTATAATATTCTTGAATTGACAATTTTTCTTCAGGAAAATTTTGTATGAATTTATCTGCAGTGGATTTGTATTTGTTCCAGTCAGCTTTTTTGAAATTTCTTTTCATAATTGGTTCATAATTACAATCGGTTTTTTCTAAAGTGATAATAATTGGTAAATGATCACTACCCATCGTATCTGTGTCTATCCTCCAATTACAAGTTAGTACAAGCTCAGAAGATACCAGGGTAATATCCGAACTCATGTAAATGAAATAATAATAATAACTCATGAATAATAATAATGAACCAAATTCATTTTTAGAAAATGAATTTTATAAAATTTATTATGATAAAACTATTCTGACAGACAGAACAATTAGTCATAATAGACCCGATATAGTTTTACATGACAAAATTAAGAAAATAACTTATATCATTGATGTCGCTATTCCAAATTCTTGTAATATTCAGAAAACTGTTTCTGAAAAAATAAGAAAATATACAGATTTAGGAAATGAAATTAAAAGAATTTGGCATTCTCAGACTATAAAAATATTACCATTTGTTATTTCGGCTACTGGCATTATACCTAGCTCTCTCATTCAAAATTTAGACGTATTAGATTTGTCAAAAAATTTGTACATAAAAATGCAAAAGTCGGTCATTTTAAATACATGTAGGATTACGAAAGATTTTTTAAATATTTATATTGAGGGATCAGTAGGATTTATCGGACCAGTTAGGATTTCATCAGAGCCGAACCCTCTGATATGAAAATATCTGGAGTCGGTGAAATATTTTCCCATTATGTTTCTGGTGGATTGACGTATTGTTCTTGTATTGTTTTATTCTTATATAGTGCACTTACATTGCGTTAATTTACTAGATATTCATTTGTGGAAAAGTGTGTGGAAGGGTTTAGTCTTTCATTTGGGAAAGATTCAACCCGGACATAAAATCTGGAGCACCGTAAATAAATAAAAATAAAAAATAATAAATAATAAAATAATAAATAATAATAAATAATAATAAATAATAATTTAAATACATGTAGGATTACGAAAGATTTTTTAAATATTTATATTGAGGGATCAGTAGGTTTTATCGGACCAGTTAGGATTTCATCAGAGCCGAACCCTCTGATATGAAAATATCTGGAGTCGGTGAAATATTTTCCCATTATGTTTCTGGTGGATTGACGTATTGTTCTTGTATTGTTTTATTCTTATATAGTGCACTTACATTGCGTTAATTTACTAGATATTCATTTGTGGAAAAGTGTGTGGAAGGGTTTAGTCTTTCATTTGGGAAAGATTCAACCCGGACATAAAATCTGGAGCACTGTAAAATAATAATAATAATAATAAATATCATAATAACTCATGAACATGTAAAAACATTATCATACTGGAATGTCCTAAAACGGGCAATTGCCTAGTTGGACATTTTAAGTTCACTATATTGTATTATGTAATATTTACAAACAATAAACAATTTCCGGCATTTAATAGTTTAACACTGCACAATTCTAATTCACAGGTCGTGGTGATGTCTAGGGTTCATTCAATTGATTGTAAACTTTTATGGATTAAGATTGCAACTCCTCCATATCCAGCGGCTCTGTCTCATCTATATGTTGTATAGTCTTTAAATCTTAAAATGTAAGGAAATTGAAGCCACGTTTCGGAGATAAGTGCAATTTTGATATGTTGCTTTTGTAAATATATTTCTGAATCGGGTTTTTTAAAGTGCAAACTCCGAGCATTCCATTGTAATATATTAAGATTATTCTTATCCATTGTTCGTCGTAAAGATTGATTTTAAAATTTCATTTAAGTCGCCTTCCTTAATAATGGAGAAGTCCAGTCCATTTTTAAAATTTTTTTTATGAATAATGACCTTCTAACTTAAATTACTGCATATTTTTTTTTTTTAGAGTTAGTTTTAATAGTTAAAATAATTTTCAAAGTTTTAATTTTTGGAGATCCCTCGAAAACACACATATCTATGATGAATTTTGTGACGTCATCTACTAAATAACGATACACGTATTTTATGATTTTTATGTTGGTTTTCATGAATCTCACATAGATTTGCGCAGGCGCGTGGCCATCTTGTTTATTATTACGCGTTGATTGACTTATTTATGGCAAATGGCGAAATCAAATTCTTCGCAAAACAATGAATTTTACTTGCAGTTTTATGTTTTTGAAGATAATTTTCGTTTAAATGATTAATTCACTGTGATATTAGTGTAATTCAGCATAAGTACCAATGCTGCCTTTACTTTTTTTCAGTTTTAGTCCTTTAAATAATGTTTTGTTGGTGATTTAGTTTCGTTAACGATAGGTTTTTAGGTTACTGACATTACATAATCAAAGGTTACTTCTGAAAATAAAAATTATGACTTTTCCGCGTGAATTTAATAAAACTTCCATAAAAGTAATATTATTTAATAATGTAAAAGCCTTATGCATGTGTAAATAAATACAAATTCGAGAAATCAACGCATTAATTGCGTAAAACCGAGTCCAAGATGTCGGATTTTTTCAGTTATTTTTTTCGGAATTATTGTAATATTTTTTTTATCCTTTTTAATTGTATGAACGATATAAAAAGTGAAGTGACAGTTTTATTCCAAATTCATAAAGTAAGAGGACTGTATTTTTTAAATTTTCCTAAATTTTTCGACCATTTCGAACCACCATCGAATATGTTTACAATCAGCTGTTTTTTTTTTTTTTAATTTTTTCATTTTGAAACTTAAAATACTGCATTTTTCAAACACAATCGTATATGTCAGCTACACAAATCTAAAAGGCAATTCTATTAAGTTTCTATAAAGGTATATGCTTTTACGACATCTTCAAAAATAAGAAATATATAGAACATTCGCTTGTGTCATACCTAAATTCCCATATAAATGACCCAAATGAATTACAGTGAATCTTCCATCGTGACGTCACCATACAGCATTACACAGCATACCAACTTGACTCTGTGTTTTAACGAGAATATTAAAAATGCACTTTTTAATATTTAAAAAAAAAAAACTGTGCGTTTAATATTATTAAAAAAAACTTATACACGGTGTCCGGAAACTCATAGTACAAGCGGAAATCTGGTGAACCTACATCACGTAGAGAACCCAAATAAACATAAAGACTTTCAATTTAAGCATTTTAAAATTTTAAATTAAAAAAAAAAAATTATTAAAAAAAAATTTCAGCTTCTTTAGGGTTAACTCATGTCGAAATGACAGTTTGAAGATGCTACTCTTAAATGATTTATAAGTCGCTAAATGTCTTTTCGTTTCCATAGTTTGTTTATTTTTATCTTACTAATTTATTCTTCCACCTGTTCTAAAATTTCACTTCTTCTAAGCATTACAATATGGTTAATTAGCGTATTTACTTTGTTTGCAAGTCATCTTGAAACGGGCGGCGGGCAAAAATGTACCCTACTTGAAAGTAATACGAATGATTATCGGCAATTCAACTAATACACGCTACTTAACTTAGTACTGGACCAATTCGAACAAGCCTTGTGAGTAAGATTATTAGCAAAGGTGTGTACCTACTTACATTATGAGGCAATGTTCCGAGGAAAGATAATCCAAAAACACTTTGCATATCACAAAAACACATGTCACAAATTCTTCGTTGGAATATTCCATTGTAATACACAATAATTAATCACGTTAAAAGATGAAAATAAAACAAAATAATTCACAAACACATTTTGTTTTAAAGTTTAGTTCAAAAGGGTTGTTGATAGAAAAATGTCAACCAAATGACGTTCATTTAGTTTAGTTTGCTTCACACATTCCGTTGAATGCGTGAAGCAAACTAAACTGTTTCGCAACATCGAAATAGCCAGTATCTGGTATGGCCGTTATACACGACACCTTTTTTCAGCCCGATTCCAATTAGAGACAAAAGTCAACATTTTTTTGTTTTACGCGATCGCTATTTTCACCTCTATTTTCATATCTAGGATTTCTATTGTCATCACTGAACACACGAACCATACTGTTTGTTATGATGCCTACTGAAATTGTAGATATGAAAATAGAGATAAAAACAGCGATCGCGTAAAGCGAAAAATGTTGACTTTTGTCTTCAATTGGAATCGGGCTGAAAAAAGGTGTCGTGTATAACGACCATAACAGATACCGGCTATGTTTTAAGATCTCTCCTCACGATCCGATTTCTAGTCACTCCTGCAGGCAGGACAGCAGATTGACAATTTCCACTACACCACCCAATTTGCAGAGAGGCTTAGCTTTGCTGTTACACCCTGTATAATTTTTGAAATATAAAATTTTGCCACGCAAAATAAAAAAGTCCAATTTAATCAATTATTTATTATTGTTTATAAAAACCAACATGTTTAGTAAGCAACGCTTACTTCTTCAGGGTTTTAATAATACTAATTTTTAAATAATTAGACATAGAACATGGTGTCAGTGGAAAAATAACAGATATAACAAATAATAAACATAGATAACGGTAACAATGGAAAAAAATGAGAAAAGGTAGGGACAATATGGAACAATTTAAATAAAAAAGTGTTAAAAATGTCCCATCTTACGTATTTTTCTAACTAAAATTACCGATAACGAAAAAAAATAAAAACACACGCATATTTCATTAGGCAAATCTTTACATAGTATAAAATGAAGTCGCTCAAAATGTATGTGGGCTTAGATCTTTTAAACTATGCAATGGATTTTCATGCGGTTTTCACCAATAGATAGGGTCATTCAAGAGAAAGGTTTGTATGTATAAAACATGGATATTATAGTAGAGAAAAGCTGAGAAATTCAAAGAAAATATCTTCATTACATAGTACGAAGTTGCTCAAAATGTATGTACGCTTAGATGTTTTAAACAATGCAACGGGTTTTCATGCGGTTTTCACCAATAGATAGGGTCATTCAAGAGGAAGGTTTGTATGTATAAAACATGGATATTATAGTAGAGAAAAGCGGAGATAGGGGGCGTAATGGGATACCATGACATTGCCACCACGGAGGAGGCGTAACGGTACACCACCACCACCACGACGAAGGGGGCGTAACGGGATATCACGATGGGGCTACATTTGCCGCAACGGATGGGGCGTAATGGGATAGGGAAATTATTTTTGTGAATGGATGTCCCCTAATGGGATAGGGTGGGATGGGTTTCTCTGGGTCTCCTACTGCCCCCCCTGAAAGTCTGAAACGCCCCCCAATTCTCTCCTTGTATTCTACCGCCCAACTGAAAGTCTGAAAAGCCCCCAAGGGGGCGTTTTCGCCCACGTTGAGAACCTATATCATAGATTCTCAACCTTTTTTTGCCCACCGCCCACTTTAAGAATAATTTTATCCTAGCGCCCCCTATCCGAAACAGCAATTGGGGGCGTAATGGGATACCGCAACAGGGTTACATTTGCCACAACGGAGGGGGCGTAACGGTACACCACCATCACCACGACGAAGGGGGCGTAATGGGATATCACAATGGGGCTACATTTGCCGCAACGGAGGGGGCGTAATGGGATAGGGAAATTATTTTTGTGAATGGATGGCCCCTAATGGGATAGGGTGGGATGGGTTTCTCTGGGTCTCCTACCGCCCCCCTGAAAGTCTGAAACGCCCTCAATTTTCTCCTTTAATTGTACCGCCCCCCTGAATTGTCATCCCCTTATCGCCCACGTTGAGAATCTATGGTTTAGATCTCGCCGCAAATAATTTTTGTCGGAAATATCACACAAGCATCAAAGGTCCTTGTATAAATCAAAAATTTCTACCCAAACTTCTTTTTCCTTTTCAAGCATGATGAGTAAAATAATAATATTTATATCCTAATCGCTGTACTGGTACAAGTCGCTGTCAACGACGTGTCGTAACATCTCCATTCCGGCAGATTGGTCGCAAGTTGGAGGCGGACCCTCTGCGGCTGACCCGACTGAGAATTCGAAGAGGGTAAATAATAAGGGCGAGAAGAAGAAGAAGTAAATAATAAGGGCAGAAGGGCGAGTTCCAGGATGTAAAGCTCTATTAAGGACCAGGATTGCAGGACTGAGGGAAAGGATAAACTACTCCAGAAATATTCTCATCATAGAATCCCATCTGTCTTCAGGTTCGAGCATCGAAGAACACTGGAGAAAGACACTGGCTCCCACAATATCAAATCCGATATACCAATAAGAGCTCAGTAAAAGATTTTATCATATATCTTTGAATCCTTATTATTATCTAATGATATTACTTCTTTTATTTTATTTTTATCTTTCTAAATTCAATCTTACTATATTATTGTCACTTTCCTATTTTTCTTTGCTTTCAATTTTTATTTTTAATCAATTTTATTATTTTTTAGCCTTGACTCTGTTTCATCTTAACTCTTATTTATTTATCCTATGATTTTATTATATGCTGTACTTATACTCTGTATGGGATGTGTGGGATTGCACTCTCCTCCCCACATCCTGGAATAAAGACCTTTATTATTATTATTAATAATACGGCAGGCGGTTCTGACTACTAACCACCCAATTTGCAGGGACTCTGCGGAAGATTCCCTGCATGCAGTGCCGTGTGGAGAGCCCTTTAATTATTAGTTCGTCCGTATGGTACCTGATTATGAAATATCGAAAACGCTATCTCATCTCTTCTTTCACGTGTTGATTGTACCTAGCGTAGAAAGAGATAGAGCTAATTTTGCATTGTTATTTTAACAGAAGCTGCGAATATGTAGTAACAGCTGTGTTTTAACCGTGGAACGAGCGAACATTTTTTTTTTATGTTGAATTAATTGATGTGCAATTTCAAAATTATGCTTTAAATACCGATTTCTTTGTTTGGTTTTCTTTTAAATTGTTTTTATTAGTTAGGTACTATGATCGTCGGTAAAAATTTACAAGAATTTGACCAAAAAAAAAATCAACTTCTGACTCGATTTTCTCGAAAACGAAAGCTCAAATCAAAAAAAGTTATACCACAAAATCGACTCCAAATGTGATGGGGAATCTCCAGTTTCCCGCTTGTACTACGAGTTTCCGGACACCTTGTATATTCAGAATCAGCGTTTATTGGTCTATATGAACATATTTTTTTAAAGCCATAATATTTTTCACTGGAGTTCCTTATTCCCATGATGGTGTCTATAAGTCTATTAACTGCTAATTTCACAAGACTTTCCCAATTTTCTCCATTCATAAATGTTGTTAATATTTCTCGAGCAATGTTAACATTAATGTTGTCTTTAGGATTAATCTGAGTTTCACCAGTGCTAGTCTTATTTCCTTTAAGTTTTTCAGCTTAACTGGTTTCTCCACTTGATTTCGACACATTTTCATTATTTGAATTAGTCTTTTTCCTGTTTTTACATTTTATTTTTCTTTTAAGTTAGGTTTTTTGTTATCTACAAATATTTTCGCTTGTTTATATGTTACTTTTTTTTTTTGCCATTTTTCGGGTTATCTCTTTCTTGTTCTTCCACTTTGGACAATTAATGTCGTTAGCCGGATGATCTCCTCCACAGTTAACACACTTAGCTGCCTTGTCACAGGTCTCATGTTGTTCATCGCACTTAGGGCACAACTTTTTTTCTTTTTTACCACAGTTTTGAGCAATATGCCCATATCTCCAACAAAAATAGCATTGCATAACTCTAAATATATAGGATTCTACTCCAAATTTGACCCCATATATAGAGACGTAGGATGGGATCTCTTTCCCAAGAAATTTTAGACTCACAGTTGTCGTAAGCGTGAGTTGTCCTTCTTTTCCTTTTTTGGAGAGCCACTTTATGCTAACCACATTGTTATCACTTTTTATCACTTCCATGATCTCCTCATTAGTGTCATCAAGATCTAAACGTCTGATGACACCAAAAGTATATTCAATGTTCTTTTTTATTGTCACTTCCCATTTCTTTAGAATAAAAATCGAATTTTTTATGGCCTTTTCAGCTTCCAAATTATTTGGGAACGTAATTTCAATTTTAGTTCCGGATATTAATTTAAATTTTTCAATTTTCATTCCGGATTGAAAAGAATTTTAGCCATACCCACTTTACCAGGTAAGTTTTCTCCTTGAATTATAACAATTCCTTTATTTTCTTTAATTTCTTCATTTTTTGTTTCACTTGTCTCTGAGTTCATCCTTGATCTTTTACCGGATCGTGTAATGGTTTGCCACACCCCAGCAGACTCATCATTTGGAGCACTTGCTATTTCCATTTCATCATTTATCACTATTTTGGACGATAGTGGGTACGCCAGAAAGTTTTCATTCCAGCAAGACTGGGAGGGTAGTGCAATCCCAGTCTGCCATATTACATACGGAGTAAATAAAAATCATATTATTAGGTAGGTACCTAATGAAAATAAAAATTGAACATAAATAACAAAAAAAAAAACCATAAAATTAAAAATAAAATTAAATTAAACAGAAATTAAAATACAAAAGAAAAATATATATATATTTTTTTTTTCGTCCATCAGGGAGGTCGCCTCATCATCTGCATCCATCGCTCATTTAGTGGGGAACTGAGCCACTCGGATGCAGCCACGACAATGATGTTGGTTGCTTTCCGTGTCCTGCTCCAGAAGCTGGCTAGTCGGTGGCGAAGTAAGGCTGGGAATGAGTGCACCCTCCCTTCGGTGAACATCGTGGAGGCGCTGCAGAACCTCGGTAGTTGCATAAGTTGCCTGTATGCATTGTTGTAGCACACCCTCAGTTTGTACCATTGCGCTGCTGGGTATTGCGTCCACAGTTCAGATGTGTACAGGGCGGTGCACTATGTCTTGAAGAGTAATTTTCTGACGTCATCGCTACAGTGGTAGAACCGCCTTGAGAGCATTCCGGCCCGTATGTTAATTGCTCTTTGTCGTTCCATATCTTCTACATCCTTCATGTCTTCGGTTAGGATA
Source organism: Limnephilus lunatus (assembly GCA_917563855.2). Classification (NCBI taxonomy): domain Eukaryota; kingdom Metazoa; phylum Arthropoda; class Insecta; order Trichoptera; family Limnephilidae; genus Limnephilus; species Limnephilus lunatus. Next base: position 52,227,614 of record OU830599.1, read on the forward strand.
TGTCCTAGATACTTAACCTGTGCGGCCACAAGCAGTTCGTTTCCTTCTAGATATATTGGAGGAATATTTAATGGCTCCTTATTGTATTTAAAAGCAACGATGACTGACTTTTTAGAATTGTACAACAAGTTATGAGAGTTTGCATATTTGCACAAGTCGTCTCATCGCTTTAATCGAAGGTGCAAGCAGCACCATGTCATCCGCGTAATTAATGTTATTACTGCCTTGTCCGCAGATATGACAAACGATTCGAGTATCGTTCAACTCTTGTAAGAGGTCAAGAAATATTAATGTTTATTCAAGAGGCAATGAAATATTAATGTTTATTCCAGCGTAATGAGATTGTCAAATGAAATTAACGAAAAACTAAAAATTAATCTAAAACGAATATCGGCATAGGCTTTTAATCGTCTAATACACCGTACCGTACCGTATAATACCGATACGGGAGATTTGAAACAATCCAAAAAATTTATTAAACCACCTGAAAAATTAATTTATTCTAGAGATATGAATGGGAATTTTTTATTATTAATATTATTAAATGAGCAGGCAGCATTTTGCTGACATATCTGTTTCTCAATAAGTTAAGCCGTAAATTGAGTTATTTTAAATTGAGTTAATTTGGGCTCTTTAACATGCTTGTACAGAATACAGCGAGGATTCAAACCTAGAAATGACTTAAGTCAGCTCCCGCAGTTTGAAGTCCGGCATGGATTCCAAATCATCCTCTTTCCTTTATTCTTCCCCTTCACCCATATCTTTCACCTCACAGCATTTACCAATATTGGGGAAGCATTTTTATTCTGGATCCCCCCTGACTGTTGGGACTCTGGTGTGGTGATCACATAAACAAAAAAACAACCATTGTGCAGTGTACATGGGGCTATTGATAATAAATAAACGAGTTATGTTTTTAATTTTCCAGGAACAATCCGTGATAAAGCTGATAAATTACATGACGTCTCGCGTCATCCCCACCAACCACGAGTGGCTCATCACCCTGAACACGCTGGTGGAGCGCTATTGCCGGCAGGAGGCCCGCGTCAGTATTCGCCTGAGGGTGCTCCATATACTGCAGACTATTGTGGAGCAAAACAGGTAAACAAGCATGCGTGAGATCATTAGTGCTGCGAGCCTCGGCGAGTCATGGCCGTCACTATGAAGTGTTCTGTTAATTCCTCCGATATCAATACAATTCTAATGATCGGGAGCTATTATTTATCGTACTGTATTTCCAATGAATATCTAATTAGACTTACTAATGCTCTCTGAATGCGCTGCAGATCAGATATGATCGGCCATCTTCGTAACCATTCGGGTATTAGACCTAAACGTCCGACAGTTATCTCTATCAATTACACTATCTCTATCAATGACACCTTAAAACTACATATTCTACTAGAACTACTCTTAACCATCAGACACAAGTGTCATAGCTAATAAGTGCACTATTTTAATAAAATTTATTATTTTTAATCCATAACTATTATCAAATCTCCAACTGACAGCCCTGAAACCAAAGAGCTAATTTGCTATCTATACCTGCCCAGTCATTTAAAGCAAAATTAATTTTTAAGGTAACATTAAACTCTCTACAAAATTATTCTATTTATAATCAACTCCTAGATTTGCAAATAAATGCGAATGTGTGAATGTATGATATACCAGACTTTGCTCGATTCTACTTACCAACAAGCCACCTTTATTTTACATATTTTTTTTCTGCGCAAATATAATGTTAATGCCCACATTATTTGTTTGGTTGTAACAAATACTTGTATCATATACCTATGTATATACTAGCTTTTATCATACATACTTCACATTTTTTTTATGTTAGGTCTTTAAACCTCGCGTATTATTTAAATATTGCTTAACTATTTTATTTCTGTTATTTTTAACATACTGATATCCTCCTGTGAACCATTGTATCATGTATCACTTGAATGTAAAAGCCAAATTTATGGCGTTTAAATAAATAAATAAATATTCTAATGACATCTATACTTGCCTCTAGCATAGTGCTTTATTCCGGACATCATTAGGGAACGGTTTTACGTTTTTGTTCAGTCTGTAAACGATTACATTAGATGACTTAATTTAAATGCCAATTTTTTCTTCTATGAGTGGTTATTTGTCAGATCGTGCTATGAGGAAGAGCTGTTAGACCGCGTGGTGTTACCGAATCTCCAGCAATGCTCCACGGAAGCCGACACCACCATCCGGTGTGCCTCCGCAAAGCTGCTCATCGAACTGGCCCTCAACTGTCACTCTAAACGCTTCGCGGACATCTTCGACATTCTTGAAAAGGTAATACATATGGCAAATTTGACTATTTTAAACTGATTTTAATATAGTTAATGTATGATTTTGTATTGGTTGTGATATTTTTAGTAGACTGCAATTGAAAACATTTTTTTGCATTCTCGCAGACATTGCAACCAAGATTAAACCTCACCTACAAATGCTAATGCTTATATATTGAATCAGAAAAATAACTACATGTACTCATTTAAATAAAAAGTCATTTTTGTGATTTATATTTGAGTTATTATGCTGTGTTGTTCTCCCTCTTTCTTTAACCATGTTTCAGACAGCGTTACAGTGACCATCAACAGGGCAGATATGTCATAATTCCACATCTGCCCTGATGTTGAAGTTGTCCGATGACGGAAACTTTAAAGTTGTCCGATGACGGATACTTAAGCTGTCCGAAACATTGGCTAAAGAAGGAGGTAGCGCAACATGGCATAATACCCCAAAAATAAATCACGATAATACTTTTGGCCGTAAAAATCTCAAATCATAACTAAAAAGTAATTTATCTACAATTTACGGTACAAGTACCTTTAAATATACAGAAGAAATCATGTTCATAAAAAAAGATTACAAAAAATTTATTTAGTGTTTGTTAACCACTCCGATACGTAAGCGGATATACATGATAATATAACGATAGCAGTTGTGTGTTTCCACATAAATCGTTATAACTCCGTTATTGTTCTAGTGGCATCCCTAAAACAAAAAGTAGAAGGTCCATAATAAATCGAGCTGCACATCTCTATTCAAGTTGTCCATAGAAATACATAAAAAGACCTATTCTGTCAGATATATGGTAGATACAGATTTTACCCGCCAAATCTCCTACGCGCTGTTAGACATTGTTATTTTTTTATTAAATATTCTTGTATGAAATGATAAAAAAGCGAGTTGACTAAATTGTTTATTATGCATTTTGTACGATAGAAAATGTAAGTATTGTTTTTTTACATAATCCATGATTTTAATATCTACCGTTTTCACATAAAAACATCACTTGAGTCATTTTAACATTTTTTTATGTTTGCATTCTAAATTTTAATATTTACAAATGTTATTACAATTTGCAATATAACAATTTGAAAGCTTATTTCATAACCTTTCAAAAACAGTTTTTAGTATTCGGCTACATTCAGAAATGTTTATTTATAGAGCTTTAATTGTGAAGCGGAAATAACACAAAGTTTTTGTAAATCTGACATTTCGTTTAAGACGAAAAACTTGCATATTCGTGATAGATCGGAGCGGTTGAACATGCCATAATATGATTCAAATGAACTAAAATTTAAAACAAGGCTAAACAAAACGAAATGTAAACATATAATAATGACTGTTTTAAAAAATATGTGAAATGCTTTTTTGTAAGTTCTTTCACTACAATTAAAAGTTTCTGTATATTGGAATAAGAGTTTTTTTTTTTTAAATAAATTGGTATTTACATCATTGTTGCATTATTTTTAGTTTGCATGACTATTAGGAATGTAAAATGAATAAAGCATTAGGACCGACTAACCCAGCATTGAGAATGTGTGGTACAATTATTTCACCACAGAGACAGTTGTGTTTAGTTTAGTATTATAATAATTCAGTTTTAATTTCAGTTGCTAAACCGTCCGTTTGAGCTGTACGTCACCACTGAGCCCATTAGCCTTTCTGCGGAGACGGACATCTCCGATATATCGGCTGTGGCGGCCGGTATTGTCAAAGTGTTCCTGGACAAGCTGCACCGCCTGCCATCGTCGCACGCCCTCCGATCCTACCTCGCCGCCCTGCGCCACTTGGAGACGCATTACGAGAGACCCTCGCTGTTTGAGAATCATCCCAGCGTCAGGTTAAAGGTTAGAAATTATATGAAATGTAACTGACTGGCATATTAGAATACATATTTCTTTACAAGAGTAATAATAATTACAAGTTCCAAGTCTAAAAGAATTATATAGTTCTACTCCACAAGTCCACTTAAACTGAGTGATTTAATAAGACCCTGCACAGAAGATTAAAGTATCTCTGAAGTCCTTTCCAGAAATATTTTTATTTATTAGTACCATCTCCAGTACATGTGCTTATTTTTAAAGACTTAAAAGTTCTTGAGATCACAGTGTCTGTTTTTTGCAGTTTCGTACTTTACAAATAAAGTTTAGGAGGACTCACGTCCTTACTACTGGGAAGCTATGTTTTGTCTCAAGAGCTCTCTGCCTACCCGTCTTTGGTTATCTTCGGCACAATTCGTAAATGAAACTATGTGACCCGAAGATAACATAGACAACTAAAGCAATGCTAGAACTGATCATAGACTAATTATGATACATAACACTATAGTAAGGTAACGGTCCATAGTGCAGTGCATTTTGGGACTTTTCTGCATAGGGTACACTAGGTACACAGGGTACTTACAGCACTCAGACTTATTGGACGACAGTCCGAATTCAAAATATTTTGTCACTGTTTGTCTTCTTCTTCTTTTTCGATATGGTTGATGATTTGGGTAGGTAGGAAATTGGATAAGAGACATCAAGGTAAGAACTTAACACAATATCAATTTTAAAATTTAAGAATTTGGTGTTAGACTGCAGAGCAATTAATATTCAAATTAATCTGGGGGGAAAAATCCAAGATGGCCGCCCCACACCAATATTGTAAATTTATCATTCATGTAACATAAACAACCTGCAAAAATCATATGTGACCCCGCAATCTATTTCCAGTTGCTAGAATGGTTCCTGTCGGCGCGTGCCAACTCCTTCTACCACGTGGGCTTCCCTTGTGAACCGGGCGGGCGCATCCACTACAGTCCCTACTTGTGCGTGGATGGTGTTGAGGGGGCACGCCCCTCGCACAGCCCCACCCCTCAGCCACACAATACTCAGGTACTTCATTCTAACCTAACCTCTCTTTTATTGTTCAAATTTAATGCAGGGTTGTCTTTTGAGGTTTTACAAAATTGATCTATAAAAAATAATAAAACTCTATTCATAGCAGATAAAATCACCAATTAAACAATGTTTTGTTTATAAAATGCACTAGATAAGTTGAATAACAGTTTGGATGCGAATCTCGACACATATTTATTAATTTCATTCAATATTAAGATGTTGCCACCACAAAAGAATATCATATTAGAGCAAAAAAATGACCACCTGCACGTAATATATATTGGTTATTGGTAATTAGCTATAATACAGGGTGGCCCTTAACTGTACGCCTAGTTTCAATTAACTAAAAATAAATAATTGTAGAACTTTTAACTTTTGTAGAAATGTTTTATTTATATTTTTGGAAACTACAATAAATGGAAATTTTAATGATATCTAAGTGAGTTCCACCACCTCGTTGACATTGTCTAGGGCGGATTCGAAAATTCTCAAAAACACGTACACAAGTTTCCCGTGGGATGGCGTTAATTTCCCGTACTATGTTTTGTTTTAACTGATTTATTGTTGTTGGATTGTCTTCATAGACTCTTGATTTTAAGCATTCCTACAAAAAATAATCACACGGGCTGAGATCCGGGCTACGCGGGGGCCACTCAATATCTCCTCGTGAAATGAGTTTTTCAAAATGAGAATAATTGTTTACGTAATATGCACGAACACAAAATGAGCGCCGCTCTCCCGTGAACAGCTCCATGGCGACTAAAAATTCCACAAAATAGCGCGTCTAACGCTACCTCCTGCACCGCACCCGCCCCACGTATTATTAAAAAAATAACGAAACAAACCGCGAACACAGTTAAGGGCCACCTTGTCTAACAAGGAATAATAGTAACCTATCCTAACTTAACCTATTAACCGATCTCGTAACACACTTTGGGTGGGAAGGGTAGTTCTACCTTTTACGCCTGTAATATTTAAAGTAAAATTTGTAAAAGCCCCAAAAAAGGGCGTTAGTAAATAAATAAAATGCCTGTAAAGGCAATTTTTATATTAATATTGTACACCAATCTCTTCGTAAGGGACCCAACTATTTGAATCATATTGTGTTGTGGTTGTACGTACAGGAGTGCGAAAATTTTCTTACTATTACGCTTTGTCGACCGTGTTGTATCAAAGTCGTGTAAAAGCAGAATTAACAGCACAATATGTTTATTGTTCCAGTCCCAGATAGCGTTTGTGTCGATCCGCAAGGCGTGCCGCGTGATAGTGACGTGCCTGAAGCAGGAGAAGGACTGGTCCGTGCTGCAGACGGTGCTGCGTGAGATCCCCAGCATTATGCAGAACAAGGCGCTCGTCCTCTCCAAGAACAGCAACGATATTGATCTGCTCGCCTCCGCTCTCTGCTCTATGGTCAGTGCTTTATTTTTATTTATAATAAGTCTAAACCACACATTTTTTACTTAAACTAAAATAATCATGAGTGGCTTGCCTTCTTAGAGGCATCATAAAATATAACCAATAACATTAAACTAAATCTATAATTTAACTTATTAATTTTGGTTGTTGGTGCTTGTGGAAAGTGATGTGAAATATTGCTGTGTATTCGTATTCCTGCGTGAAATTTATTTTTCAACTGCGTGAAAATATTTGCATTTATTGAAATTTTATTTTTCAAAATAGGAACTAATTATAATTCAGACAAGCGATAAAGTAGATACCAATCTAATGTCTTTCTAATTTCACAACTTCTTCCGTTAAATTCTATGTCAAGGCAACTATTTTCAACTAGCAATGCCACTTGCATTATTAGCTATAGAGCTTTGAAATATCCAGCTGTTGAAAATAAGACAGGGCCTCATGTTTGTTTTGTATTTTTAAAAGGTTATAAACAAAACAAAAGATTCCAAATAAGGATTCAGGGCAAAGCCTTTCCTACAAAGTACCTACAAATTACCAAATCTCTTTTTTGGAATGCCATTTGAGAAGAGTATTTCTAGTTTCTTTGTGATTTTGCAGTACTCTTCTGTAAACTTGCAATTTGAAGTGCATTAACCCAATCAACCAATAACATCTTTCAGGTGGCCGACAAGTCCATGATGCTGCCGGAAAGCCTGCGCAACACCACGGGCAAGATGACGCGCTCTGACTTTCACGCGTCTGTGCTGCCCGTGCTGACTTGCCTGGCGCCATACCACACGCACCTCGACCCTCAGCTGCAGCAGAAGATCATAAAGTGCATCATCAAGTTCGGATTGGGTATGCCTATTATTATTACACACTGGTTAAAATTGATGCTTATTGAGTAGGTACTTGTTCTATGGGCAATTACTTCTAGGCAAGTACCTACCTAATTTTATTATTTTCTTTTTTGTTCCATTATTCAAATATTTCTATAGAAGAACAAAAGAAGGTAGCTTCTATTTCTTACGTAAAAAAAATGTGTTCCAACAAGCAGATCACAATATAAATCTTATAAAAAATCAGGATTATGTAAATAAAAGAATAATAAATTATGACCAGACAAACAAACACAAAACAAGCGTTTGATTTACAAAAGTGAGTACCACAGAAAACCTCCACCTGAAATCAAACAAGAGCGTAAAAAGCGCCATATGGTCCTTCGAGAAGCCAGATGAAAACCAGCTCATCCAGCCAGCCGTCCGGTCTACATCATTCTTATTCATCATTACATATTCCTAAGGTATTAAGGCATTATAATATAACTTGTAAAATCACGCGAAGAATTCGCCACCAAGAGCCACTCTTTTTGCGTGATATTATAATCAACAAGATAAAATATTGTCAACCTAATATAATTTAACCAGTAGGTAGATTCCAAATAATTTACTCTATGATTACCACTGATTATTAAATAATATAATTTATTTTATTGTAATCTATTTATTATTCGCTCCCGCAAAGGTGGAACAAACAAAAGTTTATTTTTAAATAATTTAATGTGTATGTTTGTGTAAAAAATTCTGCATTATGCCACAAACATTAAAATCACTGGTGAAGAAGCGCGGTGAATTGAAGGCACAATTAACACGATTTAAGAATTACCTATTAAGTGATTCAGTTGATGTAATAGAAACGGAAACAAGATTGGAGGAGGTAAACACACTGTTAAATCGCTTTAAGAATATACAATCTCAGATCGAAGAGTTTGATAGTAACTCAGATGAAGAGGATAGCCCACTTGATTGTTTTGAATTGCAATATTATCAAGTAGTGACGTTAGCAAAAAAATCCATAAAAAGCATTGAAAAAATTGATGATACTAACAATATTAAGATCCAATTACCTACGTTTTCGCTCCCAGAATTTAGTGGTGATTATTCGAAATGGTTATCTTTTAAGGATGCTTTCGTCACGATAGTGGGTAATAATAAATCATTAAATAATTTTCAGAAACATTACTATTTGCGTGACTGTTTAAAAGGAAAGGCATCAGAAATATTAAACGCACTTGAAATTACTCAAGACAATTTCGAAATAGCTTGGCAGGTTTTATCAAATAGATTTGAAAATAAGCGTGTAATAGCTAATCAACATTTAAATTCATTGTTTAAGCTCAAGGAATTAAAACAAGAAAGTCACGTCGCCTTGAGAAGTTTATTAGATCAAACACAATTACATTTGAATTCATTGAAAAACATAGGTCTACCCACGGAGTATTGGGATGTAATAATAATTTATATTTTGGCCAACAAATTAGATTCCAATACCCGGATCTATTGGGAACAATATCCAACTAAAGAAAAAATACCGACATTGCAAGAATTTTTAAAATGTTTAACAGATCGAGCGATAGTCTTGGAAGCATCGGAAGCAACATGTTCCACAGCCAAACCAATATTCGCGCATCATAAACCGTCAAGTTACAAAAAGGAATCTTCAGTTTCATTATTGTCGCAAAGGTTGAAATGCATTGTTTGTAAGGAAAATCATAAGATTTATTTCTGTAAACAGTTTTTGAAACTAAACCAACATGAACGGTTTGAGAAAATCAAGCAATTACAAGCTTGCATCAAGTGTTTAAATGTAGGTCATTCAACTAAAGAATGCAGGAGTAAGAATAATTGTAGAACTTGCGATAAAGCAGGACACAACACATTACTCCATATTTTCCCTAAAGAGGATCAAAACACTGAGAATGGCATAGATCAAGTACCAGTCTCAAACCATTCCACTTTTGGAGAAGCAGAAAAAACAATTTTGTTATCAACGGCAATGGTGAACGTTAAGGACAGTAATGGAATTATTCATTCAGCGAGAGTATTGTTGGATAATGGTTCTCAGGTGAATTTCATAACTGAACGATTTGCTAAAAAATTAAACATAAAGTACAAGTCATTAAATATGCCGGTCTCTGGGTTACATAATAATATAACAAATGTAAAGAAGAGCCTCTCGTTTGAATTGTCATCAATAAACTCTAATTACAAAAAACTTGTTACTTGCTTGGTATTACAAGAAATCACCAGCAAGTTACCGCAGACCTCTTTTCCAAAAAGGGAGGCAAACATACCACCAGGATTGAAATTGGCCGATCCTGAATTTTCCACTTCCGGTCATGTGGATATATTACTCGGCTCCGAACTATTTTGGGAAATGCTGACCACTGATCAATTGAGATTAGGAAAAACTGGACCTACGCTGCAACGCACTGAACTTGGATGGATATTATCCGGGCCAATTAGAATGTGCACTACAAAAAAAGAGCAAGAATCATCCTCGTGTCACTTATCTTTAAATATGATTCACAATCAAATTGAAAGATTTTGGAAACAAGAGGAATTGGTGTCCATCAAGCACCAAAATTATGAAGAAAAGGCTTGTGAAGAGAGCTTCAAGTCAACCCAAAAAAGGGATGAAAATGGGCATTTCGAAGTAAGCTTACCATTCCGACCTTGTATAGATCAAATAGGTACTTCCTTGCCTATGGCAGAAAAAAGATTTTTAAACTTGGAAAAGAAATTATCTTCTAATATGGATTTGAAACTTCAATACATTAAATTCATGGAAGAATATGAAAACTTAGGTCATATGACAAAATTTGAACCAGTTTCAAATGAAGAAAAATCTTACTATTTACCTCATCATGCAATCAAGAAGGAAACCAGCAGCACTACCAAACTAAGAGTGGTGTTCGACGGCTCCGCAAAAACCTCCAGCGGGATATCAATAAACGACGCGTTAATGGTTGGTCCAATAATACAAAATGATTTATATACCCATTTGTTAAATTTTAGAAAATATCAAGTGGCATTGACGGCTGACATAGAGAAAATGTACAGGCAGGTCAACATTAGAGAGGAGGACCGCGTCTTCCAAAAAATACTTTGGCGAGCATCTCCAGAAGAGGAAATGGGCCATTTCAAGTTAAATACGATAACTTATGGTATGGGACCGTCATCTTTCTTAGCCACGCGTTGCTTGAAGCAGCTGAGTATGGAAAACACTCAGTTATATCCTGAAACTAGTCTCATTTTAGAGAGAGATTTTTACATAGATGATCTAATTACAGGTGCAGACAATGTGGAATCCTGTAATTTGTTAAAAGAACAGTTAATCTCCATAATGAATTCGGCCGGTATGAACTTAAGAAAATGGCGGTCTAATTCTTCTGATTTGTCATCGGAGGCCGATCAGGCCACTGATATGGTAATTTTGGATAAACCAGAAGGAGAGAAAATTCTAGGCTTAGCTTGGAATTGCGAAAAAGATAGTTTTGTATATCACGTGGAACTACCGTCACATCCTATTTATAATAAACGGAATATTTTGTCACTGATTGCTAGTATTTTCGATCCATTAGGTTTGCTAGGACCAGTAACCGTGAATGCTAAACTTATTATGCAGAAATTATGGCAAGAAAAGATATCTTGGGATGAAGAAATACCTATAGAAATTCTGAAGCTCTGGAAAAAATATTTAGAAGATTTAAAAGGTGTAAATTCTTTTCAAATACCTAGAAAAATTATATGTAATCAAACTGTAAATATACAATTGCACGGATTTTGTGACGCATCTCAAAAAGCATATGCTGCTTGCATATATATGCTATCCACAGACCAATCAGGAAAACGGCATTCTCAATTAATCACAGCTAAATCAAGAGTAGCTCCATTAAAAACGATTTCTTTGCCTAAATTGGAATTATGTGGTGCTGTTCTGTTAACAAAACTTGTTGAAAAAGTAAAGGAATCCCTACTTATACCTTTGGATAAAACATTTTATTGGTGTGATTCCACTATAACTCTATGCTGGATAGGAAATCAACCAGCGCGATGGAATACATTTGTTGCAAACAGAGTTGCAGAAATACAGGAAAGAAGCGAAACCAGTCAATGGAAGCATGTCAACTCCGAAGATAATGCAGCGGATATTTTATCAAGAGGAACCAGTGCTAAAAGTCTATTTTCTTCAGAAATCTGGTGGAGAGGTCCTAATTGGTTAACTCAAGATGAAGTAACTTGGCCGAACTATAAGGAAATTTGCATCGATCCACCGGAATTAAAAAACAAAATAAATTTAACCGTCAGTATGAATAAAGATTGGGAATTGTTTTATCGTTTTTCTTCTCTCACGCGTTTACAAAGAGTAACTGCTTATATCCTACGTTTCATTAATAATACAAGAAAAAAACATACATTTAGCGGACAACTTTCAATAATAGAATTAAACAAGTCGTTACAATCATTAATAACAGTCACTCAATCTTATTCATTTTCAAAAGAAATTAAAACATTAAAGGCGGGAAAAAACTTAGATAAAACCAGTCATCTCAGATCATTAAACCCATTTATACATATGGATTTATTGCATGTAGGTGGGAGATTGTCCAGAGGAAAACTAATACATGAAGCACAAAAACATCCGATATTACTACCTCACGATCACCCTCTAACAAAGTTAATCATTAAACATTTTCATTATACAAATTTGCATGTAGGTACTCAAACGTTACTAGCACTTATTAGACTAAAATATGGGCCTATAATGGCAAAAAATGCTATTAAAAAAATACTTAAAAATTGCATTGTGTGCTTCAAATGCAGTCCAAAAACAAGTCATCAAATAATGTCTGACCTTCCAGAGGATAGAGTGTCACCATGTAGACCGTTCTCTGTTACAGGACTGGATTACGCAGGGCCAATCTTAATAAAGTCTGGAATTAGTAGGAGATCCAATTCAGTCAAGTCTTATATTTGTTTATTTATATGCTTCTCTACTAAGGCAGTTCATTTAGAACTGGTCACCGCTCTAACTACAGATGCATTTCTTAATTGTTTAAAGCGTTTCATTTCCAGACGTGGAAAACCTAGTAAATTGTATTCTGATAATGCTACTACATTTGTTGGAGCGAATAATGAATTGAAAAATATGTATAATTTATATGTCTCTCAAAAGGAAATAGCTAATTACTTAACTAATATGTCTATTCAGTGGGTTTTTATCCCACCTAAAGGTCCTCATCATGGAGGTCTTTGGGAATCTAACATAAAAAGTGTGAAATATCACGTAAAAAGAGTGGCAAACGTCTCTTCATTAACATATGAAGAGATGTGTACGTTATTATACCAAATAGAGTCCTGCATAAATTCTAGGCCTTTAATTCCACTATCCAATGATCCCCTCGACCTCTTCGCACTTACTCCAGGTCACTTTCTTATTGGTGATAACCTGTCAGCTGTAGCTGAACCTGACCTACAACAGATTCCCATAAACAGGCTTAATAATTTCCAAAAACTAAGCCAGCTAAGTAAGACAGAGCTTCTGGTCAAGATGGAGAATTGAATATCTGGGAGAGCTGCAGCAAAGGACTAAATGGACGGATGGGAACCGGCGACAACTAAAGATTGGGGACTTAGTTATCATCAAAGACGACAACGCACCACCAAATTTATGGAGGATGGGACGTGTCATCACCACTCACCCTGGACAAGATGGGATAACCCGTATAGTCACCTTGAAGACGCAGCAAGGGTCTATGAAAAGGCCCATTACCAAATTGTGTCTTCTACCAATGGACGATGCTATCACATCTTAGAAGAACTGGATCAAAATAAACTACTAACATCTAAGAAGAGCAGTATAAAAAATAAGTCATCTTTACTAAGGCCAAGGATCAAAAAGAAGCCATCTTTCTTGAAGACAAAAACTGCAGAGGCTATCGATCGAGGATCAAGAAGATGAACATTTTATAATTTAGTGTTATTTTTTTTCTTATGCATATCTTCTAATGATTTACTTCAATTTATTATTTTATTGTTTCTAAACTAACTACAACAATCAATGGATTACGATATGTGTATTAGCTAGTTTCAACTCTCTTTTTATTTTATAAAAATAAGTTATTCTTTCTAATTTAAAAAAAAATATCCTCACAAATAATAATAATCAATTTTAACTATTATAGGGTTCTAAAAAGAACTTTCATTTAATTTCAGCCCTTTTTGTCGGGGAGCTATGGTTAAAATTGATGCTTATTGAGTAGGTACTTGTTCTATGGGCAATTACTTCTAGGCAAGTACCTACCTAATTTTATTATTTTCTTTTTTGTTCCATTATTCAAATAGTTCTATAGAAGAACAAAGGAAGGTAGCTTCCATTCTTACGTAAAAAAAATGTGTTCCAACAAGCAGATCACAATATAAATCTTACAAAAAATCAGGATTATGTAAATAAAAGAATAATAAATTATGACCAGACAAACAAACACAAAACAAGCGTTTGATTTACAAAAGTGAGTACCACAGAAAACCTCCACCTTAAATCAAATAAGAGCGTAAAAAGCGCCACACACTATTACTGAAATTTCACAGGAGAATGATGAGATTTTTGACTTTGGATAGGAGATCGCAGATCGACTCAAATTTGTGCTAGCTTTAGCCTGAACAAAGCTGGCCTTTTCAACGCTATCTACCGCTGTGTTTGAATGTCTGTCTAGACAACTAACGTCAGATTAGGTCGCCGGCAGTTATCGATTGAGTAAAATAGTACAAAAACTACGCAATTTAAAATATTAATGCGGTAAAACGACGCATAGATGAACGATTGATGCAATTTATTTTTTGCTAGTTTTGTATGAAATTAATCCATGACTGGAAGAAATAAATGACACATGCAGGAAAACCATTATTCGAGGAACGATTGATCGAAATTTCACTATATGTATATTATGTTATATTGAAATATCTATATCGTCTATCCCATACAAAAGTCAAAATTTTCTGTTTTATTAAATTTCATTTTTATGCTTGAATAGTAAAATGATTGTGATTATCTATTATGCCCCAAGAAAACCGTATTTCAATTAGGTTACTCTATCTTCACGAAATGTCGCTTTTTGGGACCGCATGTTTCATCAATCATCATTTGTTTTCGCTCCTGTAAAATTTTCTTTTTTGTCAATTCTAATGATAGAATATTTTATTCAATTTCAAACCAATTTTCAATATTTTCTGCCGAGTGCATTGCAATAATTGAAGCTCTCAAATATATAATCAAAAATAATTGTGAACATTCCCTTGTTCTCTCTGACTCTCTCAGTTCCCTCCAACAACTTAAATCCTGTCCTCTTCTTCATCCTGATGATCACTTTGTATGCCTTATTAGAGTGCTGATAGCCTCCATTCAAAGCTCTGGAAAAACTGTAATTCTTGTTTGGATTCCTGGACATGTTGGCATAGTGGGTAACGATATTGCGGATTCCTTGGCAAAACAAAGAGCGTCCAACCCTATTGTTACCCTCGTAAACCATATTCCCCTATCGGATATTTTTTCCATCATCAAAGATAGATCCCGCAATGTTTGGGTAGAGTATTGGAACATTTCTAGTCAATCCAAGGGTGCCTGCTACGCCTCAATACAAAGGACTATCCCATAAAAACCGTGGTTTCCAAAATTCCCATTTTTCCAAAAAAGAAATTTCCTCATTTATTCGAATGAGAATCGAACATTGTTCCATTCTTTCTCACCTTTTTAAAATTCACATCCTTGACTCCCCAGATTGTACATGCTGTGGTATAGATGTGGAAACTTTAGATCACATATTTTTTGGTTGTCCCTCTCTAAATAAATATCCTCTCTTCTATCAAGTGTTATCTAAAATTGCCTCCCCTCCATTCAACATTTCATCTCTTCTAAGTCTGAACTCGACTCCAATCTTCCATATAATTCTAAAATTTGCACGTTTAAATAAAATTAATGTATAAATTCACCTTTCCTTTCTCTGTAATTTTAAATGATGGCCTAGAATACCCTCGAAGGGTGAAAGCCAGAAATAATTGTCCCTTTTCTACGGGATGTGCAATATGTTTTTAGAAATTATTAATCTTACAATAATATTTGTAATGCTTTTAGTATCCCGTTGTGCCCAGCAGTGTGTGACAGCACTGACAATCTTTACCCTGGAGATGAGAGACACGATGGTGAAACTCCTTCCTGAAGTTTTGCTGGACCTGTCTAAAATATCTGCTACTGTTTACATCGCTGTCCCAATACTGGAATTCTTATCAAGTAAGTGATGAATACGGAATGTATGTAAATGTCAAAGTTATGTAAAAAAAATTATAAATTTAAAAATTCTTTTCAATATGTTTCTTTGTGTTGCAACAGGGATGAAACCCACAACCTCCCGACACAAGTCGATTGCAAAATTCATAGTTAAGGAGACAGTCTGTAATTTTGCTGTTCATTAATACAATAAAGCAATTGCTGCAAGAAGATAAGGTTGTCCGAGAATTTGATAATGGCATCCCGCTGATAGCTCCATTATAGCGTATTTATCTATTACGAGACGTTACAGTAAAGCTCTTGGTAGAACCATACTTATTCCCATTTTCACATCTGAAAGGGAACTTTAAATATTTGCCTTATCTATCTATATAGGGTGTGTTGCATCCGAAGCTACCTTCGAAAATGACAGCCTCAAATGCAACTGGCGAAATGGACTGTAAATTACGAAAACAAACAATAGAATTGATTGCAGCTGAATGCTTATATGTGTATGGAAGATTTTGGACTACAAGGACGTAAGGAAAACCAAGGCACTTACCAAATTAGAAGGCGAACACATAACTTACAAAAAACACTTCCTTCCAATGTCACAAGTCGACTTGTAACCAATTGTTGGTTGTTATTGTTGTTACGGTTCCCAGCTTTCTTCAGCAATGTGACATGGTTGGGGAAGGTAGGAAGGATAAAAATGACATCCCGGTAGGTACTGTGCACATTATCACTTCAAAACCAAACAGAGTGAAACAGTAAATACCCAAAGGATTTTAACTAGCCGTTCTTGAGCATATTTGGATGATATTTCCATATTGGGTGTACGGTAACGTCGCCTGGTTAATACCTATTTATTAATAATTTTTTTCAGCACTTACCCGGCTGCCGAAGGTGTTTGCCTCCTTCGTGGGAGACCAGTACATGTCGGTGTTTGCCATCCTCTTGCCGTACACCAACCCTTTCAAATACAACCACTACATCGTGTCACTGGCGCATCATGTCATCGCCGCCTGGTTCCTCAAGTGCCGTCTGCCGTTCCGGAGAGATTTTGTCAAGTTTATCAAGCATGTGAGTTTTCGTATTCCTCTAGAATAAAGATTGAATATTATTCTTGCCTTTCTGACAACATTAATACTTGATCAGCTGTGTTATTAAACTTTGCAACAAGTAACCCTAATCTCAAAAACTCTACTTCTTTCAATTTTCATAGATTAATTTAGAGTTGTAATTATGTTAATATTTTTTACCTACTCCACTGAATTATACAACTCGTAAAATGAATACCCAAGTTTATTTATTGATAGGAAAACTTACAAAGAAAATGCAAATATAATACAAAAACAAAAACCGTTTAGTGCGACGGGTGAGCCTGCAGCTCGCTGCACAATTTTTCAAACCGGGGAATAAGGCTTGATACAGCTACTCTCCTTTCTTTTTCCACATTTATTTTTGAGCGATATTTGCTCTTTATAACTAAAAAATCCAGCTTCGCACAGATATGTGTTGTGTTTGTATTTGTTCTTGTCAATTTTGATTTTTAGTAGAGACATCAGGGGCGCCTCGCGGCACCCCTGACCTCTGTCCGCGGCACCCACTTTGGGAACCTCTGGCATAAGACATTAAAAACTTTTTGTTTTTGTTTTTCAGGGTCTACATAATAATATTTTGAAGCCGTTTGAAGAAGGTAAGCTGAAACAAGACATCATGGAGTTGAACCAGGACTCTTCAAGCCGAAAGCGAAGTTCAAGTTTAACAGAACAAGTTAGTATTCCCATTTCTATAGATTATTTTTTCCATTCAATTTTAAATGCAATTTTATTTTATTATACTTTTCCCAATAGAGAAGTCCAGTCCATTTTTTAAATTTTTTTTTAATGAAAAATGACCTTCTAACTTAAATTACTGCATATTTTTTTTTTTTTTTAGAGTTAGTTTTAATAGTTAAAATAATTTTCAAAGTTTTAATTTTTGGAGATCCCTCGAAAACACCCATATCTATGATGAATTTTGTGACGTCATCTACTAAAATAACGATTCACGTATTTTATGATTTTTATGTTGGTTTTCTTAAATCTCACATAGATTCGCGCGGCCATCTTGTTTATTATAACGCGTTGATTGGCTTATTTATTGCAAATGGCGAAATCAAATTCTTTGCAAAACAATGAATGACGTTGATGAATTTTACTTGCAGTTTTATGTTTTTGATGATAATTTTCGTTTAAATGATTAATTCACTGTGATATTAGTGTAATTCAGCATAAGTACCAATGCTGCCTTTACTTTTTTTCAGTTTTAGTCCTTTAAATAATGTTTTGTTGGTGATTTAGTTTCGTTAACGATAGGTTTTTAGGTTACTGACATTACGTAATCAAAGGTTACTTCTGAAAAAAAAAAAATTATGACTTTTCCGCGTGAATTTAATAAAACTTCCATAAAAGTAATATTATTTAATAATGTAAATGCCTTATGCATGTGTAAATAAATACAAATTCGAGAAATCAACGCATTAATTGCGTAAAACCGAGTCCAAGATGTCGGATTTTTTCAGTTATTTTTTCGGAATTATTATAATATTTTTTTATCCTTTTTAATTGTATGAACGAGATAAAAAGTGAAGTGACAGTTTTATTCCAAATTCATGAAGAGGACTGTATTTTTTAAATTTTGAATTTTCCTAAATTTTTCGACCATTTAATAGAATATGTTTACAGTCAGCTGTTTTTTTTTTAATTTTTTCATTTTGAAACTTAAAATACTGCATTTTTCAAACACAATCGTATATGTCAGCTACAAAAATCTAAAATCTATTAAGTTTCTATAAAGGCATATGCTTTTACGACATCTTCAAAAATAAGAAATATATAGAACATTCGCTTGTGTCATACCTAAATTCCCATATAAATGAATTACAGTGAATCATCAGTGAATCTTCCATCGTGACATCACCATGACAGCATTACACAGCATACCAACTTAACGCTGTGTTTTAACGAGAATATTAAAAATGCACTATTTAATATTTTTTTTAAAACTGTACGTTTAATATTATTAAATAAAAGTTAAATATTCAGAATCAGCGTTTATTGGTCTATATGAACATATTTTTTTAAAGCCATAATATTTTTCACTGGAGTTCCTTATTGCCGTCAACCACATGTTGATTAAGGCTGCAAATCCGTGCTTCAACTTCCAAACCCATGTAAACCAAGACATTTCTTCAAACAGCTTGGCGTAGGAAGGTAAAATCATCTTTCAGTGGTAGGAAACATAAGGGAATAATGGAATATTTTTAGCACATTAAAAATAATTTCACAGAAGGTACAATTTTGAATCTGGAACAATAGACAAAAGTAGCTTCCTGCTCACTAAGTAGCCACGATATGTTATGATTTTGTTGCCATAATGTACATATTTAATTTTAATTATGGAATATTTTTAACACATTTGAAATATTTCACCAAGTAGGAAGGTACCTTTTACTATAATTCTTTTATTTAAATAAAGGGTTCTCGTCGCCGAGAGTTGCCCACGAGAGCGGCTCTTGGAGAGATGCACACACCTCACGAGGCCTCCAACACCTTCCACATTGAGCTGACCGAGACCTGCATTGACCTGATGGCACGCTACACATATTCCCCAAGTATATCGGCACCCAAAAGGTAGATTATGGTTCATTATAATCTTTTTGAATTTTTTATATATATTTTTTTACATTAGCACAATACAGGAAGCCCAGAGGAAAAAAATCTTCCTCGTGGGTCTATGTCATTTTTAGGGATGCTGTGTGGAGGGTCTTTTTAGGGAAATACAGGGGAGGTAGTTCTGGGAAGGAAAAAGGTATTAGGGATGGGTAGGAATCTAGGGTCAGTGTGTCCGGGAGTGATGGATTTATCATTCCATCCCTCCCACTGCGGTGCAAGGTGATGAGTCGAGAGAGTCCGGCTGGAGAGGTTTAGGTTAGGTCTCCCTCAACCAGTCTCTCCCGATCCGGTCTGCCAAGCAGCAGGTGGACAAACGCATTCGTCGCCAAGACATAGACAAACCTCACCTCTTTAACCCGGGTACCCCTGCTAAGTCACCAAATGTAGTCACCCATGGCAGTGGTGTTGGTTATCCAATAAATACCTGCCTCCCAAATTGTGTTTGTCTTTGATGTCAAGTTATAAATTATATTTTTTAATATTTCTAGATTACACACAGCAGAGTTCCTATTGTCAGGGGGCCAGACCATGATGTGGCTGCTAGGACACAAAATCATTACGGTGACTACCTCAGGCTGCGCGCAGAATGCTCTACGACAAGGACTGTGTGACAGGTAACCTAACCTAACTTAGCTTACTGTGAAAAATCAGTGTTAACTCGAGATTGTGTAAACTAGTGGCGGTGCCTGTCGCAGTCTGGATAAAAATAAGATTTACATGTAAATATGTTTTTTAATAAACCAATAAATAACCAAGTATTACAGCAATTAATATCCGATTCTCAATTACATGTATTAAGCCCCGAAAAAGGGCATTAATCAATAAATAAATAAAAGTAATTTGAGTGCCATTATTAAAAAAAAATAGTTTTTCGAAGACTAAGTAGCGATTCTACAAAGCAAATTGCCCGTATAGGCACTGTCAGATTCATTTACAGTGAAACCATCTTAAGAAGTTTTCCAAGGGACCAAAAAAACCAAACTTCTTAAGCCACGTGTAATTTACGAAAACCGTAATAATATTTCGGGGCAGGGAAGCATGAGGCAAGCTGGAACGGGGAATAAGCTACGCGCACCGTCTACATTGTTACTCTGAGGTCCGAAGTCAGAGCAGTGAAGAAATCTAGACTAGATGGTACCCTTGAGTAAGATTTGAACATGAAACGTTTAATAAATAATGGGCATCTTTAAATTATGTTTAAGTTGAATGTACATGTTTTAGGTAAATTTAGATTGAAACATTACTTTTTGCAGAAGGAGCTCATGATTTTATGACTCACAATTAACCAAACTACTAGAAGGTAGGCAGTAGCTTATGACTCGTAACCGACACGTTCTTCATTGACACACATGTTAAAACAATACGGTATTCAATTACGCATTATTTTCATAATATGTGATCATAATTATATCTGAATATATTGGAAAGATAAATAAAATATCGGTCATTTTCAATATTTATTATTATTTTTTACAAAAAGTTACATATGACAAATAATTATGTAATGTAAAAAGCATAAGATTCAACTTTTTTTATGTAAAAGCCATCATTTATTATATCGTTTAGGAATACTAAAAATAATTTTAATACAGTAGAACCCCATTAATTCGAAATCCACGGGACATCAAAAATAAAATTTGGAATTAACGAATTCCCACGAAATTCCAAATATTTCGAAAAAAAATCGCCGAAAATTGAATTTCTCGGCCGCAAATTCGAATTCGGGTAGGTTCTTCGGAATAAATTCGTAATAACATGACTTATTCCCTGGGTAAGTCGAATTTTCGCAGCCCATTACCGCCGCGGACAGCCCTCTATTCGAAATGAATTCACAAAAATACGATATTTTCCGAGTGAATCAAATTTTCGCGGCCGATTACCGTCGCGACCATCCCTTTAAACTCATAAAAATGAGATATTTTACGGCGTAAATCGAAAATTCGCAGCCTATTTCCGATGCAGCAGGCCCTTTGAAATTAGATACTAAGTAAATTCGTAAAAATACGATAAATTTTGCTTGCATAAACCGAAATTCCTCGACCATTTTTAATCAGTTCCAAGAATTGTCGCTTATTTCTTAGCTCCTGATTCTTAAAAATCATAAGATTGAAATAGTGTGCAAATTGACGCGATTTCGTTGCTGAGGTGCAGTATTTTTCTCGGGCTATCGCCCGGTGTTTTTGTCTTCCCGGTATTCTACCGGGAAATGTTCAAAAAGTGATTTTAATAAAAAAAATTACGCATAGTGAAGATATGATACTTTTTTAACTCATAATAAAAAATCAGGAGGTGGGATATTATTATATGTTAGAGATGAAATAACTTTTCTACAAAAATCATTAGAAACAAAATATTTTGAAAGTGTATTTGGCATCTTAAGATTACCTAATAATACATCAATGAACATTTTAGCAATACAGTGAAACCCTCTTAAGAAGTTTTCCAAGGGACCGGAAAAAACAAACTTCTTAAGCAGGAAAACCTTACATGTGGGAAAAATTGTCTCAATATTGAGTCGAGGGACCGAAAAAACCAAACTTCTTAAGCCACAAAACGTCTTAAGAGAGAACTTCTTAAGAGGGTTTCACTGTATACCGCCCTCCAAATCAAAGTAAATCACTGTTTCTGAATGAAATCTCATCCATCTTATCAAATGTTATTAACAATCTGGAAAATATTTTCTTTTTTTAAGATGCTAATTTAGATTTATTAAATCCTCAAAACCCTGTTATTATATAATACGAAAACATATTATCTAGCCATTATTTAATAAAGTGTATCAACGATGTGACAAGGAAGGCATTAGTAGCCGGAAATGTTACATGCACATGCATTTTTTTTACTAGGTTTAATAGCAGGCAGCAACAAGCTGACTCACTTTCATCTTGTATTTGTGATTTTACTATAGCGGATCACTTCGCGACAGCTCTGAACATCACATACAGTAGTTAAATTACATAAAACAAACAACGCATTATTTCAATATTATCTCAAAAACGAATTGATAAATACATACGAAGTTATAATTGGAATGCCCTGCTTGTGGAAAAAGATTGCGTTGACATATAATAATAAACTCTAAAACGTTTTTAATGACCAATATGAAAAAAGTAAAATCTCTTTCTGTCCAAACCCCCAAAAAGCACCATTTGCAACAAAAATGTGGATAACGGATGACATCTTAGAAAAAATTAAAATCCGAGATTCCTTGTTCAGAAGATGGAAAAATTCACCTACCAATAAAAACTACTAAAAAAAACTGCAAATCATTCCGAAATACTGTTCCCAAATTGATCATAAAAGTAAAAGTACACATTTTAATGAAACATTTAAAAACTACTTCAGCAATTCCAAAAAAAAGTGGGATCAAATAAACAAATTATTGGGAATAAAAACAAAAACAAATTCATAAAAATACGATATATTTCGCGTAAATCGAATTTTTGCGGCCGATCCCGTCGCGGCCGGCCATAATGAAGATACCTATTCGGAATATATTCATAAAAAAATCGATATATTTCGCGTAAATCGAATTTTCAAGAGCGAATCCCGTCGCGGCCGGCTATAATGTAGATGCCTATTCGGAATAAATTCTTAAAAATACGATATATTATCGCGTAAATCGAATTTTCGCGGCCGATCCCGTCGCGGCTGGCCATAATGAAGATACCAATTCGGAATAAATTCGTAAAACTACGATATATTTTGCATAAATCGAATTATTGCGGCCGAATCCCGTCGTGGCCGGTCCTAATTCAAATACTTATTCGGAATAAATTCATAAAAATACGATATATTTCACATAAATTGAATTTTAATAAATAAACAAGAAGTTTCACTTCTGTCGTGCGTTGACTACACGCACACACTTTTTTACTGTTTATTTTATTTTCCCATTTTATGTATAAAATAGGTTTCAACAATTTTTTCGTTAGTCCTATATTTAATTTTTAGGATGGCAACCTATTTTACAATTTTGTTACTTTTTCATAACTTTGTAACTCATTTTATTTTACCATAATTTATTAGATATACCATTATTACAACTAACATAACTGTATAATAAGAAATTTATGTAAAAGCCCAGTAGGGTGTAAATAAATAAAATTATGAAAACGATTCTGGTGATTCTGGCGACATACATAATGTTTTAGAGTGCCCTAAAACATTATATGTCGCTGGTTCTCGTTTCATTCCACGGCACAAGCGGGCGCGCGGCTCCGGAATGGAATTTCGAGTAAAAAAGTCAACTTGGTTCTGAAATAATACACAGTAACATAATGACTAGCCTTTAGTGTGACCCCTTTTCTCATGTGCCAACACATTTACGTATTATTTTTTTTTTAAATTTGTCGTGCTCTCGCTGTGAAGGAATCTCGCATACTGACAGGAAATAACGTGTGCCTTGCTTTATATAAAGACGTGAGACAAATAGCGATAGCGTAATATTGAAAAGTGGTTTTTATTTATTTAAGCATTGTTTTAATGCTTTTAAAAATAATTTTATTATCTAGTCGTTTAGACAACATTGATGTGGTGATAATTTATATTTTTATAATTCTCCTGTTTTAAGAATTAAAGGATATAATCGAACTTTAAGCTATTTTTAGAGGTTCTGTAAATATTTTTTTACGCAATTGTTTTAAACATTTTATTAGGTTTTGTTATCTCATCATTTAGAAGAATAATTTATTTGTTCAAAACATAATATTTTTTTCTAATAAACAATATAGAAATTTTCTAAAAACAGCATCAAAAACCTGAAAGTATGCTGCGATTGCAGTAAGATCCCCTTAAGAGGGTTTCACTGTATTGAATCACTGAAAGGAAGACGCTCATTCCACGTACTCCGCTCCACGTCAGTTGGTTTGTTCGCCCTTATTGGGGTAGGTCTATCGTTTCTTTTGACCTGTGGCCGGTATCTTTTACAGTTTAATGTGTTGGAGTCTTGTTTCAAACATTGATATTGTATGCGTGAGGGTACTCACAATATTATATACATTTATTTTTCATTGTTTTTTTTTTAGATGTCTCGTTCTGTGCAAGGCCCACGCTGACTCATTACAAAGCCCCTATGGAACCGGAGGTACTGTTACATCAGGAACCCTCACCGCAGGTTCTGAGTCTGATCGGGGATCCAGCGAAGGGTTGCTTCAAACTGTGGGCGCCGACATCAAAAGGTAAATATCATCCATTGCAAACATTCAGTGTTCTTGGCTGATGAATTGCTGTATTTTAACATGGTGCCATTCTTTCAAATGTATAAAACAATATCATGTCCAAAAACTGACAAGAGAGATGGTTCTATTTCAGTAAATTATTGCTTTTAAAGTGTTTTTAGTTATTAGAAAAATAGGGTTTTAATGTATTCGGCTTCAGAATCATTTAGACTTTCTAACAAGCATTTAAATAGTTGATAATATTAGTGATTTCAAACCAACTCCACAACATAATGACTGAATGGGTTGTATTTGTAAAATGTTTGCATTGTTAGTTATTCAGTATTAACCATCATTCTAATTAAACATTTCATCAACTGAAGCAAGATTTTAGAATAATCAATATGTTTATATGTAGATTTAAAGCAGCGATCTTCCCATACAAACACAGCTTTCTTTATTCAAAGGTTATGTTATTTATCTATAAATCATTCCACTGGAAACTTAGCTTCGAATTTGATAGGCCGAGAATCTACAGTTATCGGAAACCTTTTGGATGTGACAAACATAAAAAATCAAAATGGCACTGATTGGCGAATTGATGACAATGTCAAATCATACTTATTTCGGTTGTCTGTGCTACGTGTTAGTTCTGCGTGAAATCTGGTTTAATGAACTCAAATTTGCTTTGAATTTAAGTGTCGGGAACTTCAATTGGAATTGACTGTGTGAAGAATTCATACAAGCCTTAAAGTAATAATCATTATACAAGAATTAAAGACCGTTCCTCATTTTCGGCGATGTGGACATTATTTCTCAAAATATGGCGGCACTAGCGTGTAGCTCAGACTTTCCCCTAAAAAACGTGCAGTGATCTGACTTAGCTGCTTTAGTGCAATCTTTGTGTCCGTTTGCGATCGACACTCCACTGTCGATTCCCGCCGACTGCGAGGTGCGCTCAATTATTCGCTTTCTCAACTAAGAGGGAGTCCGTCCTGTTGAAGTTCGTAAGATCTCAATTTTGATCCCAGACGTCAATAAGTCGACCACACAAATGATTTTGAGGGAAAAATGGCATATGCAAATTGCGTGCTCGTTGGGTTCCCAAAATGCTGAAGAGCAAAATTGTTTGGAAAGTGGTCGGATCTTTTTTCAGTTTTTCCAACCAAGGCGAAGTTTTTTGGGTTGAAACATGGGCTCAGTACCTAACTCCAGAATCAAAAATGCAATCAATGATATGAATTGCATCTTTTTCTTCACCTGAAGCAACATTTGGCCGGAAAACCTTTGGAGATCGACTAGGACGCGGAGGGAGAGGTGATAGCATATTTGGCCGCGGAGTTCTGCGATAAGGGAGTCAAGGACCTAGTGCCACGGCTCACCAAGTGCAACAATCATAACGGGGACTATGTCGAAAAATAGTGGGGATATGTACCTAAAATATCATATAACTTTTCTTGTAAATATAAATTTTTCCTGATTTTAAAATTAGAACGGTCTTTAATTCTTGGACAACCCTTGTAGAATAGCTTGCCTATAGGTAATAAAATATTTTAACAGAAATTTATTTTAACTGTCATTTACAAAATTTTAACTGATTTGGTCAAGAATTCAGACCATCCTGTGATTTTTCTTGTGTCTGCGCTAGTTTATTAATATGATGTTTGAAAAGAGAAAATAGCATTTGTATGGGTAAGACAGCAACGAATGTTATGTATCTCAAATGTTAATTTACTTGTGAAACCATTATTAAAAAAAAGGAAAATAAACTAACAATTATAGAAAAATTTTGTGGTGGAAATTAGATGTGTCGGTTTTCTAAATATTGTGATGTCAGCAGTGTGTGTATCAGCGATGTGTATTTGTTCTGTTTGAAGATACACAAAGTATACTCTGCAACACAGCAAAAGCAACGAGACCACCTATTCATCTTCATCGATATCGGACAATGTTCTGTATCCGCCTTCTGGCTATAATACCTTGTCGCTGCAGAGCCTATCCGCTCAGACCACCCGGTAAACCTCCACCAACTCTTACCACCAATCCCTAGGCCCTAGGGTTCTTCATCTAGTCTATTCCTTATCTCATTCAGTGCATGTCTAATTCCTATTCTAAAATATTAATTCTTTTGTGTATACGGGTGGAACTTTGTCTAATGACATCTTTTTCATTGTGTAACGTTATACGGGCCAGCCATTTTGTACGACATTTTCTATAATCTGTCAAATCTAGGGCAGTAAAATGTGTATTTGTTTCTCCACTTCTGATTATGAAGATATGGATAAATAAGCAGGTAATGTTGCCGAATTTCGCCTCACGCTCAATGTATTTGGTTATTATTAAATAACACTTGGTTTCAGCTTAATTACTATAAGAAACAACTACAGTGAAACCCTCTTAAGAAGTTTTCCAAAGGACCGGAAAAAACAAACTTCTTAAGCAGGAAAACCTTATATGTGGGAAAAATTGGGCCAATATTGAGCCGAGGGACCGAAAAAACCTTAAGAACTTAAAAACTTCTTAAGCCATGAAACGTCTTAAGAGAGAACTTCTTAAGAGGGTTTCACTGTATTTATATGGGAGGAGATGGTAAAAGATGCATTAAAGTTTCATTTTTTCTCAATCAAAGTTCAATATTTCACACGCGGCCCGCATGTTTTTTCTTATTTATATCATCTGATATTTGTCGTTTGTCGAAGTTTGAAGGTTATTGCCCAAAAATTATTAGGATAACCCAAACTAAGAACCAAACCCTATATTGTGCATGTTTTTCCATCTGTTACGAAGTAAATAGTTGTTTCTTGTAGTAATTGAGTTGAAATCAAGTATTATATAAACATTTTTGGAATTCGGTAACTTATCAAAAATTGATTTAAATCTTCCTCAAAAGCGGTAAAGTCATTTTTGTAAAGCCCATCAAACCTAAGAATCATTGTAACAACACTGGGTTTGTCTTGAAGTTTTCACATGTATTGTAATGAGAAACATTGAAAATGTTTTTGAAGGGCTTCATCAGGTCTTTCAATGGATGAAGAGCAACTGGTTGTCATGAAACTTAATTTAGTTTTTCCCGGTTTGACAAAAATTCAAACCCCCAACTTTAATAAGATCTCGATGTCCACATACAAAGTTTTACTTGTACACTTTAACCCCTAGAGCAATTTTGGGAAATATTTCTTCAAAGAGTCTTTTTGGGAGATATTTCTAACAGCCTAATACGAACTCACAAAATTCATCCCATTTCATTTTGTATTTCGGAGAGATATAAAATTTAAACAGTGTTAGAAAGAGAGAACACTATGCTTTGTATTTGCATTTAAAATTTTAATATTGAAATTTCCCAAAAAATTGAAATAATTCTATGAAACAACATTAAGCATTTAAAAATTATTTATCAAGGTTTGCAAATTAAATTTTTTTTTTTTATATGAAACTTAAAAACGGTTAAGTGACAATAACTTTTATAATACCTTTGTTTAAATAAATATGTTTTTTAGTTTTTTTTTTAGTGGCATTTACAGTTTACATGTTAAAAAATATCAGTAAGCAATTTTAAAAACTTTATCTAATTTTTAATTGCTTATGTCGATTTGAAATATTCTCAACAATTCTCGCTTTTTTCAGTTTTATTTAAGTTTGAATGATATTTGATTTTTCCTATCCTCAAAATTATAACTATCTTTCTAACTTTTTTGACACAAAGCATTCTTTTTAGGGTGAATTGCCTAATTCAAAAATTTAAAAAAATAAATCTGGAAGTGTTTTTCATCTGCTTTCAAAAACAGTATTTTACTTTGAAATATGTTCAAAAACAGTAAATTTATTTGGAACCGAATGTAATACAAAAATATTTCCCGCTCAATCAGCATTTTGACAGTTCGCTTAAGAAAAATTCGTTACAAAATATCAAAGGCTCTAGGGGTTAATAAAATATGTTTAGAATAGAAAAATTAATAATAATGTTTTATTTTCTAGGTTGGTTTAATTGGTTACTATTTTCTGTGTTTTATGCAAAGTTATGTGCTATTGAAGTTTTTCCTACCTTTAGTGTCAACTAAGAAAATAGTAATCATCGAAAGAAACTCTAAATTTTAGTGAAATATGTTTAATTAAATTCATGATTAGTTTCCTTTCATGTCAGATTTCACTCTCTGAAATTCACCTTAGTGCAATGACAGTAATTTTGTTTACCCAATCCAATCTTTATGCATGTAATTTATTAATGAACATGCATTAGTCATTTTAGATTAATCAATAATCTTTTGGTATTCATTCTTTCATGTAGTGCACAATAAATTAGTTAACACAATAATACATATCCATAAAAATAATATTTGCATCGTAACATGGTAAACCTTTCTCATGAATATTAATATTCCCACCTCTGTTTGTTTTTTTTTGCCTTTTTTCGTAATACAGTACTCTCTCAGTAATCTGCCTCTCGATTGTCCGACAAATACTATAATCTGCCCTTTTTATTTTACTACGCAGTTGAGTGCAGGGCGTGGACCAAACTCAAAGAAGATTTTAACAGATAATTTAAATGAAATGTCATAATATCTCTAATCGATATAAAATATTACGTAGGTTAATAAAAGATTGGGCACCATGTCATTTAAACCTTCTGACAAAGTATTAAAAATGAAATTATTAAATATAAACCAAAATATAAAAGAATCTACATAAGTAAGTACAATGGTGATTTTAATTTCGTTACGCATTTCCAGTTTGCCCCTGTTCGTCTGTTGTTGGTGAGATGTACGTCAACCTCTCAGCCTTGCCAACTAAAGCATTGATAGGAGCTCTGTTGCCAATCTGTCAGTGAAATGCAAGTTGACCGATATCTTTTCTGAGATAGTACCCTGAGTGCGGGGCAACATGTTCAATTCGTTACAAAGTTCAGTAGTCCGCTGCATGGCTAGAATAGAATGCCAAGCTTTGTGAACCGACGAGTTGGTTACTCTTACATACTCAGTTACTATAGCTTCTAGCTAGTTGAGCACGCTAGGCGATATACGCCGTCTGGCTTGCTCTCGCAGACAACGGTTACCAGGTTTAATTATTGTTGTTTGAGGACATTTCCCTGATAGTCCCTTGAGTATTTTAGCAGCTGTTGTATGTTTTTCTGTTCATTTCTGAAGTAAAACTTCTTTACGCACGCTCGACTTGGGGAGTGATAAGGATAAGGATGGTCACCACAAGGTCGTAGGTCACCCCATGGTCATATTTCACCCCAATGTCATATGTCACCCCTAGGTCATAGGTCACCCCGTTCGCTATGTTTGGTAACTTAGGGATACCTGGGTTCATGGGGCGAGGTTTGTCTTGTAGTTTTACTTCAGTCGTGCGGTCTAAAGCACACTAGTTTTTTTTATTTGAATAAGTTTATAAAATGTAATCTTCTCAAAGGCACGTATGTGTGTATTTTGTATATATGCACAATAATCTGCCATTTTCACTAATTGTACACTTACCTTGTTTTTATGATGGTGGATTAGTGAGAGAATACTGTATTTATTAATTTAATCCACTTGTGTGTAATATTCTACATGATGGATTAAAATCTCCTCTTGGTAATGGGTTGTTAACTGATCAATCTGAGAGCTGATAATCCAAATTATTTGACGAGCGATATATGTATTCCCTATACCTTCATAGACCATCTGCACAGTATTCACCCTGGGTCTGTTATGCAGAGTTTAAATTATGAAATTCAGTTATCCCTCAATCTGCATTTTGTTTTGTCTGTGGTTGTGAGACCATTCCGTAGAATCTATGAAATAGATCAGTGAGAACAGGCTTTCTATGCGATGGAAATTCAAATTTAAATTGACTTAAACTTTGGTTTTATTTAACCCTAGACACCTAACGTTCGTGTGTACCCCAATAAACCTAACCATTCGTCGAATCGACAAAATTTTTTTCATCAGTATTTTATTTATTTAATACTTATTTAAAAAAAAAAAATTATTTTCAAAAAATATGAAACAAAGGTTATATTGATAAGTAAAATTATTTATTAAAATGTAATTGGAAAATTTATTTGTTTTTAAATTTTTTTAGTAAGGCACTAGGTATTTATCAGACTAGAAGTGACATAATACTTAGAAAATTAATAATAAAAAAATAAAATTAAAAACAGCATCTTTTTTTTGGCAAAACAAAATAAAAAGATCACGATCCGTTATGTGAAAAAATAAAAACGTAGTCTTCGTCATACGCATTTTTTTAATGGGACATAATCCACAAATTTTTCTTTTTCGCAAATTGGCAGTCTCTGTCAATCCAGGGTCATTTCTGGAGGTAGACTGACCACTTTGACCTTGAACTTCAGTGCTGACACGTAATATATATTGTATTTTACTTTTTATATGTGTTGGCATTGTACGAATTTGCAGTCATATTTGGAACCAAGGTGTTAAAAGTTGTGAATGCAACTTTTTCATAAAATCACGACGATTCATTACATGTTGTCCCAATGTGGCGGCATTATGACAGTAAATGATGTAACTGCTTATACATGTTATATTTAGCATGCCATAAAAAATGCACATTGGCCACCGATTAATTTTTCTGCTGCATGACATTACCGCACACATTTGATCAAATGTATCTACCCCACCTTTCGTGCTATTATAAAATTCAACCATATGTGGTTTCTTTGTTTCGGGGTTCACTGTGCCTTCCTCATCACAGGAAGATAGCAGGTAAACCATTTTTGATGGTTTAGGCTTGTAAGAAAGAAGCGTGAGAGGGCCATCGTAAACAAACATAGATGTATCGACGTTTCTGGATCGACTGTTCTTCATTTCTTCAGGGATTTCTTTTTTATTAGCCCGCAGTGAACCTACTATTGTCAACTTCAGGCTGTGGTTTTTCGCTAGTGGTATAGATGTAAACCAATTATCCATGGTAATATTCCTGTTCGTACCATGTATACTGCGAGTAAGTTCTTTTACGAAGTATTCTCCTAAAGGCAAGCCTCCCGTATCAGTTCCTTTCCCAAGATATGGCGAACAGTCGATCATGTATCTTGTGTCGCTGTCACACATCATTTCCAACTTGAGGCCATACTTGGCAGGTTTATTTGGAATATACATCCGAAATTTACATCTGCCTCGAAACGCCAGCAGCTGCTCATCGATGGTAACATTGGTTTTTTCGGCATTGACCTATGAGCTTCTCCCATATATCTCTTATAGGCGTAAGTGGATCATCACATTGTCTTTGGAACCGCAATATTTTGTTTCGAATCGCAGACATCGCAAAAGGAAGTCACATCTTTCTTTGCTCATACACTATTGTCTTTCAAAGCTGCAGTTAATACTAGAATACCGATGAGTGCTTGGACTTCTTCTTTACTAGTATCATTCTGCGTAGATGTTATTTGTCCATTTGTTTGTTTTTTTTTATCTCAATCTCCGAATTGGTCCATTTTACAATTTCTTCTAATATCTCATTAGTCATAAATTGCTCAAATAATAACAGCGGCTCAACCATACATTTACAGCACGAGTTGGTCCCCTGGCAAACGTACGATATTTATTGCTGCTTCTCTGCCCGAAGTATGTCCTTTGTTCGTAGCCCAAACGTGGCGATTTCGACTGCGGATATTACTTTGTGTCAAGGTCAAGATACTCGATTGATTACCCGAGCTCTCTTCCGATAGAACAGGTGGTGATTGTGCCTCCAATCGGTCATCTTCATTGTCCGATGGGTCATCTTGAACATCACTAACCACATCATCAACCTCCACATTGTCTTCTTGTTCACTGAAAGATGACTCCTCCGATGAATTTGTATCCTCTTCCATCAATAAACGTTGAATATTTGCAATAGACAGCGGTTTTTGCGAAGCCATAGCGAAAAAACTGCAAAAAAAACAACCACGACAATATTAAAAAAAGTCACACAAACCCTAACCATTCGTTGAAACGACGACTATGCGCGTAATATATCAAAAAATACTGTCCTTGCCTGCCGAACACGGCCACTCCCCGTAAGAGCTTTACAAGTACTGAGTTGACAAGGAACGACACGATCATCCGCGCACGCGTTAATAAAGGACAGCCTATTTTGTGTCGCGTATTCGTCGAATCGACGAAGGTTAGGTGTCTAGGGTTAATAGATCATAGAATAATATGGCAGGGCAGTTAACTGAGCAAGTCGGAACCTCTTTATGTCTAATAGAAGGAATCAAAGCTGAATGGAGTACTATGGAGAAGTGCGAAAAGTCCTTGAAAGAAGGAGTAAATGTACTTCATAAGGAACTTTTTTCACCCTAGCTAAACATAGAATTTGCGTTAACCGGCGCATTAACTTTCATAAAAATGATAATTTATATGTTTCTAATTGGAGATTTTAAATTTCTATATGAAAAAGTGATATTGCATTTAATCCACGAAGTTATATTTACTTCCAGTCTCATTATCCATACTTTCATTGATTGATGAAGAATAACTGTACATATTAATTTCTCGCTCCTTTTTTAACTGAACTTTTGTAAAGATTTGCTCAGCTCTGACTAACAGATGATTGAACTAAATGAGCTTTTATAACCTTGCAAGATTGTTTTTCAATTATTACTTATATGGTTTTTGATTTGAAATAGCCAAAACTCTTCAGAGAACAAGAATGAACCGACTTTGGGATCTCCAAAGAGAAATCCGGAACAGGAAACTGCACAGCCGGCCCAACTCAGCCTCAAACTGGAAAGTCTCGCCAGCAAACAGGTAAATTAATAGAATAAGTAACCTACCTAAGCATAACTAAAATTATTATCATACTTCTATAATTTTTTGTTTTCTATGGTGCTATTTTTTTGTCTGTGGTCTTGGGTCCTCTTTTATTTGACTGTGATAACTCTTATGGTCCGTTTCCATGCTTGCCAAGCCTACGCAAACCTCCACAAGCTCCAAGCGTACACAAATCTCGCTTGGCATTTGGAAGACGTTTACAGGCTTGTGACTGCGTCAGTACGCTACCAAAACCCAAGCGTGGCGGACGCCGAACTTGTGTCGGCTATTGCGTTTGGTTTAACATACTTTTATTTGAAATACAAGCAAAGTATAAAAAAACAATAAAATATTGTCTTGTATTATAAAAAAAAATGTTATTCCAACCAAAATCATATGTTTTTTTATTGTAATAAATAATAAATCATCGATAAAAGATTATTTATTTATGTTGACTTTTTAGGTAAATCCAATAAATTAAATTAGTGCATTCAAATTATGTACTTATACATTTTAATAAGTCAGGCATGCCTCTTACGTCATACATATGTCTCTTAATGTTCATTATCGATATACCGCATGGAGCAAAAATTGCGTGCATTCGCCGTCAGTTTGGAAATTACACTGAGCGTTTGCCGAAGCTTGCCGCTGGATCCGACCCCGACTGGATCGGCGGCAAGCTCTTGCAAGCCTACGCAAACCCTACGCAACCCTACGCAAGCCAAGACAAACGACCTCTTTCCACGTTGGCTTTTGTGGAGGTTTGCGTAGGCTTGGCAAGCGTGGAAACGGGGCTTTATATAAAAATGTTTCACTACAATGACATTATATACTGTAGACGCGTGGTAGAAATCACAAAGTGGGAACCCAAAAGCAAGGCAATTGCACTGTACCCGATTTCTAGTATTTTAGTACTAAACTGTCACGCATCGAGTAAGGTCGTGTCTTACCAGTAGGTAAATTGCATTTAAAAAGCGCCAAAATGCCCTCCTGTGTGATGAGAAAATGTTTCCATTACACGACAAACAGTAGTAAAAGTGAAAAAATAACATTTCATTTATAAGTACACGCAAATTATTTATTATTATAAACAATACAATTAATTTTCATGTTTCTTGTCTGACGATTTTATGTGTCATTACGAGAAAATACACACATATTCTTTGATTGTCTAATGGCACGACCACACTAAGGCCAACTTCCAAATTCAAACATTCGGACGATTGCGTAGAGGGGTAGTTCATGCGTTGAGTTGGAAGTTTGATTTCGAAGTTTTGGCGCAGCCACCACAAGATCGGCCAACCTTCCAACTTCTAACTAAATTCGGAGTTGGAAGGTTGGCTTTGGCGTGGAAGTAGCATATCTTTTTATTACGTGAATTACTTTTTAATTAAAAAATTACTGAAAACCGCTGAAAACAAAAGATTGTTGTTTACTTGCCACATTATATTTTGAGTTTGTTAGACAATGGCATGTCTATTTAATAATGTCATTGGTTCACTAAGCCCATTCGAAAAAAAGGTACTTACAAGCGACTAGATTTTACGTGTAGCAGACGCGTCGCTCTTGAGTACCTGCCATACTATTATTGCTAGTGTTCGTTCACAATGCGACAGGTCAATGGTTTTGACGTCAGTTGCACGCTACTGACAGTGCTGGTAGCACTCTACGCTAGTTGCGCATCTACTACTCGTTTGACAGAAATGGTGTCTGAGCATGATTTGAATGTTAAATTTGTTCTGCAGGTAGGAAAATATTTATGTTTTATAACTATAATTTACCGGAATTTGTAAGAAAGGATTTACGGAGAAGGCATGGATTGAGGTTGGAGATAAAAATCAATTTGTATTCATTTTCATGTAGTTCTTTGGCAGTATTGAATTTAATAAATATTTAACAAAAATTTCACAAATTTTCAAAAAAAAAATTCGAATTGCGGTCGGAAACTTTGGTTTCATAGAGGTGTATATTTTAATTTTTCTGTGGTTAAATTTTAGATTTGAATATGAAGAGTGGTTTTTTCTCTTTCTAACACTGTTTAGATGATATTTTTCACCATGACAGTAAGTGTGACACAACGATTTCTATGAGACCTAAATGTGCTGTTCCCAAAAGCAAACAAATTAGCCTATAATTAATGCATCTTTTGCCACCTCCCCCAATGTCAATATGTGGTTGTATCTTGTAGTAATTAAGTGAAACCAAGTATTGTGTATAAATTTTTTAAATTCTGTAATTGTACCCGGTCTTAATACCTAAAGCCACAGAATTATTGTTTGTTTATACAAGGCCATTATAACCCGACTTCTTTTACAAAATCCATTTACTACCAATTCAGTGAACAACTTTCTATTTCCAGTCTTCCGAGGAGAAATCCTTCCTGGGCGGCCTACCCCCCCGCCTGGAGCGTATAGTGGGCGGCGGGGGCAGTAGCGGGGGCACTGGAGGCTCTGCCCCGGACGCGCGGCCCCACTGCGGCTGCTGGTGTGGCGGGTGGGCCGAGGTGCATGTGCGAGGACCCACGGGTGACGTATCGTGGGTGATGCGCATTCAGAACCAAGTGAGTCGATTGGATTATGAGTTTACCGGGTGCTCCGGCTAATTGGTTGGATTATTCTATAAAATTATTCTATAATATATTTACAAAATAATGTATTGGCCCAGGTTTTTCCAATTGAAGTACAAGTATTCTATCTGCAAAGGCATCAGTCACATCATAATGTTTTCAATTTCCCTCAAGGCCTATGTTTACTTTAGCATGTGAGAGGGTCTTCTAAAGAAAATGATAGAGAGGAAGTTGTGGGATGAAAAAAGATATGAGGGATGTGTAGGAATCTGGGGGTCAGTGTGTCCCGGAGTAACGAACATATAAACCCATCCTCCCACCGCAGTGCAAAGTGATGGTTAGAGAGAGTCTGGCTGAAGAGGTCAAGGGGACTCCTTTGAATTGTCTCTTCCGGTACAGCCCGCCACGTAGTTGGTGAGCAGACACTTCTGCCGCCAAGACCTGGACAAACCCATGAACCCCTGCTAAACCACCAATCTCAGCAAACCACTTGGGGTGACCTATGGCAGAGGTGTTGGTTATAATGATGTTAATCGGTCATACATGTGACTCCTCAAAGAATCTATACTGATTTTCTTCATTGTCATTGCTGGTACTTATAAATTAATGAATTGATTTATTAAACTTCATATTTCTAGTTGCTAATTTTTGCTTTCCCAATTTTCATTTTGCATATCAGTTTATTCCCTATATTTGATTATTTGTTCTCTTTGTCACACTTTCTTTCATGTGTCAAAATTTAATTGGCTCTTTATCAGAGTATTTCTGGAAAGTGATGTTTTTTTATAACATAAATGTCTAATACAGGTGTTGGTAAACGTATCAAAGAAATGAACATCCCCTACCAATTTGCTCTTTACTAATTTATTTCAGGTGAATTTTGACTCCCTGTGGAGCGAGTTCCCCCTGAGCGACATCTCATCCCTGTTCCTGGGTGGTGGAGCGGGCCCGTCCCCTGTGGCGGGTGGCGGGCCCCCCCCGCACCTGGGTAGTGCAGCCTCCATCGCCTCCAGTGGATTCCAGGACGCCAGGAGCGATGTGGTCAGTTGGCAAACTATGTATTTCTATTTGAAGATTACAATAATCCTTATGATGTGTTGTTTATTCTCTCTGTTTCAAATTTTTATGGTAATAATATTTTACTAGGTTCCATGACAAAACAGAACAGTAATAAAATAGAATATAGCATAACGGAACACTAACAAAGCAGAAAAGTAACAAACAGAATACTAACAAAATGGAAACACTAAGGGCCGTTTGTTTCAACAGTTGCTAGAGTAAAAAAAATGCTACAGTTAAATATCACAAAAATGTATTTTTCAATCAACCGCCTGTTTTATACATATCACTTTTAATTTTTGCTTTTACTTTCCGAAAACCGATAGGTAATTTAGATCAGTGGTTCCCCACCTTTTTTTGCCCATGGACCACCACTATATTTATTTGTTCTCACAGGGACCACAAGGTACAAGAATGAGCTCTTCTTGGACTTCTTCAGCTTCTTCTTCTTCTCCAACACTAATACCAAAAGGGTTATGAATCAGCTTTTGGATACCTTTTGATTGGGTTTTGTAGTAAAATGAACGAATGTTTCGCTGACCACATTTTAGATCTCTCGGACCACTAGTTGGGACCCACTGCTCTAGGAGGTACTCCGTCATTTTGATATATTTTACAGTTCTGTTGTAGGTAGTGTACAAAATTGCGCGCTTTAATAATGATAATAATAATGTAATATTTGTAAACCGTAGTTTTGTGTTATTTCACTTGAAATTGGCTTTTACATTGATTTATTAATCATGATTAATATTATTTTATAGAAGATGCTAAAGTGACGATGAATTACTCATCCAATATGCCTTCCGGCAAAAACCAAAATTATTTCGACACCGTGTTAATAATATGGTTATTTGGAATGATTCCGAATTTTTGGCGAAGTATCGCATGTCGAGAGATATCGTAAAATTTGTGATTCATCAAATTCAAGAAGATATTCGAACCACTGGAAAGTAAATAACGTTTTTTTCCGTGTAACATTGTATGTATACATTATAATAGGTCATTATTTATTTTTAAATATTCTTTAATTTTTTTTTTAAAAGAACAAAGCTGCACAAACTACAATGACGCGAAACAAGATACAGCTGGATATTTTGACACATTCTCTGGTTTTCAAATTTAATTTATGATGTGGCCTCACCAAAAAATAATGCAGTGCGTTTTTTCATGATTTCGAGGAATATTCTACTTTTTAGACTGGCCACACTAACAATTATTCCTTTAGCAAAAGTACACTTGAAACAGTGCATGGTCCTATTTAACATTCTTGTTACTTTAACTGACGGTTAAAATTTAGTTGACAATTTAGCTTTCTGTTAAAACAGACGGCCCTAAAGAAAAATAACTTATATAACCTAACCTAAACTAATGTAACTTTATATTTTATTATGTTCTCTTTTTTCACTGCTCTGTTGTCAGGTTACAATTTTACTTCTT
Organism: Limnephilus lunatus; assembly: GCA_917563855.2. NCBI lineage: Eukaryota > Metazoa > Arthropoda > Insecta > Trichoptera > Limnephilidae > Limnephilus > Limnephilus lunatus. The sequence continues at coordinate 52,265,987 of OU830599.1, forward strand.
TTTTTTTACAATAGCTCCACACAAGAGGCGCTGGGGAAAATAATTTCCCTCAGGCCCTGTGTCATCTTTGGGGATGCTGTGTGGAGAGTCTTTTAAAGGAAAGGAAGGAGAGGAAGTTCTGGGAAGGAAAAAGGTATGAGGGGTGGGTAAGAAGGGTGGGTAGGAATCTAGGGGTTAGCGGGGACAGAAGTGACGGACGTATGAATCCATCCTTCCCACTGCGGGGCAAGGCGATGGGTCGAAAGAGTCACGCTTGAGAGGCCAGATGGTCTCCCTCAGAGGCCAAATAGTCCCTTCCAATCTGGCTCGCCACACAATAAGCGGGAAGACGCATCTGCCACCAAGACCTAGACAAACATTACTCCCATGAATCCGGTCACCCTGCTAATTCACCAAACGTAGCGTACCACTTGGGTTGACCTATGGCTGAGGTGTTGGTTATCCAATTAATGTTTCTCGGGGCGGCGGTACCCATACCTGCCTCCCAAATTGAACTCATATTACCAACCTCATCATTTGCTTAAATTATAGTGGAAGGATTTTGCAAACTTTTGTGCCAAGAATAATTATTAATATATTTTTATCATTTATATCTTCATTTGTGTATAATTCCAGCTGTCAGATGGTGATCCTCGCTCCCGCAGTGGCAGCGGGGGCTCCCAGCCAGAGCAGATCCAGAAGTCCAGCTCCGACAGCGTGGTGGGGGCTGTAGCCCCTCCGACTGCGCCTCACGCCTCCACGCACTGCATTGTGGCTCAGCCGCCCATCATCAGGTGCTGTCCGTTGTTGATTCCTTGCCTTTTGTTTGTTGCACTATATTTTGTATGAACCATTCATCGACTTATAATTTTGTAGGGATCAATTTCCAACGATCTAATAGCCTGTTTACTCAAGGCGAGTGTTTAGTAGAGTGATTTAGTGGTAATTAAACTGTTATGTTAATTTTAAGCTACTCGTATAATTTTACTTTCATATATTCACATTTATTTCCTGTGTTGGCAGCAGGCGCAGTTTACAACACAATATTACAAAATATCACATGACGGTTTACAACACAATATTACAAGATATCGCACTACAGTCTACAACACAATATGTTAAGATGTCACATCACAGTTTACAACACAATATTACAAGATATCACATCAAAGTTTACAACACGATATTATGAGATGTCACGTTACAGATTACAACACAATATTACCAGATATCAAACCACAGTTAATACATTATTAAAAGTTATCATATCACAGTTTACAACACAATATTACAAGTTATCACATTACGGTTTACCAAACAATATTACAAAATATCACACCACAGTTTACAATACAGTATTACAAGTTATCACATCACAGTTTACATTAAAAGTTATCACATCACAGCTTACAATACGATTTTACAATCAAAATAAATAAAAGTTACTCAACATTGTAGTTTACAACACAATATTACAATAAAAAATCAAATAAAAAGACAATCAACATAGTACCAATATATACGAAACAACATAGTACAACGCATACGAATAAAATTACATTTGGAAAAATCGTTAATGTTTGATCTGTCTTGGCTGGTGATCCAATACTTGGTGTCCAAATTATATTTAGCGTATTATGTTTATGAACATATACGCTGTCTAATGGCCAATGGAAATACATTGTTTAGCTTTGTTGCAAGTATGTAGAGTTTCTTTTGGCAAATGTTGTTGTAAAATTTTGGAGGAAGGAAACTTGTAATGATAATGCATCTTCAGGAAATTAAAAGGACTCGTGATTTATTTGTTATATTCCCAATTACATTGTGATTCCCAATTAAATTATTGGTAAATCCAAACTACCCGAAACAGACCAAGGATGTTGTTACGAAGCTATAGCGAAGAGAAGAGAAGGTTAAAAAACCCAAACCGAGTCTTTTATAATTCCATTGCTGAGTGAGAGTTTGCATCTACCGACATCTATTAATAATTCTTACAATTAATTATTTTGGTTCCCAAACAAACAATTCATTTTATCTACATATTTGGAGAGGTGTGAGTCCTAGCTAAAACTTAACTTACGAATTTGTACATACTCCCGCCCAAAAAACGGTCAGCAGTAGAGTTTTTTACAATACAAATAAAGTATAATTACTAAAATATCTCACTTATAATACTAAAAGTAACTTATCTACTACACTATATAAAGAGGTAAGGTTTGTTTGTTTGTTTGTTTGCATCGAATAGGCTCTGAAACTACTCAACCGATTTGAAAAATTCTTTCGCTGTTGGGAAGCTACACTATCCCTGAGTGACATAGGCTATATAATATTTTCAAAATAATTAGGAATCATTACTAAAACTCAAATAATGCAAAAAAAGGTGTAAAAAAATTACCTAAAATATTCTTTACATCGCGTGCGCTGCGAAAACTATTGATGATAGAATAAAATAATGTACTACGACTTTGTAGAACACATCATTATTTACAAAAAAGGTCGCGACAGCATATGTCTAACTATTATGGTTATGCCACAATAAGTATTCTTTTATTTTTAAAATTTAATTAATATGTCGCCACTTGAAAAGGCTCTTTATTTGTATCTTGGTGTTAATCCTTATCAAAATAAGTTACTTCATATTCAAAACAGCTTCAATACCTTTATTTAACTTTTTGAATTTTTCAATTCGGATATTTAATTAGAAAGATATCACGAGTTTAATAATGTTAGTATTAGAAAAAAGTTTCGGCTACGGGCCGTGCGGGAGAGGAGTCAAGAAATGAAGTGCAAGGGGGGTTGGCGGGACGGGGGAGCGGGAGAGCGGTGGCGGGGAAGGTGGAAGTGGAACGCTGGATGGGAACGCACGGGAAAAGACATGCAAGGAGTAACATTTTATTTATTTAAATATGGCATTACAACGCATGCCGGGAAACAGCTATATATTATAAAAGAAAATACAGAAAAACGTGCGAACCGCAAAAAATTAAAAACGAGTCCCGGTACGATCAAGGGAGTTATAAGGTGTGATAGATCTCTGTCCCTCGGGAAAAAAGGTACCCGATCTCTGTCTCTCGGGAAAAAAGGTACCCGTTTTTACCTAAAGGGCGTGCTTTTGAAGATATAAAGGCTGGAAGTTTCGCCCTCTTGAAATTTCGGAAAGTTCAAGAAGGTTCTATAGAACTCTAGAATGTTCTGGAAGGGGTGGCGGAGTATGTCGTGGAATGTTCGGGAATAGGGAATCGGGATCATCATTGTGAAACATTCCATAACACTCTCAAATGATTTCCTGAGCGAAGCCGGGTAACCCAGCTAGTAATATTTATAACTTTAACTGCCTCACACCAGATTAAATTAACTAATAAATTCATAATTTACATGCTCTAGTTAAAGTTAAAGTTAATGATCAAATCAATAATTTCTAAAATAATAAAACATTTAATTTTAGGACAAACACAATATAATGATAATTGGACCAGGTCTTCCTTCCAGGACAGCTAATTTTGTATCAACATTTGAACGGGCACTTAGTGTTCTTCCCTTTTTTGGCTGAATTATCATCTTAAATTTTCACTTAGATCAAATTTTTCACTATAGTGTCACAAGAGTTCACTACCTCCACCACCTTTATTCATTCTTGATTGTTTTTTCGCTTTTTCTTTCCACAGTTCTAAAAAGTCTGATTATAAAAAAGTCTGATTATAGAGCTTGATTATAAAACTCCCAGCTTCACTGGTTTTTCTTGTGCTTGTGGACGCCACACTGTGTATTGGCGCTGCCGGGTCGCTTCTTATTCTCCCTGGTCCATCTTGGGTAAGTGATCTCCGCATTTGTTGTCCTCAATTGGCAGCAAGCATAGTTTTGATATCGCCCTCTGGACTGTTCCCTGTGCTGTGATGATGGTAGCTACACGTACTCTTCCATCAGGTCCCGGGTGTACAGCGTGCACTCGTCCTAACCTCCAAAAGCAAGGAGGCTCGTTGTCTTCTTTCAGAATGACCATCTAGCCTGGTTGCAGCTGCCTTTGGTGGTTGCCAGTCCATTTCGTCCGGGTCTGCAGCTCAGCCAAGTATTCTTTGCGTCACCTCGACCAAAAGGATTGTATTAGTTGATTTAATTTTTGGTAATGATTCAGTCTATTGACTGCTACATTCTGCAAATTCTGCTCCGGGATCGCTGCTAAGCTCGTTCCAATGAGAAAGTGACCAGGACTCAGGGGATTTAGGTCTTTGGGGTCATTGGACAGCGGACAGAAGGGACGGGAATTTAAGCATGATTCAATTTGACATAATACAGTGCTAAATTCCTCATATGTTAACAGTGAAGCATTTGCTACCCTTTTCAAATGATATTTTACTGATTTGACCCCTGCTTCCCAAAGTCCACCAAAGTGCGGAGCCCTTGGTGGTATGAATTGCCACTGAATAGATAAATTGGCTAAGTATTTATCGATTTTTTCATTTGATTTCTCCAAAAATTCATAAATTTCCCTTAATTCATTATTCGCCCCCCTAAAGTTAGTGGCGTTATCTGAAAACATTTTACTGGGTGTCCCTCTTCGCGAAATGAAACGTTTAAACGCATTTAGGAAGCTATCAGTGCTTAAAGACATTACTACTTCTAAATGTATCGCTTTGGACACCATACATATAAATAGACATATATAAGATTTTACGCTGTGAGTCTTACGGCTAACACCTGACTTAATCATAATAGGTCCGCAGTAATCCACTCCGGACAATTGAAATGGACGACATTCCGTTATTCGTTCGGCCGGTAGGTCCGCCATCAGTTGTTGTTCTGTTTTCGGGTTACATCTAAAACATATAATACAGTATTTCAGAATCTTTTTAGTTAAGTTTTTACCCATAATTGGCCAGTATTTCATTCTTATTAACGCTAACAATGCCTGCGTTCCTGCATGTAAATATGAATAATGGTAGTGCTTGACAATAAGCTCACTTAGCTTATGATGTGAAGGTAGTACTATGGGGTGTTGTTGACTTTCCGATATCAATTTTCCGTTGGACATCCTACCCCCCACCCGGATTAAATCCTTAAATAAATAAGGATTTAATTTATTTATTTATTTATTTATTTATTTACGGACGAATAGTCCATTAACAATATAACAATAACACGAATAAAAAATAGAGAGATGACAATGGAAGGAGAGTACATATATATGAAGAGCATTGACAAAATACATATAATATAAAAGTAAATATAGAAGATAGTAAATATAAATTCATATAATATAAAAGAACATAAGTAGCTTGAAGAAGGATTTAAAAGACTTTAAAAAATCACATTGCGTATCGACTGCCGAAAGTCATTTAGGCCTACACCAAAAAATTCAGTGCATTGATTTGCGTTGACAAGTCTCGACATTCTGGATAAAGGAGAATGATATCCATAATTAGTAGAATGTTGATTGAGGAACAGCAATTCATTATTACGGAGTCTACGGGAAGGGATGTTGAACTGAATGAGTTGTAACAAAGCAGGTGTGTCAGTAATACTGTTGATAATTTTGAAAATGCATATTAGATCAGAGTCCTTTCTACGTTTTTCTAAAGAAGAAATGTTTAAAGTTTGTTCAATTTCATCATACGAGTACTCGCCTCTTTCAAGTCCTAACCTCCAAGCAATCCCTCGCAGGAAGCGATGTTGTACAGATTCGATGTGATAAATATGGACAGCATAGAAAGGAGACCAAATAACACTAGCATATTCAAGGTGAGGGCGAACCAGCGAACAGTAAAGAGTTTTAAGTGTACTTATATGTTTAAAGTCAGAGGTAATTCTATGAATGAAGCCGAGTAGTTTAAGTGATTTGTTTACAATGTTATTGATGTGATCACGGAAAGAAAGTTTGCAGTCTAGAGTGAGCCCAAGGTCCTTTATAGATGTGACAGTAGAAAGACAAACATTATTAAGTTTATAATCAAACTCAATAGGTTTTTTTGTTCTATAAAAGGACAAAATTTTGCATTTGTCAACATTAAGTTGCATGCAGTTAATTTTGCACCAATCATTAAATGAATCAATATCAAGTTGAAGAAGTAAACAATCAAGATGGGATTTAATTATCTTAAGAATCTTATTGTCATCGGCAAAAAGCCAAAAACGTGTGTGAGAAAAAACTTTAATGATATCGTTAATAAAAAGATTAAAAAGAAGCGGGGCCAAATGGGCTCCTTGCGGAACGCCAGAGGTTACATCTATGTTAAAGGATTCAAAGTTATTTATTTTAATGACTTCAACCTACTACTATTCTTTACATTACCCCCGGCCTGCAAGGCCCTCGTCTCTTCCGGGAATGCAAAACATTGTGCACGAGATATTAATATGTGAAGCGAATTTTCCAATCCGTAAACAGTTAGCGCTCCGCCACGCCTTGATAAAGAATTTCTGCAATTAAAAATAAATCGTAAAATATAAGCTGTCACCCTTTGCAATTTGGTTAAGCAAGAGTATCTGGAAAATATTTTCCAATCCTGTTTTACTGCTGAAATTAAAGTTAGTTTTAATCTTTCTTCTGGCAGATCCAACGGCATAACTTCACTGCTGGTAATCGGGTAATCGTCTGAAGTCAACCAGGTGGGCCCATGCCACCAAATGTCAGACTTTAGTAGTTGCGACACCTTAGCGCCTCTGGATAAATCGTCCGCCGCATTATCCTCCGATCTTACGTGTTTCCATTGTGCGGGTTGACTGGACTCCTGGATTTCAGCTACCCTATTGGCCACAAATGTGTTCCACCTTGCTGGCTGTCCACGAATCCAGAATAGCGTTATCATGGAATCGCACCAGTAGGTTGTATCTATTTCATTTAAGTTCATAGCTATTTTGACATAGTTTACTAACTTTGTGAGTAAAACAGCACTACAAAGCTCCAGCTTTGGTAGTGATATGCTTTTCAAAGGTGCCACCCTTGATTTTGATGTGACTAAATTATAAGTTGTGTTTCCCGATTCATCAGTAGACACTATATATATACAAGCTGCATAGGCCTTTTCTGACGAGTCACAAAATCCATGCAGATGCAGTTTAACTTGATGTTTGCAAATTAACTTTCTCGGTATTTTTAAATTATTCAAAAGAGGTATTATATACGAATTCCACGCATTCATCTGGTCAGATGGAACATCTTCGTCCCACTGAATCTTAGTTTGCCACAAACCTTGTATTATCAATTTTGCAACTAAAGTTATTGGGCCTATCAGTCCCAATGGGTCAAAGGTAGAGGCGATACATGATAGCATTTGGCGTTTGCTTTTAACGCACGTTTCTAAGGGCTCTACAATGTACTGAAAATAGTCTTGCTGGTTATTCCACGACAACCCTAAAATTTTCTTTTCCTTTGGGTTATCAGTAATAATCATATCTGTATCACTCTCTGGTTTCGAACTTATAGAGGGTAAATTTGATCGCCATTTTCGTAAATTCATGCCAGCAGATGCCAAAATGCTGCTTAACTGATGCTTAATAGTGAGACAATCTGCCTCATTTTCGTCGCCAGTTATCAGATCATCCATATAAAAATTGTATTTTAGTATTCGACTGACCTTTCTGTATGCTTCTTGATTTTCCGTTGCTAACTGCTCCAAGCATCTAGTAGCCAGAAAGGATGATGGTCCCAATCCGTAGGTGACGGTATTGAGTTGATGGTGACGGATTTCTTCTTCCGCAGAGTCCCTCCAGACTATGCGCTGCAAATCTCTATCCTCCGGCTGCACCAATATTTGACGATACATCTTCTCGATGTCGGCAGTTAATGCATACTGGTGCTTTCTGAAAAATAATAGTTGTGCACATAAATCCTTTTGTAAAACTGGCCCTACCATGAGGGCGTCGTTTAATGATATACCGGTTGATGACTTGGCTGATCCGTCAAATACGACCCTGGTTTTGGTTGTCGTGCTAGACTCCTTCATCACTGCGTGGTGTGGCAAATAATAACAAATTTTATCCTTTGGCGGTGCTTCGCACAGCGTCATATGCCCCAATTCCTGATACTCTTTCATGAATTTTTTATAATCTAGCATCAGGTCTTTATTGGCAAGGAATTTCTTCTCCATATTATAGAATCTTTTTTCAGCCACCTTTAGGGTTTCACCCATTTGATTAATATTAGGCCGCAGCGGTAATCTTACCGCAAAACGTCCTTTCTCATCTCTTTCATGCGTGTGTAAGAAGCTCTCTTCACATGCTCTTTCTTCGTGGCTTCTATGTTTTACAGGAGCTAGTTCCTCTATTTTCCAAAAGCTTTCTAATTGCTTATGTAATAAATTTAAAGATAAATGACAGTAATTTACTGGCCTTTTTGGTTTCGGAGTGGAGATAGGTCCGGATACAAGCCATCCTAGCTCGGTCCTTTGTAGTGTGAGCCCCGCATCTCCAATCCTCATTCGATCGGTATGCAAGACTTCCCAAAATACCTCCGCTCCCAATAGTAGATCTATCGGGCTGGTAATGTTGAAGTTCGGATCTGCTAATTGGAGACCGCTGGGGATACCAGCGTCTTTTTTCTGAAAGGAAATTTGCGGCAGATTACTGGTCACTTCAGGTATTATCAGGCATTCTATCTTCTTTTCGTATTTGGAATAGCTTGAAGTTATATCTAATTCAACTTTAGATTTTATATTTAAAATCTTATTGTGGATTCCCGTGACCGGAATGTTGGCCCTTTTCTCCTTTAATTTTAATTTATTTGCAAATTCCTCACTTATAAAGTTCGATTGCGCCCCAGAATCTAGTAAAACTCTGGCTTGAATTGAGTTTCCTGTATTGTTTTTTATGTTGATGATGGCAATGGACAATAACACGAAATTTTGTTCTACCTTCGCGGCATGATTTGATACTAAAGGCGCTTCCTTCGCGGAAGATGTTGATGCCCTTTCGTGTTTTGATTCCTCCTCCCTTTTAAAATGAAGTAAAGTATTGTGATTTTCACCATCGCATTTACGGCAATTGAATTTAGATTTGCAATCCTTTAATTTATGACCGGGGTTTAAACATTTTAAACAAGCGCCTAATTTGTGCATTTTATCAATTCGTTCTTTCGGTTTTAATTCCAAAAATTTGCGGCAATAATAAATCTTATGATTATCGTTGCAATTTAAACATTTTAATTTTTGTACGGATAATGACACCATAGCTTCCTTTTTATAATTATGCGGATTCACTTTTCCCGGATTAATTCTTTTCTAGTTATTTGCCGATGCTTCTAGTACTTGGGCCCTTGTATACAAACATTTAATAAATTCTTCGTAGGTAGGTAGATTATTTTTTGTTGGGTATTGTTCCCAATGAGCTCTTGTATTTGAGTCTAGCTTGTTTGATAACAAATAAATTAAAACTACTTCCCAATTTTTCGTAGCTATATTTAAGTTATTTAGCGATTTAAATGTAACTGCGCCTCGTCCAATAGGCTCCTTATTGCGACGTGATTTTCTGCTTTTTTCGTCCGGTAATTTAAACAACGCGTTTACATGATTATTTATAATTATTTTAGAGTTTTCGTATCTGTCCGTAAGCATCTCCCAGGCCGTAACATAATTGTCGATATGCATAGGCAATGCTGTTATGAGTTTAAATGCTTCCCCTTTCAGACAAGATCGCATATAATAGAATTTTTGTACGGCATCTAGGTTAGAATTGCTGTCTACTAAAGATATAAACGCATCTCGGAACTCTATCCATTCGCAATAATCCCCTTTCAATTTCGGTAATTCTATTATCGGTAATTTGATATTATTATTAGCCTTGACTGCGGAATCCTTTTCAGCTAACCTTTCTTTCGCGCTGGCCAATATATTAAAATAATCGTTTTCAAAGCTCGCTCGTTCGCTTTCATCATCCTCGGGAGATAATGCATCTATCTTATCCTGAATTTCTTCAAAATTATCAAGTAAAGGTTCGAAGCGGTTAATACGAAGTTCTAATTCGTTTTGCGTCAGTGAATCCTTGTTTAAGAAATCTCTGAATCTCGTTTCTTTTCCCTTACAAGTTCCTCGTTGAGCGATTAGCGTTTTTAAATCTATTTTGATTTAATCAGGCGTTTACTTACAATTTACAGAGTAATCCAAATCACAATCACTGTTTAATCACCATTAATCAACTAATATTTACTGTATTTAAGCACCGATAACCTCACAAATGATCGTTATTGACTTCCCAATCCGTCACAACATGACAATCGATGACAATAATACTGACGCCGTTAATTTTGTCTGTTCGCCCATAGAGTATCTCTAGCAAAACTGCTTTACCGGCTTCGCCGTGCATTCAAATAAATATTTCAAAAAAACATTATTTTAATCTCGGAATTTATAAAATTGCTGTAATTTTTTCGCAATAATCTTATTACCTACTGCAATGTCGAGTTATTTTTTTTTTTGGTATACCGGCTTGTAACAATTTTTTATGAGTAATTCACAATATTGATGTCATTAATTTTTTGCTTTTTTTAAGGATTTTAATGGTAAGGTAGGTAGTATGGATATGGATTTTTCACTTGCCCATTTTTTTCTCTGATGGCCTCTGCTGCTGGCTGGATGCTGGAAGCTGCATGTTGGCTGGATGTTCCTTCTTCAGTGCTGGTTCTTTTTATTAATTTAATCACTCGCGTTAAATTATCCGACTCGTAGGAGCAAATGTAAAATTTTGGAGGAAGGAAACTTGCAAATGATAATGCATCTTCAGGAAATTAAAAGGACTAGTGATTTTATTTGTTATATTCCCAATTACATTGTGAATATTGGTACATATATCCAAACTACCCAAAACAGACCAAGGAGTTTATGTTGTTACGAAGCTATAGCGAAGAAAAGAGAAGGTTAAAAAACCCAAACCGAGTCTTTTATAATTCCATGGCTGAGTGAGAGTTTGCATCTACCGACATCTATTAATAATTCTTACAATTAATTATTTTGGTTCCCAAACAAACAATTCATTTTATCTACATATTTGGAGAGGTGTGAGTCCTAGCTAAAACTTAACTTACGAATTTGTACAGTTGTTTTAGCGAAAGGGATAAGTAAGAGATTATACCCTTTGGATGTAGTATCGGAAGCAGTTTTAGGTACATAGTAGCCACTAAATCACTCATAAACCTGTTGAATGTCGGGTGGTATTCCGAAAAACCACGCAGAAATTACCTTGTTGCTTTCTGGTTAAATATCCATATAAAAACAAAGGAATTTTTTGCGATTGTTTTCTGTTTTCCAGATAATATATCTTATTATTCATGTATATTACATGATAATATCGTAAAAGGTTTTTCCAGAATAGCTAACTAATAATAATAATAATAATAATTGGATGATTTGTAGAGCGCCGTTTTTGTGAAAAATCACCTCAAGGGCGCTGTACAACTTATTAAGAATTCTTAGGTTCTATCTAATTCTACTATTTACAAATAGATACAGAGACATACTTACCTGGCAGATCACCTCCGATAAACACACTTTAATTAGAAAGTTAATGCTTGAAGAAGATACGGTTCTGCACGCGGAGGACATTATATTTATATTTATTTTACATTTTCTACGCTTACAAATAGGTTTTTTTTTTTTTCCTACTTTTTTACAAATAAGTTATTTACAGTGTCACGGGCAATGAATGTGAAGGTGAAAGATTTTTGATTTTATGGATACGACTGTCTGAAGAGGTGTGTTTTGAGTTTAGCTCTAAATTCCGCCGAGTCTGTGATCATTCTTAGGTAATGTGGCAGTCCATTCCAGGCTTTAGGTCCTGACACTCCGAAAGCGCGCTCACCGAACTTAGTGTCTGGTGTGCGCTTTGGTTCCTTTAACCTTCCGATAGCTGATGACGCTGCTGACCTCAGGATTGACTGTCAAGAATTGGAATTTTCTGGAGTACACAATTCCGATAAGTAAGCCGGAGCCATTCCGTGAATGGACTTAAATACCATCCAGCAGAGCTTGAACTGAATTCTTTCAGGACATTTGTTCCAGTGAAGATTTTTAAGATGCTCTGAAATATGGGAATATTTAGATACGCTGGTGATAAGTCTTGCCGCAGCGTTGAAAACGGATTGTTTTTTTAAATTTTTTATGTCATATATATTATCGAGGCTTCTGACTCACACAATGTTGTCATTTTTTGCCTCATCTGTTTTTAAATTATAATATTATCTATAATCTCTAATGATCTTTAAAAGGTGCTTAGTCCTTTTATATTCATTTTATATAAAAATTCACTTTCAAATATTTTCCAGTTTACATGATCTAATAAATTTCATTATTCTCGATATGGCATGAAACTAGGTTGAGGCTATTAAATTCTGAACTTCTGATGGGTTCGAGGTCATTAATATTGTCACTCTCTGTCGTTCATATTTAATGCACTTTGATAATGTGTGCTCCACATCTTCAATTTGTTCACATATCGAGTTCATTGGAGAATCAGAAAGGCCTATCAAACACAATATTCTTCCCATTAGTGCATGTCCGGATCTTAATCTAAAAATGATTCTCATTTCTGATCTTTTCAGATTAACCTCAGTGAACCATGGTCTTTTAAACGGTTCATTTTGGAGCTTTCTGTACCATATTCCCTTATTGGTAGACAACGTTTCAAAATGATTATTCCACATATTATTATATATGGAATTTATCTTTTGGGAGTAATCTTCAGCGTCTGGCGTCCAGTCATAGATGCTTCCATTCACATATGCTTCGTTTGCCAACAAATCCGCCTCTTCATTCCCATGTATCCCTACATGAGATGGAATCCATTGTAAACATATGGACACATCTTTCTGCTGTAGCCGCCTTATTTGCTCAACAATATTGTAGGCTATTTTCCTACAGGGAACTCCTTTCGGAATACTTTTGATATGTTGAAGTGCACTTTTAGAATCGCTTAATATTACAATTTGTTTCCACTTATTTTTAATTGCATATTCTATCGCTTCTTTGATTGCTATCAATTCTGCATTCATAATAGTGCAATTTGTATTCAATTTTATTTGATGGGAAAAATTGTTTGGCATTGAAATGAAAGCTGCTCCAACTTGGTCTGATTTTTTTTGATCCATCAGTGAAGATCTGGCTGAATCCAGAATATTTTTTAATTAGCATATCGCTTACCATATTACTAATTTCATTTGGTAAGAGTAGTCTTTTGGGGGAATTAAAATTGTCAATCTCAACTGAAATACATTCCAAATTAAGTGCTCCTACCCAGGTTTCAAAGGAGTACATATCTAGACATTTATTTTTATTTATTTTCCAATCAATTGTTTCCAAACAAATTTTAATCAACATTGGTAATTTTTTATTGTTCCAGAATCTGTTTTGTATTAAGGATTTAAGTTTGAGAACCTCTAAAACTAGTGGATTATTTTCAATGGATACAGCTCTAAGCCAAAATCTTGCAGCTAGTTTCCAAGTTCTTATATGCAAAGGAGGGGCACTCATTTCACTTTGTAAAACATGCACTGGAGTTGAGTTCAGGAAACCTCCACATATTCTTAACGCTCGTGATTGTATTCTCTCTAATTTTTCGAGATTACTTTTGACAGAATTGTAAAAAAGTATACTGCCATAGTCTAATCGACTTCTTATAAGAGAAGTATACAATCTTCTCATGTGAAGAGGATGAATTCCCCAGCTTTTTCCTGACAACACTTTCAAAATATTCATTGGCTGATTCATTTTTAAACAGGTGTTATTTATATGTTTATTCCAAGCGAGTCTGTAATCCAACCATACCCCGAGGAACTTATATTCATTTACTCGTTCTATAAGTACATCATTTATTTTTATATTCAGGATATTTCGTCGCTTTCCTTTTGCAAATATACATATTTTTGTCTTATTTTCCGATATTTCAAGACCTTTTATTTTAAGAGCATTCTGTAGTTCTAACAGAGCTTTTTGAATAATGTTTTCGCATGTTTTTACTTTTGAGCTTGAATAATAAATACCAAAATCGTCAATGTACTGTACGCGTTTCACTTGGGGATAGTTTCCTATACCAGAAGTTCCAATATTGAATAAGAGGGCAGACGGGATCTCCTTGTGGTAATCCTCTCGTGCACATTTGTTCAGCGAATATGTTAGGTTCCTTAATAATAATCATTCTTTGTTTCAAATATTCCCAGATATATTTAATAACTTTCCCTTTGATACCTTTGGAAATAGAACTTTAATGATCTCTTCGATCTTTATATTATTGTATGCATCTTTAATGTCTACAAAAGCAGCAAGGGTAACGGCGTTGGTTGTTTGGGCAACTTGGATCTCTGTAACCATTCTTCCCAGATTATCCATTGTTGACAGTTTTCTTCTAGATCCTATTGTAGACTTATCAAACAAGAAATTATTTTCTAAATACCACTCCAATCGCCTTGTAATTATAGTGTTGAAAGTTTTGCAAAGACATGAAATTAATGAAATTGGTCTTATAGAGGTCATGAGCTTTGGATCTCTTCCGGGTTTAATTATAGGAATAATTTGTACCTGTTTCCATTGTATTGGTATAGCGGAAGTTCGCTAAATTAGATTAAATATATCTACAATAATTAATTGGCAAGAAGTAGGTAAATTTTTTATCATTGAGTAGGATATCAGATCTATTCCTGGGGAGGTATCTTTGGATTTTAATACTGATTTTAATTCAGAAGCTGTTATCGGTTTGTGAATACCAGTAGTCTCCGAGGTTTCTTCTTCGGTCCACACATGTTCGATTAAATTTTCGTTTGGAGCTAGATATTGTAGATATTGTAGCGCCGATTCGCTGTTCTCAAAGATATTTGGACGAGAAGATCCTATTCCCTTATACCATTTCATTTTCTTCCACATATCAGAATAGGTTGTATTAGTATCGACAGAATCACAAAATTTTCGCCACCCTTCCCTTTTTGCTTTTCTTACTATTCGTCTGGTACTGGATTCCTTGCGCTTTAATTCTATATAATTGTCAATATTAACATTTTTTCGTAAATGAGTCAGCGCTAATCTTCTTTCAGCTATAGCTTTAGAGACTTCTTGATTCCACCATGGATTTGGTTTGAATGCTTTATTTTTAGATTTCTTAAAGAATGGAATACTTTCATCTGCACTTTTGTTCAGAACATCTTCTAATTTGTTATAATATTTTTGAATTGACAATTTTTCTTCAGGAAAATTTTGTATGAATTTATCTAAAGTGGATTTGTATTTGTTCCAGTCAGCTTTTTTGAAATTTCTTTTCATAATTGGTTCATAATTACAATCGGTTTTTTCTAAAGTGATAATAATTGGTAAATGATCCCTACCCATCGTATCTGTGTCTATCCTCCAATTACAAGTTAGTACAAGCTCAGAAGATACCAGGGTAATATCCGGGCTCGAACTCCTTTGTCCGGGATGTCCTTTTCTTGTTACGTCACCGTTATTGACAATAATAAGGTTTGAATCTTGGCAGGCTTCTGCAATAAGATCTCCCCTCAAATCTCGTATAGCTCTATCCCATAGTGGATTATGGGCATTGAAATCACTGCCTAGTAGGGCTCCTGGTCCCATCTGGTCAAAAACTCTCCTCCATGTTGGAATTGTGATATTTATATTACTAGGACAATATATCACATTGACAGATTTCAGATTTCCGGCATTTAATAGTTTAACACTGCACAATTCTAATTCACAGGTCGTGGTGATGTCTAGGGTTCGTTCAATTGATTGTAAACTTTTATGGATTAAGATTGCAACTCCTCCATATCCATCGGCTCTGTCTCGTCTATATGTTGCATAGTCTTTAAATCTTAAAATGTAAGGAAATTGAAGCCACGTTTCCGAGATAAGTGCAATTTTGATATGTTGCTTTTGTAAATATATTTCTGAATCGGGTTTTTTAAAATGCAAACTCCGAGCATTCCATTGTAATATATTAAGATTATTCTTATCCATTGTTCGTCGTAAAGATTGATTTTAAAATTTCATTTAAGCCGCCTTCCTTAATAATTTCCATGATGGTGTCTATAAGTCTATTAACTGCTAATTTCACAAGACTTTCCCAATTTTCTCCATTCATAAATGTTGTTAATATTTCTCGAGCAATGTTAACATTAATGTTGTCTTTAGGATTAATCTGAGTTTCACCAGTGTTAGTCTTATTTCCTTTAAGTTTTTCAGCATAACTGGTTTCTCCACTTGATTTCGACACATTTTCATTATTTGAATTAGTCTTCTTTCCTGTTTTTACATTTTCTTTTTCTTTTAAGTTAGGTTTTTTTCTTATCTACAAGTATTTTCGCTTGTTTATATGTTACTTTTTTTTTGCCATTTTTTGGGTTGCAAAAAAGGAAAACGGATTGTAATTTGTTGATTTGAAATTTTGGAAGACTTGCATGTATTCCATTGCAATAATCTAGACGTGAGACAACATACGAATTGACAAGTAATTTAGTCGCCTCTGTTGGCAGGTTTCTCCTTACTGCTTTAATTTGCCTTAATTTTATTTATTTTATTTTTTTATTTTTTTTTATTTTTATTTTTTTTTTCATTTTATTTATTTTTTTTTTTTTAAAGAAAGACAAACATTCCCGGGTTACGAATAACCCAACAATGTTTGAAAATCTCCTACTACCACCACAGAAAGCCGAAAAAAGGACTTAGCCAGCCGAGGAATCGAACACGCGATGCCCGGATGGGACCCTAGCACTACGCCCACTCAACCACTGACCGGTCCCGGTAATTGAAAGAACCCCGTGCTTACAGTTCTGTTCACTTGAGTTTTGAGGGAGAAATCAGCGTCCAGATTGACACCCAGTAGTTTTATACATGTCTTTGGAGTAATAAATAAATAAATAACAAATAACAACAATACTACAAAAATAAATAACAACAATACTACATGAATACAGTGCACGGTTTTTTCTCTGCTCCAGTTTAAAATATAAATAAGAATATCTAATTTTATATCTGTGCGTATAGAAAATATTGTTTTACAAGTTCAAATCGAGTTTTAGTGTAGTGATAGAATTCTAAGTAATTCTAACCTTGCAGTTAAAAGATATATCAAAAACAAAATAATTATAAATCTGTCATCAGAACTGTCAATTGTCAGTACGAACTTGCTTCTAGTGTGTGTGCATAATTAAACCAATCCTGTGTACGAAACGTTACCTTCACATTTACGCATACTATCTCGAGTACGTGATCCAGGGCAGCTAAACTTTTCCTAATATTATATTCCTACTTCGAACTGCTAATTATGGATTCGTGTGATCCCTATCACTTTATTACGATGGCTAGTAATATAATAAACTCTTTAAATAGTACCATTATGGACCCATCTAATAAATTTACCAAAGAACAAATGGCTAAACTAACTCCTAAACTTTCGGAACTTTTGGGTAATATTAGTGTAGTTGGTGCGAAAGTGGGCTTCCTAGAAGGAGAGCTGAAGGCATATACAAATATCTCACAGCAGAAACCGCCCCAGCTCCAACCTCTACCTAACACCATCCAAGATCTACCTGGAATTTGTGAAACTCTAGCGGAGATGGAAGAGAGAAAATTACGTTCCAAGAATATTATAATGTTTAATGTACCCGAGTGCTCAGCTGGTACTCAAACCGACTGCATGAGGGAAGATATGAACAAAGTTTTCAGTATTCTAAGCAAAGTTGAAAATGTTGATACCTCTGAAATAAAAATGTTCCGTTTAGGTAAAAAAGAAATGGATAAAATACGTCCGATCAAGATTGAACTGTCAGACCAACATCAAGTGAAACTGGTTCTTCAAAAAAAGGCAATAGACTACCAAAATGTCAGTATTAAAACCAAAAAAGACTTAACGTGGGTTCAGCGCCAAGAAATTCAAAATGTATGGAAGGAGTTAGAAAACCGGAAAAATAAGGGAGAAAATAATTTAACTATAAAATATATTAATAACTCACCTAAAATTGTTAATGTTCAACCAAAAAACTCCAGCCATATAAACGCCTCATCTACTACCAGAACGTCAGGGGCATCAGAACAAAACTAAAGGAGTTCAGAGTAAATGCTCCATCTTTCCCAAACGATGTCATCATACTCACTGAAACCTGGCTAACATCATCAATCTTCTCAGCGGAGCTTGGACTACATAGTCACCATGTCCACCGAGTAGACCGGAGTCAGAATACTAGCTCCAATACAAGAGGAGGTGGAGTCCTGATAGCGGTCCGCAAACACATTAATTCGAAAATACTTAAAATCAAAAATACTGATGTGGAACAAATGTTCGTATTGTTGAGTGGTGATTTTAAGAAAACTATTATTGGAACTGTTTATATCCCTCCTAATTCCAACATTTCAATCTATAAAAAACACTGTGAAGATGTTGAGTTAGTAATAACAAAATACCCAAATCATAAAATAATTATTTGCGGCGATTATAACCTACCTAATTGCAATTTTAACGTTTTAGACAGTAACTCTAATTCAATACCAACAACCGCTTACGAACGAGAAATTCTAGATATGTCTTTACTTTTTAATTTAACCCAATTTAACCATGTACGTAATATTAATAATCGTGTTCTTGATCTAGTTTTGTCAAATGAGAGCAACTTAATTGTAAGTGAATCATTGGAGTCTATTCTTCCGATAGACAACCACCATCCCCCACTAGCAATACTTATCCCTAGTACTAAAGAAAGCAATCAAAAAATTTCTACTCCTACTTTTAACTTTAAAAATGCGAACTATCGGGACATAAATGATCGTCTCCACAAGAAAGATTGGTTATTTCTTAAAGAAGGCGATATTAATCAAAATATTGAATCATTTTATTATTTGTTGGATAAAATTATTTCAGATCTCATCCCACTCATTCATTTTAAAGAATCGAAATATCCGAGATGGTTCAATAAAGAACTTGTTCAATTAACTGCCCTTAAAAAAGTTTTACATAAGAAATATAAAGAAGACAGGTCTTTATCAAATTATATTGAATTTAAAAACGTTAGAAAAGATTGCAAAATCTTATCAAAAATTTGCTACAATTCTTTTATTAATAATGTTGAAACTTCAATAAATCATGATGTAAAGTATTTTTGGAACTATGCAAAATCAATGAAAAATAACAACTTTGGTTTACCCACCAACTTAGAATATGCAGGTAAAAAGGCCAAAGACACTCAAAGTATCGCTGACCTTTTTGCTGATTTTTTTAAAAGTGTTTATGAATGTGATACACCAGTTTCTGCTAGTACAACATCAAAATTTACCACTGATCATAATCTTAATTTATCTTGTATCCACATAGAATATAATGATATATTGACTGAACTAAAATTACTAGATCAAAGCAAAAGTGGTGGACCTGATAAAATACCTCCTGTATTTTTGAATAATTGTGCTTCCAATCTGGCGTATCCTTTATATTTGCTGTTTAATCAGTCTTTACGAACAGGATGTTTTCCTACTAAATGGAAATTCAGCTTCCTTACGCCTATTTTTAAAAAAGGTGATAAACACGAGGTGACTAACTACAGACCGGTGTGCCTTTTATCAACAATTCCTAAAGTTTTTGAAAAATTAGTTCTTAAAAAAATTATTTTCCAATTAAACCACATCATTTCTCCTAAACAACATGGATTCTGTACTGGAAAATCTACCCTTACTAACTTGTTAGCGTATCAAAACTATATATCTGACTCCATGTCCAGTAAATGTCAAGTTGACTCTATTTATACCGATTTAAGTAAGGCGTTCGATAAAGTTAATCATGAATTATTGCTGAATAAACTGCATAAATTCGGTATAGGTGGTTCACTATATGAGTGGATTAGCAGTTACTTGATCAAAAGATTACTGGCTGTTAAAATTGATGGTATATTTTCTTACAAATTCACTGCTACGAGTGGTGTTCCCCAGGGGTCACATTTAGGTCCAATCCTTTTTTTATTATTTGTTAATGATGTGTTATATATTTTCAATGATGTTCAAGTATTAATGTTTGCAGATGACCTGAAATTATTCAAAGCAATTAGAAACATTAATGATTGCCATATTTTGTCAAATAACTTGTTGAGATTTATTATATGGTGTCATGATAACCGCTTGCAACTTAACGTAACCAAATGTCAAATTATGAGGTTTTATCGAGTAAAGAATCCAATATTTTTCGATTATTCCATTAACAATATGTCGTTAGTATCTGTCACGGAAATTAATGACTTAGGTATTTGGTTTGACACGAAACTCAACTTTATCAATCATATAGAAATTATAACCAATAAAGCTTTGAAAATGTTGGGATTTATTTTAAGGATATCTAGTGATTTCAATAATGTCAATACTGTAAAAACATTATATATGTCACTAGTAAGGAGTCATATAGAATACAATTCCACGGTTTGGTCCCCAAATTATGAGGTTCATTCACATGCCATCGAAAGAATCCAAAATAAATTTTTAAGATATGTAAATTTTAAAATGGGCATTCCTAGTGAATGCCTAAATTACGATGACGTACTTTGTTCATTAAATTTAATAAAATTATCTGATCGTAGAATCATTTCCGATTTAACCTGTTTGTATAAAATCATTAATTCAATGTTTGATACCCCTGATTTATTATATGCAATCTCTTTTCATTCTCCAGGCAGGTCAGTAACAAGACAGTACCTACCATATTATTGTAGCAATTCCACATCAATATCACAATATTACACTCCTATGCGACGGATTCAACAGCTAGGAAACAAATACTCCGATGTTGTTGATATATTTAGTACATCAATTTCAACATATAAGCATACCCTATTGAAGTTTTTTTCATCAAGTAGGGGAAAATTTCTATAAATCTATTTAAATTGTCTAAAACATTAACAGTATTTTTGGATTTCTATATTTTGTAATAAACTATTTTGGATTTCTTATAATTTGTACCTACATACTGTGTGGATCAATTCAATAATATTTTTATTTTATATTTATTTTTGTGCAAGTGTTTAAACAGTTGTTTCCTGCACTGTATTTATGAGTAGAATTTTTGTAAATGTTGTTATATATACTTATGTAAAAGCCTAAATAGGCGTAAATAAATAAATAAATAAATAAATAAATAAATAAATAAATATCGCTTCCAGAAATGGTTATTGGGGAGTTATCAATGTTATGCTGACGTCTGTTTGTGGCAGTCCAGAGAAACTCAGTCTTTGACGGATTTAATTCCAATCTATTTGAGGTCATCCAGGGGGTAATTGCTTCTAGACACTCAATTATGCAAGTTTTTAGACTGTCTACTTCCTCTGGTAGGCAGTAAAAGTAAACTTGTTGGTCATCAGCATAGCAGTGAAATAGAAGGCCAAATGATTCGATTATTTTAGCGACATCATTTGGGAAGAGAATGAAAAGAAGTGGGCCCAGAACAGACCCCTGGGGTACTCCAGATGAAAGGGTTGCATATTTTGATTGGTTTTTTCCTACCTTTACGGCTTGTAAACGGTTGCCCAAATACGATGTTAGCCAGCTCTTAACGTCGCCATTTAAACCAAAGGATTCTTCTAATCGTTTAATAAGAAAATCATGGTCGATCGTATCAAAAGCGGCACTCATGTCCAAGACAGAAAGGAGTGCCAGTTTTCCCGACTCGATAGCGAGAGTTATGTCTGACAAAACACAAAGTAATCCAGTTTCCGTTGAGTGAAACCTTCTATATGCAGATTGGTATTTAGTCAGCAATTTATTTGAGTTTAAGTGACTTATTATCTGTGAGGCAGTGATTTTTTCTAAAACTTTGGATATTGATGAAAGATTTGAAGCGGGTCGGTAGTTTGAGAGATCTTCAGCGTCCAATTGCGGATTTTTTATGAGTGGAGTTATAACAGCTGATTTAAGGGGTTTTGGGAAATCACCCGTGCTGAGTGACTTATTGAAAAGATGAACTAGAAAGGGAGATATTTCCTTGCAACACTTCTTTAGTAACCACGTTGGAATAGGATCGAGTGAACACTGCTTGTTCGGTGAAATAAGTATTAACTTCCTTACTTCCTCGATGGTTGTAGGTTTGAAGGCAGAAAAGTTTCCGCTATTGCTTTTAGTGAAAGATGGTGGTGGGGAAGAGGCTGTTAGGGCGCGTATTGACTTACTTTTGAAGTTCAAACACACAACATTGGAGGAAGTCACCAAAATTGTGTCTAGTTCTCTGAACAAACAATGTGCACTCAATTCCAACGTGGCTACTAAAAAAATGTCTGAAACATGTAGTGCCGTTCCTAGTATTCCTCTTCAATAAAACTTTCGACTTAGGCGAGGTTCCCCAACTATTAAAAAAGGCCCTTGTTTCCCCTATTTTAAAGAAACCCCAATTAGATTCTGTAGATTTAAGTAATTATCGTCCTGTATCAAATTTACCATTCATCTCAAAAGTCCTTGAAAAAATTGTGATCAGGCAGATGACTGCTCATCTGGCCAAAAATGAACTATTATCAAAGTACCAGTCAGCTTATAGGAGGTACCATTCCACAGAGACTGGACTATTACGCGTATTGTCAGACTTAATGCTTGCAAACGAGTCAGGTAAGTTAGCTTTGCTATCTTTATTAGATTTGAGTGCGGCATTTGATACCATTGACCACAATTTCCTCATCGAAAGACTGGAAAAATCCTTTGGACTGGGTGGTGAAACTATTCAATGGATAAAATCCTACCTCTGTGGCCGAACACAATCTGTACAAGCCGGTGGTAAAAACTCTCCCTTTGTAACCCTCACTTCTGGAGTCCCCCAGGGTTCAGTGCTGGGACCCCTACTTTTCATTTTGTTCATCAATGATGTTGCCAAAATAATAGAATCATTCGGACTTCTTTCCCATTGCTACGCTGACGATCAGCAAATCTATTTCTACTGCGCACCAAATGAGAGAGATAGATTAAAAGATATCACTGTTAAATGCATCGCTGTCATAACAGACTGGATATCTTCGAACAAACTAAAACTAAATCCATTACAGAATTTCTTTGGACAGCAACAAAAAAGCGTCAGTCAATATTAGACAAATCTCCTCTCATTACTTCTGGCTGTAACATCATCCCTAAAAATGGTCTTAAACTCCTAGGTATACATCTAGATCAAGATCTTTCCCTCAAATCCCAGATTGACAAAACAGTAAGTGCGGGATTCTTTCACCTGCGCCAAATTAAATCTATAAGGAGAAATATTCCGACTAAGGCCACAAAGATGCTGGTAAGCTCTTACGTTGTATCACGACTTGACTACTGCAATGGCATATATGCAAATCTCCCCAAAATATATACTGACAGACTTCAGTCAGTTTTCAATGCTGCAGCGAGACTAATAACCGGCGTTTCCAAATATTCTCATATTTCCCAACATCTGCGGAACCTTCATTGGCTTAAGTGTCCTGAGAGAATCCAATTCAAACTCTGCTGGGTGGTTTTTAAGGCAACACACGACATGGCGCCACCCTACCTGTCGGAACTGTGCATTCCAAATGATGTCAACACTAGGCAAGCAACCCTTCGATCAGCATTTTCAACAGCCATAGGTAGACTATCAGTACCTATGCGCAATCTCAATACCAATTTCGGAGACCGGGCTTTTGCAGTGGCAGGTCCAACAGCTTGGATCAAACTCCCTTCATATTTGCGAAAGATCGACAGCACATCTGAGTTCAGAGCAAAGCTCAAAACTCACCTTTTCACATTATCTTATCCAGAAAAATAACTACATTTTTTCAAAAGTATTTCGTTACTCAGTCCATTGGATTTACCTAGTTTGATGTATCTCACTGTTAGGTTTTTACGCAATTTTTTTACAATATTTTACAATTTATTATGTGTAAACTTTTTATTATTTTTTTTAAAATTTATTTTTGTTATTATTTTTCATGACTTATACTGACAGCACGGGCAGTAATCATATCAGTATGTGTTTATAAATGTAAATAAGTATGTTAGTCGTAAATAACTAATTTTAAGGCAGTTGCAAGTCATAATACGAATGAAGCAGTAACAATACTGCTCTATTCGTATTATGGCAGCAATCATTACAAATATGTGATTATAAATGTAAATATGTATGTTAGTCTTAAATAACTAATTGTAAGACTGTTGAAAGTCATGATACGAATAGAAATACTGCTCTGTTCGTATTATGACTTGCAATTACAAGCTCGGTTATAAAAATAAGTATAGTTCTAAGTCATTAGTGATATAAGTCTTAGTTGTAAGTCAATAGTTATCAATCTTAGTTATAAGCCACTTGTAGTATATAGGTATAGATTAAAAAATGTAAAAATTGAATTTGCAAACGCCCTTGAGGTGATTTTTCACGAAAATGGTGCTATAGAAGTCATACAATTATTTACGGTGCTCCAGATTTTATGTCCGGGTTAAATCTTTCCCAAATGAAAGACTAAACCCTTCCACACACTTTTCCACAAATGATTATCTAGTAAATTCACGCAATGTAAGTGCACTATATAAGTATAATAAATACAAGAACAATACGTCAATCCACCAGAAACATGATGGGAAAATATTTCACCGACTCCAGATATTTTCATATTAGAGGGTTCGGCTCTGATGAAATCCTAACTGGTCCGATGAATCCTACTGATCCCTCAATATAAATATTTAAAAAATCTTTCGTAATCCTACATGTATTTAAAATGACCGACTTTTGCATTTTTATATCCAAATTTTTTGACAAATCTAATACGCCTAAATTTTGAATGAGAGAGCTAGGTATAATGCCAGTAGCCGAAATAACAAATGGTCATATTTTTATAGTCTGAGAATGCCAAATTCTTTTAATCTCATTTCCTAAATCTGTATATTTTCTAATTTTAAGTTATTTTTTTAATTTTCTCATGTAAAACTATATCGGGTCTATTATGACTAATTGTTCTGTCTGTTAGAATAGTTTTATCATAATAAATTTTATAAAATTCATTTTCTAAAAATGAATTTGGTTCATATTCATAATATGGTACATTACGGCAGTCAATCAAGTTATGTTTAATAACCAAACTTTGGTGAATTATTTTTAAAACTTGATTGTGCCTAAATGTATACTTGGATGGCGCTAATACAGAACATCCCGATATAATATGTTCTATAGTTTCCGGAAAAGCCAAACATTTTCTAGATGATATGCTTCCTATAATTTTTAGTATTAATGACTCTATCTTGAATGGCAAGCATAAAGCCTTCTATTTCTGCGCTCAACTCTCCAATACTCAACCATTTGTTTGACGAAAGTTTGTTATAATTATTATTATTATCCGCTACCAGAGGCGGGCCGCTCGACTTTGAGACAAAAATATCCAAAGTTCCGCCTGCATCATGAGTTGGAGAATTAACCCATTGATGGCATCCAAAGCAGTCTAATAAGTCACTAAATTTAACTGTATTGGGTGAGTCCGGACGCTCTAGGTGTATGTTAATATCACCCGTTATAAAAATAGTATCGGAAAGTCCTACAACTCGCTCGAGAAAACACGACAGTTCATTAAAAAATTCCGAGGTGATTTGTTTTGAGCCAGGTCGCTACAGGGTTCATAAAATGAATGATGCTCCTGCTGAGGAAACTCGGCATCCCAGGTACTCGAATGTTACGTACACACCTATTGACACTTTTGTCAAATGTAAGCCCTGGTGAACTAAGATCGCTATTCCCCCGTGATTTATGCTAGAGATGCTATCATCCCTAGAAATCGTGGCTTTAGGTCGAGCTTCTTCTAGAACAGCGTACCCTGAGGCTCGGAGTCGCTTTATTGAAAAGGAGTCACTATTTTCGTGCCAAGTCTCCGTTATGGCCAGTATATGCAGATTCTGTTCTGAACTAACTAAAAAAAAGATTAAAAACTTCAATTTTGGAAATAATTGTCAAAAAATACAATCGCACAAATATAAACTGATTTTATTATTTATTATTGAATATACCCAACATGAAAAAAACACAATTCAAAGTAGTTTGCAAATAAATAAAGACCTTTATATGCATTTGTAAACGTAAAACATTAATTTTTTCGCCTTTGACAGTTCCCAAAATTGTCAATCCCATTGTTCCCAAAGTTAATACAATCTTGTAAATTTGTTTTAACTGTCTATGGTGATTTTTTTTTAGATCTCACATCAGCACTGTTCCGATCAACATCCCTGGCTCCCCTCAGAGGCAGAACTCCTCAGGAACAAACACTGATGACGAAGAATGCCAGATCAATCCCAATGATCCCTCTTTAGCTTTCCTCGATGAAGCGGTAAATACTGACTTCATTATTTCTAATTTTAACTTACATTAAGGGCAATACTGACAGTATCTTCCACTCCGGAACTTCCTACTAATATTCTATGTAGGTATATATTATTTTGAATGAAGTTGTGAAATAACACAGAGTAATAAGTAAGGTACGCCTCATATGTCATTCATATGTCTGGTAATATTATATTATCGTGAAAACAAGTTTATGTGTCCGAGTGGTTAATCTAATAAAATTTACTTGCGCACGCCAGGATTTGGATACCCGACTTCCGGATTGGAGGTCGAGAGCCTTACACCTTGACCCGGAGGGTGTCATATATTCAGTACTTTCAACCTTCAACCTTCCACTCCTTTCAAGTCCAGTAATCTGGCACTTTCCGAGTAGTAAACCTGTAGCATTAGATTTTGGTTAGTGACATAGTTTCTTTTTGTGAATTGGTAAATGTAATAATGTCTATCTGTTTTCATTTTTGTCAGAGCAAAAACCGCCACCCAGTCCGGCGTTCCAACTCTTCGCCGGAGATGTCCTCGAGCTGGAAGAACCCGTTCCACGTGCGCGAGCGCATGGACGCACTGGAGGCCCAGAACCAGGAGTCCAAGGAGACCATCAACATGGTGGGCACGGGCGGCTACAGCAACGGCAGCGAACAGATGTACGAGAACAACGGCAACAACGCTCACGGAAAAGCAATTGAGGACAGTAATAGGTGCGTTTATTCAAAAATTTATTAACTCCTCAGGTTAAAAAATTTGTTCACTTTTGGGAACAATTCATGCAGGTCTCATAGAAATTGTTTTATCTCCCTTACCATCACAGTGAGAAATATGATCTAAACTGTGTTAGGAAGAGAAAACACCAAGCATTATATTCATTCCTAAAAGTTAACCACAAAATAATTCAAATGTACACCTTTATGAAACCAAAGTTTCCAACCGTAATTTGTAAAAAAATTATGCAAGTTTGTGAATATTTTTGTTAATTATTTTTGAAACAACAAAAAAATGAGGTGATGATTACATTTTTAATACATGTATGTATAATTTTTTTTTCGTTATCAACAATTTTAGTTTGAAAAAACATAAGATGAACCATTTTTAAAACTTTAATTTAAAAAAATTACAAAAAATTCTAGTAGTAAAATTTGAAAGCACTTTTCGTCACCTTTCGAAAACAGTTTTTAGTTTTCGGATACGTTCAGAAGTATTCACGAGATATTATTATTAACTATTATATATATATGTACGCGAGCAATGGCAAAACTCACAGGAAAGTCATTGAGGATATCAGTACGTGTGTTTATTCATGATAAAATGATTCAACCCTTGCACTGCTGTCACATGTGGAAAAGAGACGAGCGACAAGTTGGCCAGATTGAAGATAGCGATTGACAAGTGTGTAATGGTTTTTTCCTATAATTGAGAGAATTGGCAACAGTCACAGAAAGTGGTTTGAGGACAGTGTATTTATTCACGATAGATTATTTGACAACCCGTTCAAGCAATTGATGGTAGTAACGGGAGTGTTTATTCCTAAATGTATTAACCCGTTCACTGCTGTGATTTGTTGAAGGGGGACGGGTGACAGGGCGGGACATGTGATGCTGATTGACGATGGCATTTAACCGTATCTGGTGGGTTCTTCTGTAATCTAGAGCAATGGCATCAGTCTCAGGAAGAGCATTGAGGACAACATTGGTGTAACTTTATGAGACCAGCTCATGTACGGGGGCTCCATCGAAGCCAGAGTTAAGTTAGTTTCTCAGAAGCTGGGCGTACTGTACAGGGCCCGCAGATACTTTAATAATACATAACTGCTAACCCTCTACAAGTCGCAAAATTTAGAGAATGGGTCGTTTCTACAACTCGTTCTTGAGCTCAACAGTTCGGCTATGGAACGATTTGCCGACCTCTGGGCTTCTTCCCTCCTACAATATGTATATTCACTCCTTCCTTTCCTCAAATAGATCCTCCACACAGCATCCCTAAAGATGACATAGTCCTCCTCCTGTGTGGAGTTGACCCTTAATTACTCGCACAAAGAACATTACATAACTGCTCGCATGGGGTCACAGATGACCCCAAATAGTATGAGTAGTTTTTTAATATATATTGAAATATATTAGTAAATGACACTATTTTATTATTTAAGTGCTTTGTTTATTCTGTAATATCTATAAGTAAAAACATGAATTACTAACTAATTATACAACTAAAATAATTATCAATAATTAACAATTTGGCAAGAAAGTGTAGAAAATAAATGATGGCACTGCGATCGTTTTTTAGGTTTTAAATGGCAACACCAAGATGGCTCATAAGACAATGAATGTATGTTTTTAAAAACACTTCGGCCAAGATGCATATTTCATAGCGTATTTGTACTTTCAAAAATTTTGCACAAAAAACTGGAATTTAATAGAAGTAGAATGAATTAAAATAAGTTTTAAGTGAGCTTTTATTTCGATATAAAAACGTAGGTAATTAAAATTTTTTAGTCTATTAATTCAACACCCAACATTATTGTCTTCCTCCTCATGTGATTCTTCTTCTTCCGTAACTTCATCTTCATCTAAATCAACATTCAACATATATAGTACTGCCTCGTGCATAATATTCTGCCTCAATTTTCATCACGTGTTTGCAATAATTTTTCCAATCATCAGCACTTTTATGCTATTACATATTATTATTATGCTATTTTCCGTTTTCCCGGTGTTTCAAATTTTCCATCTGCCTTTTCCTCTTCCTTGACGATTCATCTTACCATTGATTCAGATTTACCTGTGTGTGGAAAACATCATTAAAATTATTATTATATAGAAGGGAGTTTAAACTCTAAACATGAGAATTGTGCAGAAATTATTATTTATTATTATTGTGTATTTTATTTAGATATAAAATTTGACATCTTATATCTAATGTTTTCTTTTCTATGACTACTACAATATTATTTACTACCTACTGACTAAAATTTGAACTTTACAACATTAAGACATAATCCACGAAAAATTGCAAGACTTTTAGCCTCCTTAACATTTACAGGGAGTTCATTGAACATTTTAAAACCTTTATGAAAAATATTATTTTGTGTTCCCGATAAATTTGTTTTAGGAAGCCTAAAATCGTTGCAGTTTCTCGTAGGATAACAATGAACTGTACTGTTGATTCTAACATTATTCGACATATAATCTGGTAACATTTTATTTTTTAACTTATAAATAAAAACTAGGGTATTGAAAACTAATCTTTGCCACACACTTAATATATTGAGTTGGCGTTGCACGGTTTTTATCCTGGTATATATGCTACAGCACAATATAGACCTCATGCCTCTGTTCTGAATTATTTCCATTCTTTTAATTTGTGTTTTATTGCTCAGAAAGATTACACTTGAGCAATAATTCAGATGGGATGCTACAGTTGTGTTATAGACCAATTTCCTAGTTTTAATGTCTAATTTTCCCTTTTACCTACTTAAGAAATTAATCTTTTTGGCAATTTTTTTAGTTAGCATTTCAAAGTTAGAGTTAAGTTTTAACACGTTCCCGGACGAGCATGCTATAACATTCGCATTGGATAGTTTAATTATGTAGCGGATGCTATAGCATTCGAAGTTTTTTTGTCAGATATGCTTGAGCAGTTGCTTTATCCCTATAAAATATAGGTAGTCTATTTCTTACTGTCACTGCTGACACAACCACAGATCGCTTACTGTCACATGAGACCTTTTCTGCACACAAAGATAAAACAGTGTTTACCCCTTCCCCTACAGCTCGCCCGGCGTACCCCACGTGGTGGCGTATGCTATAGCATTCGTCAATAGTGCCAAAGTAGGGTGACTCACTGCCCGTGAACGTGTTAACTTATTATCGATAATGATTCCCAAATATTTAATTTCTTCTACCTCTTCAATATTTTGATTGTCTATATTTAGGGTAATAAGTTCATTTTGTTTTTTCCCTAATACCATGAATTTACTTTTAGTTACATTTAACTTGAGTTTATTTATGCTTAACCATTTAGATATTTCATTAAGTTCACTTTGTATTTTTGACAATGCATCTTCAATATTATTTGCTATAATATATAAAAGTGTGTCATCAGCAAACAGTTTGATGGAACAGTACTTTAGGCACTTCACTATATCATTAATATATATAATAAAAAGTAGTGGTCCCAAGACCGATCCTTGAGGAACTCCAAGGTTTACTTGTTGCTCTTCAGAGATAGCATCTCCAAATTTGGTTCTTTGTTTTCTGTTTTTTAGGTAATCAGTAAACCACTGCAATTCTTTACCATGAATTCCCATGTCTTTCAATTTCATTATTAGTCTTTCTCTGTCTATCGTTTCAAAAGCACGTCTAAAGTCTAAGAATACTGCTATGATGATTTTCTTCTGATCCATACTTGTTTTCCATTCATTTATCACATAATTTATTGCTGTTTCACAGGAATATTTGTTTCTAAATCCAGATTGTTGTTTTACAAGAATGTTATTTTTTTCAATAAAATTGTTTATCTGTTCTTTAACTATCGATTCTAGTAATTGTTCATATTTAGGTAATCCATTTATTGGTCTGAAGTCTTCGAAATTTTTAGCATTTATTATTTTGGGTACTGGTGTTATTATGGAAGTTTTCCATGACTGTGGAAAAATTCCCTCTAACAGAGATTAATTTATTAGTGCAACTAATCTGTCTCCTATAGCTGGCAGTGCATCTTTGATTATGCCTATCGTAATTCCATCCGTGGACGATTTTAGTTCCATTGCATTAAGAATTTTCATTAAATACTCAATGTTAATTTTATTAAACCTGAAAATATTATTATTCTCTCTTCTTTCCATTGATTGAGAAAATGTGTCTGTGACTAATGGAATTCTCTTATTTATGTTTTCGACACCGAGTATAAAATTTGTATTAAATTTTTGGGCTATTTTAGGTTTATCATTTTCAACTCCATCGGGGAACCGAACTTCCTTAGTGTCTCTCTTCTGTTTACCGCTTACAATTTCTTTGAGTGTAGTCCACATTTTTCTTGAATCAGAAATGAGATTGAATGAGAAAGAAATGGACGGTCTAAGCATAGAGGAAACATGGAACCATATAAAGGTGAGTTTATGTGAATCTGCTAGAGACGTGTGTGGAATAAGTAAGCAAGGTAGGAAGTGAGGTGATGCATGGTGGGATGACGAGATCAAAGCACTGGTCTCAGAGAAGAAGGAAGCTTGGTTACGTCTGATAGGGACTGGCAGTGCTCCAAACGAAGAGAGAGATCGAGCGAAAGAAGTGTATAAGGTATGCAAGAAAAGAGTAAGTGTTGGAGTGAAAGAACGAAAGAAACTCCTGGAAGAGGGGATAAAAATGACAAATCATTTCCAAGAAAACATTAAACTGTTTTGGAAGGAGGTCAAAAGGTCCCGGAGTGGTCCAGAGAACGGAAGCATGAAAGTGATAAAATCGAAAGATGGGCAAATGTTGACGAATGAGAAAGAAATCAAAGAGAGATGGATGAAATATTTCAAAGAAGTCTTTGAAAGTAACCTGGGTGACTGTGATCCCAGCGGTGAATCGGGTGTGAACGATGATGTAGTGAATGTTACCAAAATCAGCACAAATGAAATAAAAAGATCTATTAAATGTATGAAAAATGGTAAGGCTGTGGGTTTCGACAATATTGCTGCCGAATACTTTAAGGGAGATAGCCGTATTATTCTCACATGGTTGTGCAAACTTTTTAACCAATGTTTAGAGGAGGGTTATACGCCACTAGATTGGAGGAGGGCTGTAATCATGCCATTGTACAAAGGTAAAGGGTCACGTATGGAATGTGGGAATCATAGGGCTATTAGCCTTCTTAGTTCAGTCAGCAAGCTATATGGTAGAATATTGATTGAAAGGGTAAGAATGGAAACAAAAGATAAAATATTGGATGTGCAAGGTGCTTTTATGAGTGGAAGGGGGTGCATGGACCAGATATTCTCATTGCGTATGCTCACTGAGAAGTTTCTTGCAAAAAACCAGAAACTTTTCTGTGCCTTTGTAGATCTATAAAAAGCATACGACCGAGTTGCCAGGAAAAAGCTATGGAAGGTATTGTCCAAGTATGGAGTGAATACGAATCTCATACAGGCAATTGCGTCTCTATATGAGGGAAGCGTTGCATGTATTAGGGTGAACGGCGATTTTACGGGGTGGTTTGACATCACAAAAGGTGTTAAACAAGGCTGCGTAATGTCACCGTGGTTATTCAATCTATACATGGATAATTGTATGCAAGAATTGAAAGAGATGGGATTGGGCGCGAAATTGAGTAATCTGAAAGTATGTTGCCTGTTGTATGCTGATGATGCGGTGCTGATATCTAACAGTATGGAAGATCTACAGTTTCTCGTGTCAAGGATGAACGAAGTATGTATGAAGAATGAGTTAATGATGAATGTAAGTAAGTCTAAAGTCATGGTGTTTGAAAGAGAGACTACGAAAACGGTATGCAATATAGTTGTGAACGATGAATACTTGGAGCAGGTAGATGAGTTTGTTTATTTGGGAAGTATGTTTACGAGAGATGGGAATGCTGAAAGAGATATTGAAAGAAGGGTGAATGCAGGTAACTCTATTAATGGAGGACTGAACGCCGTTGGCACCAACAAAAATCTGTCCAAAAACGTGAAACTAGCCATCCATAATGGAGTACTGGTACCTACCTGATGTATGGCAGTGAGGCATGGAACTGGCAGAGGAAGGATGAAAGTAGACTGAATGCTGTAGAAATGAGATTCCTGAGGCATATGTGTGCTAAAACCATGTATGATCGTGTGAGAAACGCGGAGATCCACAAAGAATGCAAGGCTGATGTAAGCGTAATGAGTAAGATCAAGAAAGGAACGCTCCGATGGTTCGGGCATGTAGAGAGAATGAACGAGGAAAGGAGTGTAAGGAGAATATATGACGCAAATGTGAATGGTAGAAGAAGTCGGGGACGCCCGAGAAAGACATGGCACGACCAAGTGAATCAGATACTTGAGTCGGGCCATGTCAAGAGTCAGAATAATAGAAGAGCATGTATGAGACGATGTATGAATGTTAACGAGGCAAGGAGTGTGTGCCAAGACCGAGTTGTTTGGCGGTCCGTCCTCTCTGCCTACCCCTGCGGGGAAACGGCGTGATGATTAGTTAGTTAGTTAGAGTTTAAAAAAACACACTAGATAATATTCATTTAAATAGAAAGAAAGAGAAAATTAAGAAAAAAGTAACTTTTCTATGAGTTTAAAGAAGTTGCATATTATTATTATTTTTTTTGTTAAATTGAGTTATTCCCTTTTTCTTGTGGCCTAGTATTAACTGTCAAATCGAAATGTCAAATTCAGATTTTTAAACATAACCTCAAATCAGATTGTAATGGTTATAAAATCGCTCGAAAATTGGCATAAATCTTGTAATACTAATGAAATTTATTAAAAAAAACTATACTACGTACCACTCACTTCTGCAGTTCGTTTGTAAACTTCTTCCAAATTAGATAGGAGCTTCTTTGCTCGATATTCAGCTAGGCAGCGTTGAAACACGCAGTTTATAACTTCTCTTGCACCACTACGTATTGGTTTGTTCATTTTTATTCAATCCAAACAATGCACAGGCAAACAATGAAAAAAAAAAATTAAACGAGGTATCTTCAGTGTGTTCTACACGATTTAAGAGGCCGTTCTCCGAATTTCTACCGATTTCTTGCAAACCTCCCTTAAACATTTGAAGTTTTTAAGCTCTTAAAAAAATATATGTTATTCTTGAAGATAATATCTAGACATTTGTCGCGCCGAAACGCAAATTTTATAAAATTCCCTCGATAGAAAAAAATCGCAAAGTATGCTCCAAAAATTATTATAAACACGTTTGTTTCGGTTATTTTACAAATTATATGTATGAAAAAATTCGCAGCGTTTCTTTAAATAAAATTAAAGACAATTATCGCGAGATTTTTGCTCTATTTTAAACGAATCGTGTTTTATTAAAGATTTTCATGATTTTTTCATCGATTTTATCGTTGTAAATGTTAGCGCGCTCTTCTTACATTCGTAATTTCATATCTCTCCGTCTTCTTCTTTTTGGGGCCGGGAACTGAGCCTTAAGTCAGTAAAGCCAAGAGCCATATGAAACATCATTGACAAAGCGAGTATTTCGGTGTTACCATAGTAATGAAAAATTTCAGTTCCAAATTAATAAATTTCTACACTTTCTTGCCAAACTATATACTGAGATCATAGTTAATACTCGTATTTTTTAGGAACTCTCCGAATCACTCTTGTTACACTGTTGACAGTATATTTCAGAGTGATCATTGCACACAAATCTTGTACATTTCTTGCATTTTGTTGGTAACTACCTCTTCCAAAAAAGTAACGTAATTACTCGCACGGGGTCACCGCTCAAGAGCGCAGCGAAGCGTCCTTCCACTCCCGTAACTTGGTCGCTACTAAAATACAAACTTAGCTAGCGAGGGCGCGGGGGGAATCGGGCCGCGCCAATTGCTTCATTTTTTAATCCGAAAATGCTTTGACCCCATGCGAGTAATTAAGGGTTAATGTAAAAAAAAAAAATTGTTATCCTCATTATTAACCCGTTCACTGTTGTTATGTATGGAAACGAAACGGGTGGCAGGCCGGCACCTGTAGGGATGCTTAATTGAAGATGATGGTTGGTTATGAGTGATAATATTTTTTATATTTCGAACACTAATTACTTTTTTTCTCTTGCAGTTCCCTGGGAAGCAGTTTGCAGCAAGGCAAGAAGAGTCACGCCATGAAGAGCCTGACGAAGGACATGCGCGTCAGCTGCGAGGCCATTCCCGAGGAGATGTCGGGCAGCACACCGCCCCACCCGCTGCACCACCCGCCCTCGCACCATCACCTCATGACATACAACTCGGATCCCGGTACACACTATTATCAGTTAACCTTATCTAAACGGCTGTTGCATATGTGATTCATTGGTGGCTGTACCGTACGCGAATGACGCACGTGAAAGGTAAGGGAAAGAAAAATCTTTGTCCCTTCAATTAAGATCTCAGATATTGTAAAGTAATTAATTATATTATAACTAATTGAATTATAAATAATAATTGGTTATTTTTCATACGTGGTAAGTACTAATTAATTATTAAGATATTTATTTGCAAGTTGGTGCAACTGCTAAAAATAATGTGTGAATTGGCCACGCTGAGGGTTTTGACAGCGGAAGGAGGAAACGGCAAGAGACGGGCAAGATGGCCCAAGATGTAATTTGACAGTGTAAGTGGGGGATGATTTTGGAATCCGTATTAATTGGAGTTTGAGTTATTGATTTTATTTTTACCGATGAGAGAATGAATTGAGTTTTATTGTTAATCGGGGAATTTGGCATCGGCGCATTGCTGGAGAGATGTGTCGATTGAAAGTTCGTTTTCAAATGGTCGAAGAAATGTGTGAAGATTTTGATGAAGTTTTAATGAATTATGCTTGAATGGAAAATTTTAAGAAGGAAGAGAGCATCTGATCAAAGTTGTCAACAATCATTTTAAGTTGTGGTGATCATTAACTGTGGCGCTGTTGATTTGGACAAGGAGATAGTTTGGTCTTCTCTTGAAGAAAGTTGCTGGGGGCTGATTTTGGGATGACGGTATGTTGGCGCATTAGGCCTTGAAAGACTTGATTGCCTTTCATCGACCATAGATGGACCGTTTCCTGGATGGACACCGCATGGCTTCATTTTTTAATTTTATCATGAACCAAGCTAGAAAGCACTCTATATCTCCGCACACTTCATATAAAACTTTATTATAGTATTGTAATGATGGATGTCGATGAAGACCCTAACAAATTTGCTGTAAAATTGTATTTGTAAAGTTTTTAATTTGTAATTTATTTTCGGCAGGAGCAGCTCACCTTGAGAATCCAGAAGGACCTCAAGCCTCATCCACATCCGAAATCAACATTGCCAAGGTCTCATTCGAACACAAGGACTCCCAGCCCAGAAGAGAACCGACGCCCTCGGAAATATTCTCCAAAGTGAACAAACCCGCCGACATAATTATCGTAAACTCGACGAAGGCGACAAACTTCACCGGAGACACAATAACCAAAGTTCCCATGTCGCAGGAGGTGTTGAAGCTGAGTTCCAAACCGCCGCATTCCCCCGCCCCCGCCTCTCCCAGACCCGTGAACCGGGTGCAGAACTTGGCTAGCACCTCGGCCCTGAGGATTCAGCCCTCGATGTCTCAGGGCAGAAGCAACTCCCTCCTGCCGACTGACTCGCTGAGAGGCACGGCTAATTTTAGTTTAAAGTTTAACGAGATGCAATCTAGTCAGCAGAGCAGTATGCAGCTGGACGACCTGCCGCCCGTCTCCAGGTCCAAGAGGTCCAACACCATTTCTGTGATGAGTCCCACTCGAAGGAGAAGGTATGCAACATTATTATTATTTTAAAGAAAAATGTAGAATCTACATATTTAATTTGTAGATCTTTTTATTTGATTTATTATTAAAAAGTTATAAGTACATTGTATTCTAAGCTCGAAACTTTGGCGGGTATTATTATTCATCAAAACTTAGCAAAAAATGGTACATTTTTAGTTCATTACTGCCCAAATAAAGAAGTTATGATAAATTTCTTATTTTGTGGTTTCCAAAGCATTTGTATAAACACACTTCTATTATTATTATTTATTTCCATTCGGTCAGCTGTTCTATTTAAGATTTGAAATGTGAGGATAGCCATTTTGTTATCTGAATATGTGAATTACTCACAAAAGTAAAGTTGCAATTACAATGGACAATAATTTGTATTACAATTTTTTTGATAATTAAAATTGCTTCGTTTAAAAGATTTTTTTCTTAGACTATCATGAATGTCCAACCCTCAAAGTTTCGCGATATGAGACAAATAGACTAAAAATCACCTTTTATATGAATTTCAATAGAGAAGCGAATTCCGCCTATGTCTGTACACTTAGTTCATAATTCTACTACTATATATCGCATACAGCAGCAAATTAGCAATACCAGACAATGGACTCGGTTATATTTAATTTGATTTTTTTTTATAATCTCCAATAATACCACCATCAAATAGTTTTGACGTGCCATGGAAAGTTGATTCTCTACAAAAGTTTCTTGTCTTTTCTGGACATTTAGATTTTTGAGTGATATTGTTTATTCGCTGACGATATATAAAATTAATTTAGTACTTCACACCTTCCATCCACTAGGGACAACCCATCCCCAAAGGCCAAAGATTCGTGCTCCCGCTGGGGTGCAAGCCCCGCCTTTGTGTTCCTGCAGCTATATCATGGCTCGGGGGCGGGCGGGGCGGAGCGCCCCCTTCTGCTGAGCGGGCCTCACCACGCGCGCTCCGTCAAGACCCTGGATTTGGTGCCCCCGCTAGAGACCTACCGTGTGGGCGTCCTGTACGTGGGCCGAGGACAGCACGATAACGAGACCAAGATGCTGAAGAATGAGTTTGGAAGTTTAAGGTGAGTGATACACATTATATATCCAGGATTGTTGTGGTGTTTATGGTTTTACACTGTTAATTATTTATTAAAGTATGGCTTATTGGCAGTAGCTTTGGGTGAATCCTCTACATGAGAGAGTGGCGGTTTCCAACAGCATTTATCTCTGGAATGTTAGGTGTCTGCAGTTCTAGAAGGGATGTCGCATTACTGCTGATGGCCTGTAAGCTTCTGAACGGTTTCTTATCAATACAAGACATTCTGACTGAAATACATAGGATGTCCCGGATAATTCTATGTTGCGGTGGGAGGCCGCCAACGCAGGCTTCTGATTCTTCCAAGGTGCAGAACTCAACCACCAATGCTGATGCCCCTAGGAAGATTTACTAGGTTAATTAACTGCCTCACAGGTAGTGGCGGCTCTTCCATAGGGTCATTAGGTCAATGACCTCCTAAAAATTTGAATCGAAAAAACTACGCAATTATCAATTTTAATGCGCCCCATAGACATATGAATATTAATAGACCAGAACAGAAAGGTGAGGGGTAGAAACCAACTACAGCGGGACGAAGGGCAGGAAGACGGCTTTGGTGATATGTGATTCGTCAAAACTCAATCTGACAGTATATAGGCATCTCGCATTATAATATCACACTTTCGTTCTTAAAAGTAAACTGTGCTTTTAAATGAATATACCTTTTTACATAGGAGCGCGAATTATTATATTTTATAAATGTTTCATAATTTACTTACCACAGTAAACAGGGACGGGCACACGCCATGTATCTCGAGTGACAGTGTATGTTACAAAAATGATCATATTATGTGAATTGGCTTAAAATAGTGTAAAATAATGCTTGCCTATGGAATGCAATACGACAATTTTGTTTATTCTCTTTTTCACTTCTATTTTTACACGTTTTCAAAACACAAGCCACTATGTTTACCGTTTTATTTCGTAAAATGCACCGATGAGTGCTCGACGCTGGCTTGCAGAAGAATGATGACGTCACATTTTTTAGATTAACGCGAAGCCATACACGATCCCAGCCGGTTCCAATGGAATGGTTCCAATGGGAGGGGGAAATAATACGCTTTTATCGCTTAGGGCAGGTCTACTAATATTCATATGTCATAGTCTATGATGCGCCCTAAAGTTTATTCAGACATTCGGAAAACAATACTTCATTTGTGTATTATACTGCCATCTAGTATCAAAATCAGAAGCTATTTTATTTTGAACAGATAAAAAATAATATCATAGCACCATCTTGCGCCCAATTAAGAAGCAATTATTTTTTTCACCGTGGGGTTAGTTCAAAATTTGACCCAGAACGGTCTACTTTCTCTTTCTTTGTAATACAGACAAAAGAGTAAACACGATAATGTCTGACATATACCTAGAATACAGTGAAACCCTCTTAAGAAGTTTTCCAAGGGACCGGAAAAAACAAACTTCTTAAGCAGGAAAACCTTACATGTGGGAAAAATTGGCTCAATATTGAGTCGAGGGACCGAAAAAACAACTTCTTAAGCCACAAAACGTCTTAAGAGAGAACTTCTTAAGAGGGTTTCACTGTAATACCAAATATTTTTTATTAGGAACTGGGGACATGTCCGCGGTGAAACAGAAGTTAAGTTTATTAAGGTATCAGAGGGAGACGTCAAAAAATGTCAGTTTTTGTGTGATTTATTAGTTTGAAACAAGGGCAAAGGGCAAGGCCATCTTGGATTCATTAGTCAGCAGAAAGCACGTTTCATTGTTGACGCGATTTACATTGAATAAATTACAATGTCTAATTCTGTAGATAATATATTGAAAGACATATCGGATAATTC
This sequence comes from Limnephilus lunatus, assembly GCA_917563855.2. Classification (NCBI taxonomy): domain Eukaryota; kingdom Metazoa; phylum Arthropoda; class Insecta; order Trichoptera; family Limnephilidae; genus Limnephilus; species Limnephilus lunatus. The sequence goes on from OU830599.1 coordinate 52,305,522, forward strand.
ATTGAACCATGAAAAGCGTATTCAAATTAAGTGTCTCGGCCGACCAAAACCTCAAATGCAAATAGTTTCTGTTACCAAAAATAAAAATATAGATATTAATCGTTACTTTAATTTGAAGAGTTATAATTTGTTATAAGTTTTAATTGTTTGCTATTTGATTCAAGTGATACCCAATGGACACGTATGTACAGGTGTTAATGATTTGAAACACTTGAAAGAAAAAAATAAAAAAGCATTCTAATTCTACATTGCATATTAATAATTCAATGAGCTTTGTTTTGTAAGGAACCATTGATATTCGGATTCAATTAGATAATGCGTATTGTAAAGCACTCGTGGACCATAATGAAAAAGGGGATAAAAATAGATATATTTTAACAAAAATTTTGAAATGCATACAGTTTTGTGGTTCTTTCGAATTGGCATTAAGGGGTCACGACGAGACAAAAGAGTCAGATAATCCGGGTATATTTCGTGGCTTAATTAACTTTATTCAGGAAATAGACATCGTATTAAAAGAACATTTAGAAAGGTCTTCGAGTTTTAAAGGGTTATCTAAGACGATTCAAAATGATCTGTTGGACTCAATTTTAGCAGTATCTCAGGAAGAAATTAAACTAGATATCCAGAAATCTGAGTACGTTGCAATTCAGGTGGATGAGACAACTGACAGCTCCACTAAAACCCAAATGGTATTTGTAATCAGATATCTAAAAGATAATGTCGTGTGTGAACGTTTTTGGAAATTTGTTAATCCAGAGGTTTGCACTGCCGTTGGATTAACAAATGAAATATTGACCCAGTTGAGAATCCTAGACGTTCAACCGCGACAGCTGATAGCGCAGTGTTACGACGGGGCGGCCGTTTTATCTGGAAAAACTGGAGGTGTTCAAGTTAAAATCAAAGAAACTTTCCCCCGTGCTCACTACATTCATTGCTATGCTCACCAACTAAATCTAATTTTGCAAAAAGCGTGTACCATAACGACGGGCGTAAAAGTTTTTTTTGCGACCGTTCAATCATTTTCTGTATTTTTTTCTAGATCTCCAAAGCGAATGCAATATTTAGATGAAACCGTTAAAGGTCGTCTGCCAAAGGCAGCTCCAACTAGGTGGTGCTTTAATGCCAAATGCATAATTACTGTATTTACATTCCAATCTGATATATTAAAATGTTTAAATTTAATTTTGGAAAAGGAAAATGATCAAAATACGTTGATTCAAGCACAAATTTGATAAATAACCTAGAAAAAAATGTTTTTATTTATTGGTTAACATTCTTCAATAAAATAATGCCTCACTGTGAAATTTTATTTAAGCAAATGCAAAAAAGAAATTTGGATGCAATATTAATACAAAAACATATTGGTGAATTTCAACATCATATTTTGAATTATTAGAATTGAGTTCCAACCCCGCAGATTCAATCAGTTCCCCAGAAGGCTTGTATAAGAAAAGGCGCACAGATGAAAATAGTCATTTGGTAGCGATAGAAGTTTGTGACACTATTTTAGTGGAAATGCAAAATTGATTTAAATATATCGATCATCTCATTTTATCGAATTTATTTAATAAAGATAATTTTGCTGGATATAATAACTGTTTTCCAACAGCACAACTAAAGTTATTGGATGACTTTGATGAAATTGATTCATCGAAGTTAAAAAATGAGTTAATAGTGTTTTACCAACGCTGCATCACTTCAAAATTTTTTGTTGACCAATAATTTCCAGGAAATATTTTCAGAAACAATAAAAGTACTGCAATTTATTTGTGTGATCCCAATGACTACAGTTGAAAGTGAAAGATGTTTTTCAATTCTTAAACGTATTAAAACATTTTTAAGAAATACAATGAATCAAGACAGATTAAGCTCACTTGCAATGCTAGCATCGAAAAAAAGTATATTTCTAAAATAGATAATTTCTACAGCCGTGTCATTGATCATTTCGCTGAAGCCAAAGAAAGGAGGATCGATTTAATATACAAGAAATGTTAGAGTGCTTTTTTATTATTTTTTACTATTAGAATCCACAGTACCTATCAAACGCTTTTATCTCGGTACATAGATTTTTGTAAATTTTTTCAATTATAGGGGAATTCCATTTCATCACAGTAATAAGAGCTCAAACGATGTCAAAAACATTAATTAATAACATGTACACTAAAGTTTAAAGTTAATTGTGAATAAAATAAATAACATTAAATAAAACCATATTGTGCTACCGGCTTCGGAATAGGTGAGTACTGGCGTTTTTTTATAATATTCCCTACGCATTAACAGTAACTCTGATAAATTTTTTTTCGATTGACCTCCCACTTCTAGACCCCTAGAGCCGCCTCTGCTCACAGGAAATGTGGATATTTTCCACACATTCTTCAATAAGTTTAAGCAAGAAGTATCCTTTGAATCAAAACAAGTTTTCTAGAGTTTCCAGAGCATGTGGGAGCACAAGCACAGAAACACATAAGCTTATTTGTGTAGGTTCATCTTTAATGTCACAGCTGTATGGCGCTTTAGCCATTTTTCCTTTCCAGCATCGATATGTTCCTATGTGTAACCTTTTTTGTTCTATGTGTAACCTTAAATGTATGTATATGTATGTATTTATCATTCTAACCTTATTTTTTTTGCAATTTTCTCTATCGTTTTTGCGATGTATTGGTTTTTATACTGTTTTCGCATTTTAAAAATAAATAAATATGGAATGAAATTGAACAATTCTATTTCTATTATTAGGTATGCTGAATTCCTGCAGGATTTAGGGACACTGATCTCACTAGAAGACGCCGAGAGTATGGGCTTGTTCTTGGACGTTGAAAAGGGCGGGAGAGACGGCAGGTTCGCCTATGTCTGGCAAGATGATATTATGCAGGTATGCATTATTTATTCATTGTACATATTCCTACATTTAGTATCGAAATCTACATACATTCAGAGATAAATTTATAATATTAACTGCAGAGTAAACCCCAAGCAAAATGGCTTATCATTCCAAGAGAAAGCTGTGAACTAAGTGATTGTTGCGTAGTTGTTGTGCCACAAAAAAAGTACATTTGTTGCAATTGTTTAAACCAGTCTAAAATAGAATTAAACTTAATTCATCTGGAGCAGTCTGTTTCAACGCTTGCTAGAGTTAAATAAATTGCTAAAGTTGAATTAAATTAAATCTAAATTTCGCCAAAATATGATTTTCAATCAATTTAAAATGTTTTATGTAACTTTTGCTTTTACTTTCCAAAAACTCTGGAGTTATTCCACCATTTTGACAGTTCTTCAACATTGATTAATGTTACAAAAGATGATGATGCTGATGAAGAATTCCAAAATCCAATATGTCTTGCAGCAAAAACCAAAAACATTTCGACTCCGTATTTTTTTTTTTTTTTTTTTAATTTGCGGAGATGGTTTACTATTAGTTCCCATGAGTACTTAGGCCATAGGCCCATTGTACTATCTCCCGTTTTTACCTCAATCCTTTAACAATAACCCAGTCCCTTTAATGTAGTTCACCAGAGTTGTCATTGGATATGTGGCTAAGTCTTCTGGTTCTGCAATGTGTCTCCCCAGGTATCTGAGCCTAGTTCCCACCAGGGCAGGACATTGGCACCATAAGTGAATTGGAGTCTCTTCATCCTTTCCACATTTTATACATCTATTGGTGCTTTCCACTCCCAATAGCTGCATGTGTCTCCTGAGATGGCAGTGTCCCGTTAGTAGTCCTACCGTTTCAGCGAGTTTCAGTCCATATCTAATAGTTTCTTGGTCCGTCTGGGGTCCGGTCCATTTATGAGTACTTTGGATTACCTCATTCCGGGTGCCCTCTCCCATTCCTTCCAGTGCTGGGATTTGACCCACCTCTCAACATGTAATTTGGTGTGGCAAGCTGCTACTCCTACGGCCGGCTCGGATCCCTCAAGTGGTGCTTTTGCCCCTTTCCTTGCTAGTTCGTCAGCCCGCTCGTTGCCCTCAATACCCTTATGTCCTGGTACCCATATCAGGGTTATTTTATTTATGGTAGCGAGTTCAATGTAAGAACAGTCCTGCATTCCATCACCAGTCTGGAGTCGCATCGGTTACTTTCCAGTGCCATTAGGGCTGCCTGGCTATCAGAACAAATAGTTTTGTTCTTATTCCTGTACCCGATACATATATTTTGATGTGCGCAGGCCAAGATGGCTTTCATCTCAGCCTGAAACACAGTGCAGTGTGTTCCTAGAGGTATACTGAGTTCCCTCTTGGATCCATGCAGATATACCCCAGCCCCCATTACTTCCTCCATCTTGGACCCAGATTAGTTCCTGTCTGGAGGTTGGACCTGGGACCATGTCCCACTCCTCCCGAATGGGGTACATCACATCAAACTGCTGTCTGAAGAAGTATTCGGCTTGTTTGCCGTCCTGCTTCATTCCAGCTGTCGGGCTAATTGCCCTCAGTCTTGTTCCGATCTCCATATGACGGTTTTTGGGCAACTCACCTCTCCAATGACCTTTGCATTGTAACCTGTAGGCTGCCGCTATCGCCGCCCCCTCTATTTCTAGGTTTAGTGGGGGAAGGTCCAGCAGCACTCCCATGGCTAGTATTGGAGTGGTTCGCATAGCTCCTGTGATTCCTCTGCATGCAAGTCCCTGTATGTGGTTGAGTGTGGCCATCACTGTTTTCAATGTTGTTCTCCTCCACCAGACCAAGGCTGCATGCATGATTCTTGGTTTTACAACGGCTGTGTACAGCCATTGCATCATTTTGGGTTTGAGTCCCCACATTCTGCCGCAGATTCGCCCAGTTGCCCACATGAAAGCACAGAATTTTCTGCCCACAGTTTCAACCTGCATATTATGACACATCAAATTCAAGGAGACATTATTCAACTAATGAAAAGTAAATTATAATTTTTCCATGTAAAATCATATAAATTATAACAGGTGTAAGGTTAGCCCGTTGATGGCTCCACCTTATATGGGTTAGAATGATCTTGCGGCCACTCTTCCTATAATCGCTTATGGACTTCGATACGATTTATGCCCGACTACCAAATAAGATACGGTATTCACAAGAAGTAACACTCACTGTGGTATCTTCTGGCTGGTTCTTATTCGGCGACACTCACAGATTATCCATAAGCGTTGTAGCGGGTAGCTACCGCTGCATTATAATTATGACAACTACGCTACTATGTTACCCTGAGGTTGGTACGCCGCGAGCAGCGAAGAACATGAATACAAGTTTGCCCCGCAATCTTGAGTTGTGAGAGTACCGTTCGTGAGGGTGGAAGTTGCTGCCGTGCCGCTGGTGGGTGGAACCTGATCTTGGAACACGTTGTAAGACAAATGAATTAAACGATTGTATTTTAGATTATGGGTTTACTATTAGATAAATTTTGCCAGGATTGCTTCCTTGGCTGGCGTCCTTTACTTTAGTTTGAAGCATCATAGTTTTGACGGCATATTAATGAATTATTATTGCGTCTTCAACGCACCATGATACCACATTCTTACTAACAGTGATATAATTATTTCTGTCACGCCCTGACTATAGGATCTTTTGCTCTACCATTATAACACATTATTATGTTGCACCTCAATAAATGTTAATTCCTATTGCAGACTTTTTATTTAAATATTGTGTGCTACCCACATGGCTAGTAAACATGTTACAAAATGGCGCCCCACGTTGGCCGTCAAAACTATGATGCTTCAAACTAAAGTAAAGGGCGCCAGCCAAGGAAGCAATCCTGGCAAAATTTATCTAATAGTAAACCCATAATCTAAAATACAATCGTTTAATTCATTTGTCTCACAACGTGTTCCAAGATCAGGTTCCACCCACCAGCGGCACGGCAGCAACTTCCACCCTCACGAACGGTACTCTCACAACTCAAGATTGCGGGGCAAACTTGTATTCATGTTCTTCGCTGCTCGCGGCGTACCAACCTCAGGGTAACATAGTAGCGTAGTTGTCATAATTATAATGCAGCGGTAGCTACCCGCTGCAGCGTATGATGTTGTTTGTTTTGGGTTATTTCATAATCCACAATAGAAATCTGAGTCACGTCATGATTCACGTAGGGAGTTTACACAAAGTATACGATAGAAAACGATATGATTTATACTTTATGTCACGATAAAAAACACTTTGACATAGAGCGAAATGTCACATTACGGTATGTTCCGATGGTTGTTGACAGACTGGTTCAAGGCGGTACTTGACTCCGTTGCTACCCTGTAGTTAGTAAGGGTACCCCTTAATGTGAGGAATACCAAAATCTGGATTCCTTCCGATCCTACAGGCCGATCGGAACACAAATACGAAAGAAATCCATCAGCGTTAAGAAACAATAGGTCATCATTTATTTTTAAATACTGTGCAAATATTTGCAAAGGAACAAAGCTGTCAGATTCTACAACAACGTGAAAAAAATACACGAGAGATATTTTGACAGATGTTGTGGTTTTCAAATTTTATTTACGGAGTAGCCACACCAAAAAATAATGCGGTACATTTTTTCACATAATTTCAAGCAGTATTCTGTTTTTTAGACTGGCCACACTATTAACTATTACAGTAGAACCCCGTTAATTCGAACCCCGATAATTCGAAAAACGCGTAATTCGAAATTTTTGCCAAAAAAAAGTCCCCAGAAATTTTTTTCCTACAAAATGATTTTTTAATTCGAAATTCGTAATTCGAAATTTATTTTTGCCCGTACACGAAAATTCGTTTGTTTAATTCGAAAAACATGCATTTTAGCAAAAAAAAAAAAAATTTCGTAAATTAGAATCTGGCAGACAGCCGTGGTGGGAAAATGACGGTATTCGGCCGCGAAAATCGATTTACATATATATATATATCGTATTTTCATGAATTTATTCCGAAAAGGTATCTGCATTATGGCCGGCCGCGACGGGATTCGGCTGCAAAAATTCTATTTGCGCGAAATATATCGAATTTTTACGATTTTTTTCCAAATAGGTATCTGAACACGTGCCGGCCGCGACGGGATTCGGCCGCAAAAAAATTCGATTTACGCAAAATATATCGTATTTTTATGAATTTATTCCGAATAGGTATCTGCATTATGGCCGGCCGCGACGGGATTCGGCCGTGAAAATTCAATTTACGCGAAATATATCGTATTTTCATGAATTTATTCCGAATAGGTATCTGCATTATGGCCGGCTGCGAAGGGATTCGGTCGTGAAATTTTGCTTTTAGCGCAATATATCATAGTTTTACTTCGAATTTCTAAATTTCATAGCCGGCCCCGGAGGCAGTAAGCAGCAAAATTTTACAATAAATACACATATAAATTTGTTGTAGACCACTTTTATTTATGAACACTCTACCGGTTTCGGAAGCACCCTTCCTTCGCCAGGAGAATATTATAACAAAATTTTGATTTACGCAGAAATATGCGGTATTTTTACGAATTTATTTGGAATAGGTATTTGAATTTAGAGGGCCGGCTGCGACGGGATTCGGTCGTGAAATTTCGATTTACAGGAAATTTATCGTATTTTTACGAATTTACTTCGAGTAGGTACCTGAATTCAAAGGGCCAGCTGCATCGGAAATAGGCTGAGAAATTTCGATTTACGCGGTAATATATCACATTTTTTTGAGTTTAAAGGGATGGCTGTAACGGTAATCAGCCGCGAAAATTTGATTTACTCGGAAAATATCGTATTTTTGTGAATTCATTTGTTTATTTGTTTATTAGGATATACACAGTACATAAGTTTACAAGTTATAAGGAATATTAAATGAAGTTATTACATGATATAGTACCTATTACGTAAGTCCGTAGAATATCTGGGATAATTATTCGCCTGGGATTTGAACAGTTCTTAAAATTTAACTAAAATGAATGAGAAGAATAATATAAAGGAAGATTGTATATGAAGATAAAAGAGATATATTTTTAGAACAAGAATTACATGCTCACAAATAGTAATTAGTTTAATTAAAATATAAGTGTAAATAAGAAGTTTTAAAATAAATTATATTACGCCAACAAATTTAGTAAATTAGTTTTGTATGTTTGCAAGGAGTTGTGGAAAATGTCTAAGTGTAATAATTTTTCATAGTGTGTATAAGATGTGATTGCGCGAGAGATTGGTGAGTTTTTTGCTGCATTAGTATTATTGGATCCTATGTGAAAAAGTGAAGTGTGCCTGGTATGCCTCATTGGAACATTTAAACCAATGACAGATAGCAATTCGGGACTATCTATTTTATTATTGAGCAGGTTATGTAGAAACATCAGATCTGACAATGTGCGTCTTTTTTGTAATGATAACAAATTACTTGAAGTTTTGTTGTATTTCTTGAGTAAATGTTTCGAAAATTTATTCTGTATACTCTCTATTAAATCTATGTATACCTTATATTGAGGATTCCATATGGTGGAAGCATACTCCAGTGGACTTCTGACCAATGAACAGAATAATATTTCCAGAGTCTTAGCACTTTTAAAAACTTTACATATTCTTAATAGAAAACATAGCATCTTATAAGATTTTGATATAATGTATTCGATGTGCTTATCAAATATTAGTTTGCTATCTAAGTGGACACCTAGATCTTTGCATGTAGACATATATTGTAAAGGTTTGTTATTCAAGTTGTAAGGATAGATTATTTTATTTTTATTTCTAGTAAACATAATTGAATGACACTTAGATATATTTAAGGACAATAGGTTTGATTCACAGTATGCGCACAAATGATCAAGATCTCTTTGTAGTTCGATGCAATCGGATAACGACTGTATAGGTTTAAAAATTTTCATGTCATCCGCATACAACATAAAGTAACTATTTGGGAAGCATACAAGAATGTCATTTATATAAATATTGAATAGGAGTGGACCGAGGTGCGACCCCTGGGGCACACCTGAGACGATTTCTATTAAGCAAGATGCGAAACCATTGACAACCGTGATTTGGTGTCGATTACTAACATAAGATGCGATCCATCTATATAGATCACCGTGAATTCCTAAACCTAATAGCTTCTGTAAAAGAATATAATGGTTAACACGGTCGAATGCTTTGGAGTAATCAGTGTAGATGGCATCCACCTGGCATCTCATGTCCATTTGAGCATGAGGAAAATTTGTAAAAGACGCAAGATTTGAGGTTGTGGAGCGATTTTTCATGAAGCCATGTTGATTATTTGAGAGTGAAGGTGAGATGGTAGAATATAATTGATCGTAAACAATTTTTTCCAATACTTTACTTAGAATCGGTAATTTGGATATAGGTCGATAGTTGGAGACATCATTTTTACTGCCATTTTTAAAGATTGGGGTAATCAAGGCTGTTTTCCACTTGTCGGGAAATGTTCCTTCAGATAGCGATAATTTGAAAATAGCAAAAATGGGGGGTGTCAATTGTTTACTACAATAGTTTATAAAGATCCCTGGAAGTTTATCGTTACCCGGTCCCTTTTTGATATCGATAGACTTAAGGTATTTGAAGGTTATGTCTTTATTGATCTCGATTGAGCTAATTACGCTATTTGAATTTAAACAATCACTGGCATTGCTTGTATGAGCAGGTTGAGCATTCGAAAATACAGAACCAAAATACTCCGAAAACAAATTGGCTACTCCTTTACTGTCATTAGCAGTTTTTTCGCCATAAATCATATGATCGGGAATGGCAGGAGATTTTCTTTGAGAATTGACATATGACCATATTTTTTTGACATTGTGCTGTATACCGGATTCTATCGTAGAGATGTAGGTTTTGTAAGTCGCTGAAGCAACCGTTTTTTGCCTTTTGCGAAGCAAAGAAAACGTGAGATAGTCGAGAGGGTTCCGATGACGCTTCCATGCTCTAAAGAACTTTAATTTTTCATTTGTTATTTTTATTAAGGCTGCCGTGTACCATAGTGGATATTTTCCAAATTTCACAACTTTCTTGGGAATAAATGCATCGATTATTTGTTCAATTATAACATAAAATGAGTATAACGCTGTATTTACATCGGGTGCATTTATAACGGCAGACCAGTCGGTCTCTTCCAGTTTCCCATTAATCACGGTATAATCTGCTTTATGGAATAATTGTATTGTTCTAGGAGTTGAGAGGGTTGCATTAGTGGATGGAATTTCTAGTTCAATAATCAATGATTTATGATGAGCATCCTCTTTAACTAAAGGATGATCTGCAAGCGTCACCTTATCTGGAGTGTTACAGAACACGAGGTCCAAAATTCGTCCATATTTGTTAGGTGTATGGTTAAATTGAGTTAAATTTGCAAACGATAAACAATTACATAATGTGAGTGAACATTGGTCTCTGTTAGTTGACATTTGTTGATTAATCCAATCAATACTGGGTAAGTTATAGTCGCCAACGATTAGAAACTTGTCATTGGGGAAACGGATCGTTAAGTCAGAAATAGCATTGGTATGACTAGTAAATAATGCTAATCTTTCTGAGGATGTTAATTTTGGACCGACGCTAGGTAAGTACACACAGCACATATGGATGTTATAACAATGATGATTAGATTTTGATAGAGATACTTCGAATAGAGGGCCGTCCGCGGCGGTAAACGGCTGAGTAAACTCGATTTACCCAGGGAATAAGCGTATTATTACGAATTTATTCCGAAGAACCTACCCGAATTTGAATTTGCCGCCAAAAAATTAAATTACCGGTGATTTTTTTTTTTTTCGCGAAATTTCGAATTACGTGGGAATTTGTTAATTCGAAATTTTATTTTTGATGTCCCGTGGATTTCGAATTAATGGGGTTCTAATGTACTTTGGCAAAAGTACACTTGAAATAGTGCATGGTCCTATTTAACATTCTTGTTAGTTTAACTAACGATTAAAATTTAAATTCAGCTCCCAATTTAGCTTTCTGTTGAAACAGACGTCTCCTGGTAGGGGAACTCATGTCAGTCTTACTGTAGTCACAATGAAACCTGTGAATTTTGTATTTTCAGGTGCTGTTCCACGTAGCCACGCTGATGCCCAACAACCCGTCTGACCCGGAGTGCAATGAGAAGCGCAAGCATATTGGAAATGACTTTGTATCCATAGTTTATAATGAGAGCGGGGAGGATTTCCACATACAAACAATTAAGGTAATTAACCTGTTTTAGTATTTCAAATTAGACGTTTCATTCCAATCTGATTATCATTTTGAATTTGAAAAATAAAACAGCATTCTATATAAGGGTGCCCGGGTTCATGGGGTGAGGTTTGTCTAGGTATTGGAGGCGGATGACCAGGACACACTGAACCCCAGATTCCTACCTACCCCTCAAACTCTTTTCCTTCCCAGAACTCTCCTCTCCTTCCTTTCCTCAAAAACCCTCCACACAGCATCCCCAAAGATGACATAGGCCCTGATTTCGAATTAATGGGGAAATGAGGGAAATTATTTTCCTCAGGGCCTCCTGTGTGCTCATGTAAAAAAAAAAAAAAAAGCAGTCTCCGTCGAGAGGTAAGGCTCTCGACTAACAATCCAAAGGAAGTGGGTTTGAATCCCGATGCGCCCAAGTAAAGTTTATTTGATTAATTTGTTTTATTTCACAATATATTTGTTTAAAATAATATATACATAGTATAATATTTGCGGCACATTCCAGAGTGGTAGATGCTATCAGTATCGCCCTGGTGTAAGACGTCCATTCAGAATAAGGAACTCCAGTGATAATAATAGAATTGCCTTTTAGATTTTTGTATCTGACATATACGATTGTGTTTGAAAATTGCAGTATTTTAAGTTTCAAAATGAAAAAATTTAAAAAAAAAACAGCTGACTGTAAACATATTCTATTAAATGTTCGAAAAATTTAGGAAAATTCAAAATTTAAAAAATACAGTCCTCTTACTTTATGAATTTGGAATAAAACTGTCACTTCACTTTTTATATCGTTCATACAATTAAAAAGGATAAAAAAATATTATAATAATTCCGAAAAAAATAACTGAAAAAATCCGACATCTTGGACTCGGTTTTACGCAATTAATGCGTTGATTTCTCGAATTTGTATTTATTTACACATACATAAGGCTTTTACATTATTAAATAATATTACTTTTATGGAAGTTTCATTAAATTCACGCGGAAAAGTCATATTATTTTTTTTCAGAAGTAACCTTTGATTATGTAATGTCAGTAACCTAAAAACCTATCGTTAACGAAACTAAATCACCAACAAAACATTATTTAAAGGACTAAAACTGAAAAAAAGTAAAGGCAGCATTGGTACTTATGCTGAATTACACTAATACCACAGTGAATTAATCATTTAAACGAAAATTATCTTCAAAAACATAAAATTGCAAGTAAAATTCATCAACGTCATTCATTGTTTTGCGAAGATTTTGATTTCGCCATTTACAATAAATAAGCCAATCAACGCGTAATAATAAACAAGATGGCCGTGCGCTTGTGCAAATCTATGGAGATTCAAGAAAACCAACATAAAAATCATAAAATACGTGTATCGTTATTTTAGTAGATGACGTCACAAAATTCATCATAGATATGGGTGTTTTCGAGGGATTTCCAAAAATTAAAACTTTGAAAATTATTTTTAACTTTTAAAACTAACTCTAAAAAAAAAAATGCAGTAATTTAAGTCATTTAAAAAATGGACTGGACTTCTCTATTGAAATAGCTTTAGCCCTGTTTGGTGAACAGATCTTCCTCCTACTTTCCTCCTCTCCATCTCCTTCCCGTCCCCACTACTTAGTATCATACAACATACCCCAATTGGGGACGTCATTGTCTCACAATGGGCTCCAGATGGGAGCAGTTGGGACTCTTGCATGGTATTCAGATAAAAAATAAAAATTAAATATTATAGCTTACTGTAAATTAATGAATTAAATAATCCTTACAAAGTGGATGCCATCCCGACACCATTAAAAAAATTGTAATTGATTAATTGATCTCAACAGCTCGGCTGTGGAACGATTTGCCGGCTTCCGTGTTTCCTCCTTCCTACAACATGGATCTCTTCAAGACCAATGTTCATTCCTTCCTCTCCTCAAAAAGACTCTCCACACAGCATCTCAGATGACACAGGCCCTGAGGGAAATTTTTTCCTCAGGGCCTCCTGTGTGGAGTTAATAATTTATTTATTTATATAATACATGATACATATATTTGACATTTCCATAGATAAGATTTATTAAATCACCATACTAGGCGAATGCCTGTTTCATGGTGATTAATTAAGGATAGTAACTTTGAGTGTAGTCTAGTGTGTCTATATGGTTAAATTGGTAAAGTTATAATAAAAAATAGAAAAGAGAAAAAGAAGTGCGTAAAACAAACATGTAAATAAAATAAACCTGTAAACATATGGTACTTGTATGTAATGATGTTGAAAATTTATATCTCTATCTGAGTATATGAAACAAGTTGTAAACACTGTCATAGTCACTCATCAGAAGGTCAGTAAGCGCCTTTCTGAAAGTGAGATATTTGGCTTTAGACTTTATTTCAATTGATAAGTTATTAAAAATTTTAGGTGCAAGAAAGTTAAACTGGGACTGTGCCAATGAAGTTTTTGTTGTTGGAATAATATAATTCGATTGATTTGAATATCTTGTGTTGTATTTTGAATTTATAATATATATTTTTGTAAATTTGAATTTAAAATAAGAGGTAATATTTTTTACATATATGGATTTTATTTTAAGAACTTAAGTCTTTAAAAAGGTCTTTCGTGGGGTGTATATAATGTACTTTATAAATAGTGCGTATTATCAATTTTTGGGCTTTTATTAATGGATCTAATACAGTTTTAGAGCATCCTCCCCAGACAATTATACCATACGATAAAATTGATTGACACAAGGAAAAATATACTGGTCTCAGTGTATTTTTTTAAAGTATATTGCGCAGTGATCTAAAGATATATGCCAGTTTCCGTATACGGCTTGTGACATTAATTACATGATCTTCCCATCTAAGTTTATTATCAATTATTACCCCTAAGTATCTAATGGAATCTACTCTTTAATAATAAAAAAAATTGTTCTGCGTTGAATCTTCAATTACAAAAATAAAGATGTTTGCCTTCGTCAGAAAACAACAAGAATAAATTTGAGCGATTTTGAATCAATAAATTATGATAATAAGTCTTGAGGTGACATGGTGAAGTTGAAAACATGATCACCCGGCAAGCGGTAGATCTGAATTCAAGTCCTGGTGGCACCTAAATCTTTTTGTTGTTGTTTGAATGTAATTACAATGATGAATATTTAAAGTAACACTATTGATTAAAGTGCATTTTATATTTCAGGGTCATTTTAACTTTGCCTGCGTGATAATCGAGCCCCTGGATCACGGTGCTAACAAGGTCACCATTAAAACCAAAGGAGAACTGATTGAGAGAGAATTCTTAAATACAACAGAACCAAAAATTATATCGGATCAGAATGTGGCGCTCCTGGCCAGGCAGTTGGCTCTGCATGCTAATGTAAGTTACCTGTAATATCCTTCCTTATTTTAATACAAGCCTGGTTTGCAAACCTAATTCTAATATGTATAAAGCAAGAGCTGATTTTTTAACCTCTTTAACCCCTAAGGCTAATTTGTTCGCTGTTGGGAACAGCTCATATAGATCTCTTAGAATTCATTGTGTCTCTCTTACTATCATGGTGAGAAATATGATCTAAATGGTGCTAGAAAGAGTCAAAATTAACTACAAAATAAGTCAAATATACACCGTTACGATCTCAATTTGAAAAAAAAAAAAAAACTTTGGGAGTTAAACTTTTATTACATAGTTATTTTTACACAGAAAGACAAAAAGGTGATGTGAAAATAATGTTTATAATACATTTGTCTAATAAAATGTGTGTTTTTTTTTTAGTTGTCTGCAATTATAGTTAGAAATAACATAGAACACTTTTATTGGTGAAGAATATTTAAAACTTTTTTATGTCTGCATGGAAAAATTTTATACTTAAAAAGTTATGTGTTTATTTGTAATTTGAAAGCGTATTGCACTACCTTTCCAAAACAGTTTTTAGTTTTTGGATACATTCAGAAATATTCTATTTATTTGGATTTTTTTGCCAAACGGAAATACTCTAATTGTCTGACAGAATATGCCCAAGACCTAAAGGGTTAAGTCTAAGGATTCTCATTTTTACGAATAATCAAATCTCGTGAGTTTTAAATCAACTTTTTACTGTTCTTTATGTAACTATATAATTTGTTGCCCAGTTGGCATCGCTGATATCCCGATCGCTGAGCACCAAGTCGGCCATGCCCACCCCGTACGCCTCCAACTGGCTGGAGCGTCTCCGCATCATCAAGCGGCTGCGCAACAAGCTGCTGCAGGAGCGCTCCGACAACAAGGACAGTTCAAGCTCCTCACATGTCAGCCCGCCCACCTCCTGTGACGCTCGCAACCGCCTCTACATGGAAGACTTTACCGAGTACACATAACCTCACATCTGATCACCCTAAATTTAGCGTTTAAGGCCTAAAGGTGCTCGTAAACAAGCCTTTAAGCTTTTGAATGCTGGCCTTTTCAACGAAATCTATCTCAGCGGCATAATTTGACACAATGTATGTGTTTTAGTGAAACTTTCTGGTTAACCTTCGTTGGATCACATATGCAACTGCCGCTTACAGTACTCGCCAAACTTAAATGCCGACCTGAACTTGATATGATCCATTCTCACGTAGGTACAGTCACTACTGACTTTGCTATGACCGTGACGAAAGAGAAAGATGTTTAAAAAATATGTGCGACAGAGAAAGGCGTGGGCGGGGGGAGGTATACCTTTTTTCGGACATTAAATTCGCCTATCGTGACGATTTCTGTATCAACATCAGATCGTCATTAAAGTTTGGCGCTTGGCATAAGGTTAAAATTGCCTACTGCCCAAAACATAGCTCGTTTACGTGCACCTTGATGGCACAATAGCATTCATTTTATAATTCTATTTTGATACAGAAGAATACATATTATTATTACAACCACTACCGCATCTTTAGCTGTATTGAGAGATATTTTTTAAATGAACCTAATACTTATTAATGTGACGTTTTTTATGCATCATCGAAATTATTTTTTTGGCATTTTTTTAAAATTGTGTTTTGGACAAAATTTCGTAATAATAATGATAATAATAATAATATATATATATTACGTGTACAATCAGGACCAATAATATCATATAATTTTTTAAAATAACAATTTTTTCATGAGTCAAAATAAAATTTGGAATAGTAATTATTTATCATTTTGGTACTTATGGCCGTTGTTTCCAACTTTTCGATTGATCAATCTGAGGCGACGATCAGCCAAGTGGTTTGTGCAATGCTCTATTTGCCTGTCTTCAACATTTTTTTATCATTGATCATCCTAAATTTGCCTGCCACTTTTATAGACAATAAAATGACATCAAAGTAAGAACTTAATAAATTAACATAGACAAGTTAATATTGTAAATACAGTATGTATTATGTTTTAAATACTGTAATACATACCAACATTTTATATATTTTTAAACAGATTTATGTGTTAAAAATATGAAATAAAGTATTAGCTTGACTTTTGCTAATGCTGCAAAAGTATATTTGATGTTTCTCCTCCGTGTTCACGCAAAGCCAAAATGGACAGCAAAAATAAACCAAAGCATAGCTAGAATGATTCAGAAAGAGAAAATAAAGATTGTGGTCATCTGGCATTCTGTTATCGAAAGCAGCAGACTTGCAGCATGACATTTTTTCATTGTTGACACTTTTCATAACTAGTCATTTGCTGAGAAGAGTTAAATCCAGTTGTTTCGATCTCCTAACATGATGGTTTCTTGATGGAGAGTTGCATTGGGAAGAGCGTAGTTGTGCATTTGAGCAACTGTTGAGACTAAATTTCGACTAAACAGTTGCTCAGTAGGATTGGGAACAGCGGCCATTAGTTTCGCATCTACCAAGTCAGTACAACACCTTACCAAGACTTCTCTTTTATGGGGTACCGGTCACAGGTATTGGTACATATTCTCAGTATAGGCTTGATGAAATACCACTTTCAGAATCCAAACATTGCTTGAAATGGCTTTACCCATGTTTGGTAATCAGATCTGAATAGCCAGTTACTTACCCACCTTCCTCTCCCCCATCACTCCCTTATATACCTAGGAATGTTAGAAGTTGTGTGGTATTTCTGGTTTCTCACTGGTAGATGTGAAACTAATAAGAAATCATTTCTAATGCTGTCTACTGACAGATATAATAACATGGCACGATTAGGTCTAATCATTTATTCAACCATGTATGGATTTATTTAAGAAAGACTCTGTGTCAAAGGTTTTGTGTATAAATAAAGCAGCCATCTTTATATTAAATTACAATTTAGATAAAATTTAATTTTGTGTCGATATGCTGAAAAAAATCACAAAACTTATTAACGAATAGATTGCACTTGAAAAAGGTCCACTGCCGGAAATGATTCAATTTATTAAATTATTATTTTATTTTTCAAAAGATCTCCGTTGTTTCAAGAAATGTGGAAAATTACTTGTTTTGTGCTGTAGAGAATCAGCGAACTGATTTTGGGTGGCCTATCATTTAAATTTAATGTATTTTGGTGAACTTTGTAATAAATTTTGCACAAATGAAACAGTTAAATATTTACTTTGTTATTTTCTAATAATGGGCAAAAGGATGAAAATTAACAGATAAATAATTTGAAAAGACGCCCCTGATTTTTCACTATCTGTGTTTTGCGAGAATCAAACAATCTTAAATTGCCAAGGATAGTTCATGAAGTAGTGTTTTTTCTTATTTAACTTGTGTAAAAATGTTCTGTTTGTTATTTCGATTGCATCATTAATTTAATCTCTTTTATCGTCGTAATAATGTAAAATTCTGTCTAATGGTCAAAATTCAAATAAAAGTTCCCTGAGTCAAAAGTTACATATCGAATGTTAAACCAGCGCCAATTTGTTGTCTTTCTTTCGTTACTTAACACATTAACTACCAACTTTTATTAGCTACTGTGCAATGCCATGACAATTCACAGTTATTTATGGATAGCAAAAGTAAAATGTATATTTTCATTTGTTCTAAAACAACCTTTCTTAGAATGGATTGTAAAAGAACTGTAGTGTTTTTTTTTAAAGAGTTTGTACATATATGATTTAAGATTTCACTGCCAATAGACTTATGCTGGTTTTAATTTATTATGATGGCAAGTTGTGTTACGCTTTCTGCTCCTTCTTGAGCCAATGTTTGTAACAGTCTTCTGTTGTTTATCATCAGTACAGGGCATCTTCTGATGATGTACCCTG